>CM076578.1:332529186-333183560 GCA_034641835.2 Pinus albicaulis | reverse complement strand
AAGGGGCTACACTAACAACAATAAGGGACTACAGTAGTAATATAGGGACCTAACAGGTCCCTTGAAAGAAAATCAGGTTGAGAACAAGGAAAATCTTTTCATTAACTTCCAAAAGTTCTCATACATGAAACATACAAATTTAAATGATAAACAAGAGCCTTTCTATGATAATAACTATCTCTCTCCAATAATTTGAATCCCTAATGAGCTTTTAAGCTCTTTATTTACCCAAAAATTGTTTTAGGGGCAACATCCTCGAAGGGAGGATTTCTTCTTTCCAAAACACCTAAAAATGTGAATTTTGTACACTAATGTTCTCACATCCACAGGGAAGTAGTAATTTTCCATGATCCAACTGAGTTACGATAAGCTTGTAGCAAGGAAAAAGCCTCCATAATCCTCTCTTGTTGGTCTCCTATATGATATGAAAAATAACTTCTCAATATCCTGCACATTAAATGCATAAGGTATACATGATATAGTGAATATCTCCTAACCTTCCTATGAACATATTATAATTTGAAGAATACATTATTAAATGCAAAAGGAAAGGTCAAATATGCAAAAGGATGGTCAGGTGGGACTTAAATTATAATTATTCAGGAGGTCCATCATACCCCATACTAAAAATGTTGCTCATCTTTTGAGCAACCTAGTCAACTAGCTACACCTCATTTATTTCCCTAGTCTTTTTCATATCATTTAAAGTTGTCTCGGAAGTGGTTTCCTTCTTTAGGTGACATAGTGCATTCTCCTCAATCACTTCCCACTCCCTGATTTCCTCTACCTGGTCCTTATTCTCCTATAATATCAATGGTAGAGGGGTCTGAACTTAATTCTAATCTAGTTGAATCTCAGTTTTTGTACTATTCTTTTATATAGAGGTTTCATGTTGAATGCATTCCTCAACATATATAGTGAATGATATTACCTTATTATGAAATTGTGTGGCAAGGTATGCCACCTTCTTTGTCATGCTTGTAGGATCTCATCTCCCAATAGTCTAAAAGTATATTCAAAATGAAGAATTTCCTGATATTTTTTTTCTATATAGAAAGTTGTCATCTTTGGATCTTGTTCTATGAGTCTATGGTTAATAGTCATGAAACGAGGGATTTGTAATTTTTCTCTAATCCATTGTGTCTCTTCTATATATATTTGGCCATGATTCTCTTGATCTTTTTTTCCCTGGTTTCCACATGGGTCAGGCATGAGGTCAAATCCATCAGTTTCACATCACCTAGTTGAGAGTTGGCATCCCACACATTCTTTAAGGAAAACATTAAATTGTGTATATAAAATTCTTCCATCCTGGCCCTATATTCAATGTTATATGTAAGCCAAAAATCAATGAATTTCTTTATATTTTAGAAAGGGAGGGAACCTTGTTGTGCTAATGTTTTAATATGAAATTGACACCACTAGTATATCATGAATAGAGAGTATGTTTTTTTTGGGTATCTACAATGTATGGGCTCTATAGATAAACTATATATTGTGGAAACATATTCTTCTTTTTTCCTGTATCTGTGCTTTGAAATTTTTATTCTCTCTTTGTAGGTGGTCCCTTATTTTTGCTTCTTTGAACTTGAGTTTAGCCATCTCCTCCCAAATTTTCTTCATCTTCTCTTCCATATTACCAACCTATTCAAGCCCTTTTAAATTGGAAACTTTCATCCATCTGTGATTCCTAACTCTCTCTTTATATAATTCAAAGAATAGTTGAACCACAAAGTGTGTAGGAAGTGACTTTCCTTCATCAATCCATGCATAGTACTATTTGAGATTGGGTTGAGGCTCTCGTTCCTATATGTCTATTTTTTATTTCCATACTTCAATATTTTGTGCTTGTAGTTCCACATTCCCTTCATGTAGCTTCTTTGTTTCTTCTTATAGCTTCACAATTTCTTCTTGTAGATTTGTAGTTTCGTCCTGTAGGTTCACAGGTCCTTCCTGTAGCTTTTCATTTTCTTCCTATAGCTCCATAGGTCCTTCTTATAATTTTTTGGATTTTCCTAGAAGCATTTCTCCCTTGTTGCGTATTCTTTCTTATGGAATTTGTAGTTGTTTTCCTTTGACTGGTTGGGAGGTTATCTCAAATTCTTGTTTCTCCTTCTTCTTAGACTCTTCCTCCTAATTGCTAATAGACACTTCAATGGTGATTGGATTTGGAGAAGGTGGCTTAGGTTTCCCTTATATTAACATGTTACTCTTTCTCCTTTTCAAGTACATGGGGGCTTTCCTTGGCTTCCTTCCTTAGGGTTTTGTTGTGGTACTTAACACTGCCAGGGTAGCAACAATTTCTTATTCTAAAGTATCCTATAAATTGCTTTATTTATCTCACATTTTTCTTTTCTTTGGTGGATTGTAGGATGTCCCAATAGCTTCATGGGTCTTCTATTCCTATGGTTATATCAAATCAAGCTTGGATAGCTCTCCCTTAGCCATTTTTTTCACTATTTCTACCTCAGTTTGTGTCTTTGTCCCTCCCTCTTCCTTTTCTACGTATTCTTCTAATTTTCTACTCGATCTTTCTTCTTCAATCATAGCTTCCCCCTCTACTTAAAATTCCTCCTCTGTGTATGCCCCTTCTATCTCCAACTAAGGTTGTGCTTAGTTTTCTAGAATTGTATCTATATCCATGTCTATAAAATCAACCCACTAAACAGGGATTTGTAGGCTTTCTAAAGCATCAAGGACAATCAATTTTATCAGCCCATGGTGCACTGGGTACTTGTGTTTTCCTTCTTTCATCCTTAGGCTCATTTATTCAATTGACTAGAGGAGGAAATGAGGGATGCTTAGCCTCTCTTCGACAAGAAAGTATGTTTGGAATATGAGTCAATAGAGAAACATCAATTGGTATGCATACACAATGTTGAGTCTCCCTTCATATGATATGTATTTTAGAACATGTTAGGGTACTAAATCCCAAGGGTAGAAAAATATCTCCCTCCTTACCAATTTTTTGTCTTTTATGGACTGCTCATTCTGAATAAATAAGTGTTTTTTTCACTATAGTGGCATCCACACTCTCTTCTTTGTTCCATTTTACTCCCATGGGAAGTTTTTTGACCCTACTAAAAATTTATTCTTTTAGGTAAATAATGAGGGCTCTAACCATAGTGAGAACATGATTCCACTATGGATGTTGGATGTTTAAAGAAAGTTCTTAGGAAATTTCAACATGAAGACAAAGAAAGAGGTTGCCCCCAATCCAGGTATAAGGAGCACTTTTCCTTCCAATGTTTCTCTTTTCTTTGGAAGACAACTTAGCAAGAAACTAGACAAAAAATAAGAAGTTTTCTATATCAGAAAACCAAAGTGACAACAATGATATGGCGAAGAGGTGTTAATATGGAACGTGGTCATCTACCATCTCTTCATTCGCTGTAGAGAAGGTTAGTTTAGACAAGAAAGTTGGAACAACATTTTCTTTTTCTAACTTATCGACAATGGTTATATAGAATTGTTGTAATAAAAATAACTATCCAATAATTCAAACATTATAATTAGGGTTATTCATCAATTAATTAATGGTTGCGTGATCAATGTTCACAAAAAATTGATAGCCAGTAACGTAATTTTTGAATTTATTCAAATAATGTACAACAAACAAAAGTTGTTTCTCGGTGACTGTAATTGAGTTCAACCTTGGACATATTTTTACTAATTAAATATATATTGTAAGGAAATTTACCTTGCAACTACCCCAATGCTTCCCCTAATACTTTGTCTGTTGCATCTATGTGAATGTTGAAGGGAAAGGCCCAATTAGGGCCCCTGAGAACTGGTGCAGTTGTTAAATTTTATTTGAGCTCTTCAAATTCCTTTTGACAATGGTTTTTCCAAGAAACCTGAATCATTTGTTAGTAAACCAAACAATGATGAAGAAATTTTATTGAAATCTTTAATAAATTTCCTATAGTATCGAGCTAGTCCTAAAAATATCCTAACATATTTTTATCTTTGTGGGATATGAACCTTTCTAATAGTTGTGATTTATTAGGATCAAATGGAATTCCATCCTTAGACAGGAAGTAGCATAGAAAAATTCTTGCATTCATAAATATTGGCACTTTTCAAGGCTTAAAGAGAGATTCATTTCAATGAATCTTTTCAATTTTTTGCACAGGCTGAAGAGAGATTCCTAGAATATATCTCCATAAGGTGTGAATCTATCCATATAAACCTCAACTAAATCCTATACAACATAAAAAAGGTACTCAATACCACCCTCTCAAAGGTGGGGGGCATTACACAAGGAGAATGGGAAGACCCTGTAGGAAAAGGTCCCCCATGGGTAGGTGAAAGTAGTCTTATCTCAATATTTAGGACATATTTGGATCAGATTGTACCTACTAAATCCATTTAGAAATGTAAAGAACTTATTTCTTACAAGAGCATCCAAAACTGGTCAATAAAAGGTAGAGGAAAGTGATATTTCTTTGTGTAATTATTAAGTTCCATATAGTCAGTGAAAACTCTCGATTTCCCATTCTTCTTGGGAAAAAATACTAAAAGTGACACCCACTCATTGCCTAAAATAGGATAAATAAATCCTACATCTAATAAATTCTGGAATTCCTCTATTACAATGTATTTAGTGCATGATTCATTCTTATATGAGGTTGACGAATAAGTTTATGGAATTGTTTGATGTATATATGATGAGTCCAAATAGAGGGGTGAGATCCTTTCATCTATTGTAACCACAAATAAAAGCATCAATATTGTTCCTTAAAGTGGTGAGAAATTGTTCTCCCTACTCAGCTAAGTCGACCTTAATTAAGTTTTGTTTTTTTTGTATTCTATTTCATAGATTGGGTATTGGGAAAATGAGAGTGATGTGAGGGGGATGGGAGGGTCCATATGAGCTTCCACCTTCATGTGTTTGGCCCTGTTCAGTAGAGAATAAATTATTCTTGAAACCAAGAGAATCTCATTCATCTTTATTTGCATTATCATAAATGTCATCATTTTTCTCATATTATTGCAGCGCCGAAATTGTTGAAATTGTTAGAAAACAGTAGGTCACTTATAAAATGATATTACGCTGCACCATTATCTTTATAAGCCAAGAATGACCCGTGAATGGGGCCAACATTGATTATATGTTTCTGAAAAGGGTCTTCAGTGAAAAATTAGTTAATATATTCCATTGTAATTCAATATTAATTCCTTCCAATCTCAAGAGATTCAACACCATTTTGGAAACAAATTCACTACCTCAGGGAGTTCTATTTGTCAAAAATTACCAATGGAAAATCCACTCATGAATTTTCTCAATTTTCACTCGTGTGTGCTCTGTACTCTCTGCAAATTCTTCTTTTTCACTTCTCAGGCACTCAACACCTCCTCTATACTCATTAATAAATTTGTGCACTCAACCCCCACCTGCATTTCCTTGCTCTAGCCAAGGAATACTTGTGATTTTCTTGGCGTATAATATGATTTTTCATAGGTCGATCACATAAAGTGAAATGGGTATTACTTGTACTCTTGGAAATCAACATCTAATGTTATAGGATTTGGAAGAGGTCATTACCTTCACAACAAGATGACATGATCATTAACAAAATCTTCAATTGTAATGACATCCTCAATGCTTATGCACTCATTTAATATCCTCTTATTCACTCTTTAAATAGCATTATAAAGTTATTATATTTTATTTTTCATTTGTTTAAGATTTTTCAAATTGGAACATTTTTTAACCTCTTCCTGGTAAATATTGCTAGCAATTATCTCCTTCACATAACATAAGTCTTAACACACCTAGAATTTTATCCTTTTCCTTCACATAATGTAAGTCTTAACACACATGGAATCTCATCATTGGGAATGCCCAATGATAAGTATGGTGAAACCTAATGGAACAATTGGCTTTATGTTAGAATAAAAGTGAATTTATTTTAGGAATTGTCCAACGAGGCCATAATTTTGTCCATATGACAATTTTCTCGCTAGAATATGATGATAAATTCTTCAAAAAATCCCACTATGGTAGTGTTTAAATTGTTCTTTTGATGACGAAAATGGATTCAACACCATCAAGGACCCTTGGGGCACCCAAAATCTTGAATATTGACAACTATAACCTGGATTTTCAATAACTTCCATCGGATTTTCTCAAAATCATGCTAGAATTTCTATTGTTTTATGGATGAAATTCAGGCTTCATTAGACTAGGTGTTTCTTTTATACGAGGTTTAAGAATATTCCCTATATCTTGTGTTGTTAGAATGACATGATAACATTTAGCCATAATGTAAACACATGATTTCATGGTTTTATTCCCAATTTTCCTCATACTTTGTGTTTCATGTTTATAATTGAATGGTCTTTACCTTCAATTATTGTTAATTCTTTGGAATTTTATAAATCAATAACTCTAGGGGATGTTCTATCCTCTTCACAATGGTGCCTCTTTATAAGAATTGAGCTTACTTGAATTTACCTAGAGTTTCTACAACTTAGGGTTGCATTACCTTGTAGATAATATTGAGGATATAAAAGGAATGTGCCACCACTTTCCTTAATTGGATCCAAACACATTAAATCTTCCAATGTAAATGCTAAGAAGTTATATGAGAATTGGTGATGGTTTGAATATTTTTTTTTAATGGAAAACATGATTGATGGTTTGATTTGTTCAAAATAAAATGATTACCTTTTACATTTTTAAAAGAAACGATATAGCGTACATTTTTAAAAGAAACGATATAGCGTAGGCCGGCAACATTTGGGATTTTTAGCACAACAGGCTTTGACATGTAATGCAGGGAAGTAGGGTTTTAACAATTTCCTGGGAGGGTTTAAAGAAAGCAGCAGCAGCCCAAACTTTTTCTTTCGTCCATTTTAATTTGTACAGAGGACAAGGTGACTGGAGTCGAGTCCCAACAAGTAGGTCTGGTTGTAATTAATCATCATCTTCCTCCTCTAGCAAAGGTGGTGGACAGTCAAAATTTAGAAGTTGATGTCAAAGCAACGCAGGGAAGTAGGGTTTTAACAATTTCCTGGGAGGGTTTAAAGAAATCAGCAGCGTCCCAAATAGGGAGTCGCAACAGACAAGAAGAGTGAGAGGAGAGGTGAACCCTTGGTCTTGTCCTCCTCCGCGAGGAAGAAGTAGTTACTATGACAGTCGAAGGCCCACTCCCGCTTGATGAATCGCGAGTCAAGATTGTTGTCGCAGCTCAGGAAGGCCCTGACTTAAGTAGAGCAATGGGCTGAGGAATCCCCATGGCGCCTCTTGTTCAAGTGCAATCGGGCTTAGCTGGTCCCGTCAAGGGAGTTGGAGGCCCTTCAATAGGCATGATGCAACCCCAGATCTCAAGGCCTCCCGTTCCGCAGGTTTCGGGGGCCCCCATGACTTATTTTTCCCCAATGCCAATGCATCCTCCTAGCCCTCCACCACCATTTTCGTCGCAGGGAGGTCCTCCAGGCCATCCCTGGATTACACGTCCTCCTCCACCCAGGCCTAGAATTCCCCCTCCTCCACCCGATGGTGGTTCCCCTCCTGTGTACGGTGTTCCTCCTCATATGCAGTCGAGACCTGACATGCTGCCTCCGCCACCTGGTCAGCAACAACAGCTCCTAGACATCAGTATTAGCAGCTATCAATTGAATTAGGTATTTTTTTAATTTCCATGCATATTTTTTATGTAAGAGAACATCTTTTTATGCTTTCCAACAGGATTGAAAAACTAATTTCACCATTTCAAGTCATGAGGATTTGAATATTTTTCATTCTAATGATAAAATGAGTTAGCATCTCTAGCTGGGGAAAGCCCAAACCATCGCAAATGTTAAACTTGATAATAATCCTCCAACTTATATTAGGTGAAGATAATTTCATGGAAGAAATTAATAGGCAGATATTTTGTATAATTTGTAGTTAGTTGAGCTACTACACTTTGCCTTTACTTTGATTAAGCTGATAGTACTGATCATTTTTTTTTTAAATCAGGGATCTTTTGCAAGAGTTATTTTTATTTTTATAGAACATTCACAAAAGCATCTTATTCTAGCCTTACAGACCTTATTTTATTTTCTATTAGGTGTATTCCTTATTAATCACCATATTCCATGTTGAAATGCTAAAAAATGTTGCCTTGATTGAATATTTGTACTTATACATTTTCTTCTATTTAGGAAATAATAGGTTTTAAAACCATTTCACTGTGCAGTTACCATATTATATACATTTTTTGGCATAAATTTTTTCTTTAATTATTAATATAACAATAATGTACATACGAGGCGTTTTTTTACAAAAATAGGGTGTTGTATGGCGCTCACCACAAGCTTAGGTATACCATGTGAAAGATGCCTTAATAATTTTCATAACTACCTAAGGTCATAGAAGCTAACAAAACTGCCACCTGGGCATATCCAATAACACTAACATTCCAAAATCTCCAGTTGTCACTTAACCATTAAAGTTGATAAAGTATTACCTTATGGTATGAACAAAAACAAACACATTTTTCAAATCCTGAAGGAACTGTTGCTGGGTTGAGACCTACATCAAGAGAGTTTTTTTTGTCCTTGGGAGTGGGCCTCCAGCCATTATTGGCTGATTCAACATTATTTATAGCAGGCCACTGCCCATAATTTGTGACTTATCTATTTTTGCAACACCACCAATCACCCACTGGGGCATATTTCTATCTTTGTAACCTGGCCTTTGAAAATTTACCTTGATTATTCTCTATTTTACACGTTCAATGCACAATATTATGCAATTCATCCTATTATTAACCTTTGCAGCATAGATAATTCATAAACATGTAATCTACAAAAAATCACAATATAACATAACATTTTTCTTTGAAAAATGAGACCAATTGGCTGTAGACCTAGATGTTTCACTCAACAATAGACTATGCTACTCAGATCTCTTAGTAGTGGGTCATCCCCGAGTTGTGGTCAAGACTCTATCGGGGTAAAAGGCAAGCCAACTATGGTCCATAGCTGCACCAATATGGTAGCATACCAAGGTACTTGATTCCAGCATCTTCCAACCGACTTTCTCTCATCCCCCATTTTCCTTCACAACCCACAGTAGTGCACCCCTTCCTCTGCATTCGTAGTCCATTAGGTTTTGGCACTACAATCAAAGGTTTCCAACTCAGAGTGGCTAGGGATGTTCCAAAGGCCCATGGCTTCTAGGAGTTCCAAATCCACCTAGGATTGATAGCGTACAAAATTCACATCGTCATACCCCTCTTCCTCCTCCAGGAAGATCAAAAACCAACCAAGTTCACTCCTATAAATGGAATGGTAAAAAAATTAAACACGGAGTTCAGCTTCCAATCATGTTGTCTTATTTCTCATTACGGCGCTTCATAACTTTATTTAATATCACTTTCCAAAATCAATACTAGTAAATTTAATCTCAAGGTTATCTTAAGGCCTTCCTCTGGAAGCGCCTTTGCAAAATTCAAAAATTGTTAGAAGCTACTCCCACATTTCTAAAAGAATAAAAACCGTCTCTCTAGCTATTTTTCATGGGACTTCTAATTCCATCTTTCCAGCATAACCTTTAGAAGCTTCATTAAAATCAAGCTTATATAAGGGAAAAGTTGGAGGATTCTAAGCCACATGGAGTTCCAAATTATTGTTGAATGATTATGCATAGAAGTTAAGTTTACAAAGTCAATTTACCATGGTTGGAGTCTAGTTTCCTCTTATGGAAGAATTTGTGACTCTTCTGATTTTTGTGTTGTCTTCATGCTGTCGCAACAGCCTCCACTATTGTACTGCATCTTGTAAAGGTCACTGAAGATACAGCTCTATGCTCTCCAACACTTATCAAGATCTCCCAAAGATTGAATGTGAATAGTCTCATTAATATATCTCTGATGTGCAGTTACCTAAAAGACTACTCTTGATAGTGAGTTAGTGTTACTCTTAATGTGTGATGCAATTTAGTTAACCTTGTTTCTAAGTGAGGAACATTCTCTTTTAATATTATTATGGAAAAATAAAAATAGTACGTATGATTTAAAATTTACATACTGAAATGTGTTTTTCCCACAACCAAAGAATTTTTTATAAGAATTTTATACCAACACATTGCCTCCTATCAGCCTTTATCACCTCTGCAACCTACCTTGTCTCTATAGGCGGGCTCTTTCTCAGGCTTCGAGAGGGCCTCACCTGCAAATTGTTAGGCCTTAAGCGATATGGAGCAAGGTGATATCATAAGTAAACCCTGTGACGGAAATTATTTTCAAAAGAAGAAGGGAAATAATGGTGATGGAAGGATGTGAAGACCATTGGCAATATTGAAGGTGTTATGGGTGGGGTTGCGTTCACAACTGCCTCTTTGTCATCTCTTCCTTTAGGAATGGATGGGTTAAACTATTCCACTCAAAAGTATAGAATTATCTGCGAGCTTATAAAACTCTTTCGAAAAACTTTTGAGAGGGGTCGTGACAGTTAGTATTAGCGCCTACTTTACAAAGGTGGACATTGACAAAATTTGAAGGTAGAGCCGTGTTGAAGTTTAGTTTAACAGGGGAAGAGAGAAACCATGTCGGAGCTAGTGATAGTGAACATGTTGCAAATGGAACGTTCTATGGGGACTCATGGTATAGGGAAGAGTGTCATACATGGTATAGGGAAGAGTGGCATCGAAGAAGTAAAAAATTTATGGAATTTTATATATTTATAATTGTTTTTGTGAAAGAAACTTTGAAACTTGAATTTTTCATAATTGATTAATATCATAAATTCAAATTTACATTTTTTTATCAGATATGTTTACTTTTCTTTCCTATATTGTTACACTTCATTTTCTAACAAAAAATCATCATATATTTTTTCCAAATAGTTGAAACACAAACACTGTAGTGGTCTTACAATTTCAAGAGTTTGAGTATCTGCTCTCTTGTTTCAGGGTTTTCCTTGTCCATAATGCAAATGAGTCACTTAGATGTATCAGTTAATTCTTTTTGTTGTAAGAGCGAGTTTTTGAAAACAATATGCTATTTAAATGGACCGTGAAAATCAGATGTCTTCCCAAATTTCAAGGTGAATCCGCTTGAGCATATAATCCTCTGAATGTAGTTGACCTGGTTTAAACAATATATGCTTGTTGAATGGCATTGATGTCTAATCCCTTTAACCGAATAGTTGATTCCACATGTCCCTTCAATGTATGCATTTACTTCAACCTGCACAAGTACTATCAACATCAACATTTGTTTCCATCCCCCGGCAAAATGGTCAAGTGAAGCAGAACTTAGAGATTCTAGATGAATAACTTGAGTATACTTTCTTGCATGAAGCAAATGGAAGGGATCACTCATGTGAAATCCATTAAAACAATGGTTCTTTCCCAACGTTATTTCTAAAATACAAAATTATTTTCTCATATAGTTGAATAGGCACGAGGATTTATTTTTTGGTTAACTAATCATCAAACATTTGCAAATACAAAAAAACAGGGTTTTCTTGCTTCAGATCATTTGTGAAATGGAATTGAATGCACGTCATATAGATTTTCCTAAATAATAAAACTTATGCAAACACATAGAACACACTTTTTCTTAGGGCATGCTATTTAGAACCTTAAAATAATTTTCAAAATCCAGAGATTCAAATCAATTTGGTTGTTCTCATGAAATAGGATTACGATGATAACATAGACTCTGAAAGCATTATGAATTTCTATGATGTGTTACCTTGCAATTTCTGCATGTCTTCTGGCTTGCTCTGCAATCATGGGTGAACGCCCAGCAGAAGTGTAGGCATCCGGAGCAATCAGACCATGAAAAGTTCTTTGAGAAAGTGCCCATTTGGCTTCTCTGTCCTCTCTTCTATAATCCTTCTTTGTTGTGAAAGTCGTCTACATGATGTCATTGTTACCAAAATGAGCCTTTGTAAGAGAAGAATATATGCTTGAGGGAAACTTTTCCCACACATAAAAAAACAGAAAACCTATGAGAGGGGAGAACGCCTGAAACTGACCTTCCTCTCAAAGAGAAATTCCCAAGCTTGTCCACTAAGAGTGTAACACATTGAAAACTTGATTATATCTAAAGGAACATATAATACCACACTGTAAAGCCAAATCACTCTAGCCCATCCCCATCCTATTCCTTCTATGGAATAAAATCCCCAGTGGGAATATACTGCTATCAATGTTTCAATCTGAAATGAAGATATTTAAACATGAAATTTGCACAGAGGGATAATACTGGGTTTGAAAGAAGGAAAATTTAAAAGGCAGTTACTGGAATAATATTTGATCTAAATCCTAAATGTTTAATGATTTTTTTTAAATGGACACTCATATTGTATCAATGCAAAAGTTACTAAGCACAGATTCTAAAGTTTCAATTTTCAAATGACAAGCTTAGTCATAATTACCAAACTCGGCTTGGCAAACTAATTGGCAAGATAAAATAATCAAGAAAAAAAAATTTTGTGATGAATGTTGCTAGTAATAGTGAACATGTTTATGTAGCTTACAACATTTCTGCTAATGCTTAACAAGCACAATATGTCCCAAATGAAATTTTTTAGATGAAGGTCCTCTACCAGTATATAGATAAAATTTTCTCCTTTTTGAAATGTATCTGAGAACCTTCTCAAATTCTCTGTTGAGCGAAGAATACATGGGCATGCTTGTTATTCAGTTTTTCACCTCTTTTTTAGCTACTTACCATGGAGCCACAATCTGGTTTTCACCCTCTGGGTAGAAAGAACAAGATCAATATTTTCAATTGGATTATTTTCATATGTCTTTGTTTCTCTCGACCAATTAGATGATCCCCACCTACCACTTGAATAACAAAACTGACAAAAGTTCTTGTAGGTATGCAACACCATTTTTTTTCCACAGACCACACCTTGTTCGTGTGCTTTGACAAAACACTTGCGCACCTTATCTCATCACACTCCTTAAAACAAATTTTGGCTCGCACCTTGTGAAAATATGGTGTGGTTGTCATATCTGATGTGTGGTCCACCTTATTAATTTATAGAGGTCTGAAAAGTAGCAAATGAGAAACTATAAAATTTGATAACACTACCTTTGAATGTGATGGAAAATACACAGTTTTGTGTTGAGTTTTCGAATGTGATAGACAATACTCTATATTTTAATCAATCTGCTCAACCCGTAGCACACTTCTTATGAATTTTTAATCAATTTTGAGTTTCCAATGTCAATTAAGACACCAATGGTTGGATTGTTGTGTGTTTATTTTACTGAGTAACCACTTCATATTGGCATTAATTCCCCCCTTATAAACTCACCTAGGGCATCCATTTCTTTTTAAGTTGATTTATCTTTTCCTTGTTTAAATTAGGTTTTCAAGTCCATCTGGAAACATGTTCAAGATTAGCATTCAAGTGTATTTTAGGAGAAAATGCATTGGAGGGTTGGTGTTGTTGGTGTTGTTTGGAGACTGTCGATAACTCATGTTTTTAATTTTCCAGAACCTAGCAAAACCTCATAATCACAGTTATATTCACTATTTGCAATAGGGCCACTCGTTATTCGAGGAATTGAATTATGGGCTCTCTTAGAGTGATTGTGGTTCACACTCAAATCTTAAGATGTTAATGATATTGTGGCTTGATATT
This sequence comes from Pinus albicaulis, assembly GCA_034641835.2. NCBI lineage: Eukaryota > Viridiplantae > Streptophyta > Pinopsida > Pinales > Pinaceae > Pinus > Pinus albicaulis. Next base: position 333,169,958 of record CM076578.1, on the reverse strand, counting down.
TCTTCAATTGTGGACACACGATTAACACAATGAAAATACACAATTCCTATGTGGTGTTATCTTTGGAAATTTCTGTGAAGTTGTGTTGACCTAGTTCAAAACATTTGTGAATAGTACAACCTGTTATCTATGGTTAACTATAGATAGTAAAATTTCTGGATATCACTTTTAGAAAGGGTTCCATTAAATACTACCAATTTTCTACATAAGTAACCATGTGCTAGTTTTTAAAATGTGGTAGTTGCTATCACTGATGGTTATAGTTTTTAAATTTTCTCTTGCATTTTTAATTGTATTGTAACATATCAAGGGTTTTGTGACTATTCAGGCTTTACGGTTATATTTGGAGAAGAAAGGTTGGGAATCTTTGGGATATTAAGTATCCAGGACGACATCTGGGCTTTTAGCTTTTTCTAATATCTCAGTTCAAGGTATGGTCCCGTATCAATGTTCATTTGAAAGTAGTGCCCCATAGATATTGATGTTTAAACTTGATGTAATCTTACATCCCAAATTTCTTCGCCAACACATCATGAATTGGAGGAAAACATGTCCATTAATGCCAAAAGTTAAGCACCATGCATATTTTCTGCCAAAACCTTGCAGTGACAGGTAAGGTCCATGGAACCTTGAATTGACAGGTAGGCCCAGTGGGAACCATGAGATTTTCGAGGTTCTGGGAAGAATACCTGTCACTTAAATGTTCCAATTAGAAATTCTGTATGGTGGATAATGGTCACAATCCATTACTAGCTACATCACTTCATGTTGATTTTCTTTTGAGTTTTTAACTGTTCTATCAAGTATAAATTGTTGATCGATGAGAATATACTGCTTACTAGAATTACCATGAAGTTAATAATTATGTAAGATGACTTGTAGATATACTTTATGTCCTGAATCTTATAATTTAACCGGCAATTGCCAACATTTATTCAATGGCTTTTGTAGAATTACATTGCAATCATGATACATGCAACTTGTAGGGCAGGAAATCTTTTGAAATGACATTTTGACATTTCCGAGGGAGAAAGTATTTCTCTTTTGCTAGAATTTGCCACGTTTATTTTTCAATAACATTTTGTAGTGCATAATGGGCATTTCTTGACCGTGTGCCATTTTTTGTGCAAGGAAAGGAATTTATATTAACCTGAAAAATAGAGTAGTACATAATTGTGTCAGGCATGGATTGTAGGTAATCACAGCATCGAAGACACGTCACAAAACATGAGATACAGAAATAGCAAAGACTTGTCACTTTATCCTATATTGTTTACAAAAGATCGGCTTGTCTGAGGACTTAAATATCAAATTCCTGTTATAATTGAATATCGTGTTCACATTATGATTTATGCACATACAATTGGCTATTGCAAAACTAAAGATAAATAAGTACACAATATTTCAAAATAGCACCCCTCTGCATGATGGATGTGATGTTGAGCCTGGTACTCTAGAAAGTTGTGAATCAGATGTGAAGTTGGATTGCTATACATGATAATAACAAATAGAGGATATTCGCACCTAATGGTACAATTAACAAAATTGAAGCTATATTTTTGTCATTACTATCATATCAATTGAATTTTATCTGAGACTAATATTATGTGTCTCTGAGACTAATATTCTCAGGAACTTTTCATGAACAGTTCTTCAACAACTTGTATACCGCCATGGGCACTAGCATTCATACTTGCCAATCTGTCCACTGCCATACTATCTGAAACTTTGAGAATCTTGAATATATTTTTCCATTGGCTAATTTTCATTTTTCTTTTCTGGAAATGTCACAATAAGAAATTCAACCACCATAAAATTATGGAATTGAACAAGCATGCAAAACACTAACTTCAAAAAAATTATCACTAAAAATCCTAGCATAATATTATAACTCAAAACATTCAACGTTGCAGTGTTTGTATCTATCAATGGACAGGGATTGTCCAAGTATTTTATGTAAATATTGACACGACCAAAGTTGCATCTTAAATATTTTATAACTAAATCAATAGGCCAAAAAAATATTGTTACCAAAGAAAACTTAATGGCCATCGGTGAAGAAATGAATACAAAGAAATATAGAAAATAAATGAAATCCTTGGTAGCAATGAGTGACTGAAGCCAGAATTGAATAGCTTGAAGATGTCCTACCCTTGTTCGCTCATATTGTGAATATATAGAATAATAACAGGAGAATCGAGTGCTCACCAATGTAAAATGGTAAGCCCGATCTTATAGACCCCATAGAGAAAATGGAAGAATTTTCATTATATCCATGATCACCACACAAGAATTCCTAAAAAATGGAACATAATTTCGATCCAACCTTGAAGAACCAATAGGTTCACTTTCTTGTCAAGATGACACTAAATTCCTCTATGGTACTTGAGTCTGCCCGCTTTATTTTTTTGGTTAATCTTATGTCGGTGGGGACACTGAAACCATATGCATTCTTCCAATGTTTTTTTTAAATATTATTTTGTTAGCGTCGGTATTCCGACGATACAATCTCCGACGTTTTTTTTTTTAATATCCTTTTGTGTCCGTCGGTATTCCGACGATACTGTCCAGTTACCGGTACACGTCGAATGTGCGACAGTTGGGGTCCACGATTCCCTGGAAACGTTGGTATAGCGACACTTGGCTGACACCGTCAGTAGAGTGACATCCGGCTGAAATCGTCGGTATAGCAACACCTGGCTGAAACCGTCAGTATAGCGACACCTAGCTGAAACCGTCGGTATAGCGACACCTGGCTGAAACCGTCAGTATAGCAACCCCTAGCTAAAACCGTCTGTATAGCGACACCTAGATGAAACCGTCGGTATAGCGACACCTGGATGAAACCGTCGGTATAGCGACACCTGGCTGAAACCGTCGGTATAGGGACACTTACCTAAAAACGTTGATATAGCGACACCTGACTGCAAATGTCGGTATATAGACACTTGCCTGCAAACGTCGGTATAGCGACACCTACATGAATCGTCGGAAGAGCGACATTAGCTTGCTAACATCGGAAGAGTGACGACCATTTGGAAACATCGGAAAACATTTCGCTCTTCCGACAGTTAACTCAAGTGTCGGAATTGCGACCTTAGGAGAAACCACATTTTTCCGCACCTAAAAGCGTCGCTCTTGGGACCCCTATGTGTCGCAAGAGAAACATTATGACTGTCGGAATTTGGAGCAAATGTGCTAATGACATGTCAAAAGATCTCCATAGTTTTGTCCCCAACATCAATGGGTGAAAAACCCCAAGCTTGGGTTCCAAGCCCACAAGTGACTTTTGTGGTGTTTTCCCTCCAATCCCTGAACCCTAGGGCTTGGAGTGCCTCCCAAGCTACACAAAAAAACAACATGAAATCACACATGCAATATGTTATCCGCAAGTATTCCTACTAAAGTCATTAGATCTTGCTCTTCCTTGCTTGATATTTGTTTTCCTTTCCTTTTTCTTGCTTTCATATTTCTTAGCTCAATGTTGAAATGCTCCAAGAAAACTCTTAGTATCCAAGAGTGTGAGAGAGGGAGAATAATGAGAGAGCTCCAAACTGAACTAACAAAAGGCACCAAATGATACTCAAAAGTCTTTTTTTCAATTAGGCCTCTAGTTTCTTCATTTTCCAATATTTTCCTTCAATTTCCTCCTCACATGCAACATGTGACCTTTTACCTTCCTTTTCTCCTATTTTCCTTTATTTTCATAAATAAATGTTCCAAAAATATGTTTTTCCTCTTTAATGTCTAGTCATTGCCTTTGTTAATTTCCCTTTAGCTATAAACACATTCAGTGATTCCCATTAGGATATATTTGCCCAGCATTCAGCTTGGAATACGTGTCCCTTAACCATGGTCTTGTTTTCTTTTATCTTTATTAACTTTTATTACATGAGCTTTTAACTTGGGTCTGTTACATTGTTCTTCAAAGCTAGTTTTCTGGCATCACTACTGCTTTCAAACATATCAGTAAGAGCCTTCCACATCTAGAATGGTGTCTCCTTCCCATGTAAATTTGGAACAATATGGTCTCTAACTCCTAGGATCATCCTCCTAACTGTAGCAACATCCTTATTCATTGAGTCAGTTGTTGTGCATCTGATGTAGCATATCTAGGAATATCAGTTTTGATGTATTCCAAAACCCCATTATCATCTAACACAACCTCCATTATGTCCTTCCATGCACAGAAATTCAAAGTCCCTTCTAGGGCATGCTCTATCCTCAAACCATAGACTGACATGATTACTGCACTAATTGATCTATTCTTCAATGCGCTTCGACTTGGCTAACACGGTTTGAAGGGTATTGTGGTCACGTGCTAATGGTCTCTACGCAAGCTTGGGGTTCATTAGTACTTTAACGCCCCTGAGACATCGTCAACCTACGTGCATGCACAGTGGAAAAAGTTAGCGGCCTGTAACGTGGCTAGCTCTTTTTTTTTATAACACTCTGACTATCTCTTGCAAGATGCGTTATAGCTCTAATCAAGAGGAAAAATTATTTCTCTCACAAACTGCTACTAATCCACTCTCCCTCGACTCTATGTAATGTGGCTATGATACCATGTAAAAAATCCTTGAAACCTTCCAAGTGCTAATGAAATCAAAATGATTACAAAAGACACATGGTTTCTCTACCAAAATTCTACGGAAGGAAAACAATGAATAGAAACAAAAACACACATAGAACACAAAATATATTTTGGGAACCCAACTGGGAAAAATCCCCCTTGCTTGTATTAAATCAAATAAGCAATTTGATCTATTACAAATAATATGATTCAAGCCTGAAGCTCCTGCAATATTGATCAACTCTCTCTCAAGGATTTCCCAACACTTAGGAAAATTAGCCTTGCTAGGAGCCTCCTATTTCCTAGCGCAAATTTTGCCCCCTAAAAAATAGGAATTTCTCCTACTGCGTTGCGCAATTCCCAAGAGAAATTGCTTTGCTTGTTTCTCAAGCCTCTACACAAAAACCTATGGACAATGAATAAATAAATATGTGCCTTCATTCAATCTCAATAGGCAATTCAAATTGCTTGACCTACTAGGGCTAAATTTAGTAGTTGCAACCAGTTAACTGAGAGTCAATTTAGTTAACAAGAGTCAAAGTACTCAACTAAACTCAAGAACTCAATTCTATCTCTATTTTAGAAGTAGAGATTGGTGAATTGACAGGCACTAGGGTTAACTCCACTAGATAGCTATCGACTAGTACACAACTCACTGAAATCCATCTACCTCGAATTAACTAACAATAAACTAGTGATAGGCCACATCACACATGTTAACTGACAACTAACTCAAGTATCTATGAGACTGAATTTGAATTAACATCTTTGACTAAAGCACAAGTCAAAGAAGTCATTCCTTGCTACAATTTCTGTAGGTTTTAACCCTGTACAGAAATTACCTGCAAACAAACTCTTAAAACAAAAGATAAACAATAGCGAGAACATAAAACATAAAACAGATATACACAAATATTTTACCCTAGATCCAAAACCAGCACTACTAGATTGATTTTTCATTATATATTTTTCAATTTTACAACACACATATATATATATACATGTCGAAGCATTCATAAACTCCAATGCATTAACCCTGGATTAGAACATAACCATAGTTTCATTGACCGGATCTACAAAATACCATGGACAGAAAACCATCATGCCCAAAACCATGTGTTAAACTCATGCACAAAACCATAGGTAGGTCCGTCCACCTATTATATGGTCCAAAAAAATTTCCTAGGATGCGTAGGGTTAGTCATGAAAAGAATATAACACACACCCAACCATTTCAACACTCATATGATGATTCCAAACACATATTTGAATTCCTTCATAAATAAATAAATAAAAACAAATTCGATACACATATTTGAATTCCTTCATAAATAAATAAATAAAAACAAATTCGATGAACCTAATTTTATTGACTTGAGAGATATTGTTAGTTTATATATTTAACAATGTTCTCATAGCAATTCTTTACACACTTAGTTTTTTTCTATTTTTAGGTGCACTACTATTTTTAACATATTTTTTAGCAGTGCTATTATTAATAACTGTGATTGCCATGTAACATGACATGTGGCAATAAATATCTTTTCAAACGCTTAAAATTTAATTCCAAACATTAATTATATTTTTATTATGAATGAATGACTCATCAATTTTTATTGGTAAAGAAGAGAGCCCTCTTTCAAAATTTATCTATCTAAATTTGAAAAATTTGTAAAAATAGAGATTATATTTTTCAGTAAGATGACCTCATAGCCAATTTATTTTGACAAAGATTCACTCATGGAGGGTTCATTTATTAGGATAATTTTGAACAAGGTGAGGGCTTATGTATTAGGATAATTTTGGAACAATGTGACTTCAGTTTATTTTCAGTCGTCTTCAATTCAATTAGCACCACATGAAGAATTAAGAAAGGATGCATGCTTTTGGCCAATTATGAAACGTGGTGACTCTTTAGTGAGTGTTATATGTTTCATTTGCAGTTATTGAGTGGCGTATTGTAGAAATATATTTCAACCACTTAACTATAGGGTTTTTTTAACAAACAGCTTGTATTTTTCTTTTTATTTTCTCATCTGCACAAAGCCATATTATTGGCATGAGTCTTTTTCCGCTGTGTTTATGATGTAACTATTTTTTTTTAGAAATATGAACATAAAAGTTTGATCCTTTTTAGTGAGAGTTAAATGTTTGACTTGTACTTATTGAGTGGTGGGTTATTTTAGAAATATATTTCAACCACTTAACTACATGATCTTTTTAGCAAACAACTTGTCTTTTCCATTTTATTTTTTTCTCATCTACAAGCCATATTATTGGAATTAATTTTTTATGTTGTGTTTATGATATAGCCACATTTTTGGGTAATATAAAGTTAAAAGTTTGGCTATTTTGTAATATTATTTGTTTTGCTTAGTGGTATAACTGGTTTTTTTATTTTGATTGTATTTATTATTAGGAATATATATTTTTCTCTATTTTTATATTATATTTCATTATTGCAAAACTAAAATTATTTTATATTTTTTAAATATCAATTTTTTTAAATCATTGATTTGTTATACTAACACAACAACAACATTTTTCTAAAGTGATTTTCAACATGTGAACACTAGAGATGCTCTTTGTAATTAGAAAATTACCAATTCAATCTAGATGGAGTACTTAGCTAATGATTTAGGGCTGATTGTTTATATATTATTATTTGACTCTCTTTGTTACAGGTCATGTAGTCATTGATTCTTTTTTTTATTTTTTATTTTTATTGTTTTTTTACGGTGGGAAAATCTATCATAACTCAGTTGTCAAACCAGCAGTGAAGACAGCGGGAAAACCTATCATAACTCAGTTGTCAAACCAGCAGTGAGAACAGCCATCTCTGACAATTAACCCCAAATGTAATCATTGATTTCTTTTTCTTTTTCAATTTATCTTCTTATAAAATTTTAATAAATTTTAAGTGTAAAAATTTGTATTCAACAAATACCTACTTTGCATGGTGAGCACTATATATGGATGCAAATTAAACTCAACTTCAAATGAATATCCAATTTGCATGGTAAGCACTATATATCGAGGCAAAATTAAATTAAAATAAACTAGGCTTATAAAATACCCACTTTTACATAAAAATGAAATTTTTATATCCACAAGACTAAAAATAGTTTATAAAATTATGAGTTCCCTATTTTTAGTCTTTTACAATTTAATCATTTTCTTATTCAAATTAATAATAAACTGGCGCAACCTTCTAACAATCAAATCACTAAAAAACAATGCCAAAAAGTCAAATAAGAATCTTTGTAACTCAAAAAGAAAAGTCTTGCTTTATAGGATGTAGTATGTTCTCGTACTCGTGAACTCTAAATCGAAACTGTAAACTGTAGTCTTGACACCTGTACATTACACTTATATATTTTCATTCTTGCATACATTACACCATTATACATGCTAATATACTGTCTTCATGTGAAGTTTTGGGTTTAGTTTTAATAGCCCGAAAATGCTTGAGATTGAAAGAAAGATCTGAATCTTGGATTGGGTTGGATTGAGTTGAACTTCTGATTTTTCTGAAACAGACTGGGAGTGGGTGTTGTCTGCAGTGGTCCGAGAATACATGAGTCTCGAGGGGCACTGAAGATTTGTTTTAGAATTATCTTCCTATGGTATTTGCTGAGCTCGAATAATTTTGGCTTTGGTATGAATTATTGTGCGATTTCATAGAAATTTGGAGCTCAACCATTGTGCTGAAATTCTGGTAGGTTTTCTAAGGGAATGAGTTTGGTAATGAATGATATGAGATCGCACAAAATTTGAATGAGATTGAATATGTGCATTTGTTTGTGATGCATTTCTGATAAAGTTAAAAATCAAGTGAGTTTTCTGTGATTATGTGCTACATATTGAGGAATAGAGAGATCCAAGCATGGGGTTTAATTATCAGTAGACCACTTTGACAAGCTCCCAAATTCGCTTCTGCTGCTTGTATTCAACAAATTTGGTGATATTAAAGCCTTGGGACAATGCTGTGCAGTATCAAAGTTCTCTAGTATAGTCCTGCAAGTGCAGAACAGGCCCACAGGGTAATTAAGGTGGACCAATTTTTTTTATTTTTTTTCTGAGTTTGTACCGTGTATCTTTGGTAATGCATTGGCTTGGAACAAGATGATGGAGATGTTATACGAAAAAATCGTTTTCAAATTAAAAAATATGTATGCATTCGTACTTTCGTTAAATTGGGGCTTTCGGACCGATTTGGATAGAGTTATCCAAACGAGAAAATATATTCTAAGAAACTCATCAATGCAAGGGAAACGTCCAAGAGTGGGAAATCCCTGGACAATAATTCACGTCAGTGTGCCAATTTTACAAGGACATATCCATAGCTTAGGGCTCCTAAATCTTTTTGAGAGAATTGTTGGTTCTTTGTAGTTATACCAACATTTATATAGACGTAGGAATGATTCCTAGGATCTTTCTGGGTATTGTAGGGAAACCACCTAGGGTCTTTGTGGGTGTTGTAGGGCAACCAAAAATAGTTGGAACTGGCCATGTGCCAGGTTTCAGATTATATTCTCCTTTAAGTGGTAAGAGATTGATGCTACCATGTACATTATTGTTGTTCAAAACTTATATTTTCCATATTAGAATTTAATCATCTTCCTCGTTTGTGTCTATATATATCCATCCTATATATTTGATGGGGTGAAACTAAAAGGAAAAAAACAAAAATAAAAAACTTGTGCTACGCTAGCCTCTGGCAAACAAATTCAAAAGTTCTTGCAGCTGCATGGGAATCCCTCTGTGCACCTGCATCTAAGAATCTTTAGAATTATGCTCTAATTTTCTATGGAGAGGAGTTTCTCAATTTCAGTTTTTAGCCATGTACTACTAGAAATTTGTTTGCCTCAATAATCTGGTAATTCAGTAGACTTTATTGTGGATTGAATCTTTATCATTAACCTGGAAACAGAGACAAACTCCAAAGATTCTTAAAACTTTTCCATTTTGGAACTTGGCTTTCCAAAGCACAAATCAGAAATTTGCAAGAAAAGTTTCAATTGGATGGTTGGTATCTAACTGGGGTCCGAGGTCGCCGTTTCAAGCATTGGGATAGCAACAGTTTGTTGTGCAATTTTCCGCTGCATTCTACGGGAATACCTTTATGCAACAGATTGACTGACAATGTGAAGTTTTCTTGTTACTTCTGGCACAGTTGTATGTAGCATCAAATGCACTGGTTTAGTGGTCAAAGTATGACACATTTCACGTCTAATTTTGTTTCTCCCTTCATGCATACTAACGATAGAATTTGTATATCTAAAAGTTTTCAAATTTGAGGTAATGGCAAAACTAACTGCATTTTTCCATGAAACCATTGTTTTACTTGCTGTTGAGCTGAAGGTTGTAATGCTTGCTGTTTATCATTTATTTATATAACATGAGAAGATGTATAGCTTAGCCTCTATTAAAATTATGGAAGTTAGTAATTATTTTGATAGTACAGGATACAGAAATGCACTTAGATATTTTAAGCATTGTACTCGTCAATATTCGTAAATATTTTGGTGCCTCTGTACTGTTCTCCATTAGATATGCTTGTTTGATCTTTGTAGGCTGGCAACAATGCAGCAGAGATTTGTCTAAAATTTATAGTGATCCTGAAATTCAACCTTAGGGAAAACAGTGAAGTTTGAAGATTAATCCACCAAGGTCGTCTTACGATTCGATTGGTAATGTTAGTTGACTTTGTTTGGGAGGGTAACTTCAAATTTCAAACCGACCCCTTTCAACTCTGAGGTGTAATATCTGACTGTTCACTTGTAGACTTGTTTATTTTCGTAATTAAAATGTCTTTCAAATTTGAGATGTGTGACATAATCCCAACAGGTTGAGAAAACATATTCACATAGCTAACAAAATAATAACTACAACTGTCGAGTTCAAACTAACAAAATTTGAGGTAATATTGAACAACTACAGAATTGACAAACCATGCGTATACTGTCAACATTTCTCAGCAAATCAAGTTTTAACATATAAACATTACAAGAAAATGTGCACTGCACTGCAAAGATGCTGCTTTAATTTCATTTACAGATTTCAGCCTCACCCTTCAAAATAGCCCATGTATCTGAGCCTTATCCTAAGGGTCATAACATATACTGTTTTTACTACTCTCACATCCCCTCATCAACTCTTTACAAGCTCCGAAGGCCGACCAGAGGAACATCTTCCACTAAATGACAAATGCACTATATTACAAGTATTGCAACTCTACAATATCACCAGATATTACAAGTTTTGCAACAGTTAGGTTAAGAATGGTCACCAATCAATGGACAAAATTTATACTACAGATGGCTGTCATTCCCTACCAATACTTCCAGTTGAACTGTACGATGGAAGATAAAATAATACGCTCCTGGATGATTGCTACAGGCTTCTTTGAGCAATATATCCTTGACATTCCCTACCTATACTTCCAGTTGTACGATGGAAGATAAAATAATACGCTCCTGGATGATTGCTACAGGCTTCTTTGAGCCATATATCCTTGACAGAAGTGAGGAAAATGACAACCTTGTGTGTTTAATATACAACTATACGGTAATGGAGGAAGATTGTTAAAGGCTTCTTGAACATGATTTCATTTTCCAGAGTTTATGAAAACACAACTCTGTGCCCTTGTTTGCAAGGGATGACGAACTTGGCGATGAATGCTTACACTCAGTACAATATTACAAATCATTCAACTGATTCTCGGATTGATATAAAGAGGGGTTTTGGCGAGAGCTGGCAAGTTACAATGTGAATCTTGGTTTTGATATAGAGAGGGGTTTAGGCGAGAGCTGGCAAATTACAATGTGAATCTTGGTTTTTCGAAGCAAAACCTTCCACCCGCACCAAAGGCTTTGCTCCATACGAAGCTCCACAAGAAGTATTCTGTGACAAATTGACAGGTGACACTGGAACTCCTTTCCTTATGAATTGTGTGTCTCGAACAAGAGGATTGTCGGAGCGAGTAGGGGGTGACCCATAAAAGTATGGATGAGAATTTTTTACATTTGTTTGATCTCCATACGGACTCTGCACAGTGAAAAAAATTGAAACATCATGTATGAGAAATAACTAAAGGACACCCAAAATAAGAAAGATGACCAGAGTAAAGAACATCTACCCAAAATACCAATAAATAAAGTTTCAGAGAGCCAGGCTTCAAAAACTCGTGCATTCACTTCATTCGATAGGTGTTCTCTTCTCCAAGCATGTTGGAGGCTATAGCATCTGTTTGACATGATGATCAGACGAGTTCTTAAAGCCTGGCCATGTGACATAAACCTGGATAGAGCTAAAGATTACATGCAATGACTAAACACAGCTAAAACCAAAGGAAATTGACCATGACTCCCGAAAATGATAACAACTATTAAAACTACCTTCTTAGAAGTAATGCCAACACCCACCAGTAAGACCATGAAGATTATGGGCAATATTACAAGTAGCATGAAGAATATCAAGGTTCCACTCAACATGCTTCAATCAAAACAGACCAAATGCCAACAACATATGCAATTCTTTTCATCTGGTAAACATCTAATTAAAAAACTCCATGAAAGGTACATGTAACAACATTTCTATTATTTCTTAGTTACCATATTCCTAAGGGTGTAGGGTACAGGCTAGGAGCATCCTCAGAATCTGTGGGTTTTTTTACTTGTTAGCTGTAACCTATCTTGCTCAGAGGTTTAGACTGTGATGGGAACAGAAGAATTATTGATTAAAGGAATAAGTTGCATCAAATCCAAGTCCGGACACAAGACAACAAATTCAAGTCAAATGCATGTTTGCCTAGTCAACATAATATCTGCCTAAAACGACATTATTCCGCAGAGCTCTTAAATGTCCTAAATAGCAATGCATAGTGAACATAGTATTCACCATTACAGGGGAAAAACTAAATAAAGCTGTCTCAATACGAGTGTAAGGAAAAGCTTACCTTGCTCGATAATATCTCTAAAATCTCATAACTCGGTTCCCCTTCATTTCCAGACACTGCATAGCTGCAAGCAATACGTCAAAGGTCAGGTAATCAATGACAAACCTTGAAGAAGAAAGCTGCAGTACAACACGAAGAAATTATGGAAGAAAGACATTTTACAATAACCAGTTCTTAAATAACGGCCATCAGCAATTATTATCAACATGCTTGTAGGTGCTATTGATTTCGTCAACCCATAAGAGCTATTGTACAAAGTGAGATTAAAAAATAAAATCAAGTGCACATTTGATTATGGCCTCCTCAAACCATAAAGTCAGGAGGAAGAGAAAAAAAAATTATATTAGGAAATTTGAAACAGGGAAGAGTTCTCAGATTTGGAAGGAGATGATAAGAAGTGTTACATGTAAAATCTGACCTTTTTGTGTGAGGACTTTTGTTATAGCAATGAGTCACTTTGAGGTTGTTTTAGTTTTTGAACATGTGGTTGCATTTCACACCATAACCAATTAACCATTATGTTAGGAGGTATTACTTTCTTACAACCAATATCAAACATTATGTTAGGAAGCACTATCTCTCTTATGATCAATGTTTGGTACATGGCTTTGGAATAGGCCAATGGTTCACTCAAACTCGGATAGGAATTGGCCTAGTTTGAATATTGTGACTCAGTTTACTAAAAATAAAAATAAAATACATATTTTAAATGAAAAAATATATTTTAAAGATTTCAAATTACCAAAGGCAAAATATGCAAAGTCTACTTATGAGTATTTTAGTGTTAATTTAGTATTAAATCTATTTTGGCCGTATAAGGGCTCCACAACCTTCTTGGGAGCTTGAGTGACCCCACAGAAGCAAAAAATCGGAGAAATGGGTCAAAATTGGCCAGAAACGAGGTACAATTGGGACGAAACACCATAGAAATGTTTCAGCAGGGTTTCGGTGGCGAAATGTTTTAGCCACATTTTGGTCGTATTTCAACATTTCAGGGAGTTTTAGATATGGGGACGGCCACCTCGGGGGCCATTTCCTACAACATAGCTCTCAACCAACATGGGATACTAATTTTCTATAGAGTGGTATTTATGTCGTAGTAACAATTCCAAGACACATAGATCATAGATGTTAGGCATATCCAACTTAGTAATGGGCATTTTTTAGGAAGCCATGTGAAAGGATAGGTGTGGAGTATTGTTAGTCTTTAGAGAGATAATGTCAAAATGCAATAGCGATTATAAACTTTAAAGCTATCAATCAAATCAAGGGAACAAACAAATGCATTTATAAGAGGAAATGGGTAATAATTTTTAAATATGGAAGTCAAATGTTTCTGATGAGCGGCACCCAAAGAGATTATATCAAAAAAATGATCTTGTGATCCATGCATGCATATTGGATCAATGCCCACTCTCATGTCCAATTTTTAAGGTCAATCGAGTCTAGTATGGGTGGTTAATATGAGAAGTTGTTATTCTCCCCGCTGAGGTTCAAATCCCACTTATGACATATTTGTGCCTCGACTCTCGAGGGCCAATTGAGGCTCATAAGGTATCAACAATGTTACTCCCACTTAACTACTTGAGGGTGGGATGAAATGTTTACCCAAAAGATTTAGCCCAAAGGGTTAGTTCAGCTGGTTGTGGTCAAGGTTGTTAGGCATTTGGCTAGTTCCTTGCCAATAGGTGCTCAATTTAAATCCTCCTAGATTAAATGCACTAATATACACTGATAAGTTTACTAGAAATGCCATCTACTAAAAATACTATCGAAGGGAAGCATCCAATAAATTTCCCTACATGATTTTCATTTGAAAATATTATATTAAAAAATAAAAGTATCCATTAAAATTCCCTACATGATTTTCATTGAAAAATATTATATTAAAGAATAAAAGACTAATAATTTTGATTTTCTAAATTAAAGTTGATTACTTGTAATATTTTCTAACATAAATTTTCTCACATTTAAAAGAGATTTCATAAAAATAATTAAAAATTATACCAAAGTCATATTTTTAATTTGAAATACTTTTATGAAAAACCACAATATGAACATATTTTGAAGCAATTATCAATTTATCAAAAAAACATTTACAATATTGTCTCCTCTACCCAGAAGATTGTTGGTAATAAGCGAAACTAAATCAGAATCAATTTATCAAAAATACATTTACAATATTGTCTCCTCTACCAAGAAGATTGTTGGTAATAAGCAAAACTAAATCAGACTCCTCAGCAACCAGACCCCTATCTCAGTATAGGTTAAATAAAAATGTACAAAACTATATATTTTTTAAATTTCATAGAAGGAATACCATTTCATCGATGGACAACCCAATATAGTGAACCCAAAACACCAAAGAACAAGCTCTTGATTTTGTGGGGCAGGTTTTTATTTTATCCTGGCAAAGCTAATGGCTCAAACATATCTTAAGCAAAGATATATATTTTTTTAAATTTCACAAAAATAAATACCAAATCATCAATGAAAAACCCAATATACAAGTGAACCCAAAACATCAAATAGCAAGCTTCTGGTTACGTGGGGTAGGGTTAATCATCAATGAACAACCCAATATACAAGTGAACCCAAAACATCAAATAACAAGCTCTAACAAGCTCTTGGCTATGTGGGGTAGGGTTAATAATCAATGAACAAATCCAATATACAAGTGAACACAAAACATCAAATAACAAGCTCTTGGTTATGTGGGGTAGGGTTATATTTTGTCTCGGAAATACTAATGGCTTCAACATAACTTATCCTTATTAGACACCTGTTCTCACCCCCGGCTAAACACCTGTTCTCACCCCGGCTAAGAAATCCCTACCAACAACTAATAATTTTTTATCACCATACCAGTGCTGTTATATACAAATAAAATACACTGAAGAACCCCAAACATCTACAGCTACCTTTGGGTATATATATAGGAGAGAACCCAAAACACCAAATAACAAGTTCTGGTTTCTATGGGGTAGGTTTTTATTATATGCACCATACCAGCGCTGTTATATGCAAATAAAATACACTGAAGAACCCCAAAACATCTACAACTATATCTATATATATAAATGAACTCAAAACACCAGCGCTGTTATATACAAATAAAATACACTGAGGAACCACAGAACATCTACCAACTATATACATATATATGATCCCAGAACACTAAATAACAAGTTCTGGTTTCTATGAGGTAAGCGTTTATTATATGCACCGTACCAGTGCTGTTATATACAAATAAAATACACTGAAGAACCCCAAAATATCTGCAAATATATATATATATATATATATATACACTGAAGAACCCCAAAACATCTACAACTACCTTATATATATACATATATATACAAGAACCCAATACACCAAATAACAAGTTCTGGTTTCTATGGGGTAGGTTTTTATTATACGCACCACACTGTTAAATACAAATTAAAAAAACTGAAGAACCCCAAAACATATACAGCTACCTATATATATATATGAGAGACAACCCAGAACCCCAAATAATAAGTTCTGGTTTCTACGGGTAGGTTTTATTATATGTAAATTAAATACACTGATAAAAACCCAAAACATCTATAGAGATGCAAATCAGTGAATAATATGATGAGGTTTGATTATTATTATTATTGTAATAGTTTCATGGTTGAGAAAAACAGTCTAAGTACAACTATGTGTTAACCTCATACCAACAACTTCACTCTTACTTTTTTAATCTGTGAAAAAAAACCAATAGCTTCACTCTTACTTTTTTAATCTGAGAAAAAAACCAATTTCTTTATAGATACTACTCAATAAACCGATCATTTCAAATGGAATTTTGGGATTCAAGGGAATCAGCGCCAGATGGATCACGTCTGAACGAACTATTGCAAAGTATATCAGTCCCCGAATTGCTAAATTATCTGCCTTTGGTGCCATGGGTATCATTCTGTTGGTCCGCTAATACAAAAATTTGAACAAAATCTATCATACTCCGAGAAGCAACATGAAAAACAATCCAAAAAGCAGAGTAACCAGCCATTACCTGTGATTCTTGACATAGGATTTATGTACTGGTCTCGCTGTACAAGGGCCAGAGGCCATCATCCTGCGAGGTAGGGGGCAGATCAGCTGGTCTTTCCGGAAACTTCCATTCATGTTACTTAATGCATACATTCTGCTCTATTTTATGGTACTGAATCTCAAAGATCTGAAGCCCAGGAACAGATCCTGTTTCAAAAATTATAAAATCTAGAACAGAGGCGAACCCTTATCAGAGTATCGATACTAATAGAGAAGCATTTATACATACAAGGCCACTGCCTTCATAAGGTTGACGGTTATGAAAAAAATCCGAAATTGCGATAGGGTAGGAGTCCGGAAAGGATTTGCGCTAAGAACCAAGGTGGGTGGAATCCTATAAAGGGTACACATATGGCTTTAATTCATTGGTGGGACGGTGGAACGGTTGGGGACCCAAAAAAGAATGGCAGCGATTGGTGCTGGGGAACAGTAAGAAATATATTATATTGTCTTGGACGGTGTTTGGATTGTAATGGGGATTTTGACTCGGAAGGAGTTTTAAAATGGAATTTGATTGAGTCCACTGAAAAATTTTCAATGTGATTTGGTAAGAGTTTGAATGGAATTTTGATTTCGAGTTGGTTGTTTGTGTATTGTTTGGTTTCATGTTTTTATCGAATGTCGGTATCATAATAATGCAGTGTTATTGGTGACGAGTACGATAAATAGTAATTGATAATGAATTTGGAGAGAAGATAATGGATTCAAGGACGGCAGAATTGTTTTAATAGGATGGATTGGATTATTATTATTATTTAATTTTAAAGATATGGTTAAGTTAGATATTAAATAAATGTATGATATTTCTTTGTTTATGGAAAAAATGATCTATTTCTGTCTAGTGATTTGACTGCTAAGATTAATAAGGCATGCATACTTTACTTATTTAGTTTTGAATCTATAATTTCTTAGGAGGAAACACATATTTGTAACCATTAAAGTTGTGGTGTAAAGTAGTTTCTATTGGACTAGGATAAATAGTTAATGATTTCATATTTTGGTTGGACTATTTTTAAGTGCAAGGTTAAATTGGAATTTTTTTGTATGAAATTGGTGAAATGATTTTTTTAAGAATTTTTATTCTTCTGTTTTGTTTAAAATTTGGTTAAAATTGTTGGAATAGTAAAATTGAGTTGTTAAATTCATATATATCAAAAGTATTTTCCAATGAGATCATATATAGATTTTTATGTTGACGCTTTTCGAGCCACTTACTATGGTTCATCATCACGATATAGATGGATAGTTGAACTAGAGAAAAATATAAATAATAGAGTATTCATCTATGTCCTAATGATGAATCACAGTAAGTGGTTCGAAATGTGTTGACATAAAAATCTATTTGTGATCTTACAAATCACACATTTTGAAATTTATATATATTAAGTATCTTACAAGTTTTTAGGGTGGTAAATGTATTTATGTATTTAAAAATACATTTCAAGTGATGAAAAATAATTATCTCACCAAAAAATTGTATTGTCAAATTTTGTTCAAAAAGACGAAGAAGGGTTGGATTCACCAATCTAAATTGTTCAAATTGTATATATTTTTTTAAATCGAAATGAGGATTTATGGAGAATAGGTAACTTCAAAAGATTGGATATAAAGATTACACCAGGTACAACTAACCCATTTTGTTGGGGAAACAAATTGTTCACCAAACCACTCGAGCTAAGATCCTTTGACATTGAAATTCTATATTTTTAACGTTATAGGTTTTGTGAGATTATTAAATCAAATTGTACAATCAAACTTGGTAATTTCCATTGAAATTGTAGGTAGTTTAACTAGAATTTGAGTCATCAAATCTAATAAAATTAATTGTAAAAATGACCCACTTCTTAACTAATTAACAACCTCTCTTTGTATTCACAATCATTTTAATAGAATAATTTTGAAGGTGAAACTGAATCTTATAATAAAGTTATTTTGTTTTATTAGTTATTTTATTTTTAATTCATTAGTGAGAAGTTGGAAATTACTTTGACATAATACAAACACACTTTAATATGAAGTAAGATACAAATACAACTAAATGACATTATTCCAACTCAACCTAATCATGAACTCAAAGTGGAAATTTTCCATATTCATAAAATTTTGATTTTCTTAAAAGGGTTGGTGGTTCTCTAAATCCACCTTTAAGGTAAAAAATAAATCACCACAAACTTAAAAAATAAATCACCACAAATTGATGGGAAGTACAAAGAATTAATCTATTGAATTTTGGGTTGTTGGAAAATGACCATTTTTTTGCATGTTTAGTTCTATTCTTTTGGTATGAGAAATAGATAATTGAATCTTGCAATTTTTCCAAGCAAGAATGATTCATTTACCAAATATTTGTGAGGCATCCTTAATCCCATCATACAAACATACCAACATAGTAATAACTACAAGACTACAAGGCTAGTCACAATGTATGGAATTAATA
The DNA here is from genome assembly GCA_034641835.2 of Pinus albicaulis. Taxonomy (NCBI): domain Eukaryota; kingdom Viridiplantae; phylum Streptophyta; class Pinopsida; order Pinales; family Pinaceae; genus Pinus; species Pinus albicaulis. The sequence continues at coordinate 333,150,908 of CM076578.1, read as the reverse complement.
TAATTTGTAATTTGAATACTAGAGTACAAGAGTATAAAAGATGTCATCATATCAATTTGAAGACTTACATCCTAGGTCTAATTTCGAAATTAGCAAAGATTTTGGTACAAATAATACTAATAAAAAATAAAAATAAAAATGCCTTGTTTGGTTTTGCAATCACTCCCTCACTTCCTCATCATATATAGTGAGATAATGTTTTGAACCATTGTTGAGGTAGCTTTTACCCAAGGATAAGTATGCCATAGAGATTCAACTATAGAATTGAATGTGTTCATAATTGTCAATTGGGTGTTTGAAAGGGATCCTAATGCATGCATAAAAATGCCCTTTTCAAGATACAATCCAAAAGTCAATTTATTACGTAGTTAACAAAATTCTAATAATAGTATTTACTTAGGCTATTAAGAATACCACAATATAAAGAGGATAAAAAGAGAAGTGCATTGTATTGGACAACAAAAGTTATGTTCTACTCTAAGGCTTTGGGTTAATGCAATAGCATCATTTCTCACTTTCCTATTAACAATATCATTAGTTTTGGTGTCATGCCTTGTAGATCCTTATTAACTTATAATCGTATAAACTATCTTGATACAACAATATATCTCTACATTGAAATTCCATTCCTAATTTAAACTCTTACATTCATCTACCACTCCAAATTATGATACAATTAGACACATAAAACAATATTGCATATTTTTGAGGATGTAATTAAAAAGAGATTGAGACAAATCCACTATTATAAAATCTTAATTGTGATACCCTTCTTTAATCATGGGTTGATATGTGTTCATAACACACCTATATTCATTTAATCCAAATGTCAAATCAACGATACCTCATGATATAAATAGTTATACATATAAAAAGTAAGTTGATGATCTTATTAGCTCTGAGGATTTGCTCATGATTTGGCCAAAATTGAGAGAGCGTGATTTCACCATTTTAATCCTTTCAAAATTAGGTTTTATGATAAGCCAATGGCTTATCTCAAATTAGGTTTTATGATAAGGCTAATGGCTTATCTCATTTCCCATCTATATTGCAAAAAACAATTTCACAAAATATTAGAAAAAAACACGTCAAATAACTTTATTTATAAAAATTCATGCCATAGCTGAAATTATGAACAATATAAAGCTCATTTTAACTTCATGATGTTTTCGTAGGTGCCAAGTCAAAGCTACGTTAAGTTCCGAATTTTAAATACATGTTGCAGATTGTGCAACCATGCGAATCTATGTTTAGGAGCTAAAAAGAAATGCCTAGACTAAATCATTGGTTGCTTATTATTTATTTCTCCTCACTTGAGACTTGAAGGTAGGGTGGTGTAGTAAACAAAAAACAAAAACTCAAGAGAATATTAATGTAAATGTAAATTTATAACATTACCTGAATGAAAAAAAAAAGAAAGGAGGGGGTTGACAATGAGTTTACATGGAACAAAAGATGATGGGCCATAAGGCACAATTAACAATGAAAATTGGATAAGGGGAATAGGGGCACATGTTGCCCATATGGTTAGCACCTTCCCTCATTATTTGCTAACCAACTTGACCATATGTTACCATGAGAGCGATGATTTCTTACGTTCATCTTTATGAGTTTTTGAAAGTTTCTCATTGTGCTTTTTATCATTCTATACTATTTTTAATGATTTCTTAGCTTTTGAAAGTTTTTCTCTATTTTGTTAAAATATTACAACAAATGTAAATAATGTAATTTTGGGCAAATTTACTTATTACCTGTTAGTTGGTTGTATAACAAAATGAAGTTATAATAACGAAATAGCCCAGGTTAAATTGGATGGCTCGAGAGACTTGTAAGACGAGGAGAATCATTCTTGATTAAGAGAGTTTCCAATTCCTTGCCCCATGGAGGTTTCCTTGACACCTTGTCAAGGTTTTACCACGTATATTTGTGCATTTACCTATGTGTGTTTATCTTTTAGTTTGTCATTTAGTTTCATAGATTTCTTTCTTGTTTTATAACTGTTGGGTTCAATAAGTGGTATCAGAGCTTGGTGAAGTAAGGAACTTGGTGGAGTAAGGATTACGCTAGAGGAAAAGGAGAAAAAGTTCGTTGCCCATTTGAAAAGAGAAAAGCCGCATTCACTGTGTGAAAGGAGGAGCTTTCTGCTATTGCCATCCATGCTATGATAAAAGGTGCATGTTAAAGATAACGTCGTTGTCCAAAAGATTTCTTGAAGGCTGTTGTTAGAGAAAATCGTACCCAGAAGAGAAATAATTGCAGCCACCAGAAGAGAACGTTGCCAGATGATTTTGTGAGGCCCGCACGCTGCTAAGAAGTTTGCTGAGAAGAAAGCGCATGTTTTCGGATAGTAGATAGACAGAGCCAATAGAGCCGATGTCTGAGCCAATTGGAGAGAAGAATCGCATGCTGCCAGAGAAGAATCGCATGATTTTTGCCGCTGATAAAATTCTGTAACTGCCCGCCGTCAAGGGAAAAGGTTGTTGGCCGTCGAAGGAGAAGACTGTCACTGAATTAAAATCGGGTATAATTATTTGTTTTTTTTTGTTAAAAAAAAAACGCAGACAGATATTCAAATACTTAAGAAAACATATTTTTCTTTTAAAGAGGGTGATTCAAGAAGGAATTTGTCGGATTATAGTGGTTTTTTCTGGACATGGATTATAGTGGTTTTCTGGAGATTGAGGTTTTTTTAGAGAAGTTTTCAGGAAAAAATTAAAATTCTATAAATTTATTGAAAGAAACAAAAGAAGTTTAAAGAAGTTTTTTTTAGAACTTTTTCTTGTGGAAATTCTGGAAAGTAGAATAGAGAAAATCTCAGAATTTTTTGTAAGAATTTATTTAATTAAAAGAAAGAGAAATCAGAAACCTGGGGAAATCAGAAATATTTCTTTAAACCCTAGTTGGAAATTAAGAAAGAAGGGAAACCAAGAAACCATAGAAGAAAGATTTCTAGGAGGAAGAAATGGTCAAAATGACAAATGCAAAGTTCGAGGTGGAAAAGTTCACCGGGAAGAACAATTTCACATTGTGGAAACTGAAATTTAGGGACTTGTTGGTGCAACAAGGGTTGCACAAAGCATTATATGGGGTAAAGAAAAACCTGCAAGCATGACAGATTTGGACTAGGAGGACTTGGATGCCCGAGCCCTCAGTAACATTAGGTTATGTTTGGCAGATGAAGTTCTCTTTAATATTTTTGAAGAGAGTACAGCTGAAGGGTTGTGGGAAAAACTGAAAACCTTGTATATGACTAAATCATTGACAAATAAAATTTATTTGAAAAGACAATTATACAGTCTTCGGATGAAGGAGGGTACAAAAGTTGCAGAACATTTAAATATTTTTAATGCAATTATTTGCCAGTTGTTAGATATGGAAGTTAAAATTCAGGAAGAAGATAAGGCTATAACCTTGTTGTGTTCTTTTCCCCAGTCATGGGACCACTTCGTAACTTCAATAAATTTGAGCACTGTTGATTCATTGAAATTTTAATTAATTGCGGGTGCTCTCTTATCTGAAGAAGTACGAAGGAAATCTAGTATTGAGACATCTGCACCAGAAGCCATGGTAGTCAGAGGTCGGTCAAAGGAAAGAGGGGGGAAAGCAAGGGGCTCTTCCAGATCAAAATCAAAGGGCAGCAAGAAGTGTAAATCTAAGTGCTGGTACTGCAACAAAATGGGACACCTCAAGAAAGATTGTTAGAAATGGAAGGAATCGGAAAACCAGAATAAGGAAGAAAATCAGGTTGATTCAGGTACGATTGATGAAGTTTTAACTGCTGAAGCTCTCCCTATTTGTAATGTCTCTCAAGATGTTGAAAATTGGCTATTAGAATCTTGTGCTTCTCATCACATGAGTCTGCACCAAAGTTGGTTTACTTCATATGAAGTTGTAAATGGTAGTTCTATATTCATGGGAAATAATGCATCTTTTCAGATTGTTGGGATGGGTAATGTAAAAAATAAAATGTATGATGATACAGTTAAAACATTATATGATGTTAGGCATGTACCTGAACTAAAGAAAAACTTGATTTCCTTGGGAGTTTTAGATTCGAATGGGTATAAATTTACAGGTTAGAATGGAGTGTTGAAAGTCTCAAAAAGAGCCTTGGTAGTTATGAAGGTTGAAAAGGTCGGAAATCTGTATAGACTCAAAGGAAGCACTCAAGTTAGTGAAGCAACGATTGTATCAGAAAAAGTAGAATAAGGTTCTCGTCTATGGCATCAGCGGTTGGGTCACATGAGCAAGAAAGGTCTTCTGGTACTAATGAACCGCAAGTTGCTTACTGATTTGAAATCCTTGAAGTTGGATTTTTGTAAACATTGTGTGTTTGGAAAACAATGTAAACAAAGGTTCAAGACTGGTAATCATAATAGTAAACAAATTTTAGACTGTATTCATTCTGATCTGTGGGGACCATCTCCTACTGTGTCTTATGGAGGTGCATTATATTTCTTAACATTTATTGATGATTTCTCCCAAAAAGTTTGGGTCTATATGTTGAAAAAGAAAGCTAATGTATTTAATGTTCTTAAACAATTTAAAGCAATGGTGAAAAATAAAACAAGCAATCAATTAAATGTTTAAGAACTGACAATGGTGGTGAATTTACTTCTTTAGAATTTGAACAATTCTGTAAGGATGAAGGGATTGTTAGACATAAAACTGTTGTTTATACTCCTCATCAAAATGGCGTTGTTGAACGAATAAATCAGACTCTTATGGAAAGAGCTAGAAGCATGATCAGCAATGCTAACCTGCTAAAGGAGTTGTGGGCAGAAGCAGTATCTACTATTTATTATTTAGTTAACATATCACCTTCGATTGCAATAAATTGTAAAATTCCTGAAGAAGTTTGGTCTGGTCAGTCTTGTGATTATTCGCATTTGAATATTTTTGGTTGTGATGCCTATGCTCTTATTCCTAGAAATCAGCATTCAAAGTTAGATCCAAAATCAAAATGTTGTGTCTTTGTTGGGTATGATTATGTAGTGAAAGGATATAGGATGTGGGATCCTTCTTCACAAAAGATAGTCATTAGTAGAGATGTAACATTTGATGAATCTTCTCTTCTAAAATCAGATGTTGGAAAAGTTGAACAGGAGTAGGTATTGCCAAAGCAGCAGATTCAATTGGAGACTAAACCTTTTCCAGAAAGTCAAAAGGAAGGAGAGACTTCCAATGAAAAAGGTGGAGAAGAAAAGGAAACTGGAGACATTCGAGAACCAATTCAGCAACCAATCACTCTAAGAAGGTCTACAAGGGAAAGAAAAACACCCAGAAGGTATGAAGATTCTACTTCATCTTTTGCATTGATTACTGAAGATGGGGAACCTTCTTGTTATCAGGAAGCAGTAGATGATGCAGATAGAAAAATATGGAAAAAGGCTATGGAAGAAGAAATGGATTCCTTAGCCAAAAACAATGCCTAGGATCTTGTAGAACTTCCTGAAGGGAGAAGCATTTTTAGGTGCAAATGGGTCTTCAAGTTGAAGAGAAAAGTTGATGGGAGTATTGAGAGGTATAAGGCGAGGCTGGTTGCAAAAGGATATTCTCAGGTTGAAGGTATTGATTTTCATGAGATTTTTTCACCAGTCGCTAAACTTGTTTCTATTTGTACTATGTTAGCACTAACTGCATTACTTGATCTTGAGTTAGAACAGTTAGATGTTAAAAAAACCTTTCTTCATGGTGATTTGGATGAAGAGATATATATGGATCAGCCAGAAGGTTTTTTACAAGGTCGCAGCAGAAGATTAGTTTGCAAGCTCAGGAAATCATTGTATGGCCTGAGGCAATCGCCCAAGCAATGGTACAAGAAGTTTGATTCCTTCATGGTGAGCCAGAATTTTATCATAAGTGAGTATGATCATTGTGTATACTTCAAAAGTTTCAATGGAATATTCTTTATTTTGGTGTTGTATGTTGATGATATATTGCAAGCAAAAGCATGGAAGAAATCAACAGGTTAAAGGCTTAGCTCTCTAGGACATTTGATATGAAGGATCTTGGAGCGACAAAACATATCTTGGGCATGGAGATACACAGAGACAAGAAGAATGGTAAGCTTTGGTTATCACAACAGAAGTATGTGGAGAATGTACTTGCCAAGTTTGGTATGAATAATGTGAAACCTGTTAATGTTCCATTAGCTTCCCATTTTAAACTTTATTCAAATTTAAGTCCTAGAACTAATGAAGAAAATAAGTATATGTCTCGTGTACCATATGCAAATTCAGTAGGCAACTTAATGTATGCAATAGTATCTACAAGACCTGACGTTTCACATGCAGTTGGAGTTGTCAGTAGGTTCATGGCAAACTCAGGAGAAGAACATTGGCGAGCAGTGAAATGGGTGTTTCAGTATTTGAGAGACACAAGTGACCATTGCATCAGCTTTGATGGTCGTGAAGGTTCAGTCCGTGGATATGTGGATGCTGATTATGCAGGTGATTTGGACAAAAGGAGGTCTACTACAGGTTATTTTTTTACTCTTGCAGGTGGAGTAATCAGTTGGATGTCAAAGCTTCAAGAGACGGTTGCTTTGTCCACTACTAAAGCAGAGTATATAGCTGCTTCAGATGCCTGTAAAGAGGCAATCTGGTTAAAAGGTCTGCTTGATGAGATTGGAAGGACGTGGGAGAAAGTGAATGTATTCTGTGACAGTCAGAGTGCTATTCATTTGGCTACAAATCCAACCTATCACAGCAAGACCTAGCACATCGATGTAAGGTATCATTTTGTGAGATATATAATCGAAGGCGGAAAAGTAGTTCTCAAGAAGGTCAGTACACAGGAAAATCATGCAGATATATTCACGAAGCCAGTTATAGTAGAGAATATGAGATGGTGTCTTGCTTCTCTTGGCTTGCAGAAAAGATGATGAATGGGCATGGGCAAGGGATTAGGAAAATTGTTGTCAAGGTGGAGTTTGTTAAAATATGACAACAAATGTAAATAATGTAATTTTAGGCAAATTTACTTATTACCTGTTAGTTGGTTGTATAACGAAATGAAGTTAGAATAACGAAATAGCCCAGGTTAAATTGGATGGCCTGAGAGGCTTGTAAGATGAGGAGAATCATTCTTGATTAATAGAGTTTCCAATCCCTTGCCCCATGGAGGCTTCCTTGACACCTCGTCAAGGTTTTACCATGTATATTTGTGCATTTACCTATGTGTGTTTATCTTTCAATTTTTCATTCAGTTTCATAGATTTCTTTCTTGTTTTATAACTGTTGGGTTCAATATATTTTTGTTTTTTTTAATATGTATTTTATTATCCTATCTTATCTTTAATTGAGATTACTTCCATGTTTGTTGGAGGCTTGGATTAGCATGTTTCCATGAGTAGTGAAGATAATATATTTTACAATTACTTAATATATTATGGGTGGGAGTATAAACATCTAGGTTTAAAGATAGATTATTTGAAATTGACAGATAAATTATTCGAAATAGAATAAGAGTAATAGCTGCAATGTAGTATAGTTTTTGTTTTTTTCACTGTGAAAAATCTTCGCATATAGCTCTCTACATAAGCTTTGAAATGTGTACTCATAGGTTAATAACATGTTTGTCTTTATAGCATAGTTTAATAGGTTCATATGCATGTACTTTGACTCATTGTGCGGGAGTGCGGAGCTCTGCACAATGAACTTAACCTATACATTCGATATATTAATTAAGTTACGTATTTTGATCATATGTGGGCTTCAATTTTTTCCTCACTCTATTTGTTTAATGATAAGACGTGTCGTGTTTATAAATGCTATATAAGTTCGATATTCAACTATCTTCATTAATTTACATATTGTATTTATGTATAGATCTTAGATTTTTGTCACTTTATTTTATTGATGGGAAAACGTAATGATGGATAAAAATGTGTTGTGTTTCTCAATGCCATAAAGTCAATGTTCAACCATGTTTCATTAATTTACTTTTGTTTTGAAGTTGATGTGTCATTGTGTTCCAATTTACTATGTGAAGCCTCTGCATTACCTGCAGAAGATTATTGTACGGAAGTTCAGCTCATTACGTGGAAGATTATTGTACGGAAGTTCTGCTCATTGTGCGAAAGTCCGCACAATGATTTGAACCTACGCGAAATGAATATAAATTTAAGATATTAATTAACTTATGTATTTTGATCATCCATTGGCTTCAATTTTCTTCTCACTCTATTTTATTTTTGACTAATGATAGAACATGTATGGCTCTACCAAATTATGACTTTCTAACCTTAAAGCAACCTCAAGGTTGGTTTGTTGCTTAAAGTAGCAGTAATAATTGGTGTTTCGATTGGTTGATGGATGTGTCCAGTACTTTGGCAAGGAATTTAGCAATTAATAAAGTACAGCTTGGAATAAGTAAGGCCACTCCCACCAAAAGACTTGCGTGCATAAGTCGGAAAGACGAAATCTAAGGTAAAATCGTGAGAGCATTATGATACATTAAGATTATACTTACGAATTAATTGACTTTTCAGGATTAATGGAGATGAATGTCTAGGGAATGATGGTTTTACACGTTCGACGACGAGGACACATAACAATATATATGTTGTTATTGGCCAAATCTAATAAATCCCAGCGTGAATAGTTGCACTACGCGGCCATTAATCTTTGCCGTAGTCTAACTAGCCAGAGGAATCGCCTTGAAAATCATGAAAATTCCGATAAGATTTTCAGAAAATCCGGCAAGAATTTTTCTAAATCCATGTTATAACTATCAAAGTTTAATATTTTGGGTGTCCTACAGGTTTTTGATGGTGCTGAATCCATTTCCAATGTCAAAATCACGATTCAAACACTGTTTCTGTAAGATTTTTTAAAATTTTTGGCCCGAATTCCGGCCAATTTTGACCGTCCAGGCAATTCCTCTGGCTCGTTAGACGACTCCTTAATCTTTTAAGAAGCCTTCGAGTATGTTCGAACAACAACCCAGCCAAAAAAGTAAACATATGTGGAGGGACAATTATTAGCATATAAATAATGCTTAATGAGTGAGGGAATGTTGTTAATATAGATAATTTGAAATCTAATTAGTGTCGTCCTCCACACAAGGACCTTCACACAAAGGGTCCTTATGGGGAAACACACAACGACATTTGCACACAAGCGAAAAGCACACCATACACAAGTGAAAGCCAAGTGATTAATGTCGATATTTGGACAACTTGTGTGATTCCCGGAAGCGCTATAGTATATGTTATTTGTCAAGAGGTTGGAGATAAAGCACAAGTATATATTTAAATTGGACGCAAGGTAATGGAATTTTATATACGCTTTCGATATCTATGACTAATGATGTACATCATCACTGTAAATATTCAAATGCCAACAATTCGAATTGAACTCTACCTAAATCAAACTATGAAGAATAATTTTACTCATCCTTTTCAGAATGTGCACGAGCTCCTGAGCAATATTTTAGAAAGCTCTTGGTGTATTCTTTTTATACAAAATGTTATAAATTCGTTGTACATTGGTCCTCTTGGCTTTCACTCTTTTGGTATTAACATCGATTATTGAAGATGGAGGATTGTTGTTTTGCAATCAGCTCACAAAACATAAAAAAAGATAGATCAATAACTTAAAAAGTATCTTCTTCGAAGGGAAAAACTTATTTACATTACAAAAATGAACAATATTGGATGATACAAATGATAAGACCTCCTTGGGATATATAGGAGACTAAGGGGTCATGATATAATCATAGCCTACATAACACTAATAATGTAAGGGCACAACAATAACAATGTGGGGGATACATGAGCACAACAATAACAATAGGGGGCTACACTACAATAACAATAAGGGAAATACACTAGTATTATAGGGACCTAACATGCTCCTCTCCTTAAAAAAAATGTTTTCCTCAACACTTAGTAGTTTTGTATGCTTTTGTATAAAATTCTCCTCCTACCATGTGGAATCTTCAGTAAATAAGTTCTTCAACTTAATATCGTTACAACTTGCCTCGGTGCTCTCAAAAAAAGAATGCACCGGTGCAGTGCCTCTCTATTTTCGCTTTGATCATTTCGCACAACACCAGTGACGGGCAACGCATTAGTTGCTCACTTTTATATTACGTTGATTCTTTAGTACAGCAACCACGACTTGTCAGGTGGTCTGCCATTTTTTTGCAACAGTTTTGTATGGCCTTAGATAGATGTCGTGCTCATGCACAAGGGAGGGTCAACTTCCCTTTTGCTTCAGAGCTGTTTTGTTTATTTTTTGAGAGGTTTCCAGAGATGAGACCCAGTTTTGTTCGACAACCTCGTAGGCCGACGTTGGAGACCTGGATGCGCATGTGGGGGCAGATGATGCCCAAGAGGGGAGACACTATGTTTCCAGCGAGGATATCACATGATTCGCTGGACTTACCAGCTAGCGTTGGCGGGCTGCATCCCTTCATTATGGTCCCATGTCCTTTGCTGGACTAGATTGGCGAGGGTGTCCCAACATCCTCTTCACTCCTGATGAGCCGCCAGATGATAGAGGTAATATTACTATTTTATTTATATTTATTGTAACATGTTCTTTAACTTGTTTTTATTAGATTGTGTAATGAAATTGTCTAATTATTGTTGTGTACTTGTATATATTTTGCAGACATTGGCTCTTTTGATGGCGATGAGATGCTAGATCCACCACACGATCCAGGTGTCGATCCTGATGATTACGATTAGGAAATGGCTAATGCACCGGAGGGTGAGGCCACTGGTGTAGCAGAGAGACGTGCTGATCCTCATGCGCCTCATGGTGCACCGGTACCGCCTTTTGCTAAGCGTGGTCGACCTGAGACCAGATATCGGATGGACTTGGGCAGCCAACTCTGTGGATTGATTTCAGATGCGGGCATCAGGCCTGCTCATTATAGAGAGATACAGGGAGATGATAGATTGTTACGGATGTAGAGAGGCATGCCGCGTGACATGTACGACCTGATGCGGCATGTCATAGGAGCTATGAAAACTGTTATGCGATTGAGGAGGATTGTTCGTAGCGATAGGCGTAGTCCAACTATGACACGTGATGGACAGTCTGCCAGCAACGACTCAGATGCATCTCGTGATTGTTCACCTTGCGGCTCGCCTGATGAGTAGCATGAGGCTCCATCGCTAGCATCTAACACTAGTCATCATGGAGATGAGGTTGGACCATTGGCCACGTCCAGTCAGCAGCCTGCAACATCCATCATGGTTACTATTCACGATCATCATGAGCAGGCTGGACCATCGATCGCCGAGGTTGCAGTACTATTGACTGAGCAGGCCGCCTCCACTACTATTGCGCCTCATATTGATCATGTTGTACTACCACCAGCTGATGCATCCATCAGTACTAGTGATCATCATGATCATGAGTAGGCTAGTCGACCATCGACTGTCGAGGCTGCACCCAGCTTTACTGAGCAGGTCGCATCCACTTCTACTAGTGTTATTGATCATGTTGTTATACTATCACCAGCGCCTGATCCATGACATGATTTATATTACAGTTGTATATTTTTAACATTACTCAGTTATATCTATATCTATATCTATATCTATATATGGTCCATGTATTTTATGTTCATGTTGCAATTGTACTTAATTTTCATGTTGATGATCATCATGATGTGGCGCATATTGTTAGTCATGTTAGATATGCTCATTTAATGTTTAGCTTGCAGATAGATGTATATATGTGATAAGCGCATGAGTTATTTGACATTATATTGAGATGTATATTTGATGTTTGTGTTGTGATGATGTTAATATATAATGTTAATTTGATGTTAATTGAATGTGTTTATTAGTCGAATATGATGTTTCTACGATGGTTATCATGATCGTGATGATGTTTATTAATTAATTTAATATTATTAAATGACCATGATATTTATTAAATATTATGTCATGAATGTAAATGTAATTGTAATTTAAATTTTAATTCTATGTAAAATTGTAAAATTGTATTTGTATTTGTACTAATTGTAATTTTAAGTGTAATTGTATGTAAAATATTTATTAATGTAAAATTTTAATTGTAATTGTAATATTTAATTTATTCTGAAATGATTGTAATTGTATATATGAAAAATTGTAAAATTGTAATTGTATGTAAATTTCACAAATTGTAATTGTATTTGTAATTGTAATTTTAATTGAATTATATGTAAAATATTTGTAAAATTGTAATTGTAAATGTAATTCTATGTAAAATTGTAAATGTAATTGTGTTTGTAACTGTAATTTTAATTGAATTGTCTGTAAAATATTTGTAAAATTGCAATTGTAATTGTAAATGTAATTATATGTAAAATTGTAAATGTAATTGTATGTAAAGTTAAAATTGTAATTGTAATTCTAATCGTAATTCATGTATGTGAAATTAATGTAAAATAGTAATTGTAATTGTAATTTTAATTAATGTAATTGTATGTAAAATATTAATTTGTAAAATTTTAATTCTATTAATGTGAGAATTTTAATTGTATTAATGTGAAATGATTTTATTAAAATATTTAAATTTGTAAATTTGAAAATAATTGTAAAATAACAAATCTAGAATAATACGAATTTTTGTAACATAAAGTTTAGAAAATAATGAAAATAAATTCATGTACTTTATAATTATCATTATTTTATTATGATCTTACATATATAAAGTTTAGAAAATAATGAAAATAAATTCATGTACTTTATAATTACCATTATTTTATTATGATCTTACATATAACTAAAAAAAAAAAAAAAACTTTAAAAACTCTAGTGCGCTTATCATCTTAACAGGCCCCTGTGCATTGTATTAATACAACGTGCCGGTGCGTCACATTTCCGTGCACTGGAAACGAATAAACACAAATAAAAAAAATGCAACTCTATTTTGTTTAAGTTAAAAAAAAGCAGCAATTTTAAAAATGGGAGGCAAAATATTTTCGAAAATCGACTTTGATAAAATAATTCTTTAAATACTAAACACTTTTCATTATTTCAGTATTTTTGTTAGAAATGTTCAGGTAGATTTTTGTAGGAGAGCACGAGGGGACTGTGGATGGCAAAATACATTCGAACAGAAGTATTCAGACAATCAGAAACCAAAACTCTAGTGATTTAAACTCTTTATCATATAATTTCAAACCATTTTGTGATTAAATTTAATTCCTTTTTTTTACTTTTTTTCTGTAGTTTTTTATCTTTTCCTGCAGTTTTATCCATTTTTACCCTGAACCCTTCATTTTTTTGTTTTTTCCCTTTCTTCTCCCTATTTCTATGATTTCAGAATTAGGGTTTTTCATTTTAGATTGACGTCCAACCCACGGGACGACTTTCATACCCCGTGTCATAAAAAATTGAAAACATTTTTTTAAATCTGTGTGCCAAATCTGAAATAGGGCACCGGTGCTCTCTTTAACTAGGAAAGCACGGTACGATGTATTACACCGTTTTTGCGGTGCGTTTATAATACCGAATGCACCATATGGTGTATTATACTGTTTTGCGGTGCGTTTTTAATATATCCACGCACCGGCGGCAGTGTGGATTTAATGAAAGACACACCAATGTCTCAAGATTTATTTTCTACCTGAAAATTTGAGAATTTATTTATAAATATATTAATGAATGATATGCTACAGGTTTCAGATTGATAAAGAAATGAGTGACAAAATATCAAGTAACAAAAATACTGTTAACACATCAAAAAAATCAGAAAAGGCAAGTTCTTTGTAAATTCTTTATAAAAAATATTATTTTCGAACTATATGTAACTTTAACTAATATGTATTGTTTACTGTGTATCATGCAGAGCCACAAAATGATGAAGCTCGATATGATTATTTGTGATCTACGACTAGAAGAGAGTAAAAGTTTAATGGAAAAATTGCAAAAAGATGAATAAAGTGAATGAAACAATACTATCGATCCAATATGAGTTTCTTTTTTTAGTTATCATTAATAATATACTTAAAATTATTAGATAACATGTGTCAAACAATCTACTAATTCACATCTGTTTAATGTTCTACAGGGACCAACAACTCAGAAAATGAATGTTGTTCTAAGAAAAGAAAAAAAATAGAACATGCAAATGAAAATGAATTGCTCTTTGGCTCATCCAGAGTGGTGCTGGAAGTTAACGAAAGGGGGAAAAACTTTTACAAAAGTTTGAGGGATCTAGTGGAACGAATAGAACAACGTGCTTCAAATGTAATATGTAATCATTGAATTTTTCGATCATTAGGTACAATAAATAAACAATTTAGCATTAAATATTAATTTTCAAGAATTTTCTTGTAGAAAAGAAAAGAAAATGGAACCCATTCAGCACATAAAACAGGACGACAAGGAAGAAAATGGTTGATCTCTAAGTTTGTGAGTAATTGTTACTTCCTTATAACAACTTAACTAGATTTCATTTTTGTATTTTTAAAGTTGTTTTACAAAAATCATCATTAAATGTCTTCAAACAGGTGCTAACATACAAAGAAGAACCATCAGACGAATTGATTGAAATTGGGTTAAATATGGGTTGTGAGTATATGTTGGCATATCAAAATTTAATTGTGGAATTTGTAAGCATCTATCGATCTTGTTTTAATTAGCTCCATCTATAATTAATAGAACAAAAACATCTTTTATATTAAATATATGATTTTTTATGGGGTATAAAACTTGCAGGAAACAAAGTATGGAACTGCGCCAACAGATGAAATTTTGAAAGATGGCATGGTACATGGTTTTGAAAGAATTTGTATAGTTTATGAGTAAATTGTTTCTATGGTACGTCATTTTTCTTTTCGATTTACATTGATGTATATTATTTAATATTGGAATTTTCATTATTCTCACCAATGTATATACACTCATTTCAGTTTATTTTTATGTTTGTAGATGGAAAGTGAAGAAGAAGAAAACAATCAACGCCGTGAACACAACATTCTTGAAAATAATCCAAGTCATGGAAGTAGCTCTAGCAGTGACAACAGTTCAAGCGAAGAATGATGATCACTATGTAATTTGGATATCAAAGCAAGGCGTTTTATTTTTTGAAATATGTCTGTGAAATCAGACATTTTGTTTAATGTAATGGACATAGTGTCCCAATTGAAAGACAAAGGGATATGAACATTAAATGTCCCATTTTGTATGATAAAGACTATCTTATTCATATATATTATATATATAATCATAAAATATGTTTTAATTTATTCTATTGCATTCTCCATTGTCGCTATTGCGTTCTCCATTGTCGTTCTCAAATGCACTAATAAAAATTTAATTCATATGAATATTGTTATAAGATTATATATATGTGTCGAATTTTGATGAATAATGAATTTAAAAAAACCACAATAATTTTGATATAATATAACAAATTAATCCAAACAGCACATTCAAATTAATTAATAAAAATGTAATTAATATGAATATTGTTATAAGATGTGTCGAATTTTGATGAATAATGAATTTAAAACAATCACAATAATTGGACTGTCAGAGGTGGATGTTTCTAAAAAAAACAAAATGAAAACCGGTGCGTTTATGTGTCTATACGCACCAGTATGTTTATGATTCTATGGGCACCGCACTAATACCGATTCCAGTTATAAATATCGGTGCATTTGTGTGATAATGTGCACCGGGGCGTTTATGTATCTATAAGCACTGATGCATTTGTAGATGCCATGTGCACCGCACGAATACCAATACCAATTATAAATCTAGGTTTCTTTCTGTGATACGGAGCACCAGTGCCTTATAAAGATACATGCACCGGTGCGACCTATGGGCACCGCTCAAATCCCAAGACCAATTAGAACGGCCCCGTGCATTGTATCACCAACACCAGGCCCGGTGCTGTTGTTTTCCTTAATGGCCCGGTGCATTCTCCTTAGACCGCCCCGGTGCGCTGTCTACCGATATGCACCTGTGCATTAAAACCTGATAAGAGCACCGATGAAAAAACATCCGTAATAACCTCCAGCCGTCCATTTTTTTCAGTTGTGTTGAATTTCCGTTAAAATCTCCGCCAAAACCTTCATTACCAGAAACAGATGTGGTAGCATATGTTTTTTTGACAATTTTGACCAATTTTATAACACAAAAAACCTCCTTTACAACCTCCGCTAGAGGGTCTTTTCCTTGTAGTGTCCTTAGAAAATAGTGATTGAGTACACTTGACTCCAAGTAAACAAAGATCAAGTTGCTTGGATGCCTCTGGAATTCAAATTGCTGGAGAAAATATTTGGGATCCTTTGGTTGCCTTTGGAATTCGAATTGCTAGAGAGAATCTTTGGGATCCTTTGGCTGCCTTTGATAGTTAAGGAGGATGGAAAATCCTCCTATAACTTCTCCGTGTTGTCTCCTCCAAGTATTTATGATAAAATCCTTAAAAAAAATGCTTAATAATTCATGATTTTCTGCACTCAACCTCATGTTAGTCACTCAGAGCATGTTAGCCTTAATCACCACCTATACTAGCATCATAAAACAAAATAATAATAAAAATTCAAGAAAAAGAGAACTAAGAAGGCAAAAAGGTGACCATTAACCCCTCCAAATATGTCTAATGATGGAGCTCATCATTGCCAACTCAAACTTCATATGCCAAATTGAAGATAAACAAAGTCAAAGTGAAAAGTACCAAACTCTAGCAACATCATCCTGCAAAGAATAAAAATCAAAGAAAAAGGGTAATCAACAATGTATTCAAAAGGTGAAATGAAACCTTATAAAAGTGGGTTTTTAATCTAAATTCAAATTCACTCAAGTATTAAAGACTTCTTGACATCATTTCAAACTCATTTGTCTCCTACTAACACCAAGCAAACACTCCAAGAGAGTGAAATTTCGAGTTTTTGGGCGAAATTAGCAAAAAACAAAGCAGAGGATGCATATCCTTCAGAGAGGGTGCAAATCCTTCAATCATTGCGCACAACCTCTGTGAGGGCACACAATCTTAAGCAAGGGCGCACAACCTTAAGGCATTGTGCATTTGTGCCAGAAGGGCCAAAATTGCTTCAAATTTCACAAATTTTCCTCCAAAACTTCAGCAATTTTTTATTTGACCTCCAGCAAGTGAGTAAAGGTGTATTCCATCAATTCTCTCCTCCTTCAAGTTCATTTGTTGGCGTTGTGAAATTTGTTTAAGATTGGGTGTTTAAAATCATTTAAAACCCTAGTATTTCCATCCTACACTCACAATTCCTAATTTGCACTCCCCTACACCTTGATACCCTTCCTACATTGCAAAATACCCATTCCCATAAACCCTTTATCCCAATACCCTAAGCCCTAGGTGCTACATTTACCTAGGCTCCCAATCTCCAAATCCCCATCCTAAATCCCATCATACTACCACTCCTTATCCCCTCCCCCATTTCATACATCCCTACCACCATCTCCTTCATTTTCCCTTTCCCATTCCTCATTCCTAAAACCATATTCCACATCATCACACTTCCCTAGGGTTTTGATAAAAACACCATGGCAAAAGGTTAAGAAAACATATCATACAGTGTGGGAGAGGAAACATAGGTGATGAGGCCACATAAAGGGGGAAGAATACTCAGACTTGAATCTACAAGTACTAGGGAACTCTTGGCTTCTCCAATGGTTGTGACTTGCTTCAAACATGTTGGCTATTATGAATTCTATGAGAAAATTTAGAGGGTCCAACACCATGCCATGTTTAACATAATTTTCATATCTAGATTCCATGACAACCAAGTTACTTTAGCTAGTGTCACCTTTACTATATCAATTACTATCATTTCAGCTGCCACCAGGATCCTAAATGTTGGGGAGAAGTGGTTCAAAAAGAGTGATTTGGAGGAACATTACTTTGAGCCTTTCCTAAAACCAAGATACAAGAATGAGAAAAAGAGGTTATTTCCTTTTAATTACATCCAGGACAAATATGCACCAATGATGAATATAATCATGAAATACTTTTCATGCGAAGGTAGATTTCCAAGACTTTATACTTATCATATCCACCTCTTAATGCATTTCACTAGGGAAAGGATTCTTAACATACTCTACTGCCTTTTTTGGAGCATATATAAGATGGCATTTATTGTCCAGAAAAGGGAGTATGAACATCAAATGAAAATTCTTTTCTATCATTCCCTCATTAAAATCATAGTCCTCTATCATCTCAATGAACTAAAAATTGCATGGAGTACCTTCATAGCCAATAATATATTCAGAGATCCATATAAACAACATGCATAGAATGTGCCTTCATCATCTCAACCATCCACTTCCATCCCTCCTTCACCCATTTCACCCCCTTCATCTCCATTTCATACTGAGACTGGATCACCCAACAAGATTGAGGTCGGTGAGCCTAAGAGGGCTAGTATGGTTGAAGTTGAGCCATTGCCAAAAACCTACCAGAGAGGCCACAGATATGTGTTTTCTCCACACATGGTGGAAGGGGCCATGCATTCTACATCAACAAAATAGGTGGACAAAGGCAAAAATAAGGTGACAGAGGTAGAAATTCAAGAAGAGGTTAGACATGAGGAAAACCTCCATGAGACTGAGCATGATTTTGAGCTTGTTGACCTAGATGAGGATGAATATGATAAAATCACTAGTGCAATCATCAAAGGTAATGATAAAAATATTAGAGAGCTCTAGACTAATCTTGACAGGGCCAAGCATGTCATAAAATTCCTTGAGCTAGAGAACTAGAAGTTGAAAATAAAACATACCATTGATGAGGTGAAAAGGCCAAAGTTATGCTAGATGAGACACTTGAAAAGTATGGGGTGCTTGATGAATAATATGAACAAGCATCAAGAGGCAAATCTAGAACTAGAGGATTGAAAAGAGCTCAAGCTCTAGAAAAACAAAAAGAAGCTCAGATTGTTGATCAACTAACCCTAAATGAGCAACTTGCAATGGTGATCAATGAAAATAGGGAGCCATGGCTTGATAAAGCCAATCAAAATTTGGAGAAGCTTTTGGAAAATGCTAGCAGAGACAATGACCTGTTGAGGAGGAAGGTCAAGCATCATGCCTAAAAGGAGAAAATTGCAATGGCGAAGCTCAAAAGAGACAATGAAAAGGTTGAGGCATTGACCATGATGGAGGAGAAAAGAAAGTTAGACATACTTGTAGAGGCTTCACTCCAAGCCTAGCCACATCACTAGCACAATATCCACCAATTTTGATGCATTTTGAAATATTTTTGCAAAAATTGTGTTTTTCTGAGTTTTTTTGAACAAGCACATATAAGAAATTAGGTCATATGCGCAACACCCTAGGCACTTCACAAATGTTTGGGGGAAATTTTTGAGGAAAAGGAGACCACAAATGGATTCCTAAGGAAACATTAATTCTATAAAACCACTTTTCCAACTTTGATTTGCAGATTTGATAAGTGAAAAGGCAAAAAAATAACTAAAAATCACATTTCTGCCCCTATTTTGGCCTAGGCACTGCGCACAGAGCAGTCTCAGGAGAATGAAATTTTGAGGGGTCAAATCAACTTCATTTTGAAAACTGGAGGCATATTCAGAAAGAAGACTTGAAGGAATTTCCAACAAGCCATCTTGGGCCTGATTTGGACACCTACAAGTGAGTCAAAATCAGCCTTGAACTAGGAGGGGGCATATTACAAAAAATGGCACATATGACCATTTGGTGATATTTTTTGGTTTTTCACTGTAATTTTTGACTTTATCTCAGAAATTGATCTTTTTACCTATGCAATTTAGCATGGTAAATGTAATTATGTTGTGGATAAGTTACGTAGGGGTAGATTATTTAGGTAAAAGTTATCCTTAAGTCAAATGAATCAATTTGAATGTGATTAGGAATGAGTCACTTGGACCATCCTACACTTTAGCTTTCAGTTCAGAATTTTGTGGATCTCTTCCTCACCTCATGGATTCGACCCCTTAGGATGAGTGAATGTTGTTTTGATGTCTATTTAGTCCCTTTCTTCACACTAATAAAGGGTTAGACTCATTTTGGATGCCAATGTATTGATCAAGGAACTATTGTACTCATTTTGGCCAGTTAATAAAGAAGAGTTGCGGCTATTTTTTGGGATACATGTGGTATGATGTTTATCATTGTTTTTCCTTCAGTTTCATATGTTAGAATGTGTTTTATTCATGTTCATTACATCTCTATTGTATAATATCTTTCAAGTTGATAGGCAGAATACATGCTTGTTCATGCTCTGTTTAGGGAAAGTTATCATAGTTTGTCCATTTTCCTCTATTTATGAAGGATACATGTCCCATGCTCTTCCTAGCTTCTCATCAGTCTTAAAACCATATCATCACAATCATCTTAAAGTGGTAAGATTTTTGCCTACCTTGCCCCATTGAATATCTACAACCCTATTTCATTTTCCCTAATCTAGCTCCCTTGACCATAATTTCATCTAGAAACCCGACCAAAATCAATTATCAAAACCCCTGAACTTACACCTAGCCTAAAATCCTAATCCATTCAGCCTCCTAGGTTGTGTTTTGTGGAGAGAGCCCTCTCTGACTTGGTAGGACTAGCTACAAAGTTAAATGGTTGGTATGTGGTTACCTATGTTGGGATTCATTTTTCAGCCTTAGGAATCTAGTGGAGTGATAACAATAAGAAAACTCGGAAAATTGGTCAAAATCACAGCGCCAACTTCAGATCCACTTTTGAAGGGGTTCTCGGTGTCCAAATTGAGATCAGGATAGCTCATTGGAATGCCTATCCTGTCTAGGTTCCAGATCTATGCTTAGTTTCCAAAATGGTGCTGATTTTACCCTCCAAAACTTCATCCCAAGACTGGTAAAAAGAGCAGCGCCAACCTCCAAAACAAGGCATAAATGTGATTTTTTGGGGTTTTTTTGACATTTTGACTGCTTTGTTGACCCCAAAAGGTTTTTTAAAATTATTTTCCTGATCGTATTTGGCCTTTTGAATCTAATGGTGCTTTTAGTTTGGCCATTTGAGGTCCTTACAAAAAGCGCACCACCTAGGGCATTTCTCTTTTGTCAGTGCAACTGTGTCAAATTTCTAAGTTTTCTGCAAAAATAGGCCTCAGAGATGGATAAATATCTCTCTAACCATGAGGTGTTTTGAAAAAAAGAGATAGGTTTGTGTTATTTGGAGTTTTTTGAACAAAAAATCCTCCAGTTTCCCAAGATGATTCTCTAATTGTCCAAAATCGTCTATGAAAAAAGGTGTTTAAAACAAGACATTTCTGGAAACTGTGCCTTCAAAGATTTTTTTAAATTTCTTAAATTTCCTCAAAATTTCTCTAGAGATGCCAAATAAGGTGTGTTATGCTATCATGGATATATCAACAAGTAGGTCCAATTTACCCTTCTCCTTTTGAAAAATTAGGGTTTCCTTGAGTTTGTCCTTCAAAAGTTAGGTTTTCTACCTCAAGCTTCTCCTTCTCCAATGCCTTCATAAGACCTCTCGTTCTAGGTTTCTTCTTGGTGGTTTGTGTCATTTGTGGTGTCTTCTCCTCTCTTCTTCTATGTTTATCTCCTCATCCATAATGTCTCTTTCCTGCCCCATGGTATCTCTTTCCTCTCCCATGGTGTTTTTGATCTAGAAACCCTAGGGATGAGGCAATGGGAGTAGGGATAGGTCTAAGGAGTGGTGATAGGTCTAGGAAAAATTAGGGATATGGGGGAAGGGGTTATTGAACTTAGGGAGGTGATAGGGGATCAAAATGTTTAAGGGATTCAGAATTAGAATTTTATTACAGGGTTGATAGGGCTGCCTAGTAATTGAGATGCCTAGGACTTAGGGTTTAGGGGAAAAGGGATTTAGGGAAAGGGCTATGGTGTTGTAGGGATATGGATAGGGTTTACAGTGATGTAGGAAGGGAATGAAAGGTTTATGGGCACCAAGTTGGGAATGAGGAGTGAATTTAGGGTTTGTAGTTAGACAAACTTCCAAATTTGCATAGAAACCAAAAACACCATGAAATTTCTCTTGAAGACTACAAGGAGGTGGAAATTACATGTTGCTTACTTGCCAAGAGGTGTTGAGAGTCTTTGCAGAAGGTTTGAAGCAATTTGGATGAGTTTTGAAGCTTATAGAGAAACTAGGCAAAAGTGCAGCGCCTTAACCAAAAGCGCAATGCCCTTCAACAAAAAACACAACAACCTTGTCCAAAAGCATAACGCTTGTTCAGAAAGTGCAACGCATGTTCAGAAAATGCAACACCTTTTCAAAAAGTGCATCGCCACCCTCTAGAAATCCAATGCCACATTGTAGGTCAATTTTTGAGGCCTTCCCAGTGTCCAAATTGAGCTCATGATAGGTCGTTGAAAATATCTCTCTATTGGCTACATAATGAATCTATCAAGAACTAAAAATGATCAGGTATAGGCCCTAAAAAATCATTTCTTCCAAGAGTACTCAAAAAGTGCAGAATGGGGGTGCAAAATGTAGTGTTCTCTTGCAGACAACTTTTGGAGGCCTTCCTCAACTCCAAATTGAGCTCATGATAGTTCATTGGAAATATTTCTCTGTCTAGTTATCATTTGACTTATCAAGCCAATAATTTGGACACTCCAGATAGAATAAAAACTATCTTTCCCAAGGTCACTCCAGAAGTGCAACAACTCTCCTGTAGCAACTATATTTTAAACATTACTCCCAAACCATAAAACCTATATAAAACCCGAAGGATGTTTTGTTCCTTGGCCTATGATGGACAAAAACCTCTTTCACTTTTGTAGAACTCATCTTTTTTTGGTTGGAAACATACTTTGAAACAAAAATGGCCCTATGTGTGGAAAATAATTTGTCCCTTGGAATAATTTCTTGAAAAATGATGAAGACACAATTTTTATGAGCTAGAATGGCCTCATACTTGCTAATAAACCAACATCGCTAGTTTTGAAGGCAGAGTGATAAACATTAATCATTTTTTTTTCACAAGAGAAAAAACGTTGTTTTGAATATATTATATGAAGTAAAACATTCCATGAAGTCATTACATTTTCACATCTGAAGATTGGAACCCAAATATCCATCCAGAAAAGTGGAAGTCCCACCCCAGACAATGATAGAAAAATACCCCATGTCACATACGGGGACATGATATAAAACCCAGTAACGGTCCACATGGAGATTATCGACAATCTGAGAAAGCATCCAAATATGCCCGAGGCATCTATAAGAAAGTGAAATAGCAGTATGTAGAATAGTAAAGCAACAGATAGAGTACGTACCGACGTCCATTGTTCCAAATACAAATTAAAGTACCAAAAATCCTTGAACAGAGAAAAACGCTAATCATGTGAGGAGTGTGATATGTCCAAAATATAAAAAGACCATCAGACCATATCAATAAACCAACATCGCTTGTTTTGAAGGCAGAGTGATAACCTGTCAACACATAAAATAGTATCATAAAGCGGATATAGGAAATGTGCAGAGACATGTACTGTTGATATATGCCTCACACAAAAAGAATTCATGATAGAGAAAAAATATGTATAAACCCAGGGTCGATTGTATGTTCTGGCTCGCTTGTTCCCGGAAATAAAAACCATCTGCAGAAACCCAGGCTTGCTTGATTCCAAAATTGGTAACCATCTGTTGCATCCGAGATATAAGGTTCAGGCTCGCTTGTTTCCATTAATAGCCCGCTACAACATCCACCCTGTTCATAGCAAAAAGGTTCCTGTAGATATACAGAGAAAGAGTATAATACGTAGACCATAAAAACATGGCTCTGTATTTCAAAAAACAGGTTTAAAATAGAAACAGGGCAACATTTTTTTTTTCCAATTGTTATGAACATAATTCGACCGTGAAATATTAATATAATAAACCACCCCGCAGCGCTTCGACTATAAACAATCATATAAACATGGCTCTGTATTTCAAAAAACAGGTTTAAAATAGAAACAGGGCAACATTTTTTTTCTAAGTAAAGTTAATCTATTAATAGTGGGAATAAAATTACACCGAAGTCAAAAACATTGCCGAGACTCATGGCAAATTTGTCATCAAAAAATCAAAAAATTAAGAAGACTGCCCTCATACGGGGAAACCAGTCTTGAACGTTTACAAAATTCAAAAATATTACAGAGGTCCAGCACAGTAATATAATCTAAAAGCAACCCAATTAAGTGGGCCGCGAAGCAAGAAAAACAAATTAACCAAACTACTCCTCCGACTCCTCGATGATTCAGCACCATCCTTCGGAAGGTCCAGGATTGCTATGTGCTACCTCCATAGTCATACGCCCACTCCCCTCCTGAAGGCTCGAATGCTGGCCAGCTTTTTCTGAGCTCAGACCCACCGGACGGGTGCATTTTTCTTCCATTTGGGCCTCCTCATGGAAAACCACAGTAATTGAAGCTGTGATTCATGGGCGGTTCAGAGAGAAATTAAAGGAAAAAAGTGCAGTGCGCGTCGTGGGAGAAGGTGAAGCGCTGGGGAAATGAGGAGCAGGGGAGCCCATACGGTGGCCAGATCCTAGAACCCGACCCCGCCCACTTCTAGTATCTGGATAATGACCTGCGTGATAATCACTGGACTGGGAAGATGACTCTGTTGAGGGGCTGGAGGGAGCGTGCAGGGGTTGACCTCTAGTGCTCCCCCTACGGCAATGAATCCTTTGACGTAGGTGAGGCATGGGTGTAGTCTCACCAGTGGGCACAAGAGGAGACGGAGAAGCAGAATCCCAAGAAATAGAGGAAGACAGATAAGGACCAGACCGAGAGAAATGTAGATATGCAGTAAGGTCTAAGCAGCAATTCAGATGGCCACTTCTCCTTCTCGTCACAGTGAGAAGGCAGTGTAACCCAGCAACTGGCTCGTCTGAAAAACCATAACGAAATGTCATTTTATCGACCCGACTGCAATGCAATCGAAGGACGACCGTCATAATTAATCTCTGATCATTAATGAGAGCCAAAGGCCGAATCATATTGGAGCATGCGAAATCGCTAACAGGAGTGGAGGTCCGATCTTGAACAGTGTTAAAACTTAATGCGATTTGATGTGAAAACCTTGGAACTTAATTGAACAATGTTAAAACTTAATGCGATTGATATGAAATCGCCACATCCATGTCCCATCGCCTTAAACGCCATCGAATGCACCCGCATCCGGGAACAGGGCAACATTTGATTGAGGACACATGGTAGAAATTGATTGGAGCGGATCTTTGTTTGGGCCGCTCGCGCAGTGGAAATCCGGACCCGAAAAATATTAGGGCGAATTTGATAAGAAATTCGCGTCACAACTCTCCCTCCGTACGCCAGCCCAACTTCGGACCCGAAAAATATTAGGGTGGAATTCATTTGGTTTTCACGTCACAAAATTGGCCGACGTCAATAGGCTATTTTGTAACACGAATTTTGTTTCAAGTATGGTTTATCACCGTTTGAAGTCCGACAGGCTCGACTTAAGAACAATTTTGTTTGATCCCATCTTATAAAATTTGTGTTGGTTTTCTTTGATAATACACATATTTATAATAAATCATGGGAATACCACACTAAACATGTGGAAAATTTATATAAATTATTGAGAACAATCATTTTTTATGTAAAAATATCCAAATGTGCTTTTGGGAAATAAGAATTCGAGTATTTGGTTCATATTGTTTTAAAGGAAGGAGTGAAGTTGGAGCCTCAAAAGATGCAAGCTATTACAAAATGACCTATTCCTAAGAAAATCAAGGTTCTTATAATATTTTTTAGACTTACATGATATTATTGATCATTTGTTAAGAATTATGCATGCATTTCAAGTCCACTCACATATCTCTTGAAGAAAATATCATTTATATGGAATGATGAGGCTACTTTAGCATTCTCTCTTTTAATGGATGCCATGTCTTCTACACCAACATCGGTTGCACCTACTTTTGGTAAAACATTCATAGTAGAGTGTGAGGCACTAGGACAAGGAATTTACGTAACATTAACACAATAGGGGATATCATTGGCTTTTAAAAGCAAGGAATTCAAAGAAAATATTTGGTGAAATCTACGTATGAAAAATAAATGGAAGCAATATTACATGCAATAAAAAATGGGGATAGTATATCATTAGGAGGTACTTTAAAGTCAAGATATACCATGATAGCATAAAGTATTTTTTGAAGCTATGATTTTCATTAGAAGATTAACAAAAATGAGGAGAAAAAATGCAAAGTTTAATTTTGAGATAATCTGCAAAAAGGGTAAGGAAAATTTAGTACATGATGCTCTTTCTAAAATAGAAGAGGCCTCAAATTTATATCCAATTACATTTTCTATTCCTAGGTGGCTAGAAGAAGCTTGCCATAATGGAAAAATGACAATAGTACTAATCAAAAACTAAAATTTATAAAGGATGGGATGAACTCTATGGAGCATTGGGAGTGAAAGAGAGATATGCTTTGGTGCAAATGTAGAATATTTTCATGCACGCAAGCATATTTGAATAAAAAAATATTAAGGGAGTCCCATGTCTCTCTGACGGTAGGACGCAGGGTTCCTTAAAACATCTCAAAGGATCAACAAATATATTTTTGGAAGGAATGAAGAAAGATATTCAAAATTTTGTAAGAGAAGGTCATGTTTGCATAATAAATAAAAGAGAGATAGTAAAATCTCTAGGGTTACTTCAACCATTCCACATAAATATTCAAAGACTAGAAGATATATCAATAGACTTTATTACAGGGTTACTGAAATATAAAGGTAAGTATTACATTTTTGTGGTCATTTATATAGACAAATTTTGTAGATATTTTTTGTAGAGCTCAAAGTACATAAACAACAAGCCAAGTGGCAGAAGTGTCCGTGAAAGAAATTCATAGTCTTCATGGTTTTCCTAAAGTAATAGTAACAAGAAACTTTTGGAAATAATTATTTAATATGAGTGGAGAAACACTAGCTGCCATGGGTTCTACATATCAAACACAATCAAATGGTCAAACAAAAATAGTTAACAAATGTTTTTAAGGTTATCTACAATGTTACTCTTTAGAAAAGCAATCTTAATGGATGAACTGGGTTCCTCAAGGAAGAATGGTAATATGATACTATCATACTACCTATCACACATCTACTAAAATTTCTCCATTTAAGGCCCTTTATGGATATCCAACTCCTAGTATCTCATACTTTTTGCAAGATAAGTCCAAAGTATAGGAAATAGAGTCACATATGGAAAATACTAAAGAAAATTTGAAAATTATTATGGAAAACCTTCAAATGACATGAAACATGATAAAACAACAAGGGGAAAAACATTGAAGTGAAAGATAATTTGAGGAGGGTAATTGGGTATTTTTTAGATTATAGCATTATAAGTAATCTTCATTCAAGAAAAAGAAGAATAAAGAATTAGCTCAAAAATCATAACTGTTATGGCCCTAAATAATTATTCATAGGATTGCACAAGTGGTATAGAAGTTATATTTTCCTTCTTCTTGCATTCATAAGGTTTTTCATGTATCTTGCCTAAAAAAGGTTTTTGGAAAAAATATGCCAATGTAAATAGAACTTCCAAAATTAGATGAAGAATGAAAGTTGATTCTTGAACCACAAAAAGTTATAGATAAACATTCTGTATCTCTTTGACATATAACCATTATGAAGTACCTAATCAAGTGGAAGAATATTCATCTAGAAGAAGGTACATGGTAAAATTATCAATTCGTGATGAAATACCCACGGCTAAAGGGTTCGTTTGAAGTTTTGACAAAGGTTTTGTTATATGTTTTATATAACGAACGACGAAATAGTTTTATTTTTTGTTAAGGTCCCACACAGTGATCAAATTTGAAGGGCAGGTCCGAATTTCAATTATAAGGGCATATATCTATGTCGCCCTTCCATAATGAAAAGCTTTAAAAAAAAACTTTTCAATTGACCACAATAAATTATTTTTACATTTCATTTTCAGAAAGATAAAACCATCAATATTTATATTAATAAAAGACTGTTACATATACAACAATGAAGAAGGCTCCATCTTTCATTGCTTAAATATCTCATTGGCAATGTCAACATAAGTCTTGAAGACACTATTATAAGAATTTGGATACATACCATCGAGATATAGGAGATTCTTATGTGTCAGATTGTGTAATGCAATTTTGACTTTGTCTCACAAGGAGCAGCAGCATGGAGGTCTGGATTTTTCTTATAGAACATTTTTATTATTATTTGAAACGTTGTTTATAGATATGAAGACAACAATGAAATTATGAGCATGGTGGACAATTAGTCAAGCTCATGATGCCAAACCATGATGATGTAAGTTTGGAATTTAACATTTTTACATGTTAAAGACAAATAGTCAAAATCACTGACAACTTAGTATGACATAATTAATAATCATTCCTTGTTCACTTTTGTTAATAGTTTTATGCCACATGATGATCTCTCTTCTCCGGCATTTACTTGTATTGAAGATCACTATTCTAGGAATAAGGAGTTATTTTCTCCAAAAATAACCCTAGCCAAACATTGACAATGCATCAAGGATATCTTTCTATGCTTCATAAGTACATATGTTTTACTTCTAAATCATGTCTTGGAAGTGGTTGTTTTGCTGGAAATTATTCACCAGTTGGTTTCATACCAAAGTCTTTTTCTCATTTTCAGCATCCAATACATGAAAAAGATAATGGTTTAAAACAACATAAATATTTGAAATTTTGCAAGAATGTTCTGGCACACTTTGAATATGAATTTTGAAGTCAAGTGCATGATGCTGTATAGGATCAAGTGTCATTTTTAATACCAAATGTTTCACAAGAAACTTCTCAACATGCTACCCTGCAGGTTGGATTAAATGAGAATATTGCATCAACTATTTCCATAATAAAAGTGCACCTCGGCTATAAGACTAAACAACTACAAATGTTGTAGATCTAACAAGACCACACAATCAAATGTATTCCACAAGGCCAATACTGTATGAAAAATGAAAAGGAGTTTGCAACCAAAAATACCTTAGGCAACTAATTCAATTAGATACACCAAACCATCAGCAAAAAGGAAAACCAGCCTACTAAAAAGGCAAGCGTTTACCTCCTTTGACAAAATTTTGAGTTCCGAAACAAGGGCCTTTATTGTCTTGTCAATGCCCCTAGTAATTTGAACGGGGTTTGCACCTGCTGCAACAACCTAAACACAAAGGTTTCATTTCAAATTATTTTCCACAAATTTAAGATACAACCATTGTCAGTTTTGTATTTCCTAACAAGCTCATAAATTTTGACAAAAGAACCAAAATTTTTTAATACCTGATAGCAATTTTTTCACCCAAAAACTATCTTAGACTCAATAAGCCCAACCCAAAACTAAAAAACCAAACACCATAAGACCCTACAAAAATGAATAGATGATCTTAATCCAGTACTATCGACAAAAAGTTACCTTTACACCCTCACTTATTAAACCCTGTGCTGTTGAATTTTAACTTCAACTACTGCAGCAAAAGGACGGATGCAGCAACAACATTTTTTTTTGGAGGTTGCTTACACGCCATCCATAAATTTAATTCGGCATTAAAAATTCCTGCAAGTTTTTTTTGTAGACGGCCGCAGCCATATTTTTGTACAGGATTATATTTAAACACAACAACCAGCATTAACACAATTCACCAAACAAAAATTAAACAAACAGAAATTTACCCCCCAGTTTTGTAAATTCAGAAGGAGGACACGTGGAGCATTAATATTGGATCACATGAAATTGAAGGGAATCTGAAAACCTGAAAACTGGACCCGAATTTTTTATAAGGCACATTGGATTGAGAATTCGCGTTACAAATTAGGCAGACGTCAACATCCCATTTTGGAAAGCGAATTTGGTTTGAAATTCAATCTATTCAGACTTTTGAAGTCCGACGAAAAGGATTCTTTAATGTTTTGATAGTTTAATCTTATGTATGCTTTAATATATACATATGTTTTAAACACACACATAATATATACATATGTTTTAAACATATATATATATATATATATATATATATATATATATCATATGCGAAATGAAAGGTGGGCCATAGAATTTAGTTTAAATTTTTTTTTTTTTAAAAGAGGGTTTATTATAATATGTTTTATATGCTACGACATATAAAAATAAAAAGGACAAAACTTGGTAGTTTTTTTTATAGACAGTACGTAAATTTTTTATTACACAGCAGTGTGTAAAAAGTGAAAGACTGAGTGTAACTTTTTAAGTGTGTATGCACGGCAGTGCGAAAGTGAAAAACACAGCAGAGTGTTTTAGAGACAGAGTATGTTTGTTTTGAACAGACAGTGAGTTGGTTTTATGCATTGCGTTTTGTAGCAGTCATAATTTTGTAATCCCTCTCAGTGAGGAAGAAGTGTAATAGTTTTTTTTTGAGTTATTGAAGGGAATAGAAATTTGTTTTCAAAGTATTGAAACTCTGTCTCCTGTCAAAGAAATTTTTATTTTCTCTGTGTTAGAGGAAAGGAGATTTATTCTCCATTCATTGTTCTGGAATTTTTCAATATTCCAACATGTGCAAGAACAACAGATGTTGTGGTTCCATCCCTAGCTAAATCATTTGTCTTTGCCGCAGCTTGCCTTACCAACTTGGCCCCAATATTTTCAACTGAGTCCTCTAATTCAACCAATAAAAAGGCCAAAACCATAGCATTGAGATACATTTCATTACACTGTCAATAACAATAAAATTTGACTCAGCCATAACCCTTTCCTTTTATTATTGTGAAAAGCTTTATGCATTACTCTAATGTGGCTAGTCCATAGGCCAAGTAGACCATTGGGTAACAAATATGTTTCCTTTCACCTTTGAGTTTTCAAATTATGCCTACCAAATCTAAGACATTTAAGAGGGGGAACTAATACAATGTTAAAAAGAAAACCATAGCACACATCTACAAATTACCTCCTTAGCTATTGTCACACCATCATTAACTATTTTCGGAGAACCATGCTTGCTCTCCAAGACAACATTTTGCCCTTCGCCCTAAGGGTGACTCCAACAAGATCAGCAAGTTTGTTCACACCGCCTGCAAGACAAATTGACAATGCTTTCGATAAGTGTGCAATTGAATGCCAGACCATATGCCAAAACAACCCTCCATGAAAAATTAAAATAACACATTAAAATCAAATATAAGTGGACAAGGAAAGATCCACCGCAGTGAAGTTTCACGTGCAGGTGACCTTCCTTTAAACATAATTTTTTCTCTAACCTACAATTTTTTTGTCACTGAGCCATCCTTGTTGAAGTACAACTTCTTTTCCATAGCTCTTGTATTAACTACCTTCTCTCTATCACGTAATCTTAGAGTCCCTCTTCTGCTTGAGCGATTAAAGGAAATGGGTGAAAAAATTGAAAGAGAAGACAATTGTCTGCCATAATTATCAAACATTGCACCCAACTTCTTCCCCTTTCCATTGTTACCCAATGAGGTAGATGTGGCAATTGTTGTCATACTGCCCAAAGCAGAGGCCATCTTCTCTTATCATGAATATAGAATTACAAGATCTTCATATTAGTATGAACCTTAAAAAACATGACTCCCATTGCTAAAAACCACTTTTAAGTTGTAACAGGAAAACTAAACAACTATAGCAACTTTTGGCAACTTCTGGAGCATTAAGAGAGAAACAACCAAAGAGAAATACAACCACAATCCTCATTTTAATGAGACCGGACTATATATTTGCATTAAGATAATAGAAAGAAATCATGACTATATTAAGGCCAGCACAAAACAATCTTTAACCAGTGTCTCTCGCGGCCTTTAGGTTGCCATGCTAGAGGTTGCATATTTTTAATTTAAATTCTTGACCTCTTGTGCCCATATATGAATGCATCCAATGGGATATCTACATCAAATGCTCCTTTATATCCCCAAAAACAAATTCCCTACTACAAGAGCACCAGTATTGATGGATCACCCCACACCATCCCACCCACTAGAAACGATGAAAAAGGAAACCTGAGAAAACTTCTGAAATATCTCAAGATGACTATATGGGTGGTTCTTATGAATCAACCAACCATTCAGAACATGCTCATCAATCCAAACCATGAGTATTATGTGACAATATTCAAGTAGGCACTGAATCGGATTTCTGAAGCTATGTTAGAGAAACCCTAAACTCTCATTGAAAATAGGTGAAATGTGGCACCACTCAGAGATTGACATGTGCCAATTGGTACAAGTGGTAGACAATTGGCATGCTCAAACAACGAGGTGATGTAGGAATGACATGAGGGAGAAAATATCAGAAAAGCCCCAAATCTGGAGAACTAAAGCTAATCACTAACCTGAGATTTAAAACTTTACATGATGTAACCTATGAAATCATAAATGAAGAAATCATAGTAACAATAAAGTAACCTATGTAACAATAAAATCAGATTCATCCTGGGAGTGGTAATGGGAGAAATCATAGTGAACAACAGGAAACATGCAGAGTTGCTTACAATCAAATAGATGAAAAAACACATACAAAAAACCTAGATATTAATCATGAACAAGCTTAATATTGAATTATGAACTGTAAAGGAACTTACAAAATGTGACATTACGAACCTGGTCAAGCGCACAAGCAAAAATATCCTGGACATGACCCTGATTGACAAGTTGTATTGCTCATGATGCAAGAGGATTTGTACCTGCACTGCCAAGTCAATCAAAATCCATCATTATCTATACAATAAATACAAGTAATTGATGTAGTATTTTTTACTGTAAGATGCATTCTTATGATAATGTTAGAACATATGTTGAAAATTTCGAAACATACATGAACAAGCTCCTCTTCGTTTCAAGAACAATTTATTGGAGTCGCATGAACTTGGAACAAGCCTCCACGATCTGAAAGAGTAGCAACTAAGTCAATCGTGATTTTTTTGTTGCTATGTTAGATCGAGGAGAGTTTGTTTTCCCAGATAAAAATAAGCTAAATAAGCTCCCAATAAATTATCCTCTACTAACCAGGGCCAACCACGTGGGTGGAAGCTCTTTGTTGGGACTCAAAAATGTCATATTTTCATCCACCTTTTCCTTCACTATTCCTTACATTTCATCATTCCATTAACCTTTTATCATATCATTTTCATAAATACATTTGGGTTTCACCTTCTTATTTTCCACTTTATTCATTTTTGTATTATAAGTGAATTTATGATTAAATATTAGAAAATATACATGTTTTTATATATATCTCAAGAATGTGTGAGGTTTGTAATGTGTAGGAGATATGTGAAGAATTAATTCCAAGAGACTTCTCAAATATATCCTCCACCATATTAAGGATATAATTATGCAAGCCTATTCCTAAGGAGAAGATCATGGAGGATTTGGTAGGCATATCTTATCCAAGATATGTGAGAGATGTGTGGAGGATTCAAAGGAATCATATTTTTTAATAATGGGAAAGTAGTTGAGAGTGCTTGAGAGAATAGTGGATATGTCATTATGAGATGATTATGTTCTTCATGTATATAAGAGATTGCTCTCTCTTCATTTTCATAAGTTTTGAGTTTGGAGAGATAGTCTTGTAATTAAGAAAAGGGGATTCTTAGCTTTGATTCATATTCTTTTATTGTTACGCTTTCATGATTTGTCATTTGATTCTTGTAATATAATTTTAGATAGCTTTATTTTTGTGAGCTCACATATGTTTTTTTTTCATTCAACTCTTCACATGTTGTATTGCTTTTCCCTTATGCAATTTCCTGCTTTCCTAGTTAGTGTTTCAATGCCTTCCTAGATTAATTTGATTTCAGTAATTTAGATTAAATTAGTTCTACTTCAGTCCTGCATATATAGTGCATGTGCCTCGTAAGCCTACAAACCTCGGATTGACAAATTAAATAGTTGGGCAAGTACTACAACATAATTAAACAAACATATTTTCACCCAACATTTTGACGCCGTTGCCGGGGGGGCACGATGGATTGAAGTTTAGTTGATTTTTCATGCAAGTGTGTTTAGACATGTTCCTAACTCTAAGGTGTCAAGGCTGTAAGATGCAGGGAGTAGCCTACGCATCACATTCGAGATACCGTAACGGGCTCGACCTCTTATGGATCAGGGCATGTAGGGTGTGTTTACATTTATGCAAGTGTGAATTTCAATTTCTGCAAGTGTGTTTGATTTTCGCAACTGTGAAGAGTGTTTGATTAAGTTGTGTTTATGAATTCATGGTTCATGGTTGTAATTGAAGAATTCAATTACTAAATTAATGAGCAGTCCTTGTAAGAGGGTTTAATTGAGTATTGAATTCAAGATTATCTCTGTGGTCTTTGTTTTTAATAAATTCAATTTTTAGTGTGCTGATTTGAAAGAGTTTTTGTGAACTAAAACCTTGTAAAAGGATTAAAAGCTCAGACAATTATTAGCACTCTGTTTTTAGTATGTAAGAATTCCTTTTTCAACATGGTTTAACAATGAGTTTCAGCTTGGAACTACTCACTCAGATCCTAGCAGAAATTGGGATCTCTTCTTCCTTGGAAGAGGAGATCTTGACAAGAATTAAAGGTTCAACTACTCCCCAAGAAACAAATGAAGATTCAACATCTGAAGAATCCTGCATATCTGATGGCGAACAATCATTCGAATAGGATATCGAGGAAGAACAACAGAAGTTACAACATGATCTAAGTGAGAGAAACTGTGCGTATCTAAGCTTTATCGAACAATGGTTCCAGGTAAGTACTAGATTAGATTCATCTTTTTATTTTTTAGTTGATTTGCAGTTACAGCAACTAGACTCATTCACTCTCGAATATTTTTATCCATCATTTAAAAAATTGCTACTGGATATATTGTTGTTACTGCTACGTAAATGGCTTCACTGGAAGTTTAATTACACGTAACTATTTTTTTCTAATTAGTATAGAGTAGGTAGGCTTTCATTTTTAGTTTTTGCTTTCATTTTCAGTTTTGTTTTTACCTAGAATAAGTATGCTCTCCTCCGCCCTTAGTGCGATCGCGAGGATCAGAAAATAGGGATGATTTAGACTAATTTTAGGAATAAATAAATTCATGTTTTGCAATATGCTTCATCAAAAACATCTTTCAATATGCAAATCATTGTGTCCATTTGTTAAAAAAAAAATTATTAAGTCTAGAGAAAGTTTAGTTTCTTTCTAAATTTTAGTTTTTCATTGATTAAAAAAAATTAAAATTAAAAACTAAGCATTTTTGTTTTTGTAAAGATAGGGTTAATTTCATTTTTTTAGACTTTTAATTAAAAAAAATAAAAATAAATAAATAAATAAATTTCACGACCAACAATAAAACAAATCATATAAAAAATTTTAAACAACAAAATAAAAACAATTAACAATAAAACAATCGAATAAAACAAACCCAAATAAAAAAAATAAAAATAAAAGATAAAAAATAAATAAAAGAGCCAACCAACAATCTCGAATTACAAGCCTGTTAAAGGTTTCTCATCGAGGAATCTTGACATATTTGAACAAAACCTCCTCAAGCCAGAGATAAGTGCACCCGGCATTGCCTGATATTTGCAGGAGTTCGGAAATTTTATACCAACACCAAGCCTCATGGCCTCCCTCATTTGAATACCTGCTAATCCATGGCATGATGAGCATCCGCGACTCAGTGGTAACGGAAGTCGATTTACAGTTAAGCTCTCTTTTTATGAGCTCCCATTTCCTGAGCAAAAAGGCATCCTAGCTGTAGATCGTTCCGTGTTTTCTGGATTGTAACTACTACCATGAGGCTGACTGCATAAACCCTATCATAAATAAAAATAAGCGGAGCTGGCATAGTTATTAATAAAAATGTTTTTTTTGTTACGATTGTCAGGAGAAGAAAAATGCACATTGTGAGCAGAAGGGAACAAAATCTTGACAATCTGGACTTTTTATGAGGAAGAGATCACACCAAGATACACAAAATGAGGAGGAGATAACAATTTGATTTTGCAGTTATTAATCCAAGAATGGAGGAGGCAGTTTAGCCAGATTTCAGGAACTAAGTCCCGATTTCTCTGCATGCACAGATTTGATACCTAATTTTTTTTATTAAAAGCATGATCTGGGCGTAGAAGGCAGAGGGATGCTTTTGGTCAACCATTTGGAAATGCACATTTGGAGCGATTACATGGACAGATGGAACCCACAGCGGCGTCCAGACTCCCTTTACCATTAACGCAGAAGATGCAGGGAATCAGTCACCACTTTAGTTGCCGTCGGATAGCCAGCGATGCACGGAGAGATTCAACGTTTTTGTATTCAATATTGAGACTGACGTCTATCTAAGTTCAATACGATGGGAATCATTCTAAATCAAGCCCTTGGACTTAATCCATCAACAGGGTTTATGCAATGACAAACATACAAATCAATGAAGCTTGGAAGCCTCTCAATTGCTGCACGCATTGGTCTTCTGCTTCCGATCCTTGCAATCCACAATGATCCATTGTTGTGGGGACATGATGCAAATGAGTTTAACCCATCATGTTTTGGTGAAGGAATTGCAAAAGCTGCAAAGCATCCATTCACATTCATGTCGTTTGAGATTGGTCCAATGATATGCGTGCGTCAAAATTTTACAAGTTGATAGATTTATTCTGGATATTCTCAAGCTCCCAGATGCACACGGTCATAAAAGAAATATTGAAGCAGTTGCTTTAATGCACAGTTCAGTGCGCAGATCCAAGAGGAGTCCTGCTGTAGAGAAATAATATTGAGAAGTTGCCGTGACAATTTACCACTTATATTTATTTCTGCACATTAATATTTCTGACATCAATTCCTCAAAATATTTATCATGATCTCATTGTAGATTTATATTTAGGTTGTCATCGCATTCGATGTTCCATAAAAGTTTTGATGTACTATTAGACCCTGTCATGATCACAGAATTTATTCCACAGATGCACGTTATAGGAATCTCGTTCACGTGGAGACCTGGAGAGAAGGATAATCAACTATTTTGAAGGAATATTATATGAGTTCGATGCATTCAAAGCAGTGCCCATGGATAGAAAAATATGTGTTCAATGATGCGTTCAAAGTCTTGGACAATAAAATGTTAATCTCTTGTCATGGTGAAGGTTAGTTCGACTTTTAGTTTTATTATTTCGAATGGTAAAGGTTAGTTACAATTTTAGTTTTACATTAGTTTAAATAAAAAATAAAAAGAATAAAATTGTTTTAATTTATTTGTTGATTTAAAAAAATCAACATAAATAATAAATTTAAAAATAATAATAATAAAATAAAATAAAATAAAATAAAATAAAATTTGCCCTCATTCATTTACATCAAAATTCATAACACCAACTACTTCTTTCAAAAAAATAAAAATAAAAAAAAATACAGAAGCCTTTTCAAATGTTTTAAATCAATTTTCCTGCAAACCAATAAAAACATTTTGAAAAAGTATTGCACAATCAATGATTACATTGCATGAGGACATGCAATATTTCTAGATTGGGGGGAGATAAAAGTATGTTGGATTTTATCATTTATTTTAAAGTGAATTTGTGGGCAAGAGTTAGGATGCATATACTAACAAGTGAAATGAGATTGGTGTTATGTGTAGGTCAACAAGAAGCTTATGCAGAAAGCTCAACATTATGATGCGACACCCTTTTCATCCACAATTAGTGTAACTTCGAAAAATAATTAAAAAAAATGGACATTTCATAAATTCTTGAAAATGAGCTAATTTGTTTTTGAGTCACTTCATACAGGAATGATCGATGGAGATGGCACACAAAGGTGACAATTTTTATGCAGGAATGGTGCTAAGTTTTTTAGAGTTGAAGACAATCTAATGCAAAAGTGATTTTTCGAAATCACAATGAAACATGCATCATTGGACGCTTGATTACTCACCTTTTTCCTTTTTCCTTTTTCCAAGCGCCTAAATCATTCCTATGTTGCAGCCCATCTTCCATTACCTTATCTTTCACGACTTCATGCACGCCTATTTTTCTGAATCGCATACATTCCTTTATCCTTTTCTGTTTATTTTTGCCTTCTAGTTTGCCTTCTGAATAAAACTCATTCCCTTTCCATGATTACATTGCCTTGTTTTTCTCGCCATGCTGATCCACACTGCTTGCCCATGAGTTCTTTCCATTTATAGTCCTACCAAATCTCTTTGTACAAACTCGCGTTGACTGATGTGGGATTCCTTAAGGCCCACCTTTCAACAAGTCTTGCCCCATCGACCTCAGCACCTTATCTGGGAAATAGACTAGAGTTCCTTTTGGGTACCTTGAGACTTGCATGCCTCAATGGAAAGTTCTCTCGCTGACAATCATGGGAATACATCAATGTCCCTTGATCGTCAGATCTTGCAAATGGCTCGACGTCAACCCCTCTATTCGCATTTCGCAAGATGTACCCAGGTACCTTGGCACTCATTGACATCAATGGTGAGTTTGCCTCGCATTGGTTAACGACATTCATCAATGGCCGGTAATCCAATGATTTCTCTTCACGCTCAACATCAACACATTCTTTTGCATGATTAGAATTGTACCAAGAATTTTTGTAGCAGGTGAAGATTATGCACTCTTACATGACTCCCTCAGCAGTTACAACAGCATGAATTCTGATCTATGAGAGTACCACAGTTCCACTTTCAGCCTTTATCTTTTCCATGATTTAGCATTAGCAGTTCAGATTCCTTCATTTCCCAGGATCCAGTTACAGCAACATCAGTCACGTTTTCATGATCCAGCAGCAGCAGCAGCAGCTACATTCCTATTGCATAGTTCATCATTCTTGGGTAAGTAGAGGTATGTTGTTTTCTAATCTTTAATCATGCAATTCCTTATATGCTGACTTGAATATTTTGGAAAATTCCATCACCATGCTCCATTTACTTTCATTACCCATGTCAAGTTGCATGAGGACATGCAACCAATTCAGTTTGCGGGGGGAGAACTATATTCACTACATATTCACTACCATGATTCCATTTTTCCACCACTATCACTCCATTTTTATTTATTTTTTATCTCATTTACCATTCACCAACATTTCTTTCCAATGATACTTTGTTTCACTTTGCTTCATACGCATTAATATACATATTGGCATGTTTCATGAATATTACAAAAGGGCTTTCTTATGCACATTGATAGCTTATGATTTCCAGTGAGTGTTTACATTATTATTGCAGCAAGAGAACAGAAAACGAAATGAATGTTGCTAACACAAGAACCAACATTCTTTGTATTCATGAGAACCAACCATAAGAAAAGAGAACAGAAAACGAAATGAATGTTGTTAACACAAGAACCAACATTATTTGTATTCATGGTTGTCACACAAGAACCAACCATAAGAAAATGTAAGTTGTTACTCATGTCTTTCACATATCCTGGAAACATTCATTATTAAAAAGACATCATCATGTAAAGCCAAAGTTCAGATGCCAAATGTTCTTAAAGAGATCCATGCATGGTTGCATGAGGACATGCAACAAGTTCAGTTGGGGGGAATGTTGGGACTCAAAAATGTCATATTTTCATCCACCTTTCCCTTCACTATTCCTTACATTTCATCATCCCATTAACCTTTCATTACATCATTTTCATAAATACATTTGGGTTTCACCTTCTTATTTTCCACTTTATTCATTTTTGCATTATAAGTGAATTTATGATTAAATATTAGAAAATATACATGTTTTTATATATATCTCAAGAATGTGTGAGGTTTGTAATGTGTAGGAGATATGTGAATAATTAATTCCAAGAGACTTCTCAAATATCTCCTCCACCATATTAAGGAGATAATTATGCAAGCCTATTCCTAAGGAGAAGATCATGGAGGATTTGGTTGGCATATCTTATCCAAGATATGTGAGAGATGTGTGGAGGATTCAAAGGGATCATATTTTGTAATAATGGGAAAGTAGTTGAGAGTGCTTGAGAGAATAGTGGATATGTCATTATGAAATGGTTATCTTCTTCATGTATATAAGAGAGTGCTCTCTCTTCAAGTAAAAAAAGTTTTAGAGTTGACAAGTTTAGAAGTTCATAAGTTTTTGAGTTTGGAGAGATAGTCTTGTAATTAGGAGAAGGGGATTCTTAGCTTTGATTCATATTGTACACTTTCATGATTTGTCATTTGATTCTTGTAATATAATTTGAGATAGCCTTATTGTTGTGAGCTCACATATGTGTTTGTCATTCAACTCTTCACATGTTGTATTGCTTTTCCCTTATGCAATTTCCTACTTTCCTAGTTAGTGTTTCAATGCCTTCCTAGGTTAATTTGATTTCAGTAATTTAGATTAAATTAGTTCCACTTCAGTCCTGCATATATAGTGCATGTGCCTCATAAGTCTACGAACCTCGGATTGACAAATTAAATAGTTGGGCAAGTACTACAACAGAATTAAACGATAATATTTTCACAACACTCTTATGGCCCCTCCCCCCTCACATCACTCTCAATTCCCCAATACCCAATCTATATTTCATTTTTTACTTTCATGAGCATAAAAAAATATTCAATAACTAATAAAAAAACAATTCAACAAAAAGTACGCAAGGAAACATTGCAATTAATGCTTGACATAAAAATAGTATGATAAATGAATTTTTTATATAACGCAAAAAACATTC
The DNA here is from genome assembly GCA_034641835.2 of Pinus albicaulis. NCBI lineage: Eukaryota > Viridiplantae > Streptophyta > Pinopsida > Pinales > Pinaceae > Pinus > Pinus albicaulis. The sequence continues at coordinate 333,110,330 of CM076578.1, read as the reverse complement.
CAAGTATGGTAACGTTTGTCTTATAATAATACAATATTTTACATTATCAAATTTTCCTTTTCTTCTTCCTATTTCTAAAGCTCCTAATTACATCATCAATATCATCGTGCTCTGCTCCTGTTTCGTGCCTTTCGACCCGCACTGCTAACCTAGTTGCGTAGTCACGATGTCTGGTCTCATCCAGTGACGGGGCATCGCCTACAAAAACAGATAATATTAAATTTTAATTGTCAGTTTTTAAATATCATTGAACTAGTTCGGTAATATTAATAAAAAAAATTGCAATGAGATTATTTACCTGGTGCACCAGTTGTCGGCGCTGACCTAGTTGCGTAGTCATGATGTCTGGTCTCATCCAGTGACGGGGCATCGCCTACAAAAATAGATAATATTAAATGTTAATTGTCAGTTTTTAAATATCATTGAACTAGTTCGGTAATATTAATAAAAAAAATTGCAATGAGATTATTTACCTGGTGCACCAGTTGTCGGCGCTGACCTAGTTGCGTAGTCACAATGTCTGGTCTCATCCAGTGACGGGGCATCGCCTACAAAAGCAGATAATATTAAATTTTAATTGTCATTTTTTAAATATCATTGAACTAGTTCGGTAATATTAATAAAATTACGATAGAATTATTTACAAGGTACACCAGGTTATCGCTTGGTAAATTTATTGCCTGTCTTCCTCTCGGGTGGTAAGATCTCCAAGTTCCTTCTGTCATTGAGCAAAAAATGTTATAGATAGTCATAGGTATAATTAGAAAAAAAATAAGTGGAAATTAATTACCATCACGACCCTCACTGATAGTAGCATTGTCGGCTTGGTCCCCACTACAATGATCAGGTTGCACATGAGGATCATCTACATCTGGCTCTAAAACTGAGTTATTTGCCTCGTCGGTAGTACTGCTCCCCTGATTTAAACAAATTTTCTAGAAATTAAATTTATGGACGAAAACAAACATATTGAAAGGTTAATGTTTTACCTTATCAGGCATTCTGGATCTTGGGACTTGCCCCCAGAAAGTGGCATAGCATAAGCAAACGATAGCGCAAATGGAAAAGCGATATTTTTGCTCTTCTCTTGTGGTTACGGTAGAGTGTACTACATTGCTGATTTATATATTTTTAATCATATTTGATAGGATTACAAAAACTTTGGAAGGCGATACAATTAATTATAAGATGTTTAGCTACTTAATTACAATTCTTGCGGCCAATTTCAAGTAGCCGCCCTGGCCTAGCTTGTGATGGCCCTTTTTTTCAATCCTAACTTTGGTTGCCTTTGAGGTGTCAGGCAACCTAGCATCAAAAGATTAAAGTCAGATATGACGTAGCACACTTTTATTTTAGACATAGAGAAAATTAAAGCTATTGAATTAAAGTTGTAATTTACCTTGCGGGTCCAGTTGGCATTTTTTCTTCTTTCTTTGCCCTTTTCTCTTTTCCGTCATGGATGAGTGCTCTCCACTCACTCTCTGAAACTGCGAGAGGACGCTCATATCTAGGGTTAAATTGCAATTGCGTCCTATAGGTGTCCCTGGTATATTTAAAATATTTGCCGGCTACCTGAGCCACCGCTTTTCTGTCAAATGTGCCGACCCCAAAAAGGGCTTCTAGATAATCTAGAAGTTCTTTTTTCAGGTTGGAATTCTGGGAATTCCACCCTGTACGTATGGTTGGGCCAAAAATTACCAACGCATGGCTCTCCAGAATCCTGTAGAACTCATTGTTTCCTACATAGAATAAAACCAAAAAAAGAAGAAGATATTATCATTAATTTAAAAATAAAAATCATGATAAATATGTTTTAGATAAAGTACATGAAATAGTTAAAATATTAAAATTTACCTGGGAATTGTACGTTCTTTATAGGGACACCTTCATCATTCACCAACAACGTGCCATTAATGGTCCTTGTGGAGCTGACACGTGTAGCTCTAAGAAACGCAATAATGTAGTTGGCCATATGAACCTCATCATTGCCAACACGTTCAACGGTTGGCTGGGTGTCTGCTTGGGCAGGGTGTGTTTCTTGGCTGGTACCTAAAGGAGTAGAAGGTGTACGAGAGGGTTGTTGGGCAATCTCTTGCCCTTGTGTCCCACTACCACCAACACCAGGTTCAGCAAGTGCCAGAAAACGCTACATACAAAAGAACTTATTGTTAGTTTAGTCAATGTAAAAATTAAAAATAAAACTATCACAATTCATCTCATGCAGAACAAAAAAAATATCCTTTTGACTTTTTATTATTACCTGATATGTTTCTAGCTGGCTCATAAGTTTTTTTATCCTCTCTTTTGTTTCAGGTGTTTGAGGCGCGTCTATCAAAGTATTAAATTCTGACCTTGCATCTCGTGCCTTTTTTCGCAACAAGAACACTGGAGATAGGGATGAAGAAAGCTCTTCCTCAAAGAGGGAATCATCGAGCGTACCATGGCTAGGTGTCTGCATATTTGAACAAAATTAATATTATTTCAATTATGTAAATAACTAAAATACCTGAAGATAGAGCAATGCTGACACTTTACATGTTCTTTCGCTGGCCTCTTTCCGCGATCATCCCGTCTCGGGGTTGTTCCTGTACTGCCCTGATCAGTCTGCCACATTGCAATAAAATTATAAATGTAAAAAATTGAAAAAAATATCTAACTTGAAAACACAAAATGAAAACTGAAATAATTTCTAATAAGACACTGGAAGACAGAGTTAGAGTTTCAAATATGCCTTGCATTGAATTCGGTCCTGGAAACATGTCATTGCACATTAAGGCACCCAAACAAGAGACGAGTTGACAATGAAGACCTTATTGAATATATTGTTGGAGCAACTTCTAGTAAACTTGTTGTGAATACCTTGAGGACATTTTTGGAGCAAAATTGTTGAAGCTGATGGTATAGCATTGTTGGAGACGATCTTGAAGGGCCTTGAAGTGAAGCTTTTGGAGCAACTATTGAAAAATCCTTAGAGCATTTAAGTAAGGCACTTTCTATCTTCCATCACCTTTTTCCTTTCAATATCCTTTAAACGCTTTTGTTGATATTTAATGTTTGAAATCATGTTATAATTCCTTGATTATATGTGTTTGGGGACTTTCCCTTTGAAATTACCCAAAAATACCTTGGCAATTTTATCTTGAGGATGCATGTCTGACCCTATTGTTCAATATTTTGATTGATAGTAGTAAACATAGAGAGTTAGGGGGCTCTTGAATTGGTTTTGCTGGGCCATTAGATCCCTAACATCTACTAGGGAGAAACCCCCTTGAGTTGGAGGAGAGTTAGCCCGAAGTGAAAAGAGGTTGGTGAGGTGACAATGGGGCTATTGAATTACACATGGTATCACACTTTAGCTTTAGGACTTTATCTTGAGAAGTGTGAGATTTTGCTATATCAATTCTCAAATTGTTTACAACACTATTGTTAAGAACTAATAAGAAGTGATGTTGAGGGGTTTTTGGGTATAAGAAATAATACCATTTAAAAACTAGGGTTCTCAGTCCTTGGAATTCCTTCACCTGGGCCTACTAGGGGCATACTAGAATAATTTCACACTAAACCATGCAAACCTAAAAGTAACTTAACAGATACATAAAGTAATAATAATCATAATTCCTAATTTCCTATTGTACGATATGATGCAAATTATTCAAACATGAAGCAATGAAGACATGCAATGTCTGAATTTCAAGATTGATGAACCAATACAAGAAGTTAGCAACTACAACTTTGATTCAATACTCTGTTTCCTAACTCCAGGAAGGAATCTAGTTTGTAGTACAGAACATGCATCGTGTATTATCAATTCTTAATTGACAACAACTAAAGGACATCTACCTCATCAATTCCTTCCCATTTTGTGTTTTTATGTTATATTACTTATAAAAGTGTCAAATTTCTCTCAAAGTAAGCAACCACTGAATAAAATAAAAAATAGTTGAGATATGATTGAGAAATGGTCATTTATTTCTTGAAAGGATCTTCACGATTTATTTGGTTGTTTTTCATCTCAAGAAACAAGAAATTACCTAAGAAACTATCGTGATGTAATATAAGAAACAACACGGTGCAATGGCCATTTTCAAAGCCAAATGATGTCCATTGAGGACATGGCCTTTATTTGGTTCTTGTTTCATAGGAGTTTCGGGTAGAAATGGAACTTTGTTGTACCATTTCCAGTAGTAAAAGGGGAAAACCTTCTTTTTCCATGGGAAATAATTTACCTTTCCTTTTTCAAGATAATCTAAATCACAAAAAATATGAACTATACTGCACACATTCTTGGATAATGTGAAAGTGGAGAAGGAATACCCTACACAAGTGATGCACACATGTACATTTGAACACTAATAGATTTTTATAGTTGAAATGCAATGCTTGTTTTCATTTAAATGTAGGGTTTTTAAAGCAGGGAGAAATAATGGCTGCCAAATTAATAAGCGTTTCTTTGGGAAAAATTTAAATCTTGTATTGGGTGATGAAGATAATAGAGGGTATTGAATCTTGATTCTTGACATCTAGAGAGAACCCTACAGCCTAACACAATCCAATGGAATTGACCAAAAAAACCAAAATAGAGTCAACCCTACTATAGGAGGAAGGGCTTGCAGTAAGAACTTACCATTTGTAAGTATGTAGAGACGAATGCTGATACTGCAAGAAAATTGGGGGCGAATCTTTGATGCCTGGCGAGGGAAAATGCTGAGGGCGAATGCAGGGCAAATGTTGTTCTGCAAGAGCTCATGGCGAATGCTGTTTTGCAAGAGCTCAGGGCGAATGCTGAGGACGAATGCTGTTCTGCAAGAGCTCGAGGCGAATGCTAAGGGCGAATGCTGTTCTACAAGAGCTGAGGGCGAATGCTGTTCTGCAAGAGCTGAGGGCGAATGCTGAGGGCAAATGCTATTCTGCAAGAGTTGAGGGCGAATGTTGTTCTGCAAGAGCGGAGGGCGAATGCGCGTGTGATATCAGATGTTAATGTAGCTATTGTGATGGATATAAGTTTCGTATTTTTAATAAAATCATTTTTATGTAGCGCGCATATAAGTTTCGTATTTTTATGTAGCGCGCATATGAGTGTCGTTATACCGATGGCGGAAAAAGCGTCGCTATTGCGACGGATGCCTCCAAACTTCGCAATTATGACACTTAGACATTGTGTCGCACTTGCGACGTTTGGAGGCAGTCGTCGCAATAGCAACGCTTTGGGGCATAGTGTCGCAATTGCGACGTCTTCCTCCAAACTTTGCAATTGTGAAACTTTGTCTAAGTGTCGGTATTGCGACACTTTTCTATAAACGTCGGTATAGCGACGGTTTCGGGCAGGATTGAAAACATTTGGGGAAATTTTCGACATTTGGTCAAAAGCGTCGGAACCAAGTGTCGGAATTTCCCCCAAATGTAGTAGTGTCCATTTCTCAGGAAAATAGAATGCTCAACTAATTTGGTGTATCTTCTCCAAGCCCCATCGACTTCTTCTTAAAATCATCTATTGAGACTTCAATGACCACGATTAAATATTAATCGATGGCTAACATTAACTAGAAATCGATCAATGCAATTTTCTAGAAAATTCTCACCATGACTTAATTAATTCATTTTAATTAATCACATTTCCTAAATTTTTAATTAGGAAATATTAAAAATTGACTAATTAATTTATTTAAGTCGTATCTTGGTGGAATTTCCATAAACAATTTATGGGTATTAGAGGATACATGTATTCTAGTCTCTCTGCCAAATCTCGTGGCTAGAACGCATCCGATGCTACAAAAACTAACAACATATTGGGATTTCTTTAAGCAAAAATTTGAGTGTTTGGTTCATATCTCTTTAGATGGTGAACCCAAACCACCTAATGTTTCTGCTTCCCTGTCTCTTTTAATTCATGATACACCCCTTATTTCAGAGGAGGAACTTGTTATTCCTTTTGTTCCTTTTGCTACTCCTTTTTTTAGTTGCAATGCGGGTGCCTCCTTGTGATAATAAAGTTGGGAAATATGAAAATCGAATTCATAATCCATATTCTCGTCCTCCTTCTATTTTTCATGATTCATATCCCATGGAGGAAATCCTGGAATGGTTCATGAATCCTATGGTGAAGACTAACTCCTCCATTCCGCAAGATGATATTACTACTCATAACTTAATTTTTGAATCTGATTCAGATGCCTTTCATCCTTTACCATCTCTTTTTCACGACACATTTTACCTTGACCTGCCTAATCTGTCTCTTTCAAATCCAAGTAGTGAATAGGTGCAAGGTAGTCACATTTCGTAGGTAGAGGAGCATAAAGGTGAAGATTATTTCAATTTTTCTTCTCTTTTTCAAAATCTTCCATGTGAAGATGGTGTTTCCTTATTCTTGGTTGACATTGAATCTGGTAATCTAGGTATTCAATCAAATGCGATTAGTTTGCCTAATAAATCTCGATTATTGGCCAACAATCATTCTGATGAGGATGACTCCATTGATACATATGATGATAATTACCCAAGTGCACCATTTGACCTTTCTGTTTCTCAAGAAGTTTTTGTTTCGAAAGATTTATATCTCAAATACATTTCAATCAAAGAATATTTTCTTATGTACACTTCTTCCTCTTCACCTCCCTATCCCTTGTGTGTTATCATTTGTAATGTATAAACTCTCATTGTATATGCTCCATGCTCTTCCATTTATTCATCCGATAATTTAACTTCTCAATCGACACAAGGTAGCAGGCTTATCCATGATGAAGAAGAAAACAATGAAATATTAAAGCATCCATTCCATCACGTATCATCTCTTGCTTTGTATGGGGGAAACTCTTTGAATCAATGTGATCATGAGATTTTTTCGATGCATACATTCTTATATTTTCGATCAGAAAACTATTATGACTTGAGTATTTTGTTTCAAGAATCCGATCAAACCAAAAATGTAGATAGTTTCCTTCCCAGTAGTGGTCATCCTGTTAACTTAACCGATGGAAGTTGTCCACATGCAATCTGTGATCTGACTCATTTTACAAAATTTTGTTATCTATATTTTCAAATTTTTGGAACTTGTCAAGAACTCGAGGCACTTCAACTCTCGTTAATGGTTATGTTAGGTTCTCGCCATCTTGGTAAAATTCTTAAACCATGTCAGTTCTAGGTTTTCTCACACAATTATTTCATTGATATTTTTTCATTAGATGCAAATTTGTTCTTGATGGATTTCAGGATTTCTCGTTACAATTTTCCTATTTATCCCCCATGCAAATCTCTTGTATGGAATCTGGGTTTGGAGTGTATACCTTTTGTGAATGCATTGAATTGTGATGTTGATCGACTTATAGATTACCTTTGGACAAATATTCATATATGTTAAGTGTTGTGGTGGATAATCAAATCCTAGCCTCTCTTGTGAATGTCTTCATGACACCATAAATCCTCTTGAGTGTTACCAAGTTCTTGAGTTGTTTGTTGAATCGATTTCCTCTTTTTCATCCATTACTACCTGATTGGTTTCGTATATTTGTCATACTAGCATTCCTTTTCACTTCTTTCGATGATTATGATGCTTGTATAGTTCGTAACGAGTTATGGGAAGATTATTTTTCACATTCTGCATGTGAGGAAGTTGGTTCTACTAATCAAAGCATTCACAAAAATGTTCAAATTGATTTATCCTTGTTAATTACAAACTAGGATTCTGATGCTTTAATAAACCCCTCTGATCATGATCATGTCTCTGATGAATATCATTCCCATTTTCCCATCGGCACATCCAATGACAATGTTTTTACTTCCTTTGATATTTATGGATTATCATCTCAATATCTAGATACTAGCCAAGTAGTTTAGGCACTTCAACCTTCGCTGATGGTTATGTCAGGTCCTCATTATTTTTACAAGCTATTTGAATATGATCATATCATTTTTTCCTCAGAAGATTATCATTTTGATACTGCACTTTTTATTGAAAATTCATCTTTCCAAATATTTCAGGGTTCTCAGGAGGATTGTTTTGAATTTTACGACCCAATCATTGAATGGGTGGAGAAATCAGACTTGGAAAGCTCCACCACAAATAACAAGTTTCAATCTTTCCTCATGCTATCTAATAAGTATAGTGCAGATGAAGATACATTTGAAGAAGCTTCTGAGGTTTGTTTAATTATGGCCTTCAATGAAAAGGTAAGAATTCCAACTGGTTAGAAGTAGTGGTTGTGACACATCTTTTTGTTGATAGTAAATACATTCAATTTGTTGAGCAAATTATTCAAGCTCTTATCTTTTATATTACACATTACTTTATATCATTTGTAATCAATCATATATTTGTGTATGCAGGTCAGGAGCAAATACAATGACTACATGGGAAATTTCATTATACATGACCCTGATCTTCTAACTGGTTAGTTAGGAGTAGGTATAGTTGCATCTTAGTTTCCCTTGCACTCATCCTGCACTCGATTTTCGTAACAATTTGTTTGTTTTCTAGCTTTTGTCTTGCATTTTGTTGATTTTTAAGCCCCCATTTATTTTTTCCTTTTGATTTTGGTTTTTTTGTTGTATCTTGTCTCTTCTTCACGTTTTGTTTAATAAGACTTCGCATGAAGGATATTCCCTTTGGCTCAAAGACAATGTGGCAAAATAGAAAAGGGATTTGTGACACTCCAACATTTGGCTAGCCTTTAGTCCTTATTCTCCATCTTGGTTACACCTTTTGGTCGATGATGTTCTGACTAAAAAAATAGTCCTTCCGTAAGGAAATATTTGTGTCGAACCATGATATCCGTATTTATTCTAGAAACCTCATGCCTCCACTCATTTCTTTATGTTTTAGTGTTCTCCATGCTAATATGATTGAGTAAAGAAGTACAAGGGATAAATATAAACAAGAAAATCCATATAAGAGGTATTATACATACTTATCTAAAGGGACAACCTCTTTTTCTCTCAACAAGTCGGGATCCCTCTTCTGCCCATGAAATAAATAAGTTCCAATGCACAGTTATATATAAAATAAATAAAGAAAGGGTGAAAGAAGAGAAAGGATTCATGTGCAAGGAGGTGAAGCAAGCAACTCCACTGGGGTACTATCTAGGCTCGTTGGCAGCAGAGTGATGCTTGTGTTCCTCAAGTGACTTCGTCGGGGTACTGTCCAGGCCTGCTGGTAGTGGAGAAACACCAAATATGTGTCACCAAGTGTTGTCGCTACAACAAACACCCTCCAAATTTTTCCCTACACTTTAATTTTGGAACTTACTAAGGATATTGTGATCCATCATTCCATATTCACTTTTTATTTGGTTGATACATTGTTAAGTCTTTGAGCTCCCTCTTGGATCATAAGTGTCGAAGTCACCTGCTCACACATGCTTAGTCTGCAAAACGTTCATGGGCACATTATTTACGCAAGCTTTTACAGGCATATCATAATCCTTCAATACTGTGCATGTGCGATGATCAACCCATGTCGACAACCAGTGTGTGTTTTCATTGACAATCTCTCACTTTTGGTTGCGATTGTACTTTTGTTTTGGTGAGTTTTCCAATCTGTCGCTTTTGCGCGCCTTTATTTTCGCAAGTGTCACTTTCATGTTTTCGACTGTCGCCTTCACTTGATTTCATATTAATTAGTTTAATTTTATTGTTATCTTGGCTCTGGCATGTGTTTTTTTCATCTTCGTTCACATATCGCAAGTGTCGTTCACACTTTTCTCATTATATAGAAAATGTCGTATTTTGGCATGGGAAGTGTCACTTATCATGTAAAGTGAATTTTTTGCTTGTTTCAAGGGTAACTTTGGTGTTGATGAGTCCTAATAGTCATGTGGAAATGTTTTACACTCATTCCAAAAGTTTCATGCACTGTCACATAAGTGTCGTCACTTCTGTCGTAAAGTGTATCTTTTGTGTCACACTTGGAGAGGTATGTTGCATTTTTGTCGCATTCAGGGCATCATGTTGTTCTTGTTTTTTGAGTGATAAACATTGTGTTGTCGATTGTTCAGAGTGTGTGATCATGATATATTTTTGTCTCTACCCACTTGAGCCTCACTAATCCCACACTTAGCCTTATCCGGAAAATTTCATTCTCAGACAACTTGACTTCACTCAACCTTCTTGAACTGTGCATTGCCAAGTCTCAACCCTCAATCCCTGACCTCACCTCTTGAAATTGTGCATGTCGTAGGATTAGTGCTCAACCCCAGTCCTTGAGCTCTATAACTATGTAATCCTTGCCTCCAACCAACCTTCTTTGTGCATTGCGTAGTCTCAAGCATCAAGCCTCAACATTGAGATTTTGAATTGTGCAACTCTGCAATCACTTGGCCTCTCTCCCTCCAAAATGTGCATTGGAAACTTCAAGCCTCAAGCCCGAGGCCTTGAACCCCTTAATTGTGCAATCTCCCATAATTTTCTCCTGTCTAAACTGCACGTTGGGAAACTTCAAGCCTCAAACTTGACCTCTTGAGTTCCTCAACTGCGCAATTGCTCAACCCAAGCCTTTAGAACTGTGCTAATCTGAATGGAATGTATTAGTTTTGTTGTGCTAAGTATCCAAACCATAATTAAAATGTGTGCATAAGGTTCTCTGAAGTTTGCAGGTTAAACAAATGGTTTTAGCTTAGTTAAACATATTTTTGTGTGAGGTTAAAGCATGCATTTTGCTTGTATAACATTGTACAATAGTAAATAACAGAGAATAAACATCACATAGCACAATACTCAGCAAATTTGATGAAGAAATTCACCCCTCCTAGGCTACATCTGCTGGTCCAGCTCCCAATGGCATGTCCCTCATATATTATTGCTCAAAAATGGTAAGTACATGTGAAATAAAGCTTCAATAGGCTATGCTCTCTGTAAAAACAGCTTCAGAATGCTTGAATCAGTTAGGAATGACTATTCATTTGCAGAAAACAGTAAAAAGAAGCCCAAAACACTGCCCACACCTTGGTGGCCCTAGTGGCTCCTTGATCTTTCCCGAAGCTAAACCTACACAAGATGGCCTCTGATGGCTCTGAAACCTGTGCCAATGTGTTTAAAATGTCGAGAATACCCCAAAAAAATGACTATCCATGCATCCAAATTGGTCGAAAAACAAAGGAGTTATGGCCAAAACAAATTTTCCCAATATCCTTTGGAAACCTCCTCCAAAACTGGAGGAACTCCAGTTATTAGCGCTAAATTTGGGGAATTTTCCGAAATTAGTGGAATGCTCCAAATTCGACGGTAACCATTTGAAGTGGAATTTAATGTCATGGAGGCGGGGTCACATGGAGCTCCACCCTAGCCGCCGGTGGAACCGCGTATTAAACCATCGCTAACCTTCGCATTAAATTTGAAGAGCGCTAGACACATGTTAAACTGCCAGCATTAACCATTGCTTCAACCACTGCGGAATGGAGGCATTAAGGCCTGGTTCAAGGTACCTGGTTATATGGTGTCAAAGCTAGCCATTAGATTTTTTTCCGCTGGTTAATATTTTTAAACATAAATATGTTTGCCTACGCACTATAGTTAAGATCTTCTCCATAGACGGGTTGGTCGAGTCTTTGCACTGGCAGAGGGGAGACCCTGGTTTGAAACTTATGAGCTATACAGAATTTTAATATGCCAACTTCTCCTCGGCCTGGGGCCATGTCGCAGCCTCCGGGCCTGCCACATGGCATCCTTTAATTGGCCACCATTTCATAAAGTCAACCCACTAACAAACCATGGATTTCCACTTGTCAGATTATTATTTGCCCATATGAAATATTATGGGGAATATTCTGAGGAATATTCCTTGCAATATTCTTTTTTTTTTAAATTTCCCAAATCAATAAAGTCAAACTTGGTTAACTCATTTTTGGAGTTTACTGGGCTTTTCAAACCTTCATAACTTTTGCATACGACCTCTGTTTTGCGAACCATTTGCAGCACAAGAATTGCATCGAAGAGACCTTTCCAGTCGTTTAGGTTGCAACCACTTCTGAGCACTTTCATTTTTGAGCATTTGTTTTTGACTTGGACATGATCTCTTAATCACACCTCCCCACTGGGAAGCTTTTGGACCCAAAAATCTCTCTGGACTACTGAACCTGAAGATGAGGAGACTGAATCTCCACTATTACAATCTTAATCCACTGAAATTTCCCTGATTTCATTAATTGGAGCTTCTCATGAAACGACAATTTTTTCCTTGAATCCATTGACCAAATGTTGTTGAATATGACCTTGTCATGCTGCACATTTTCGAAACTTACAGAACAAAAACTTAACTTTGCAGTAATCATATTGTTCCTACATTTTTCTATATTCAAAGGAAACTAAAAATTTATTTCACCTTCCATCCTGTCCTTATGGTGATTTTTTGCTGAATTAGCCTTGTACTTGTGTCGATTCCGGACCAAGTTTCTTCGCCATAGTACCCTGCCTTTCTGAAACTCGCAATGATCATTGTTGAAATTTGTGCCTTCTTTGCTTGGATTATTTATCCTCTCTTGGATCTTTGCACCTTCTTGCACTGACACTTTGTTTTATGCACCGATCAACACCAAAGACGATTGCTACAACTTCTTGTCATCTTCTTTCAAAGACAACCTGCTTTCAAACTGAAACAACTCAATATTTTCATCAGCATTTATATGAAAAGGATTATGAACAACTTCCCTTTGTTTAATCAACATCAAATTCAAATTTTGACTTGCATTGACAAGCCTTTTCATCTACCTTGCATTCACTAAAGACGAGTCTCACAATAAACTCCTTGCCATCCATGAATAAATGGTACTTGTTCTCATGGCGATGGAATATATATTTCCTGTCATACAAATAAGGACTCCCCAACACCACACCTGTAATATCAAGCGGAACAACATCTAATTCAATTGTGTCAATAAAATGTGTTGTTATTGCAAAGCGCAATATGCACTTCTTTGAAACCTATAAATTTGCATCCTTATAAATCCAACCAAGAGGATATGGTTTAGGATGTGGAATGGTCTCAAGATTTAGTTTCTTGACTAAGTATTTAGAAATAAGGTTTACTTGCGACCCACTGTCAAATAGTGTGTCTACCTTGGTATGTTTGGAAATGACCCTTCCATGAAACAATTCAATTCTCTTCTCTTCCCTTGGAGCTTCTATGTGACAGTTAGAAATACTAGAACTGGGTTTAGTTTTATTCTCTTTCCCCTTCAAGTTATTTAGTGCCATAGCTATGATTTTTGTTTCATCTCCTAATTTTGACCCTAGGTCTTGTTCAACTATTGCAACTGTCTTGCCTTTCTCCTTGGCTTTATATTTGGTTTTAAAACTTTCTAGTTTCAACTACGGATGAAGTTTCCAACAATGGTCCTCATCATGGCTTGTTTTAGAACAATGTTTGCAGAAAAAAATTTCCCTTCTCTTTTCTAGAATTTGCATTTCTCTTTTTCTTCCCTTTGACTTTAAACTCACTTTCCTCATTCCCATCCAAGTTTTGTTTACCCCTTGCCTCTAAATGTGTGGCTTGAACACAAACCTCATCTAAGCTTGTAGGGTTAAACATGAGAATGGTATGTCTTAGGTAAGTATGCAAACCTCCTTTATACTTGAGTAAAGTGTCTTGGCTATGCAAATCAATTCCTAGTAAAAGAGCTCTTCTTCTAAATTCTTGGGTATAAACTTGAACATTTTGTCCTTTCAACTGTTTAAAATTTTTCCAATCCATTATGGCTTTCTGCATGTGAGCTAATGGATAAAACTGTTGTTTTATTGCAATAATGAAATCAGACCATGATAAGATAATCTTACCATATTTTTTGACATCCTCCTTTGTTTTGGCTTCCCACCAAACAAGAGTTGCACCTTCCATTCTCAATGAAGCTAGTTGAATTTTGGTTTCTTCATCATGAAAATTTTGAATTCTCAAATAAACCTCTAATTGCCTAATCCAATTATCTAGATTTTCTGCATTAAATTCACCATCAAAATTTGGCAATTCAAACTTAACATCAAGTTAAAGAAAATGAATTTTACCCGTGTTCTTGACTTTGTGAGAATGATGTACTGAAGATGATGTAGAGGTTGACGAAGATGAAGATGAAGATGAGGGTGATGATGGTGACTTTCCACTGTCTCCATTTCCTCCATTACCCTTCTTGAATTTCTCTTCATCATTATGGCCTCTTGATGATCCTTGTCCTTCCTTGTGAAGTTTGGATGCTTATTCTTCAAGTATTTCATTCCTTTCTTGATAAAGGACTCTCACCATTTCAGTCATGTCTAGGAATTCTTTCCTAAACACCCTTTCTTCCTCCTTGGGATCAATTTCTTCAGGAATTTGACCTTCTCCTGAAGTCCTGCTTATGGCTTCTTCTGCTTCTCTTTGAGGTGAAATTGAAGGTGGACATACTGGCACTCTTGCCCTCCTTGGTTGAGGATTACTGTAATTCCTTGCCAATTGACCTTCTCCTCTCTTAAGCTTCAGCCTAGTAAGCATGAAAACCTTGCAAACAGTTAAACAAACTTTGCACAATAACAATACAGAGAGAAAATTCTAGCTCTCCTAATGCTCAAACTTGAGCTCTGATACCAACTTGATCTAAATGGAATGTATTGGTTTTTTTGTGCTAAGTATCCAAACAATAATTAAAATGTGTGCATAAGGTTCTCTGAAGTTTGCAGGTTAAACAAATGGTTTTAACTTAGTTAAATAGATTTTTGTGTGAGGTTAAAGCATGTATTTTTCTTGTATAACATTGTACAGTAGTAAATAATAGAGAAATAAACATCACATAGCACAATACTTAGCAAATTTGATGAAGTAGTTCACCCCTCCTAGGCTACATCTGCTAGTCCAACTACCAATGGCATGTCCCTCATATCTTATTGCTCAAAAATAGTAATTACATGTGCAATAAAGCCTCAATAGGCTATGCTCTCTATAAAAAAAACTTCAGAATGTTTGAATTAGTCAGGAATGACTATTCATTTGCAGAAAACAGTAAAAAGAATCCCAAAACACTGCCCACACCCTGGTGGCCCTGGTGGCTCCTTGATCTTTCTCTAAGCTAAACCTGCACAAGATGACCTCTGATGGCTTTGAAACCTGTGCCAATTTGTTTAAAATGTCAAGAGTACCCAAAAAAATGACTATACATGCATCCAAATTGGTCGAAAAACAAAGGAGTTATGGCCGAAACAAATTTTTCCCAATATCCCTTGAAAACCTCCTCCAAAACTAGAGGAACTCCAGTTAGCAGCGCTAAAGTTGGGGAATTTTCTGAAATTAGTGGAACACGCCAAATTCAGCGGTAACTGTTTGAGGTGGCATTTAATTTCATGGAGGCGGGGTCACATGGACCTCTGCCCTAGCCGCCGGCGGAACCGCGTATTAAACCGTCGCTAACCTCCGCATTAAATTTGAAGAGCAATGGCCACATGTTAAACTGCCAGCGTTAACCATTGCTTCAACCGTTGAGAAGTGGAGGCCTTAAGGCCTGGTTCAAAGCACCTGGTCATATGGTTTCGGGGCTAGCCCTTATATTTTTTCCATTGGTTAAAAGTTTTAAACATAAATATGTTTGCCTATGCACTATAGTTAATAACTTCTCCATAGACGGGTCGGTCGGGTCTTTGCGTTAGCAGAGGGGAGACCCCGGTTCGAAACCTACGAGCTATACAAAATTTTAATATGCCAACTTCTCCTCAGCCTGGGCCATGTGGCGGCCTTTAGGCCTACCACGTGGCATCCTTTAATGGGCCACCATTTCATAAATTCAACCCACTAATAAACCATGAATTGCCACCTGTCAAATTCTTATTCGCCCATATGGAATATTCCGGTGAATATTATTATTTTTTAATTTTTTCAAAATCAATAAATTCAAACTCAGTCAACTCATTTTTGGAGTTTACTGTGCTTTTCAAACCTTCATAACTTCTGCATATGACCTCTGTTTTGCGAACTGTTCATGGTGCCAGAATCACAGCGACGAGACCTTTCCGGTCGTTCAGGTTGCAACCACTTCTGAGAAATTTAATTTTTGAGATTTTTTTTTTTACTTGGACATGATATCCTGATCACAATTCCATTCAGATCATGTGCACTACGCAGTCTCAAGGCTCAAGCATCCAACCTGATTCCTTGAGTCCCTCAAATGTGCATTCCTATGCCAAGCCTCCAGAACTACGCATTGTGTAGTCTCAAGGCACAAGCTTCCAGCCTGAATCCTTGAGTCCCTCAACTATGCAATCCTTTGAACCTGGCTATCCTAAACTACACATTGTGTGGTATCAAGCCTCAATCTCAAATCTTGGCCTTTGGAATTGCAGAATCCCTGAGTCATTCACTCAACCAGTAACCAAGTCCAAACCTAACAAGTGATTACATGAAGCATATTAGGCTATAGGTTTATTTGATTGATTTCATCTTGTCATTGGTGGATTGTAGTCATAGGTATTCTATTATGTCATGAAAGGATGATGATGAAGGAGATGGAGAAGGATACCATGCTAGAAGACACCTAAGGAGCTGAGGAGATAAGATGATCATCAGGCAAGAAAATGAAGGAAAACTGGATTACAATAAAATACCATAGATCAGGACTGTATGAAGACTCCATCTGATTCAAAACCATTTGGATGGAAGATATGAAGAAAAAAGTGTATATTTAATGAAGAAAAAGTACTGGATACATCTTTTTTTGAAGAAAAAGTAGCGAGAAGGACAACTTGGCACTACCACATCATCATGCAATCCATGTCATCAGTTTCATGTCATGTCATGTCATGAGTAATTATGTGTCATATCATTTATGGATTATGTAAACTCAATATCAGAGAAATGTAATGTAAAGTGGAAGTCCAAGAGTCATCTATGTAATATGATGTTATGAAACTAGCTCACAAAGTAGAATAAAAGATAGATCAACGACTTAGAGATTAACCTCTTTGAGGGGGAAACCTCCTTTACATTACATAAATGAACTATTCTTGGATGATCCAAATGACAAAACCTCCTTTCTATATATAGGAGTCCAATGGGTCACAATATAATCCTAGTCAATATAACAATAACAATGTAAGGGCACAAAAATAACAATAGTGGGCTTCTATGTGGTACAACAATAACAATATGGGGAATACATGGGTACAAAAATAACAATAAGGGAGCTATAATAACAATAAAAACAAAGGGATACACTAGAATTATAGGGACCTAACATGCCCCTCTCCTTCAAAAAAGTGTTTTCCTCAACGATTGATTACTTCTGGATGCTTTTGTATAAAATTCTCATCCTCCCATGTGGAATCTTCAGCTGATAAGTTCTTCCACTTGATGAGATACTCCAAAATTGATCGATTTCGTAGCTGTCAAGTTCTTTTTTTTTCTGATTGCTTCTAGTTCCAATATTATTTTTCCTTCCTCATCAAGTTCTGGCAATATTGTTTGA
This sequence comes from Pinus albicaulis, assembly GCA_034641835.2. Classification (NCBI taxonomy): domain Eukaryota; kingdom Viridiplantae; phylum Streptophyta; class Pinopsida; order Pinales; family Pinaceae; genus Pinus; species Pinus albicaulis. The sequence goes on along the minus strand of CM076578.1, from coordinate 333,092,928 downwards.
ACTGGGACTTTCTCCATCTGTAGTATCCATGTTATCGAATCTTTGCCATCAAAATTCGTCATATCGCTCTTTGGAATATGGTGGGTCTTAAATACAACATTAGATTCTATAAAATCATGATTAAAATTTATTTATTTTTCATCATAAGTTTCATCTACTACCTCCTCGCCATTAGGAATTATTTTTTGTAGCAACTTTGTCAAACCTTCCTTCAAACCTTCCATGTCTGCTTTTAGATCATTCTTCATGTCTTCCATGTTTCCTTTACATTTTTCTTCTATACCATCAATCTTAGCTTCCATTCCATTCTTCAAACAATCCATTTTAGAATCCAAGCATTTCTTCAAACCATCCATCATAGCTTCCATTTCATTTTTGGTTACTTTTTGCGAGAGCGAAATTTGTTGCGCTTGGTCTCATAATTTTGATATATCATGTTGTACTTCTTCCTCTTCATGTGTCATAGTAGAGCTTTCTGAGGGATTAATGCGAGTGGAATTATTTTAGGAGGAATTATAGAACTCAATACTAATATCTATGCTTCAATATTCCCTTGGAATCACTTCAAGCTTATTTTTCAAAGAAAAATTATGCAATTTTTGTTTTTAAAAATACACACATTTTTCTTATTTTTAGGAGCTCGATCTTGAAATGGTCTATAATTTCATAGCTCCAAGTTTTGAAATTTAGTCTTGTCGTAGACCTCTAAGTATTCTTTTTAATTCCATAGGTCAAACCTAATTTGGATTCTTCAAGATAAAGCTATGCCCAATCTCCCACAATGACCTAATTATGGGTTGGTTCAGCAGAGCGAACCTGTGTGACGTGCCACGTGTCACTGTTTTGACCTTTGGATCTAAAATCGTTACAAAATAAACTACAAATCATTCAATTTTGATAAATTATTACATAATTCCAATCTGAAGTCTGAAATAAAAGTTATGATGCTTTTCCCTCGGCCACCTGTTTGAGATGAAATTTTGGAGCCTGTGAAAGCCCTAACTTCCTCTGATCATATCTCTGTAAATAGTGAAAAGAGATCTGAATTTTTTATGGGAAGTTCCTCAAGATTTTGGCTCAAATGGGTTTTTGTTTAAGCTTTTGAACCTTCATAGAAAAAAATTATAGCAAAAATTGTAAGATGACCTGTTTGGAGTAGCGAAACCCTAGAATCCAAAGCCCTGATACCAAATGTTAAGAAACTAGCTCACAACATAGAAGAAAAGATAGATAAACAACTTATAAATCAGCCTCTTCGAGGGGGAAACCTCCTTTCTATATATAGGAGTCCAATTGGTCACAATATAATCCTAGCTAACATAACAATAACAATGTAAGGGCATGACAATAACAATAGTGGGCTTCTATGGAGCACAATAATAACAATATGGGGACTACATGGGTACAACAATAACAATAATGGGACTATAATAATAAAAAAAATAAGGCCTGGATACACTAGTATTATAGGGACCTAACATATGAAATGTCATGTAGGAAGTTGAAAGGCCAATGACAAGTCAAACATTCATGAGGGTAGTCCAAGAGTCACAAGGGAGGTGAATGGTCACCCCATTTGTTATATATACAATATCCTCATTTCTCATGTAAAGGACTTTTCACCTTTGCTCCTCCTACCAGGCATTAGAGAGGAAGATTGATCTAAATGGAAAATGGCATCCACCCATGGTATTCATCCGCCCATGTTATCCATCCACCCATGGAATTTACCCATGGTATTTTAAATGGCATCGAACCATGGTATTCATCCACCCATGTTATTTATCCACCCATGGTATTGTAAGTGGCATCCACCCATGGTATTCACTCAGCCATGGAATTTACCCATGGTATTGTAAGTGAGATCCACCCATGGTATTTACCCACCCATGGAATTTACCTGTGGTATAACTCGTTGATCCAACACACTTTCCCTCCAATATTCTTTGCTCTTCCCTCTTCTTCTATTATGCTCCATGCATACTTTTTTTCCTCCTTGCCTCTGCTGCTAGAACCGCTTTAATAATAACTAGGTTGAATTTCATCTCACAACTTCGTTCTCCCCCTAGACTATAATCAACTTTCACTTTCCCTTATCCTGTGTGGGGGTTCTCCTTTGTTGTGACTGCTTCTAGCGTAGCTTCCTTCTACGAAGTCACTTGTGAATTTCTTGCAAAACTAACCAGATCGCAGGATTTGGAGGCATCACAACAATTATTCTATGGATCCTCCTCTGACTAGTGAAATGTCCCACTAAGCCACTGGAAGTGAATTATCTCATAATGGTCTTTGAAAATACCACAAGGATCATATCAATTAAGGTCCTAAGTATTGAATGCAAACTTATCTATCGCCTTTCCTTCGGTATCCACTAATTTCAGGTTCTTGGTCTTGTACAATCCAATTTTCATAGGAAGAGTTGGCCAAGGTGCTTTCTTCTTCTTGAGAAAAGTTGCTGACAATCGTGTAGAGAGATTATGTGAAACTTATTGCATGACAAGCTTATTGGTGGCATACCGTGGCCAACTCTTTGATCTTTGAACTGTCTAAGAAAGGTTCCATCCAGTGCGGAAAACTAATATGTTATATTTGCTACTGCTTCCATTTCCACACGTGACATGCATGGTGGTGCTTCCTCAAATATCATCTTGTACAATGGAATGAGTAAGTGGTGAGTTAGCTTCTTTATTACTCCATGATGGCTTCAATTTGAGAAATATTTTCATTGGATGTACACGACAGGGTATCAAGGTTTCCAAGTCCAATCCATGCCAGGGAATGTGTTATGTGCACAAATTGCATCCAGTAAATATGTAGACATGTAGAATCTTGCTTTCCTGCCCTTGGGAGGATTCAGGGCATTTTCTACATGGACTCTTAACTATCGAGCCAATAAATCTGACTAGTTGAATGAGTTCCCCTCATTCACATCCTAGTTTAATAAGACTTCCCACCCTCCAAGAAAAGTATCAGTGCTTTGTTAACCATATATTATGCACGCTAGGATAACCAAGAGTTGATAGGCCCTCCTGAGAGACTTTGTCTTGTATGTGTTGGTGGGAGTCTGTCGAAAATTTGATGGCTCTTTCACCCAGCCTTTAACAATTTAATGTGTGCTCAAATAGTTGTTGGTGGCATAGAATTATGAATCCATGAGTGCTTCTGGCTCGAGCAAATGGTACATTAAACAACAATCTTGTGCCAGAAAAGTATCAAGATTTTTTCTGTTGGCATTTCTCAAATTCATAGTCTTCACATAAATATGTGAAACAATCCAGTTGATAACATCTACACATGGGAAAGTTGGATATCTGCATGCAACTCTGTGTAATCCCGACCGTTGAACACTGATATATACATGTTGATCCTCTAGATTTTCTTTGAAGCTCTTTTTTGAAAAATATTTGTTCACTTTCTGCCATGTAAGATCTGATTCCTTTTCCACAAAAAATTGAGAGTTTGAATACACTGGCAAGTTCACTGGCATACATTAAAATGATTCCTCGGTGCTGCTCTTTGTGGTATCCTTGAAGCAAATCTCTTGGGTGCCATGGTAACAGTGACTGCTGGAGAGAAATGCTCAACAACTGTGATAGCTACATGAGGGAAAAGGAAACCATGGTAAGAATAAATTAGCTTTTTCAAATCCACTTTCAAAGAAAGATCAGGCAGAAAAATAGTGAACTGATGAGAGATATCACGCAATTTTCATGGTCATGGGAGAGATATTGGCTGAGGGAATTGTACATTTTGCAGTCTCAGTAGCTAGTGATGCAGCCTGAGGCTTGAGACTACGCAATGCGCAGTTCAACCTGGGTAGTGATAGGGAGAGATTGTGCATTGCACAATCTTAGTGGCCAATGTGGCAGGACTGAGCCCTGGATTTGTGCAATGTGTAGTTGGGCCAACCTGTACTGCACATTGCACAGTCTCAGAGGCCAAGCTCTGAGCTTGAGCCTTGGACTTGCACGACGCCTAGCTGGGCAAGGCAATGCATGGCCAAGTGAAGTGTAGATCTGCCCAATGAGGGTGTGGGAAACAAGAATATGTAAGTTATAATGCAAGTTAAAGTTCATATCTAATTATTAATGGATAGATCGGTGTGAATCAAGTGCAGAAAATCAACAAACGAAAGGAAAAACAAATATGCGAGAAGAGTCACTAAAACAATGATCACCAATGTGAAAAAAAAGGAAAACTAATGTGACATTAATAAAATGTGAACAACAAACTAAACCAAAACTTCTACAAGCTAATATAAGTTAAAATTCCAACAACCATGAAGATAAAAAAATAAAAAAACGCTCACAAAAGAGAAAAAACAAAAAGTGACAGAAAAAGCGGCAAAAGGCAACAAAAGAAAAACTCACCTGGAAAATTGACGCAAACTCCACCAAAGGCTCCTTGATCTCCTTGGGAATGCTAGAGCTCCAAGATCGAATGTACAAATGATATCTAGAGGAATGAATTAAATATATTTGAGTGAATAGGGTTTATGACTTGCATGCCTAAAATCAAGGAAAAAGTGACACTTGGTGGAAATTTATAAAAATAGAAATTGTTCCACCTTCGGGAAACTAATAATGAATCCCTATTTTTCAGGGATTATTTTCACATTTTTTTTTTTTTCTCTTTCTCAGGAAACTTTCCATGCACACTGCTAAGAAGGATTGCACAATTCTGGAGAACTGGGCAACTTCCCGGCTTAGTGCATTGTGCAGTTTCTAAGCTCAAGGAATGGTTTGTGCTGTTTATGATCTTAATGTTGGATGCCATATATGACTGTGCAGTTCTCAAGATCATGGCTGAGTTGCCATTTTGGATTGTGCAGTTTCCATCATCAATGCTAGCTTACCTTCCAAGATTGCGTAGTTTCTGGAGGAAAGCCCAGAACTGATGTGAGGTTGAGTCAGAAGGTTAGCTTGTGACTAAAAAAGATCATATAAGTATGAAAACAAGAAAACATAAGCACAGATGAAAAGAATAAGTCTTGATCAAATCATGAATACTTGATGACGGTAAAAAATAAGCTCATGTGGACAGAGGCGAAGGCCCCAAAATCAAAGCACATGAAATATTTTGGAGGGTGGTTGTAGCAGCTACAAAAGGTGGATGGGGGCCAAGATGGGAAATATTCCCATCATTTGACGTGGATAGATTTATGTCTTGCCTTGGGAATTTTGGGATGTGCTTTGTGTAGTGGGTTAAGGAAACATGTTGAGGACGAGGGCTAAGACAGGGAATCCTCCATTCAATTGACAAGAAAGGTTTTTTTTATTTCCTCAGTCATTTGTAACATGCATGACCACTTAATCATTAGGGAATTTCATGATAGGTTCATACACAGTGTGACCTAGGATGACATGGTGCCATAATGGTATGCCTCTTGGCAGTGAGATTCAACCTTATCAAAATGGAAATTGGTCCTAAAATGAGTAACACGTGGCACTCTCGGAGGAGGCCACATGAAAGAGATGTTGTCAGGGTGACATCATATTGGGCTAACATTATCGTAGGAAATTGGAGGAGTCGTGAGGTGCGTTATTGGAAATAGGGCAAGGATTAGTGGTTGATATTGACAAAGAATTCTCTAGAAGTTGGTGGTAAAGTGTATGTCTAGGGGTCTCAAACCTCCTGGTAGATGTGGTGTGTGCAGTAGAGAGAAAGGCTAAGATTGATAGTCAAGGGACGTAGAAATCCCTGGTAATATATGGACGATCCTTAACTGTCTCAAGACCTCAGGGTATCAAACTTCGAAGGTGTATAGTTTCATGCATATGTTACGAGAGGGTGAGGAGCAAGAGCCAAGAGACGAGAATTCTCACTCAGAAATTAATGTAAACTTGTTAGTATAACCTAGGACTTAACGATCTATATGCTTGAGTTGAGTGCCAAGTGTAAGGGAGGTCGAGATTGCATACAATGGGAAATGGATAAATTACAAGGTTAAGGTGTTATATCAGTGAGAGAATGGTTTGGTAAGATGACAATACCACATGGAAAACACCATGGACATGTGGCCTAGGCACGATGACATGGACCTCCATGAAAAATGGAGTATTTCCATGTGGGGCCCACATAAGTTCCATGTGGCAACACAATGTTGACATGGCAGGAGTTGAATGGCCCAACTTTACACGGCCATATATTTTGAACCAAGAGTCAACTTTTACTAAAAATATTTATCACTGGAAAGGTCTCATCAAGTTGGACACAATGGTTGTGTTAGTTTTTAGTTTTGAGGAGTTTGAAAAATGGCGATATTTTAAGACCCCATTTCCATAATAAGACCTTAGAGGTCGATTCAATGATAGTGATAACGTCATGTACCCTTGGGTTGTTCTATGGGGTGGATGGGGTGTTATAGATTTTTCACAGGATAGTTCGTCATGAAAACTATGAAATTATACCTAAATTTCGAAATCTATACTATCAAGTATTAATTTCTCCATATATTTTTGGATTTGTTAATTATAGTGTTATGCTTATAAATGCAATAGATAAAATATGCATAAAATGGAGAAAAGTTAAATAAAACTCATAAACCATGTTATAATATATTATTGTACTTCTAATTCATTTTCTAAACTAAGTCTCAATCCACATTTCAAATCAAATTGAAAATAAATTAAAAACAAAAAAATAACAAAACAAGAGGGGCAAGTTTTTTCAATCGTTGATTATTTTAAATATGTGGGTGGTTTATTGCATTAGGATTATTAATTTTATTTATTCATAAGTGTATAAAATTTGGGAAAAACAAGACATGGTTTTTCAAAAAACCATACGCGGGAATTTTCTATGGAAGAATATAAATATGAATTTACACGCTAAAAAAATATTTGGGAAATAAATTATCAAAATATTTTATTCCCAAATGTTTAAAAAATATGTGGGTGGTTTATTACATTAGGATTATGAATTTTATTTATTATTAAGTGTATAAAATTTGGGAAAAACAAGACATGGTTTTTCAAAAATCCACAAGCAGGAATAATTTTATATGGAAGAATATAAATATGAGTTTACACGTTAAAAAATATTTGGGAAATATTTTTAGCAAAATATTTTATTCCCAAATATTTAAAATTTTATATTTATGAAAAATTGAAGAGTGGTAGAAAATCAATGATTTCCAAATCATTTTCAAATTTTATGGCAATGGTTAAGCACCTGAAGGATAATTAAGGAAAATTGAATAATCAAAATACAGAAGAGTAATCAATTTTATAAAAATGATCACTCAACCAGTTTATTGCAGATTACAATGAGATTTACAATGAGATTTATGGGTAGTTAACAGATTCTTAAGGAACAAATTCAACCAAATTAAGGTTTTTAAGGAGGAATATCAAGAGGCAGGAAAATCAGCATCAATAAACCGATTCTCAAAATTGAAGGCAAAGGATTTTCCAATAGTTCCAAGTTTCCGAAAACAAATTAGAAATATTATTTATTTTTAGCTTCTTTTTAAGGATTTTATTCCAGGAAAATAGTAACGGTTTAAGATTATGTTTTCCTATATATTATTTGATTTTTAATGTAAAATGGTTGGCTTTTGATGCCAAGACCCCTGAGATTTTTCATAAAGTATGTTATTTCAAGATTTAATCAAAGGCTCCTGGCTCAAGTTAATGAAAAAATTTGTTTCATACATTTGTCTTTTCCTGTAGTTACATAATTTTTTCTACATCTGTTTGAGGTTGTATAGAACACTAGGGGGGGCTAGGTTGAGATTCAACCTCCCTGACAACCTACTATCAGAGTTATGTTATTTATTGAGTGGATCAAGGTGACAGTGTGTCATTGTTGATCCTTATAAATCAATAGATTGTTTCTTCTGTACAAATTATTAAATGTATTGTTGTTTATTATAGATATTCTTCTACACGCTTTTGTTCTTGTTAAATGATTAGGTATTCAAGGAGTGTGAAATTTTCATCTATCTCAACAAGTGGATATTATTTTTCTAATTGTTTATTTAATAATTTAGGTTTCTACAAAAAATATCAAATAATTCACATTGTGATCTTCACAAATAAACTGTGGAAGAAGATAGCATTGGAAACTGAGAAAATATAGCACCCACACATAAAAATATGACACAATTATTTTTGGACAAATGTCCTCGGAAAAAACCTACTTGGGAAAATCAGTGCAACAACTAAGGGTTTTAAATATTATGCAACAGTGGAATAATCTAAATATAATCTGAATGCCAAAAAATGGCTATCCTACAAAGAAAATGTTGGAAAAATTAATCTGAGGGAAATTAACCTCACTTCGGGCAATTCCGACACTAGATTTCTTCTGAAAAGAAAGTTGTCCAACTAGGTCTGTGCATTTCTCAATTTGATTTTTCCTTGATTAAATTGAGAAAAATAGAATTTCCACATCAATAAACAACTTGGATGATTTTAACTTGAGTGACATGGCTTGTGTCACCCATTTTACTTAGTAAATTCAAGTTGGAGGAGTTAGAGTTTAGTTTATCATGTTTGATTGCTAATTTGTAGCAGCCAAGGTCAGTTATATAAGATGAACCACATTGGTTGATTCGAAATGCGTTGAAAATTTTCTGTCTTATGTGATGACAAGCGAAAGAGATTTGATAAATTACTATGGATCGCAAAATCTTGAATTCAAATATCTAAGGTTGTTTTTAGTTAAACTAGTTCCAACTATTGGAAGAACTAGTGGAGGGTCAAGTTGTGCAGTAGGACTTTAGTCAAACTCAGTGATCATCCAGTTAACTAATCAATTAACCCAAATATCTAGTGCATACAGAGAATTTGAGTTACCTAGTTGAGATGGAGATTCCAAGGCAGCGTAACATCAACTGTAGACTAGTTATGAGTGTACAAATGTTGCATGTAATAAGAGGAAGGACCTAGAGAAATTGTGCATTTCAATTGAGGGAATTTCTTAAATAATAGAGGCTAATTCCTTAAGGAACAACGCAAAGAAATAAGAGTTCAATCCAAGGTTAAAATTTACTGAGTCTGGGTTGGAGTCCTTTAGTGAGTAGTGAGATAGGTTTAGCACTTGCAGGGTGAGGTTAGTTGAGCAAAAAAAATTGTAATCCATATCTATTTTCTTCTGATTAATGCAAGAGGCATTGGGGTTTTTAGCAGATTTCTTTCCCCAGATAAAAATACTTGTTGCATGTGTATGATTTCTTATTGCATGTATGAAATTTTTGTTCTAAATTGTGAAATAATGTCCGCAGCGTAGTAGAGTAGGTTCGAGTCTTGTGTTTTTTGTTAAAAATTCATGAGTAGTTGCAGATCTACAACATAATTTCTACATGGTATTAGAGTTGGATTCATAGTAGAGAAAAAAATTGAAGTTGTTTCTTAGAGGCTCAAATTTGGAGATCAATGTCATAGATTTTCTTCAGAACTAAGAAGATGCCTTTCAATGGAATAAGGCTAGAGTATGCCTTGGAAGGCACCTCTAATTTTGTTGCATGGAAGGATCGCATGGAGACGGTATTGGATAACAATGGTCTACTATAATACATCAAGTCAAATGTTGAAAAACCATAAGCATATGATGCCGAGAACCTTGCTCAATGGAAGAAAGAAGTAGCCAAAGTGAGAAGAATCATATTGGAGGGGGTACGGGGTCATATTGTCTCAAATATCCATAGAAAGGAAACTCTATTCGTGATGTGGAAAGCACTGTCAGATTTTTTCAAGAATAATAGTGACCATAGGAAGCTGGCACTCAAGGATAAACTTTGAAGTATCAAGATGTAGAAGAATGACACAATTCCACAATATCTGAGAAGGTTCAAACATTGTCGTGATGAACTTGGTGGGGTCGGTGTTAATGTCCCTGAAGAAGACTTGGTTAGCCTGGCCCTTCTAGGACTTCCCAAGAGTTGGCACAACTATCAAGTTTTAGTTAATGTGAGGGAGAAACTACAAAATTGGGAGTGTTTATGGTATGGTTTAGTGCACGAGGAAATAAGGAAAAATACTAGATATGGGACCTCATCCAAGGGAAAGGATGAAGAAAAATTTACATTAGATGGAAAGGAAAAGAAGGGAAAAGGGAAGAAATCCCACTCCAAACCAGAATCCAGTCAAGGGGGAAAGAATAAAGATTTTTCAAAAATCAAATGCTTCCATTGTCATAAATTCGGGCATTATGCCATGAAGTTTCCACACAAGAAGGCAAGCAAGAATACGAGTTAGGAGGAGCAGCAGGTGAATCTTTGGCTTCACAATTTGAGCTTGACTTTACCCTCATTGCATGCATGACCAACACAATGACGGGGAGCATGTGGTACTTGGACTCGGGTTCCTCGTTCTACATGAAGGGGAATGGAGACTTTTTCAGTGACCTTGAGGAGAAAGACTTGCAGATGCACATTGAGATGGGGGATGAGGGAAGGTAGAGTGGGAAAATTTTAGGTACAATGACCTTTTAGAGGGAGTCGGGCTCCACCCTCAGGCTCAAGGATGTCATGTTCATTATGGGCCTAAAGAAAGATATCATCTCGGTTGTAGTTTTGGAAGATCATGGATATGATGTGATCTTCAACAAAGGAAAGGCATTCCTGATACACATAGCCACAAGATACGTGAAGCAAATCAGGGCTTCGGGGAAGAACTTATACAAGCTATACGTGGAGGATTGCGTTGCATTAAGCACAAAAGCATAGAAGGTGCAGAGTCGTGATGTCGGTGAACTTTGGCATAGAATACTTGGCCATTTGAATCATGGAGCCTTAAAGATCATGGAACAGATCACCACAGGCCTCCTCAAAGGAGCACTTGAGCAGCAGTAAGTATGCAAAGGATGTACCTTAGGGAAGTACACAAATCCACTTTCCATGATCGGGACAACAAGGCGCATGCAGTCCTAGAAAGGATCCAATTTGATGTTCGTGGACCTTTCTCGACAATCTCTGCTACCAAGCACATATATTTTTTCATCTTTATTGATGACTAGTCACAAAAGTGCTGGATCTTCTTTAAGCGAAAGAAGGAGGATATTTTATCCAAGTTAATTGAGTTTAAGCCACAATTGGAGAAAGAAACATAAAAGAAGGCAAAGGCTCTCAGGAGCGATAATGGAGGTGAGTGTGTGTCTAATGAGTTTAAAAATTTATGTGCAAAAGAAGGCATTCAATGAGAGTTAACATCACCCCAAAACCAACAGCTGATTAGGGATCAGTATTTTAGCTAAAAAATCAAAGTGCTAAAAAATGCTTCAAACCAGGACGACATCGTAGAGATTGTCACTAGGATTCCAAAGCAACTCGTTTCATCAAATTTCGAATTCGTATGAGGGAATTATGGCCTGCTGTTCACTTTCCAAAATAGGTAAAAAATGGGCAGAACAGGGACAGGGATGATGTGGTAGCCCAGTCAGCAAAGGAATATTCTTCAGGTTTCAGCCAATGAGGCTGTGACAAATGACACGTTCTAATTCGCCAATTTGGTTTATGTGGGGTAAATTTCCTAATATTTCTAAGGTGATATTTTTTTAATTATTTATTTATGATATATATATATGTTTAAAAAAAATATTATATATATTATATAATATAATATATACATAGTATATATTAAATATTTATTATAAATAAATTTAATTTTAAAAAACATATCAAAGTCCATGTTAAATTTCAAAATCTGCATTCAAATAAATATGCAAAGGTCGGGTTTGTTGGAAATGTATTTAATACAAAGCCAAAGGCCATGTATTATCAAGTCCAAGTATTAAAACAAATTCTATTCACGTATCATATGGATTAGCTAAAGTCTGCGTAGAAATGTTATATGGGTTAGCAAAAGGTTCGAAGGGGGAGCAGGGTTAGGTCATGAACCCTAGATTTCCCGCCCCACGAATCAAGCATCTACACCAACGAGCCACTTCTTAAAAATCATTCGCGCCGAATATTACTTAACCGTTCAAAATCATTTCCGGCGGAAATTCATTAAGCCAAGATTATTATGGTAAATCTGCACTTTATGGTAATTAAACCATAGCTAATCTCAATTAATGCAAATTTGCGCTTATAGCGCTAACCCCACTTATCTTATCAATAAATGCGCTTATACTCAAATTAATACGTGATTAGTTTGGCGGAAATATAGGAGGATCGCACCAAAACTGGTGGCATTGCTATTTTTGGAATTTTAATTGGAAATTAGCCAGATTTGGAGGCAGTTTCCTAGGGAAAAACTTGAATGAGGCATAACTTTTTCCCAGAAACTCCAAATTCGACTCAGTCAGAACAAAAAAAGGGGTATTGGGGGTGTTTTGGAGCCATTGAATCAAGTTGTATAAGCAGAAAAGGTTATCTACATGTGTTTTTGTGCATTTGAAGATTTTTGAAGGCTAGGGCCACTAGGTGTTGGAGGCATTTCCAGAGCATCCAGAATCCAAATTGAACAAAAAAATAGTCATTTATGGTATATTTTGATGTTTTAAACTCATTGGAATAGGTTCCAATAGAATTTGAAGCTTGTAACAGTAATTTGAGCACACTTGAAGCTAATACAAAGGGCCACATTATGAAGCTGGACTAAGGATATGTAGCGCAGGAGGGGTGAACTCCTTTATCAAAAACTTGTGTATTGAGCTCTGTTATGTGTGTTTGTTGTGTTTATATTTTCTGATGTTCAGTCGTTTAAAATTATACTTTTAAGTTTATGACAAACACTAAATTTCACCAAGTAAATTGAATTGACAAGTAATGTTGGTGTCGGGATATGAAAAAAATTCAATCCTTTCTCCACATAAATTATCAACCCGAGGACGTTATTTATTTCAAGACTAATGGAAAAATATATACAGATAAAAGCACATGACCTGTTGTAGATCACAAGTTTAAATCCATAACACATAGACCACTGTAACAACAATTAAATAAACTGCAGAAATTAAAGGACATTCACAACAATTAAGAGTAAACTGTAAACACTAAAACACAAATAATGGAAGAAAAAAGAAAATGCAGCACCTGATCAGAAGAGTGGGCCCAACTCTCTGATCAGGGCTGTGATAAACTCGCAAACTACAGAAGAGACAGCGAGCTGTTGTGCATTTGATTAATGATAAAAGAGATTTGTTACAAGATCTGTATGTAAAAGGGCTTAACCTCGATTCATAGCTCGTAGGCCTCTTTATAAAAATGTCCTGGAACCCTCGATTTCCCTCAGTAACCCCATAGTTACAAAAATACATCTTGTTACAACGGCAACCTAGTTTCCCAGAAGGAAACCGTGAAAAGGCCTGAAATGGCGCTGGTACAAACAAGTCTGTTACACTGTAACAACAAATGAGAAAAACATTGGAGATGACGGGCTATTCCTCGACTCACAGTTGCAACGCTCCTGTTTTATCCGTAGAAATATTGGAGTTAATATGTAGAAAGGTAAAACCTCCGTGACAAATACTTCATTAACCAAATATTCCATGAAAGATAAGGAAAAATGTTTTACCTCATGCGTTTAAGAGTAATAATGGCACAAAGAGATAGAAAGATAGGCTAAAGTGGGAGAGGAAAGTATACAAATATGGTACCCAACATCTCTCCCCAACTGGTCTATCTGCATGTCCTCATGCAGCTCGTTGTCTCCTCATTTCCGGATTGGACTGACTGTGATCGGCATGAAGCTATGTGAGGCCATACTCTGCAGCCATTTATGTTCCTGGTGGCTTATATCCCTTTTTCAAAACAACATCCTTCCATTAGTCTGGATCAACGTTGTATGCAGGAGAATACCGCTCGGCTGGCAACCAAAGAAGGGGAAATTGAAGCCTTAAGCCCATCCATCTGACCCCACAGGTATGAATGCATGCCACGAAACGTGGCATTCTCTCTAAAGCCCATGCAAAATTGGGTGCCCCAAATGGTTCTTGTTCTTTGACGGCTGAGGATAACAACATCCACCTTTTCTGACAATTGTCTAGTGCTTCCTTGCGAAACATCGTAATCTGGCCGACACATAGGTCAACGTACCATTTCTAGGTTTCCAACATGTGTTTTTTACGGCCCTCAATCTGTAGAAATGTATAATTCTTGTTATAAATGTTTGAGGACTGAATATGCTCTCTTCTCATCATTAATGGCCTTCCGGCTTGATTTTCTTCCAATGTATCCCAGGCCTTTCTCCACTTAATCTGATTGATGCTATAAGAGGTGAAAGCTCTTAAATGCATGTCCCCCACGAATGGAACGTGATTAAAGGACCTATCATGCCTTAAGTAATACCCATGCATGTAGAGCTTGCACATTAAGTGTTTTCCTATGATATAATGAATTTTTAAAATATGGAGAATTTGAATGGGGTCCTCAATTTCGTAACAAATCTCCTTATATATACTTTCAAGACAAAAGAAAAGAATTTTTTCATGAAGGAATAAGGCATAGCTATGTGCAAGAGGTCTGCAGGCCATTACCTGCTGTGCCAGGGAGAACATATTCTCCTTATCTATTTGCAACAGCTACACTTGTTCTTCCAACTCCTCTATTCTGGCCTTCTGTTTAGCCTGCTTCAGTCGCGCCTTGTATAAATGATCCATGTACCCTGTGACGACTCTGGCAGCCTGTTATCAAACCCTAGTTGTTTCCTTCTTATGGTCGCTCACAACAGACTGCCACTTCTGGATCTCAGCGACCAATACAAATTCTCAGCCTTCAAACAACTCTTCAATCGAGCCAGTCTGGGTGGTTGCAGACAAGACCTTGATTTTTGGCTTTATTGCCCTCCATTTATAGATTTTTACCTTTTTTTTCAACCAGGAAACTTGCTTTTTCAAATCCCAAACCTCCCTTTTTAGTCTCATGGTTTCACTGAACTGCAGTTGATACCTCTTCTTGAGAGGTAACCTTCTTTTCTCACATTGTTCAACCCATTCTTGTTTAACAATAAATTTAGTTTCCAGGCCTATGACAGGCTCAGGAGGTGGTGGAATGCTGCTGGTATTCTTAGCGAATTCTCTTGTTAAGCCTTTCTGGCTGGGCTCCCTACCTTCAGGGGCTTCTTCCTCCATGTTCCCTCCGGAAACTTCCGCCGTCTGGTCGAAAATTTTATTGACCACTCTATGTTCTGGTGTTTCCACAGGAATTCTATCTTCTTTGCGAGCCTCTAAGTGTTTTGGTTCGGTAGTCGCTGGACCAATCTTGGCCGTGTCAACAAATTTAAGCACTGGAGGAATAGCTACTTCCTCCATTAATCGCTTGGATGAGAAGAATCCTCTTGCCCCTCTAAGCATCAGGGATTGGAACAGAGAACGGGGGACAGACTCATCACCTCCATTTCCAGTTTGATCCGGAACTTCGTGTATTACTACCTCAATCAGGGTTGATACTAGTTCTTGTGGAACAACATCGATTCCTCGGCTTGTTTCCCTTATATCTTCTCGCTCCTTGCACACCATTTCTTCTTCTCGGGTCGATACTGGTTCTTGTGGAACAGTATTGACCTCTCGGTTCATTCCTTCTCTACCATCCTGTTCCTCATGAATCACCTCTTTTTCCACAGTCAGTACCGGTTCTTGAAGCCCAACATCGATTTCGCAAGCTGACGCCTCCTGTTCTAGCCGAATTGGGGGTGGTTATTATGTAACACCCCCACCTGTATCAACATCCATATATGTTTGGGCAGGTGATGCTATTTCTTGAAAAACAACATCACTTTCCATTCCTTTGTTCGCTATTTCATTCCTTTGTTCTTCATTGACAAATGTCGATGACTGTATAACAATATCGAATTCCTACACAATGTCCATAATTTATTCCTTTGTGAGCTCTTCTAGCGAGGTTGGTTCTTGTGTGGCAGCCTTAGCTGTGCCGCTAATTAATTCCTTTGTTCTCATTTCTTCTTCAGTGGGATTTTCAAGCAAGGCTGGTTCTTGTGTGGTAGCATTGCCTGTGTTGCCAATAACCTCCTCCACTCTCATCTATTCAGGTTCCTCCTGATCAACCATCATCTCTTCTTCCTCGGGTTCTGTTGAGTCTCAAATCTGCATCTTTCTTATACATCTTCCTAGACCTTTTGCATTCACCTAAACCTTCCAAGTTTTCAATATCATTGCATATCAATTGTAAAAGAGCATCTAAAATGGTTTTTAACTATGTTTTGTGTCTGCTGTTTGATTTAAATTTTTGCTCATTTAGCTGCGGAATCTTGCCACTTTCCGCAGTTGCTGCAACTTTCCGCAGCCATTTTGTGAAAGTCTATGTTACAGGTGACTTCAGGCAATTCGAGCCACATGGGCAAGTCAGAAATGATGTGGACATGGATCGTGTCCTATTGGCTCGGGAAAATTCACCTAAGGAGGCTGCGGTCAAAGGTGGCCAAGTGGAAGTCAACCGTAGAGTCCCACGGTGACAGGACTCTGTTTCTCGTCACGTGAAGATTTATATGGCCGTTTCTGAATTGCAGGAGACACATCAACACCTGTACACGGCTCCATAGCCGAATCCAACATCCACTCTTCATAGATTTACTCCTCAACGCGGCCATGATCCTAGATCTCTGGACGTAATGGTTTACGTGTTTTCTATCAGCACAAACTTTAGGGAATTAGTTATATTTCCTTTGTTATAAATAATGCGTTTGCATACGCATATTAGTTAGTCTCCATTAGCTTCCAGATAGCTCTGTAATGTAATTACGTTGCCACTGTGCCGTAATATCACCTTTCTGTTATGACTGCATTTTAATATATAAGAAGACTTTGTTTCCAAGCGTAATTCGTACTTGAAGTCTGTTGCCAAGGCTGGTGTAGAGGGCCCCTGCACACGCTGAGGTTTTGTGCATTATTGTATAGTTCTTGTTTTATTTCTTTAAGCTCATTGTGCCATAATTAATTCATGTGTTTATACATTACATCTTTCATGGTATTTATGCTTCATCTCTGTTTATAATCTTTCATGCTTTACATCTTACTTCTGTCCATAATCTTTCATGTTTTATGTTAACTGATCAGTTTTCTTGTTTTAGATTTCAAATAGGAAGCCCGGGCATTTGCATATCTTTTGACTAATGACATGGAATCAATATTGTTCTGCTGCTAATTTACTTTTTGTTTAATTCCAGCACTGCTTTGTTTATTTCAGTCTTGCACATTTGTTTCAATAGTTAGATTTAGATATATTAAATTGCTCATGTCATTTTCAGTTACCTCCGAAAGCCACAGCTGGACTGATGGTGAGGGATTGAAGTATGAGTGTGTAGTTTGATATTAGTTTACTTTATGCAAGTTAGATATATTAAATTGCTCATGTCATTTTCAGTTACCTCCGAAAGCCACAGCTGGACTGATGGTGAGGGATTGAAGTATGAATGTGTAGTTTGATATTAGTTTACTTTCTGCAAATTAGATATATTAAATTTCTCATGTCATTTTCAGTTACCTCCGAAAGCCACAGCTGGACTGATGGTGAGGGATTGAAGTATGAGTGTGTAGTTTGTTATTAGTTTCTTTTTCTGCAAATTAGATATCGGATTGCTCAAGTTGTTTATGGTTACCTCCGAAAGCCATAGATGGACTAATGGCGAGGGATCAATATATAAGTTGATGTAATTTGATTTAGATTTACTTTGTTGCAATTCTTGAATTTCTTTAAGCATAGTTTCTTTTGTGTTTAGACAGCAGCAAGGATAGTTTGGTTTTCATGCTCAATAGTTCACTGTTTGATTTATTAGGCTAGCAGCACACTTTCATTTCCTTTCAAGTTTTGTCATTCTATGTTTCAAATTCCTTTTGAAGTTTGAAATTGGTAAATCATTATAAAGGATATCATTGCCTTGAACAATCATAACCATACTTGTTTTTATTTTAGAATTTCCATCTCACACTAGAAAACCAAAAACGACAAAAAGACAAGAAATAGGTTATCTTGCACATATAGTGCGCCACACTTCATCAGCTTACGAATCCCGGATTGATAAATTAATGTAGCAATTTAGGACACACTAAATTGACCAAACATTTTGGCGCCGCTGCCGGGGAAGTGTAACTAGGTAGCCAATTTCTTAAAAAAAAACACAAAAACAAAATAATAAAAGAAGGGAAAACTTGATAACTTCTTGAAGTATGCTCTCCTCTTGCACCGAGTGTGATCTGGAGGATCAGAAAAGAGAATTATTGGTTTAGTAATTTCTTAAGTATGCTCTCTTCTTGCACCTAGTGTGACCTAGAAGATCAGAAAGAGAATTATTAGCCCAACTTAAAAAATAAATAAATAAATAAATAAAATTTAAAAAAAAAAAGAAAAAAAGAAAAAAAAAGACATGCATAGAGCAAGAGATTCTAGGGGAAGGTTTATAGCTAAAGCCAAGAGTTCGATTTTCACAACTCCATATTCTTCAAGGCATAGACAAGATTCACCACCATCTACCCCTAGCCTTAAGATTTTTGAAATTCAAGGAGCGGCTGAATTATAGGATTCTCCTATACCACCTACTAGATCTCATTTAGAAAAGGAAGAGACTCCCTCTCATCCTCCCTTCATAGAAGAATCAGAGGACTTTAAGGACTCTAAAGAAACTATCATGGCAGAGGAAATAATAGATGGATTTAGAGGTAGAGGTAGAGGAGGAGGAAACAATGGAGACAACAATGGTGAAGGAAATAATGGAAGAAATAGGGAAGGAGACAACTTGTTTGGATTCCCTATAGTTGATGAGGAAACTCATACAACGATGAAAAATATCTCACCATCTGTCCTCCCTAACTTTTATGGATTGCGAAGTGAGGATCCTAAAACATTTATGTTTGAGTTTGAAGTCGTGTGCCGAACCTATGACTATATGGAAGACTCTCAAAAACTCAAACTGTTTCCTTCAACATTGAAGGGAGCTGCTTTGAAATAGTTCATGGGATTAGCCACTCAATCTATTAGGACTTGGAATGATATGAAACAAACATTTTTGGATAGATACTTGGACTATTGTATGCCCACCAATCACAAGGATGAGGTATTCAAAATGATGCAAAAGAAGATGAAAACTTGGAAGATTTACTTGAAAGATTTCAATACAACTTGAAAAGAGCAAAGATGAGCAACTTAGATGATGAAACCTTGAAAGCCCTCATATTAAAAGCCATTAGAGATGAATGGATAGATATTTTAAACATGATGGGAAAAGGAGACATTTCTCAACTTCCACTTCGTGACATAACAGAACTATGTGTCCATCTCTCAAGAGGAAAATCTAAAACAGGAAAAGGGCCTAGGGATCCTTCTCTTATTAGGGCTAAAAAATCTGTAACTGGATCAGTAAGTAGGGCAGAGATTGGTAATATGCTTGATGAATTCAAAACTAATATCTTAGGGAGCCTTAGTGAACAACTAGACACCCTTAAAATCCAAAACAAGCAGAAAGCAGAAACAGATGCTTTAGCCATCTTTTGTCCGAAATGTAGGAAGAAACATGCTTTAAGGGAATGTCCCTTGGATGCAAAAGTTGTAGAAACATGTATTATTTTCTCAGAGAATCATGAGATCAAGGATTGTCCTTCAATTCCTGGACTCAAAGTTGTCTTTCAAGAAGACCCAAATTCAGTAGAATCTCTCTGTTTTGTTGCAAGAAGACCTTGGCGGGGACAACAAACTCAAGGGTTTAACAACCCTATGAATTTTCAAACCCCACCAAATTGGAATCCTTGGCAACAACCTTGGCCCCAACATCAAAACTCATATCAGCCATGGGTACAAGGGATGCAAAATCCTTATGGGAGATTTGCTCAGTTTTATCAATATCCTCCATCTTTTCAAAATCAACAAGCTCCACAACTTCCAAACCCAAATCTACAACTTTCATTTCCATTTCCACAACAACAACCTTCTCAACAAAATCCAAATCCTCAACTCATGCTCCCATACCAACAAAAGACAAATCAACTTCCAGCTCAGCCATTGCCAAATCCTAACAATAAAAATCCTCGGAATACTTACATGGTAGAAGGACAACAATTTCCTACCTATATGATTGTTCCTCTCAACGATGTACAACTCAGATCTGGTAGAGTTTTAGAAAAACCTTCTATAGATATTCAAGAGCAAGATACCTCTGAGGAGGACTCTCTTAAAGTCAATGAGGGTTCTGAGGAAGCATCTCTTCAAAACTCAAATATTCAAAAAGAAAAAGAAAATTTAACACCCACAACTCCTATAGTTGAGCAACCTGCATCTTCATCTACACCTCCTTTTCTTGAAAGACTACAAATTGACAAGGGGGTGGAAAAACAAATCTTGTTGCCTAACTATGACTTTCTAGATGAATTGAAGAATGTTTGTATCAAGATTCCCTTGCTACAAGCCATTCGAGAGATTCTTATTCTAGCAAAAACAATAAAGGAGTTGAGTTTCAAAAGACCAGGAAGGAAACTAAAAGACACAAGAAGAATCCACCTGGTAGGAAAGATTGCAGATATTATGATGGAAAAAATTACCATGCAGAAGTATGTAGATCCAGGAAGTCCAATTGTCAAGACACATATAAATGGGATAGAAATTCCAAACACATTGATTGACTTAGGGACTGCTATCAACATTATGAGTAGACAGACTATGGAACAGTTAAAACTTCCTAACCTTCTTTTTACACCTACTTTATTGCAACTTGCAGATCGATCGGTTATTAAACCAGATGGTGTATTAGAAGATATTTCGGTCTCCTTAGATTCTTGGGAATATCCAGTAGACTTTATGATTTTGACTCCCAAGAATAATCTAGGAGGACATCCAATTATCTTAGGAAGACCTTGGCTGGCCACAGCTGATGCTTTTATTAGTTGTAGATCTGGAGACATGTACATTTCTAATGGTAATTAGACAAAGAAATTCAATTTGTATCCTCCAGCAAGAGCAATCACAGAAATAGGAGACAATGAATGGGTCGATGATGAGAACACTATACAACCTGTCTTTACCATTTCTGAAATCAGTGAGGATAGTCAAATTCTGAACACATTAGAAAATTTTGAGATATCTTCAGAATATGACCCCACACAATTTCAGTTGGAATCTGACATAGAATATTTATCATCAAGACAAATGTCTCTTTACTCTATGGAAGAGTTTGGTAGTTCTACTATTGAGATTTTTCCAGGAAAAACATTGAATATCAACAAACATTTGGAAAATTCACAACAAGAAGAACTAACCAAAATCTTGCAAAAACATTCTACTGCATTTGCATGGGAGTATACTGACATGAAAGGTATTGATCCTAAGACTTGCATCCATCGTATCTATATTGAGGAAAACAGTAGACCAATCAGACAACCTCAAAGAAGGATGAATCCAAATCTTAGGGAGATAGTGAAAGAAGAGCTCCAAAAACTTCTCAATGTAAACTTCATTTATCCAATTTCGGATAGCCGATGGGTTTCTCCTTTGGTTATAGTACCTAAAAAGAATGGTAAATGGAGGGTATGCATTGATTACAGGGAATTGAACAAAGCAACTTTGAAGGATCACTTTCCTTTGCCTTTTATTGATCAGGTATTAGATACATTAGCAGGTAAAAAGTACTTTTCATTTTTGGATGGTTTTGGTGGCTATAATCAAATTCAGGTAGCACCTGAAGATCAAGATAAGACCACATTTACTTGTCCATGGGGAACTTTTTCCTACCAAGTGCTTCCTTTTGGGTTATGTAATGCACCAGCAACATTCCAAAGAGCAGTACTAGGAATTTTTTCTGATCTAATCCATGATTGTGTAGAAGTTTATATGGATGATTTTATAGTTTATGGTAATTCATTTGAAGAGGCATTAGAAAATTTGGAAAAAGTTCTTATAAGATGTAAAGAAACAAACCTTTCATTAAGCCATGAAAAATGCTTTATGATGTTTATTGAAGGGATTGTTTTAGGACATCATATTTCGGGAGATGGGATTAAGGTTGATAGATCAAAAGTTGAAGTCATCTCCAAGTTGCCTATTCCAAATTGTCAAAGAGATGTTAGAAGTTTTCTAGGATTTACTAGTTACTATAGAAGATTTATATAAAACTTCACTAAAATAGCATCTCCACTCTTCAAGTTGCTTACAAAAGACTGTGAATTTAAATGGGATCCTGATTGTCAATCAGCTTTTGAAACTTTGAAAATAAGAATATCTGAAGCACCTATCTTGAGAGGACCAAATTGGAAACTTCCTTTCCATATTTCTACAGATGCTTCAGATACAGCTCTTGGGGCTGTGTTGGGTCAAAAAGATTTAATTCCTTATGCCATTTATTACACCAGTAAAAATTTGACTCCCACAGAGTTGAATTATACTGTGACTGAAAAAGAGTTCTTAGCTGTTGTTCGTGCAATTAATAAGTTTAGACATTACATAACAGGCTATGAAACTTTTATTCATACTGACCATTCTGCAATTAGATATTTAATGAACAAACCTGTTACTAATGGCAGAGTGACAAGATGGCTTTTGCTTTTGCAAGAATTCAATATTACTGTGTTGGATAGACCAGGAAAACAGAATACAGTAGCTGATTTCTTGTCTAGGATTCAGAATACTAAAGAAGATTCTCCTGTAGAAGATAAATTTTCTGATGAATACTTGTTTGCAGTAACTATTAAGACCCCTTGGTATGCAGATATTGCTAACTATTTGGTTACAGGGAAACTACCTTCACATTTATTTCCAAGAGAAAAACGAAAGATTATTCAGGAGAGTTCAAAATATTCATGGATTTCTAACGAATTGTTTAAAGCAGGGCCAGATCTTGTGATCAGAAGATGTGTCAGGGAAGATGAAATGCCTGATATTCTTAAGGCATGTCATGATGAACCATGCGGCGGACACTTTGCAGAAAAAAGGACGGCCTATAAAATCCTCTCTTTAGGATATTATTGACCTTCCCTCTTCAAAGATTCAAAACAATATGTCAAAAGGTGTGACAGCTGCCAAAGAGTAGGGAAACCTACCCTTTCAAATGAAATGCCATTGCAAACACAGGTACTCATTGAACCCTTTGAAAAATGGGCTTTAGATTTCATTGGACCTATTAATCCACCATATAAGCAAAAGAGTATATATTGGTTTGTACTGATTATGTTACTAAATGGGTAGAAGCCAAAGCATTAGTATCTGCTACTGAAAATTCAGTTGTTCATTTTCTTTATGAGGATATTTTTACTTGCTTTGGTGTTCCAAGAGAAATTGTGACAGATCAAGGAAGCCAATTCACATCCAACTTGGTGGAGAAGTTGATGGAAGAATACAAAATCAAGCACGGAAGATCTACTCCTTACCATCCGCAAGCAAATGGTCAAGTGGAGTCTACAAACAAAGTTCTTGAAAGTATCATCACCAAAACTGTTCATCTACATAGAAGAGATTGGGTAGAAAGGCTTCCTGAAGCCTTGTGGGCCTACAAAACTACATGGAGAAATACAACAGGACATTCTCCCTATGAACTTGTTTATGGGAAAGAAGTCTTGCTCCCCATTGAGTTCCAAGTCAAGACCTTCAAGATAGTAGTTCAGTTGGGGATGGACTTATCAGAAGCCCAAAAGCATAGAATGGAGCAATTGAATGAGCTAGATGAGATCAGACAAGAAGAAATTTTAAGAACTGATCTAGTTCAATATCAAAGAGCTAAATGGCATGACAAGTACATCAAAGAAAAGAAGTTTCAAGAAGGAGATTGGGCATTGTTATTTGATTCCAAGTTTAAAGTTTTTCAAGGAAAATTTCAGACTCATTGGCTTGGGCCATATGAGATTGACAAGATCTTTAGCAATGGAGCGGTAAGAATCAAGACCATTGATGAGTTTCAAACTCCTCTTATTGTGAATGGCCATAGATTGAAATTTTATCATAAGCCACTCTCAAAAGAAGATTTTGTCAAAATGTTTCAATAAAGTTATGCAATCAGGCTGGTAGAGAAGAATTCTTCTTCTCCACCAGCCTAGCTTCTGTTCTTTTCAGTTAAAAATAATAATAATAATAATAATAATAATTGTATACCTGAAAACCAATCACTGATTGGCAGTCTTATACAGAAAATATTGGGTGAAAATCAGGAACACCTGACACCCTATATTTTCCAAAAAAAATCTCTCTTTCATTTCACAAGTTTTGTGACCACCCACTCCATTCCATTCCACTTCATTCCACTTCATTTCACTTCATTTCACTCCATTCCACTTCATTTTATCTGTTTCATTCCATTTCACCAATAAAATTATTTTTCATGACCATTTCCATCTAGTCATTTGTCATCCGTTCATTTCTATTCACCCAAATAATAGCTGTGTCACTTTCCGCAGCTGACATCTGTTTCCACAACTGACACCAGTTTCCGCAGCTAGAAGCAGATTCCGCAGCTATCACTCTGTTTTCAAAAGAATGTACAGGCAGATGTTATTTCCATAATCATGAAATAAAATGCAGGTATGAGGACCAATTATGAAGACATGGAGCATTCAAGATATCAATGAGGAGCAACTAATTGAAGACCAAGGAAAAATGGCAAGAATTCCAAGGTATGAGTAAAAATCTATTTCAAATAGCATTGAAAACACATTTTTATATAGTTATGAACCATAAGATCCATTATGTGCAATGATTATATTGACAAACTCCGTAACCCTTTCACGATCTCCATATGATCTTCTCGCATTCATTCTCAAACGGTCCCATAATTAAACCTCCGATCTTCACTCATACTCCGATCTTCACATTTTTGGTCCCCCACCTAGTTTAGGTGATCACTATCCAACTAGGATCAGAAAAGATGTTTCAGGAGGCCTCCTTCACTGTTTCTTGTTGCCATTTTCAACACGTAATTGGTACAGACCAAGATGTGGACTTTTTGTTAGGAGGGTGGGTTAAAGGGTCCAACGAATTCAATAGTCCATTTCTTGAAAGGCTCTAGGACTACCCGTGCTTGTAAAGGCATTTCATTAGCTCGACCAGGCTGCCCCATACGTTGGCAACTATCACACCTCCTAACATAATTTTGTGCATCACGAAAGATAGTAGGCCAGTAATATCCCATTTGTAGCACCTTATGGGTTGTTCTCTTGTATGCAAAATTTCCTCCATAAGGGCCATCCTGGGAAACTTTTAATACCTCATAAATATCATCCTCAGACACACAACGCTGGATCTACTTATCTGCTTGTATGAAAAAGGAACCCTACCATCCAATAACATCGGGTACTATGATGAATAATCTTTTGCGTTTCCCTGTATGAAAAATGAGGAGGCACTTTCCCTGTAGCAAGATAGTTAGCAATATCTGCATACCACGGAGGTTTAGTAGAAACTGCAAAAAGATGTTCATCGGGAAAACTATCTTCTACAAGTGTGCATTCATCATTGTTATCCATTCTAGATAGGAAATCAACTACTACATTATATTTTCCTGGCTAATCTACTATTGTAATATCAAATTCTTGAAGCAATAGTAACCATCTTGTAATACGACCAAGAGTAATAGGTTTATTCATCAAATACCTGATTGCTTCGTGATCAGTATGGAAAACAATAGAATACCCGGTGATGTAGTGCCAGAACTTATTGACAGCATAAATGACAGCCAGGAATTCCTTTTCTGTCACCGTATAATTTAATTCAGCAGGAATTAAGTTCTTGCTGACATAATAAATTGCATACGGTGTTTGTCTACCTGTTGTCCTAAAACAACCCCTACTACTGTCTAAGAAGCATCAGTATGTATGTGAAACGATAATTCCCAATCAGGTCCTTGGAGGATTGAAGCCGTGCACACCAACCCCTTAATTTTCATGAAAGTTGTCTCACAATCTTCAGTCCACAAAAATTATGCATCTTTTGTTAGCAATTGAAACAGTGGGTGTGCTATTTTAGCAAAATTTTCTATAAAGTGTTTGTAATAACCAGCACAACCAATAAATCTACGTACCCGTGTGGATGTTTTGGGTACCAGGAAGTGTAATATTACCTCTACTTTAGTCGGATCAACTTGAATTCCAACAGCTGAGAGAAAATGTCCCAATACTACTCCTTCCCTCATCATATGGCATTTGACTATACTCAGAGATACATGGATTTTTTTACATCTTTTGAGTACTTTCTCTAAATTTTCAAATCCTTCCTCAAATGAATTTCCATATGGAGTAAAATCATCCATATAGATTTCAATGCTATCATCGACCAAATCAGAAAATATTCCCAAGATTTCCCTCTAGAAGGTAGCAGGAGCATTACACAGGCCAAATGGGAGGACCCTGTATGCAAAGGTTCCCCAAGGGCATGTAAAAGTTGTTTTATCCTGGTCTTACAAGGCTATTTGAATTTGGTAGTATCTACTAAATCCGTATAGGAAGGAAAAGAACTTCTTCCCAACCAAGGTATCTAGGACTTGGTCAATGAATGACAAAGGAAAATGGTCTTTTTGTGTTGCCTAATTTAGTTCCCTGTAATCTACACAGATCCACCATTTACCATTCTTTTTGGGAACAATAACTAGCGGGGATACCCATTGACTATCTGAGATGGGGTAAATGAATCCTACATCTAATAATTTTTGTACCTCTTCCTTAACAATGTTTTTGAGAGCAGGATTCATGTTTCGTTGAGGTTGTCTTATAGTGCGGAAATCTTCTTTGATATAGATATGATGAGTTCATAAGTTAGCAAGGATACCCTTCATATCAGTATAATCCCAGGAAAAATCTCCTTGATGATCTTGAAGGACTTTCAAAAGATTTTTTGTCTGAGATTCAGACAGGTTTGGGTTGATATTAAGTGCTTTCCCGGGTTCAATCTCAATTGGAGTACTATCATGGGATGAGGTTACAGGAATGTCTTCGATGTCATCTTTTGGTTCAATTTTTTCCCGTGTCTCACAGCTCATAGCGGATTCTAGAATATGTCGAGTTGAATTAGAAACAGAACTAGAATAATTAATGAAAGCGTTAATGGCATCATCCTCAATTTCTGTTTTGAATTGAAGGGTCTGCCCAATAGTGAGGACTTGTCTAACATCTTCATTTTCGGGTTCAGGCTCTTCTACAGGTAGAGACTTCTGACTCGGTAATGATTTTTTAGATGGGCTTGGTTCCGCAGGAGGATAAAGCTTGAGATTCTTTGTAACTGTCCCATTTGATATAATCATATGCCCAAATCGGCACCCTATGTAGGCATCGGCAGTTGCAAGCCAGGGTCTTCCTAGGATCAATGGGTGACCACCTATTGAAGATCTGGTTTGTAATATAAGGAGGTCCACAGGGTAATGCCATGAGTCTACTGAAATGATCACATCCTCTAATTTCCCCACTGGTTTAATTGTGGATCTGTCTACAAGTTCCAGGATAGTAGGGGTTGGTTTAATGTTTCCAAGTCCTAATGTGTTCATTGTTTCAGCAGTGATAATGTTAATGGCCGCTCCCAAATCCACCAGTACGCTTTGGATTTCAACCCCATTAATATGTACTGTAAGAATCGAGTTCCCAGGGTCTTCGTATTTTACAGGTATGATTTTTCCTAACATGATATCAGATAGTCTGCCCACTACATGAATGGTTAATGGATCCTTAGGTTTCCTCCCTGGTTTCTTTGAGCAATATTCTTTCAGATTTTTTGCGTATATAGGTACATCCCTCATAGCTTGTAACATGGGTATTATTTTAACAAAGAGATTCTGTAGTTCCCCTAGGAAGTCAAATTCTGCTTGAGGGTTTGGTTCACTCAAGGTCACTATTTCAAGGTGTGGAGGAGAAGTTAAATGACCTTGAATAGGAACAACTTGGGGAGGTGTCTGATTTATTATGTTTTGGTCTATATTCTCCCTCACTGTTCTCTTTTCTAGCTATGTATCTTCACTATCAAATTGTTCTGTAATAATAGGTGAAGTAGGTGCATTTACTACCTGACCAGACTGTAGATTTATTTCATTAAGTCCCATGGTAGAAATACTGTAAGACGAAAGGTTAAAAGTGTCTGTTTGTTGGACCCCTTTATTGTTCGGATTCGGGCTAGGCTGGATAGGAAGCTAGGGTCTAATGGCTAGGTTTCCTGGGGGTACATTGGAAGGCAACTGAAATTGTTGTTAAGGAATATACTGAGGAAACTGTCCAGTAGGAGAGGGTCCATGCTAGGTATGATTCCATGAAGGATTCAGACTGGCTTGAGGAAACCATTATTGCTAAGGGGTATACTGATATTGGGACCACATGGCTGAAAAAAATGTAGATTGGGGACCCATATTAAAATTGTTAAAGTACTGAGATGGGTCCTGAAACATACCAGGATTCATAGCTGGTGGTCAAGGTTGCCATGGCTTCATCTACCTCATGAAGTACAGCTGGTCTACCACGCTTTCTTCACTTTCTCCTTGGAAAACTGCTTTCATCCCAGGCAAGGAAGGACACGAACTGGTCGTGTGAGTCTGTTCATAGATTGCGCAGGCTTCCATCGTGTTCAACGTGCATTCCTTCAAAGGGTGCTTCTTTCTGCACTGTGGGCAGAATATGGCCATGGTTTTTTCCAACTCCGTCTGCTTCTGTTTTTCCTGTAGAGTGTCCATCTGGGATGATAGTGTGCTTAGAATATCAATCCTTAGATTGTCCAATAGATTTCAAATTTCCGCTTTTGTGACCCCTCCACCAGAAGTCTTTGATGAACGAATCCATTATCCACTCCTTGCAGCCCCCTGTGAACACTTAATACAATAATCAAAGATAGTCTCTAAGTTCTCTTTCGAAATATCTCGTTTTCCTACTATATTTAGAAGTTGTATAGAGTCTTCCATAAGTGCTCGGAGAAGAATGATCTTCAAAATGTCCTTGCCCAGGTCACTATGTCCTGACCTCTGCAATATGTATTTAAATCGTTCTACACAGTCCTCCATGTTTTCATCCTCTTTTTGCGCAAATTTAAAGATTTCCTCCTTAATGTCACGAAACTTACAGTAATCTTGGTATTTCTCCAAGAAAAATTCTTTCATTCCTTCCCATGAGGTAATCGTGCTCCCTCCTAAACCCATGAACCATCTCAGGGTCGTCCCCTTTAGGGTAGCAGGAAATATCTTCAATTTCTGGGCATCAACAATATAGTCATATTCGCGAAAAACAATATCAAATTCAAAAAGGAACGTGTCAGGGTCTTCAAAATAAAGCCCATGGAAACTAGGCAAGGCTGTTAAAGGGATGGGTCTCATTGGTGCATCACCTGTAACATTTCCAATGGGAAAATCAACAGAGGAACTTGCAGGTGCCATAAATACCCTCCAATACTCACCTGGAATTTCGACTGGTTCTGCAGCTAGTATTTGGAGTGATTCAGCGGTAGAAGGTTGCACTGTGCTCCCATGGTCCTTTGGTGACTCAAAATATTTCAAGAATTCTTTCACCAAATTAGAATTGTTTGATTCAGTTGCAGGAATTTTTACGACGCTGCCTTGGTCTCGGGGGGATGATAACCCTTTTTGAGGTTCTTCTTCCCAGTTAGAGTTGCTCGGTTCTTCTGATCCCCTACTTGCCACTTCTTCCCCTTTTACTACTAATAAGGATACCACCTCCACTGATACCTTGTTTATTAAGTCTTCTGTCGTAGAAACAACACCTTTTGGTATCGTGGATGGCACTGGTGGCTCCATAGACTGCCCTTCGAAATTTGTCTGAACTCTAACCCTAACAACAGCACGGGATGATGCCTCAGATCTAGATTTTTCAATGATTTCCTAAATGTATGTCTTCCTTCCCAAATCCTTTCCTTTCTTTGGGGGTCTTCATCTGCCCCTCTTATTCAGATCCTTTTTCATACAAATTATGAGGGTTCATCAAAGTAACAACAATTTCTAAAGACCCAGAGCAGGACAGATAACTTCCTCCCCGAGACGAGAGAATAAATTCAAACAAACAATAAAAAGAAAAAGGAAAATTAAAGTTTAGGACCTGAAGTAGGGTAATCACATACCCTCCTCAGGACAAGAAATTGGCCCAAAGAAAATAAAATAAAAACAAAAAACTAGAAACTATGCCCAGGACTTAGAGTAGGGTTTCAAAATACCCTCTCCAAGACGAGGGGTTAATTTTAATGAAAAAAATAGAACAAAGCAGAAATAAAAACAACATGCTATGCTCAAGAGTTGGATCAGGGTAATAACTGCCTTCCCCAAGACGAGAGATCGATTCTACAGAAAAAACAAATAAAAAGAAGGAAATAAAAACACAAAACACTTACACTCAGGACCTGAAGCAGGGCAATAAATTCCCTCCCCAAGACGAGAGATTGACCCTTAGATTTGTTGCAGATCTTGTTCTTGCACCTATTAGCCTTCCCCGACACGTCGCCAAAATGTTGGTGTCAGGATATGAACAAAATTCAACCCTTTCTCCACATAAATTATCAACCCGAGGGCGTTAGTTATTTCAAGACTAACGACAAAGTATACGTAGATACAAGCACATGACTTGATGTAGGTCACAGGTTTAAATCCATAACATACAGACCATTGTAACAACAATTAAATAAACTGCAGAAATTAAAGGACATTCATAGCAATTAAGAGTAAATTGTAACAACAGCAAGGAAATCACACTAAAACACAAATAATGCGAGAAAAAGGAAAATGCAGCACCTGATCAGAAAAGTGGACCCAACTCTCTGATTAGGGCTGCGGTAAACTCACAAACTACAGAAGAAACAATGAGCTGTTGTGCATTCGATTAATGATAAAAGAGATTTGTTACAAGATCGGTATGTAAAAGGGCTTAACCCCGATTCACAGCCCGCAAGCCTCTTTATACAAATGTCCTGGAACCCTCGATTTCCCTCAGCAACTCCATAGTTACAAAAATACATCTTGTTACAACGGAAACCTATTTTCCTAGAAGGAAACTGTGAAAAGGCCTGAAATGGTGCTGGTACAAACAAGTCTGTTACGATGTAACAACAAATGAGAAAAACACTAGAGATGATGGGTTGTTCCTCGACTCACAGCTGCAATGCTCCTGTTTTATCCAAATATGTAGAAATATCGGAGTTAATATGTAGAAAGGTAAAACCTCCGTGACAAATACTTCATTAACCAAATATCCTATGAAAGATAAGGAAAAGGGTTTTACCTCATGCGTTTAAGAGTAATAATGGCACAAAGAGATAGAAACATAGGGTAAAGTGGGAGAGGAAAGTATACAAATCTGGTACCCAACAAACTCCTTTATCAAAAACTTGTGTATTGAGCTCTTTTATGTGTGTTTGTTGTGTTTATATTTTCTGTTGTTTAGTCGTTTAAAATTATGCTTTTAAGTTTATGACAAACACTAAATTTCACCAAGTAAATTGAATTGACAATCACATGCTCATGGACAAACTCTTGATGAATAATCAAACCAAAGAAAAGAGAATTTTATATCTAGAAATGCTACTAGCACAACAATAACTAGAAATCATTTCAGATCAAGAATGGTATCAGAGCACAATTTTGCTTACCTGTTTTGCTTGAAGGGTTTTAATAGTTGCAATTTTTGTGATGCTTACAAGGTTGAGATTGCAGAGAGGAGAAAGGAAGCTATTGGTAGCTAGTCCTGAGATTAGGAAAAGAAGGAAGAAGGTTGAGAAAGAATCATCCTCACCCAAAGGACCACTCAAAGCAACACCTGAAGCACCTCAAATTCCATCTCCATCAGTTGATATAGAAGAGGTACAAATTGTACAAGAGGCTGAAGTGATTGAAGAGGTACAAGCTGCAGAGATTGAGCTTAAATCCAAAGCCAAAATGTCAGGCTATGAAGAGACTCATGAACATTCTAAAGAAGAGGATGTTAAGACAGACTTCAAAGAGATGCAAAGAATGGTTAAAGTCATGTATGAAGCTTTCATGGCAAAGGAAGTTGGAGAAAGTTCAAAGCATCCTCATGGAGAAGTATCTTCAAACAGTAATAAGGATGAAGAGAAGAGCTCAAAAGGTAGTGGAGTAAAGCCATCTCCATCTCCACCATACTCATCTTCATATTCCATATCCACCACAAAAACTCATACCCACACTCATTCCAAGATCCCAAAAGGAAAGACTCCATTACTCAAGTTGGACATCAAGTTTGAACTTCCCATATACAATGGATAAGTTAATGCTGAGAAGCTAGACAATTGGATTCGTCAATTGGAAGTATAATGCAAAATTTAGAATCTACAAGAGGATGATATCAGGATCCAGTTGGCTTCATTAAGGCTAGAAGGAGCATCATTAGTTTGGTAGGAGGCAAAAACACAAGAGGAAATCTGAATCCATGGTAAGATATACATTTCTTGGGTTGAGTTTGTTTCTTCCATTAAAAGACAGTTTTATCCATTAGCCTATATGAAAAAATCAATTATGAGCTGGCAAAAATTTAGGTAGCTCAAAGGCCAAAATGTTCAAGAGTACACACGGGAGTTTAGAAAGAGAGCTTTGTTGTTAGGAGTAAACTTGAATTCACAAGATACACTATTGAAATACATAGGAGGTTTAAATTCCTATTTGAAGCATATTATCCTTATGTTTAACCCAAAAAATTTAGATGAAGTTTGTGTACAAGCAACACACTTGGAGGCAAGGGGAAAATAAAACATAGAGGAGAAAGGTGAAAGTGACGATAAGGGAAAATATAAGGGAGGAAAATGGAAGTGAAAGAAGAATGCAAGTATCAAGAAAGAGAAGGAAAAACTCATTTGCAAAAACTATTCAAAGACTGGCCATGATGAAGACCACTATTTCCAACTTCATCCAGAATCGAAACCAGATAGATTGAAATCCAAAGAGAAAGGCAAATTGTTTTGAATTGTTGTAGATAATTTTCATAAGCCATAAATAGAAGATATTTCCTCGATTTTTGGTGTCAAATACTTGGAGCTCTCATTAAATATATACTTATGAATGTCCAAGGTTTCTACGAGACAACAATATCAATCCATTTTTAGGGAAAATTTTTCACTTAGATGGGGGATGTCTAGGGTTTGTATCCCTTCCATTATACTTAAATGTCTTTGTAAGTGCTTAAATTATTGTATTGTTTAGGTTTATGTTCCTTGACAATAGTTTTAGTTATTATTTTATAATCCACCATATCTAAAGGTTTTACAAAATTATTCAAACTACAAAATCTTATTTTTACTCTTAAAATATGTGGAAAGAGAGAGAGAGAGAGAGAGAGGATAAAAATGATAAATTTTATTCCAATTATCCCCCTCAAAATCATTCCAATACCACTTGTAGTGATCATAAGCCCTTATAATTGAATCATAAAGAAGATATTTAGAGAGGTGTAAGTGTAGACAATATATTAAAGAGATATACGTGTATCCTTTATGCTCTTGCTTCTTCCACTTGTTTGCTTGGTTACAATTGAAATTTTCCTTTCATGCATAGAAGTGCCCATTGATTTTTTGTAATTGATGGTGTAATTACCTCATAGTAGCCATCTTCCATACTGTGCAATCTATGACATGAGCCTCTTCCTCTTTTTCCATGTCTACTTCAATATTAATCAATTTCAATATTTAGATTCACTTCCACTATAATTAATTTTTGCTCTTATGAATTATCTTATTTTCTAGCACAACATCGGAGCCTTGATGCCTCATCATGGTGCCCTCCTTTTTCGTTGAGCCTCATTTTGCATTGCAGATTCACTATTGCAATTGCTACACCCATGGTCACCTCTTCTTCTTTTGACTTGTGGTTTTTGTATGTTTTTTCTTTCTTTATTCATTCATATTTCTTGTGGACCTCTTCATATTTATTATCCTATTGCACTATAAATCTTTTACCTTTGGAGGAATTTGGAATCATTATCTTCATCACTACTAGTCCTTTTTAGGTGCTTACTGTGGATCTCATCTCAATATCACTTCATCTTTTCTAGCCAACTCATGTAGTGAAATCCTCTTCACAACTAAAACTCCAGAATGTTATTTTTAACTTGGACCAAACTAGTTTAATTTGTTTCTTTCTTGTCCATATAAGTATGGTTGCCTTCATCTTCTTCACCAATGACTTCTATACTTCAATGGAACTTCCTTCTTTCATTTCTTGCAAACCATCAATATTATCCTCAATCACGATGTTAATCTTTTACTAACATGACATTTCTTGCATATTCATTGACATAAAACTATTATATAAACACCAAAATCCCATAGGAACCTCCTCCAAAGGCTTTCCTTCCACATGTGCTCAAATGACTATCTCAACACAATCACCACCATGTTTTTCATCATCCACAACTACTTGGAGGATTTTTATGGATTTTTTTTTATGTTTAATTAGTATTTTTTTCACAATGTTTTCCACACTATATTATGCCTTTTCCTATGAAAATTTGGTCCTTTCGGTCTCTCCTTTCTAGGTCATCTCTATAGATCCAATTCGTTTGAACAGGCACTACACTTCCTCTTAAAGTACCCTCTCAATTTCAAATTGATTTTTATGTCTTTACTCTTAGGCCTTCTCATGGCCTCTAGTTGTCTATAAAGTTTCTCACCTTCGTCTCTATGAGATTCATATTAAATGTATTTGGATTGTACTAATAGCTACAATATTTTTGTTCTAAAACCTTTCTGTAATGTAAGGAACATTCTTTCATGTTAATTTAATTACCCACCCAAACAACTCATTGTAAGATAATTAAAGCACTCAAAGAAAACCATTCCATTCTATAAATCTTCTTCCAAACAACGTAAGTTACCTAATCTAAGAAAACCTCATAGATAAATTCCAATTGAAACATATTTATGAAATCCACAACTAAGAGGTAATTGTTAGCCAAAGGATATGACATCTCAATGTATCATATTGACCTCATTCCCATATAATATTGACCTTGAAATTATTATTTTAAGTATAGTTGCAAATATTTGGGGTTCTTTGGATGCTATTTAAAGAAGATGAAGTGGTGTGAAGGGAGTTTTCCACATTTATTCGTGTAAACAATAGAAATATAATATAATAATAAATTATTATTATAACACATTTATATAATGATAAGATATGTGTAATATTATTAATATTTATAATGATTTGACTTTTTTTTACAAGAATTGAAAATAGGATTATATGAAAAGACATTGAGTTAAAATTTAATTTATATACACAATTTACTTAAGCAAGTTGAAACTAGTGGAAATGATTAAAAAAAAGGTATATATTGATAACCATTTATTTAACTATGATCTTGAATCTTTTGAAAAAAAATCTACAATATCTACAATAATCCACTTGTACATTTGCCTTGCCACCAAACTTCACCTTCATTTTCCCTTGACTCCAAATTATCAATGAGATCAATATTAGAGTTTTTTTATTTGAGAATATTAATAGATTTCTTCTTGGAGATAACTGATACAACCAATTGAAAAAATAACTTGAATTTTTATTGAGGGGAGATATCCTAAATATAAATGGTGAATTATATTCAAGTAATCACCAAAAGAAATCACTTCTTGTATTAGTAAATTCACAAATTTCAACAAACTCTAATATAATGCATAGGCTTCAATAATTTTTTAAAAAATGTGACCTAAATCCAAGGCATCCCTATTTTCTTCCTTATTCTGAGGAAAAAAAACCCCTCATTTATAATAATTTAATTTAATCACTTAAATTTTAATCTAATTATTAATATTTATATTCATTATTTCATGAAATTTACGTATAATTTATGTATAACTATTTTATGTAGTGATCATAAAATGGATATTTGTACCTTAATGATGCACTTGTAGTCATTCAAATCATAAAGGAAACTCTACCATATTTCAAAATTCACACCTACCATCATGGTAAACTCTAACTTTCCACTATACCATGACATTCACTTTTGTACATATTTGTAAAGGTACTATATTTAAACAATGCCCTTTCCACCATATCACGATATTCACTTTTGTACATGTTTGTAAAGATATTATCTTTAAATAAGAGTGTGATAAAAAATTAACATATAACACTTTAAAGAAAATTGTTTAAAATATACATATTTAAAGTATTTTTGTTTTGTAAGGTGTTTTAATTTTTTATTTAAAATATAAAGTATTAAAAACTTTTCTCTATTAAATTTACTCAAAATTTTTATCCAGTTATATTTTGGAAAAATAATTATATATGAAAATATATAATAACATTTTCAAAAAACTTATTATAATTAATATATTTATATTATATTTTAAAATTGATTTAAATGATTATAATATTATAACAAAAATATAAAAGTTCCATAACTATTTTATATAGTGATCATAAAATGCATATTTGTACCTTAGACTATCTCCATCTCAAATGATGCACTTGTAGACATTCAAATTATAAAGGAAACTCTGCCATATTTCAAAATTCACACCTACCATCATGGTAAACACTAACTTTCCACTATACTATGACATTCACTTTTGTACATATTTGTAAAGGTACTATCTTTAAACAATGCCCTTTCCACTATATCATCATATTCACTTGTACATGTTTGTAAAGATACTATCTTTAAACAAGAGTGTGATAAAAAATTAACATATAACATTTTAAAGAAAATTGTTTAAGATATACATATTTAAAGTATTTTTATTTTGTAAGGTGTTTTAATTTTTTATTTAAAATATAAAGTATTAAAAACTTTTCTCTATTAAATTTACTTAAAAAAATTTATCGAGTTATATTTAGAAAAATAATTATACATGAAAATATATAATAACATTTTCAAAAAACTTATTATAATTAATATATTTATATTATATTTTAAAATTGATTTAAATGATTATAATATTATAACAAAAATATAAAAGTTCAAAAAAAAAGTCAAAAAGAGATGTAGCTTAATTAAGAATGTGATCGGGAAAAAAGCTTATGTTTTTTGTTTTGTTTTTTTGGTTTTGTTTTTTTTTTTGTTTTTTTTGTTTTTTAAATTTAAATCATCAAATTAATGTTTTTTTTTTTTTAATTAAATCATCAAATTTATGAAATTATAAGGGATAAGTGGCAACTTGTCTAAACATTATCTAATGCATTTTAAAATGTTTCAATGTTTATTTAAATTATAAAATTTTTATTAAAAGATTTCTTCCCTTAAATTTACTTGAAATTCATATCTAGTTATATTTTGAAAAATTAATTAAATCTTTTAATACTATGATGAAAATATAGAATACGAGTTTTAAAATTTTTATTAAGAAAAGTAAATTTAAAGTTTAAAATTATTATTATAAAAATTCCTAATAGGAAATGTCAAAAATGGATGCAGCCTAATTAAGAATGTCGACTCTTAGATGGGGTGGTCTCTAGATGGATGGGGTGAAGATATGACATCTTATCAACATAAAAGTTAATGCATACATGATCCATTTCGTTAATCAAACATCAAATGACTGAGCACAATGATAAGGATTAGAGGTGTTGAATGCAAAGCAAATTTATTGAGCCTGAAATTCTTGTGAAAATGAATGTTAAATCTCTCTCATGATGCTTCCCTAGACAATACTCATGCTTATGGTTTTTAAAATACTAGAATATAGATTTGGGTGTGGACAGGGGAGGTGAAAGGTGAGTCGACTCTATGTTTGTGGCATGGTAAGTACGAGAACTCGAGGTTAAAATGTAATGAAGCAAAGACCACCCAACTAGATTTCTAACATTAAAGGACCATTTCTTCCATTCATAACCAGGAAAAGATCCAATCAATGGGAAATTGTCTTTCACTTCTCAATCTTGGTTTTGGTATCTTATGCTATATTCACAACCTTATCAGCACTTGTAACGACCAAGAAAACAAGGTGGTGTTGTTATTATTTCAAGGAGTGAGGAGACTCTAGGTATTGGTCACATTCCTTAGGTATGTTGGTGAAGTCTTTAGACATCGATGCTTTCTCTACATTCACTCCCTCAATTCTCAAGCATGATCTGCTAATTTTAATTTATTCTACTCCACAATGGTTTAAAGTTCTATTGTTGTCCTCAATTTCTTGCCTAGGTTTCCAATCAGATCACCTTTGACCTAACACCACGTCAGTGGGCATGAGTTTGGAGGGGGGGAACATATTATCAGGAAAGAGACCAAAGGGGGCACACCCATATGCAACATGGTTTAGAGGACATTGTTAGGTCATATCGGGAACTGATTCCCAAGAAGGAATTGCTCGTGCAGAGGGAGAGGCTTTCACTCATAGAACCCATCTCTTAGATACGACAGTATTAGTAGAAGGGAAATAGTGGATTACAGATATAAGGTGCAGTAAGGAGTATTTCAACTAGCTAATGCAGTCTAACGACCTCTGCTGGCAGATGGAATTATTATTGGGGGCATGGTGGTCGACGAGAAAGAGTAATGAGAGGATATCCTTCATCTCATGGAGCATATTTATCACCAACTGAGAGGCTTGGGTCACAAAATGGGCATAGTAGAGAAGCATCTTGGCATTCCCCTATGGTGAATACTACTTGTGATGTTTCAAAGGAGCTAGTATAGATCACAGTTTCAAACTTGAATTCCTCAACATAGATATATCATGGTCATGTTATGTGTGTCTTGTGATATTAATGTTTCTAGGAAGTATATCTTAGGCCAACTCTGTAGCTTTATTTTGAGTTTTGTAATCTTTGTTTGTACTTAACTATCATTGCCTTGGAGAGTCCCTTTTTGGTTATGGTCATGTCTCCCTAGTGAGAGACTAAAAAGACAATTTGGACTCTTGATGTAAACTCCAATTTTGTAGTTAATGAAATTGACCTTACAAAAAAAATTTAAGAAATTCGAGAAAGATTAGAACTCCGCCATCCATTATAGGGAAAATATACGAGGATTGAGTGATGTGAGGGGAGAAAAATCCTCCTATGAAAAATATTACCACCAAAAACCTGTATGGAGGGATGAAGAAGCAATATGACTTAGAGGATTGCGAGCTAGATCGTGAAACATTGCTAACGTCCACATTGGAAGGAGCAAGGCAATTGGTTTTACTTTAAGTTTGCAAACACCTCAACCTAATTCAATAAGGGGAAGAAAACAAAAATAAAAGAGGGAAAAAAGTAACCACATTAACATTCAAGACCTTCCACATAGAGAAATAGATGCATAGTGAACATCTTTAAAAAAATGTTAAATAATAAGGTCAAAACATAGCATTAATTGATTACTTAATTAAATATTTCAACTTAAATTATTAATTAATTAATAGATTTTGGATCTAAGTTTGTAGTATCCAAATCGTATGCATACTAAAATAAGAACAATCCTCAACCTATGGATCTTACAATGGAAAGATAAAAATGTATCTTAGTGTTATATATAAAGGCTAAAGGTTACAAATCTCACCACTACCATTTAGATCATGCATTGATTTGTCATTTCAATGGGTTATGAATTCTAGCAACAATGATTCACAAATGGATTAACTCCCCATAGACCACATTGATTTTATCAATATCCTTTATTCCCAAGCCTTCTCATGCCCCCTAGTTAGCTATCTACAAAAATTTCTCACCACCTTTTCTATGAAATTCATATTAAGTATACCTGGCTTATAATCATGGCTAAAAATTCATTCGTGTTTTAAAATGCTCATCAACATCTATTCCTACTAATTTACACACCCACCCACACAAATCGGAAAGAAAATCCTTCCATTGTATAAATATTTTTAGAAACAACATAAGCAACCTAATCTAAGAAGAAAAGCTCAAAGATAAAAGCGATGCATGTATGATCAACCATGCCAACCATGTTATTTCCTTTGGATCACTACTTGGTGAAAGGAAATATTGGTGTTCTATTGCCCACTCTACGAGAAGTTGCCTTCCTCTGCTTCCGAGAGCTTGTGTATGATCAGGTAGCGATTGATGTGAAGAATGGTGTGTTGGATTTTATTATTTCAATCTTAACTCTGGATCTATCAAATGGCTTACAGGGAATCATTTTCGGTAATCTGCAATAAATGTGTGGGAGGAAGCACAAGTGCAGAGGTGCTGGCAGAATTTTGTGATACTGTACTTAGGAAGGCTAGCATTGGAAAAGTACCCATGGACAATGACGATCATATTGACAACATTTTCCAAAAAATTGGGGAACTTGTTGACTACGTCAGTGATAAAGATTTTCTTGTAGAGTTTTGCAGCAAAAAATTAGCCAAGAGATTATTATTTGACAAGGGCACAAATATCCATCACGAGAAGAACATGTTGTCAAGGTTGAAGAATCAGTGTGGCACTCTCACCTTAAATATACAAAGCATGGTTAATGATTTCGAGGTCTCAAAGAAAATGCAACCTAGTTTTACAGAATATTCAAATTCTAATAATGACCTCTCAATATCTTTTTGGGGGTTGCAGTATTGAATAGCACAGCTTGGCCAATTTACAAACCCTCAAAACTTAATATACCTTGTGACATGGCTACATGTGTCCAGGTATTCAACCAATTTTATGATCATGGAATCCATGAGCATTGTAAACTTACGTGGATATATTATTTTGGGACCTGTGAGCTCATATCTAGATTCAATACTAAGACAATAAAAATAACAATTCCAAAATCTCTGGCACCTCTGTTATCGTTATTGAATGACACTCCAAGCATAAGTTATCAAGAAATCGTAACCCAATTACAATTAAATTGCGATGATGATCAATATGTTACTATACTATTGCATTCTGTTGCATGCGGAAAGTATAAGATTCTGCTCAAATCGTATCCCAATTACAATTAAATTCCGATGATGATCATATGTTACTAGACTATTACATTCTGTTGCATGCGGAAAGTATAAGATTATGCTCAAGAGTCCAGTGAATAAATCAATATCATTAACTGACCATTTTGAGTTCAATCCGGGTTTTACACACAAATCCACAAAGATTAAGATTACACTTCCACAAGTATCTGTTGAGAAGAAGAAAGTCATTGAAGCTGTTAATGAAGAAAGATTTCACACAATAGATTGTGTCATTGTTCGCATAATGAAAGCCAAAAAATTATTGAATCAACAACAATTGATAAGGGATTATGTCCAAGAACTTCAAAACATATTCACCCCAGAAATTAAGTCCATCAAAAAAAGGATTGATGGATTGATAACCAGGGAGTATTTGGAAAGGGACAAGGACAACTCCAGCTTACTAAAATATATAGCCTAGCACCCATATCGATCCCACACTGTAACTGAAAACAACTTTCTTTTTATCTTTTTATTTAAGGTAGGATGGATTATTAGTTTTTTTTTTATATTATTATTATTATTTAATGTATGTGAGATAAAATAAAATAAAATAATACATGATTTTAGTGACTTTATTTGAAGTATGGAATACCAAATTAATGTGAAATGACTATGTAGAAAATGCTTATAAATATATATGCTCTAATTATATAGGATAATTTTTAAAGACTAAAAAGTTGTCATTATTACTAAAAAGTTAGTGCACATAAATGCACCTGTCAATGTCAAAATGTGTCAAAAAAATCATCAAAATAAAAGATTTCTAAGGTTAATAATCAACCACTCATAAACATATGATTACATGCTACGAATCATAATTTGATTCATTTGAGAATAGACTAAATTGTAAGAGAGGAAAAGGACTCTCATTTAAAAGATCCAAGGGTACATTTCCCTAATAAACCCCTCCTTTTAGATTTGATATTACTGCAAACTTTGTTGATGAAGTTGAGTTAGATGTAACTCCACTTGACATTTCTGGGATTATCTTGGGAAGTCCATATTTGTATGATAGGAAAACGGTGTTTTATTGCCATGGGAACAAATATCATTTGCTTAAGGATGGAGTGGAGTATATTGTGATAGCTCATCGCAAGAAATTGAATACTTCTTTAGTTAATGCAAGGCAAATGAAGAGGCTACTCAATGCAAGCTAAAACTTGACATTGATGATGATAAAACAAAGAGATGTTTTGCATCATACTTTTCAAACAGATGCTTATAATTGTAATGAGTTGTTTCATATTGATAACAGGTTGTCTTTGAAAGAAGGTGAAAAACATTTGCAGCAGTCAACATTGGTTTTGAATGGTGTTGAAAACAAGGTGTCGGTGCAAGAGGTTGCAAAGGTCAAAGAGAGAACAAAGCATCCTGGCAAAGAAGGCATAGGTTTCACAAATGTTCATTGTTGGTTTCCAAAAGGCACATTACAATGGAGAAGATACTTGGTCAAGAGTCGACACAAGTTCAAGGAAAAAGAAGCTAAAAATTGACATAGTGACAGAGTGCAAGGTGAGAAAGATTCCAAGTTTTCTTTGATTAATGACCAAGGTAGAAACAAGATGTTTTCTGCAAAATTATATTTTTTTTCTGCAAATTTATAAGTAAATATGACGGTGTCAAAGACAACAATAGATGGCAGTCAGAATCAAGGAAAAGATTGACTTTTTATGAAAAACTCCAAATGATTAAATTAGGAAAATTTCAATGGATAAGGATTGGAAGAGTGAGGGAACAATCCCCTCATTTTCATAATCAGTAATCAAGAGAAATTTTGGGTCCAAAAGGCTTCTAGTGGGGAGGAATGATCAGGGATCAGTATTTTAGCTAAAATTTCAAAGTGCTCAAAATTGTTTTAGACATGAATGATCGGATAGAGTTCGTCTCCAGGATTCCGGCACAATTCGTTTCATCAAAATCCAAGTTCGTTTGAGTGAGTTATGGTCTATTGTTCGCTTTCCAAAACAGGGAAAAAATGGGCATAATAGGCATAGGGATGATGTGACAGCCCAGTCAGCAAAAAAAAATCTTCAGGAATATTGTCTAGATATTAGCCAATAAAGCTGTGACAAGTGGCATTTTTAAATTCGCGAGTTTGGAAATTGTGTTTTTTTAAATTATTTATTTATTTATTTATGATTTTATTATATATATATTATTATATAATATAATATATTATATGGTTTAACATATATATAACTATTAATTAAAACCAAACTACAATCCGCTTTATTATATAAGGTCCCTTGAATTCCACATAAGCCAAGTTCGATGCATATAACAATGCCAAGGTTATAATATGGTTTAATAAATGCAAGGCCGTTTGTTATAAGGTTCATTGATTTTATTAATCTGCAAAGGTTCGGTGCATTATATTAATGCCAAATCCCAAAGGTTCGTATTATGGTTGCACAAAAACATATGCGCGGAGAGGAGAGGTCGGGGTTCGACCCCACGACCTCTACCTCATCACTACACTCATCCACAAATGCACTATCCATTTAGCCTTGAAAACCATAGTGACACGCCTTTATTTGAACTGCTTTATGCCATCAAACGGAGGTCCGGAGGGGGCCAGCTTCCTCCCCATGCGCCCAAGCGCCAAGAGCCAGGGGCTTCGACTGTAATTCTGGCAGAAATGTTAAACGTGTTTTATTAGCAGTTAAACGTGGATTATGCCACAATTAAACCCCATTAGCCCTAACTGCGCTTAACATTAAACTACACTCACCTTATCTCCTTAATCGCACTTATCCATAATTAATGATAGATTAATCTGGAGAAATTTTAGGGGAGTGCGCCAAATTTGGCGGCACTGCTATTTTTAGAATTTTAACTAGCAGTCTTCTAGAAATAGTGGAGAAATTGAGGAAAAACTTGAATGAGGCATAAATTTTGCCCAGAAACTCCATATTTGACTCAGTCAGAATCAAATTAGGGGTATTGGGGGTATTTTTGAGCCTTTGAAGCAGGTTGCAGAGGAAGAAAAGGTCATCTACATGTGTTTTGTGCATTTGAATATTTTTTAAGGCCAGGGCCACCAGGTGTTGGAGGCATTGCTAGAGCATCCAAAATCCAAATTGAGCAAACAAACAATCATTTATGGTAGATTTTGATGTTTTAAACTCATTGGAATAGGTTCCAATATAATTTGAAGCTTTTAATAGCAATTTGAGCACACTTGAAGCTAATACAAAGGCCCACACTATGAAGTTGGACCAAGGAGATGTAGCCCAGGAGGGGTGAACTCCTTTATCAAAAACTTGTGTTTTGAGCTCTATTATGTGTGACTGTTGTGTTTATATTTTCTATTATTCAGTCATTTAAAATTATGCTTTTAATTTTATGACAAACACTAATTTTCAACAAGTAAATTGAATTGACAATCACATGCTCATGGAAAAACTCTTGATGAATAATCAAACTAAAGCAAAGTGAATGTTATATTTGGGAATGATACTAGCACAACAATAACTAGAAATCATTTCAGATCAACAACAAAATGGGGTGGCTAAGAGAAATTATCATAGCACATTGGGAGCAGCAAGGGCGATGTTGCATGACCAAGGCCTACCTTTTCAATTGTGGGCTGAACCATGCAACACAACAATCTATTTGTAGAAATGAAGTCCTTGTCGAATTTTGGGCATGATTACACGAGATGAGGCTTTATTGGGGAGGAAGTTGGATGTGTTTCACTTTAGGATCTTTGTAGCCTCTGTCTATTTCCATGTCTCCAAAGATTCCAGGAAGAAGCTAGAGTCGACAATAGAGTTGGGGATATTTGTGGGATACAGAGAAACTCCCCACAACTATAGTGTGTATATACCATCCCTCAAAATGATAGTTGTTTGAAGGGGTGTAAAATTTGATGAGGAGAAAACCATGCAGTGCTATCTTGAGAGGGAGCTTCAGATCTCACCAGAGGAGGATATTTTAGCTCCAAAGGAGGACTCTCGTGAAGTTGTGGAGAAGCCAAAAATTGAATAGCAGAGAGTGGATACCACCACTCAAGCATAAACTTCTAGAGAAGGTGGGAAAACGACTAGAGAAGTTGAGAGACTTGTGCAATATGCGAGGGAAAATGTGGGTGATCCTTCAAATTTGCGCAGAAAGAGAAGATCACCATATTGGTACACTCACTACATGGCTCTGATAATCAAGCTTGTAGAGAATAAGCCATCCTCATTTGAGGAAGCAGTAGATAAATGTGTATGGGTTGATGCAATGGTGGAGGAGTATGAATCCATTGTCAAAAACAGTTTTTGGGTAGTG
This sequence comes from Pinus albicaulis, assembly GCA_034641835.2. Classification (NCBI taxonomy): domain Eukaryota; kingdom Viridiplantae; phylum Streptophyta; class Pinopsida; order Pinales; family Pinaceae; genus Pinus; species Pinus albicaulis. Next base: position 333,047,990 of record CM076578.1, on the reverse strand, counting down.
CTCCCAAGACCAAAAGATAAGTCAGTTGTTGGTTTGAAATGGATCTTCAAGGTAAAGCATGCAACAGACAGAAGAATCGAAAAGTACAAGGCCATATTTGTGGCCAATGGGTACTCTCGTGTTGAAGGGATATAATACGAGGAGACCTTTGCTCCTGTAGCAAGGTATTCATCCATCAGATCAATTCTTGCTTTGGGTTCACATATGGGTTGGAAGATCCACCAGATGGATGTGGAAACAACATTCCTCAATGGAGTTATTGAGGAGGAGGTGTACATCGAGCAACCATAAGGATTCGAGACTTTTGATCAAGAGTCTCATGTGTGCAGACTCAAGTGATTGTTGTATGGTGTCAAGCATGCACCATGTGCTTGGTACACCAAGATCGATATCTATCTCAGTGGTTTGTGCTTCACCAAAAGTGAAGCGGATGCAAACCTATATCATATTTTGTTAGAAGGTAAATTGTTGATTAGTTTCCTATATGTTGATGATTTGATTCTAACTGGTGATGAATAACTGATCATATTTTGTAAGGAGGAACTTGTAAGATAATTTGAAATGAAGGACATGGGTGTCATGCACTGCTTGCTCAGATTGGAAGTGTGGAAAGGAGATGAGGAGTTGTTTGTCTCTAAGAGAAATTATGCCAACGAGATACTTTAGAGGTTCCGCATTGACAGATGCAAACCCATGGAGACTCCTTTAGCGACCAACTGGAGGAAAGAGGATGCCACTTTAGGAGAGGAAGTGGATGCTAATTTTACCAATAATTGGTGGGTTCACGCATGTATATTGTGAACACACAACCAGATATGTGCTATGCAGTGAATCAGTTGAGCCAAGCTATGGTTCGACTGACCAAATTATTTTGAAAGGCAACTAAGTGTGTTCTATGGTACTTTAGAGGTACTACCCAGTTTAGACTATGGAACATAAGGATAAGGGGAGTGAAGTTTCATGGCTTCACAAATGTGGATTGGGTGGGGATTCCATTAGTCCAAAAAAATACATCAGGTGGAATTTTCAATGTTGGGTCAGTAGCGATTTCTTGGTGCAACAAGAAGCAAAGATCTATGGCACTCAGCTTCGAAAAATAAAAATACATGGTTGTGAGTCAAGAAACTTGTGAGGCTATCTAGATGAGAAAGATACTTTTTGGATTTTGTGGTAAAATGATGGATCCCACTCTAAGATATTGTGATAATCAGAGTTGCATCAAGCTCTCTAAAATTCATGTTTTTCACTATCAATCCAAGCATATAGATATCCAATATCACCATCTATGGGATTTTGTGCAGAGGCAGATCATGTTGTTGTAATACATTCTAAAAAAGGAACTAGATGCAAACAATTTTCAAAAGGTCTTATCAAGAGGGAATTTTGATTCCCACAGGTGTAGGATAAGGGTGGTTGATAATCCCTTTCTTGCTGAGAGGGAGTGTTGAAAAATGCATCAAGAAATTCTCAATTTGGTTTTTCCTTGATTAAATTAAGAAAATTCGTAGACAACTTGGATGATGTTAACTTGAGTGACATGGCTTGTGTCACTCAGTTTACTCAATAAATTCGAGTTGGAGGAGTTAAAATTTAGTTTAACATGTGTGATTGCTAATTTGTAGCAATCAAGGTCAGTTAACTAAAGTTGTTTTTAGTTAAACTAGTTCCAACTGTTGGGAGAACTAGTGGAGGGTCAAGTTGTGCAGTGGGACTTCAATCAAACTCAACGATCATCCAGTTAACTGATTAATCAACCAAAATAGCTAGTGCATGTAATAATTTGAGTTACCCACTAGAGATGGAGATTCCAAGGAAGTGTAACATCATTTGTAGGCTAGTTCTGAGTGTACAAATGTTGCATGCAGATAGAGGAAATACCTAGAGGAATTGCACAATACAATTGAGGAAATTTCCTAAATAATAGGGGCTAATTCCTCAAGGAAAAACGCAAGGAAATAATGTTGGAAATATTGTAATTGATGGAAAAGGAGCAGAAAGGAGCAGCGTCAAAATTATCATTGAGGACAAAGGAGCAGATCAAGATCAGTTGGAGTATAAAGGAGAAATAAGGAAAAGAAGGAAAAAGTACAGTGGAGGAGCACAAAAGAGGCAAAAGAGTAGCATTATGCAGCAAAGAAGAAAATTTTGCAGTGCAGGGTCAAGTCGGGCTATTCACGTCCAGAATAATAAGCAAAGGAAAAGTGTGCAGCAAAGTTCAATTCGGGTGTATGTGCGCAACAAAGAAAACAAGTAATAAACTAGCTTAGGGTCGAACCATGAATGCGTGCATCAAGAATAAAAGGATTGAAGGAGTGGGTCGAGTCATGCATTCTACGTTCATAATAGTTCAAGGGTCGGGCTGGTATATGCGTTCAGAACAATGCAGGTCAGGGGTCGAGTTGTGTAAATTCAAGTTCAGAACAGTGCAGCGGATCGCATATCGCAATCAGAGAAAAAGGAATATCGCACAAACACAGAAATCACAGAAACTGCGAAGTGTGATATGGTGATGTGGCAGTGACGTGGCACCCCCGGTGGGACCTAAACCCTTTATCGCATATCACAAGTCTCAAAGCTCAGAAGGTATTGCACTCATGAACCACGTTGAAATGCCGAAATGTGAAGTGCGATAAAGAGCTCAGATGCGATACACTTCAAAGCCAAAGACTAAAGGATTTAATGTCCAACGTTGGACCCAATCAGATATCGCAAATTTTAAAGCTTGGGAGGAATATCGCACAAGAGCAATGCTGAAATGCGAAGTGTGATAAAGAGCCCGGATGCGATACACTTCAAAGCCAAAGACTAAATGATATAAAGTCTGGCATGGGACCCAATCAGATATCACAAAGCTTAGGAGGAATAACACACAAGAACAACGCCGAAATGTGAAATGCGATAAAAGTATCAGATGCGATTTTATTTAGAGTTCCATTGTAATGTGTTTCAAGTCCAGTCTAACGGTGGTTTATGAAGAAAGTCTGAACACGGATAGAAAGGCTCGGGTAAGTGACTCGACACAGAGAAAAGAGCAGAGAAAGCAGAATGTTGCGGTTATGAGCAGATACGCACTATGGGTCGAGTCGGGCTCAACAACACTCTGGGCAGTGTCGGGTGTTGAGACAAAGGTGAAGGCTAAACGTTGCAGGCCTGAGCATAAGAGGAAGAGTCGAGAAAAAGGAGATATGGTGGCACTATTGGAAACGCAACAACTGGGTTGAGTCGGGAAAAAGGTGTTTGTGAAGAAATTTTATAATATAACAACAGAAACAAAAAAGACAGTGACATCAGTAGAAATGACAAATGCACAGTGAGCCAAGAGATGAAAGGGCTGAGTGAAATATTGTTGTAACTGTAAATATATATATATATATATATTTTATTGTATGTGATGCAAGGGCAAGTTTCCGTAGGCATAGGAAAAACTCCAAATGAGTTCTATAATGATTATTTTTGATGTAATAACCTGAACTGAAGTGTAAGTAATTGAATGGGTGGAAGGCATAGGATCAGGCCTGTTCAATCATAATTCCCTGTAGAATGCAAATAGTCATGTATTTATCTATATAAAACATGTAATATTAGTGTGCATAAATAATTTACAAATCGGAGAGAGGTAAGAGAGAGTGAATGAATGAGAGAGAGATGTTGTGCACATCCAAAGCTGATATGAAGCAAATATGAAGGCTAAAGAGGAAGTAATGAAGAAGGAGTATAACAGAGTTGATATCTAGGTAAATCAACAAAGTATTTTTTATCGTAGTGCATGGGAGTTGGTGTTTCCATTTAAAGTTTTAGCTTGACAGATGTCTAGTTGGAGCTGGTTGAGGCAGGAGCCTCCTCTGGGTTGTAGCTTGCAGAAAATAAATGGGATTTGGTGCTTCCATTTCAAGTTGTAGCTTGATATATGTCCAGTTGGAGCCGGTTGAAGTAGGAGCCTCCTGTGGATTGTAGCCTGCAGAAAATAGATGGGAGTTGAGGCTTCCTTGCAAGTTGTAGCTTGCAAAAATTTAGGTATTAGCCTCCTGTAGGTTGGAGCCTACAAAAAATCAGTTGTGAGAGGGAGTAAGAGCTTGCATTTGCATCACAACAATAATAAGATGTGGTTTTCTCCCTTATGGGTTTCCACTTATATCTGTTGTATATGTTCATGATGATTATGCGTTGATGTGTTGTTTTTAATCTGCTTACTAATTGTTGCCCACACATTAAGTTTGTTGATTCATTATGTATTAAGCTGCTCATAAAATGTTGTTAAAAAGCAAAAAGAAAAGAGTTTTAATGTCCATGAATTTACTAAACTGCTTCACCTCCCCTCTCAGTTTAGCTAAGGGTTCATCAATTGGTATCAGATCTGGTTCCTTCAGTAACACTTTAACAACTGGAAGGAGGTCCTAGGTCCCCAAAATGCCTAGCATAGAAGGATGCTCAAAAAATAAATCCCTATTGTTTACATGCACAAACTATGCCTTCTGGAAAATAAAAATGAAATCTTATTTGATGTCTCTTGGAGTAGAAGTTTGGATTGTTGTGTTAGAACAATATGCAGTAAAGGATACACATAGTGATAAATAATCCAAACAATAGTTCATAACTAATGCAAAAGAAATGAATGCTCTCCTGAATGGTCTAGGTGAGACGGAATTTATCAAAGTAATGCACAATCAAATTGCCAAAGAAATTTGGGATACATTATAAAATATTCACGAGGGAGATCAGAAAGTGAAGTTGGCTAAACTGCAAGCATATAGAACCTAGTTTGAAATATTAAAAATTAATGAAGATGAAGATATAGATGCATTATTCTTAAGAGTTTCAGAAGTTGTGAATATCATGATAGGTCTAGGAGAAGAAATTAAAGAAAGTGTAGTGGTAATGAAAATATTGAGATCACTACCATCTAGGTTCAATCCCAAGGTTTTAGCCATAGAAGAAACAACAAACTAGGAAACATTGACCAGAAGCCAATTACTTGGGAACCTAACATCATATGAGATGAGACTTCCTAAAGGGAAGTCAAACATGAGGGAGGTTGCCTTTAAGTCAGAAAAATGCATAGAAGAGAAGGAAGGTACATGCTCATGCTCTGATGAAGAAGAAGCCAAATTTTTCAGAAGATTGTATAGAGGCACAGGAAAGTACAAAGGTAAACTTCCATTTAAATGCTTTAATTGTGGAAGAGTGGGGCACTATGCTTAAAAATGTCCTTAGAAGAAAATAGAAAATCAGTCGAAAGGGAAAGAGGAAAGCAGTTTCAGCAATAGGCAGAAAGTGAACAGATATAATAGAAGAACATTCTATGCTCAACAAAACAACAGTGCATCTGAGAGTTCAGATGAATCACTCAATGAATAAGGGACATCAGAATTCATTTTGATGGCCAAGGAAGATCTTGAGGAAGATCTCCTGGAATTTGAAGTAGAAGGTGAGGTAGATCTTGAGGGGGAGTTGGTGAGTGCCCTAAAGGAAATTGATAGACTCAAGCTCAAGACTAGAAAAAATAAGGAAATCCTTCTGAAATATGTTAAGGAAGAACCAAACTCTAAATATTTTATTAAGTTGAAGATTGAACTAGAAGAAGAAAGGAAAGTAGAAGACATTATGTTGCAACAAATAAGAGAGAAAAGTTAGGAATGTGGAAGATTGGAAGAAGAGGTGGTGAGTCTGAGGAATAAATTGGAAAAGGCTCAAACTGATTTAACAATGAACATTCAACAGTTAAAATGTGTTGAACAATTGGACATGATATTGAATGCACAAAGATCTCCTCTTGTAAAGGTTGGGATAGGATATGAAGGAGAAACTAGTAAGTTGAAGGAAGAGGATAAGAAATCTATTACTTTTGTGAAAGTTATAATAAAGGAAAATGATAAATCTCATCAATCTGTGATTATTTCAGCTAGAAGACTGATAGAAGAAAGGAGCAGGTTGTGTAAGCAGATCGGAGATGAGATTGCCTCCATGGGGAACTCAGAGAATGCAAACATTATGAGGAACCCCAAAAAATTATGGAAGAAGAGGAAAAAGGGGGAGCCTATTACTTTAATAACATTATGAATCCATCATAGTCACAAGGGGAGCTTCTCTAGGAAGCAATGTAGATATCCAACCAGTGATAGATAAGAAGTAACATCCTAGGGGGAGAGTAGTTCATAAAAACTCCCCATGAAAGTTGTCTAAGAAGAGCTCCTTGGAATAAGAACAACTAAAAGGTTGGAAAGAACATCATAAAGTAGTAATACAATGATGGACTGTGTATATTCATGCAATCTCAATGATTTTCAAAGGATTATCCCAACAATTCTTATGCACCAAATGGAGCAGCAATCCCAGTCACGTATGTGGACAAAATGAAGAATGCTTATGCAGAAATCTAGTAATGCAATGATGGAAATACAATGGAAAAAGGTGTAACCCTTTTCCATTGATGTTAAAGTGGGAGGAAATGCAAGTAGAGGAAGAAAGACACCTCTCAGAATGAAAGGGGGAGGATGTGTTTCCATCAATGCCAAAGGGCGAGACTATTAGAAACATTGTCATTGATGGCAAAGGAGAAGAAAGGAGCAACATCAAAATTATCATTGAGGACAAAGGAGCAGATCAGGATCAACTGGAGTATAAAGGAGAAATAAGGAAAATAAGGCAAAAGTATAGTGGAGGAGCACAAAAGAGGCAAAAGAGCAGTGCTATGCAGCAAAGAAGAAAACTGTGCAGTGCAGGGTCAAGTCGGGCTATTCACGTATCAGAATGGTAAGCAAAGGAAAATTGTGCAGCAAAGGTCAAGTCGGGTGTATGTGTGTAGCAAAGAAAACAAGTAATAAACAAGCTTAGGGTCGAGCCGTGAACACGTGCAGCAAGAAGAAAGGGAGTGAACGAGTGGGTCGAGTCGTGCAATCTACATTCATAATATTTCAAGAGTCAGGTTGGTATATACGTTCAGAATAGTGCAGGTTAAGGGTCGAGTCATGTAAATTCAAGTTTAGAATAGTGCAGCGGATCACATATCGTAGTCAGAGCAGGAGGAATATCGCATAAACACAAAAAACACAGAAACTGCCAAGTGTGATATGTTGACATGGCTAGATGATGTGGCGGTGACATGGCAAGTTGACATGGAAGGTGACGACAGACCGCAATAAAAGTTTGATGACATGGCAAGGTGATGTGTCATGATGACATGGCACCCCCAGTGGGACCCGAACCCTTTATCGCATATCGCAAGTCACAAATCTCATAAGGGATTGCACTCATGAACCATGTTGAAATGTCGAAATGCGAAGTGCGATAAAGAGCCTGGATGGGATATGCTTCAAATCCAAAGACTAAAGGATTTAAAGTCCGATGTGAGACCCAATCGGATATCACAAATCACAAAGCTCAGGAGGAATAGTGCACAAGGACAAAGCCGAAATGCAAAGTGCGATAAAGAGCCCGGATGTGATACACTTAAAAGAAAAAGACTAAAGGATTTAAATTTCTGCGTGGGACCCAATCAGATATCACAAATCCCAAAGCTCAGGAGGAATAACGCACAAGAACAATGCCGAAATGTGAAATGAGATAATATTATCAGATGCAATTTTATTCAGAGTTCCATTGTAATGTGTTTCAAGTCCAGTCTAACGACAGTTTATGAAGAAAATCTCAACGCGGGTACAAAGGCTCGGGTAAGTGACCCAACACAGAGCAAAGGGCAGAGAAAGAAGAACATTGCGGTTATGAGGAGATAAGCACTATGGGTTGAGTCAGGCTCAACAACACTCCAGGTAGTGTTGGGTGTTGAGACAAAGGTGAAGGATGAATGTTGTGGGCACGAGTAGAAGATGCAGAGTCGGGCAAAAGGAGATATGGTGGCACTGTTGAAAACGCAACAACTGGGTCGAGTCAGGCAAAAGGCGTTTGTGCAGAACTATTATAATATAACAACAAAAACAAAAAACACAATGATAACAGAAGAAAGGAAAAATGCACAACGAACCAAGAGCTTAAAGGGCTGAGTGAAATATTGTTGTAACTATAAATATATTTATTAATTTTTATTGTATGTGATGCAAGGGAAAGTCTCCATGGGCATAAGAAAAACTTGAATGAGTGTTGTAATGATTATTTCTGATGTAATAACCTGAACTAAAGTGTAAGGAATTGAATGGGTGGAAGGCATAGGATCAGGCATGTTCACTTCGAATTCCATGTAGAATGCAAACAGTCATGTATTTATCTGTATAAAACATTTAATATCAGTGTGCATAAATAAGTTACAGAGGGGAGAGAGGTAAGAGGGAGTGGATGAATGAGAGAGAGATGATGTGCACATCCAGAGCTGACATGAAGAAAATATGAAGGCTGAAGAGGCAGCATCGAAGAAGGAGTATAATAGAGTTGATATCCAGGTAAATCAAAAAAGTATTTTTTATTGTAGTGCATCAGAGTTGGTGCTTCCATTGAAAGTTGTAGCTTGATAGATGTCCAGTTGGAGCTAAATGAGGTAGGAGCCTCTTGTGGGTTGTAGCCTGTAGAAAAAACATGGGAGTTGGTGCTTCCATTTCAAGTTGTAGTTTGATAGATGTCCAGTTGGAGCTGGTTGAGGTAGGAGCCTCTTGTGGGTTGTAGCATACAGAAAATAGATGGGAGTTGGAGCTTCCTTGCAAGTTGTAGCTTGCAGTATTTGAGATATTAGCCTCCTGTAGGTTGGAGCCTAGAAAAAATCAGTCATGAGAGGGAGTAGGAGCTTGCCTTTGCATCACAACAATAATAAGATGTGGTTTTCTCCCTTACGGGTTTCCACTTACATCTGTTGTCTATGTGCATGATGATCATGTGTTGATGTTTTTTTTTAATCTGCTTATTACTTGCAGCCCACACATTAGGTTTGCTGATTCATTATGTATTAAGTTGCTCATAAAATGAAGTTGTTAAAGAGAAGAAAGAAAAGAATTTTGATTCCCATGAATGTACTAAACTGATTCATCCCCCCCCCCCCCTCTCAGTTTAGCTAAGGGTTCATCAAATAAGAGCTCAAGCCAAGGCTGAAATTCATTAAGTCTGGGTCAGAGGCCTTTAGTGAGCAGTGAGTTTGGTTGAGCACTTGCAGGGTGACCTCAGTTGAGAAACAAAATTGTAATCCATATTTATTCTTCTAATTAATGCAAGAGGCGTTGGGGTGTAGCAGATTGGCATCCTCGAATAAACATACTTGTTGCGTAAATATGATTTCTTATTGCATGTCTGGAATTTTTGCTCTAAATTTTGAAATAATGTCCGCAAAATAGTATAGTAGGTTTGTGTCTTATGATTTTGGTTAAAACCTCATGAGAAATTATATATCTATAAAATAATTTCTACGTATGGAATTGAAAACTTCTTCCTTTCTCAGCATATCGAGCTGCCATCTGAATCTTTTGCATAGCTTCCTAGAGAAATTTTGTTCTCTCTACAAATGCACTCACCAAATCTGGAAATCTTCCTCCGGCTTCATTGTCTCTACCCCTCATTGTTTCTGCTTCCTTCTCTAGCTTTCCGACAACTGCTACTACTCTCTGGAAATCGAACTGTCAAAGAAATTGAACCCCTCAAGTGTCTTCTCCATCTACCCATCGACTTCTTCTTATAATCCTATGTTGGAGCACCAACAACCAAGATTAAAAATTAATCAAGGGCCCAGATTGATTCCCTGTCGATCCGTGTGAGTTTCTCGATGATTCTCACCTTATCTCAATTAATATTGATTAATTAACCTTATTCCCTACGTTTAAACTTAGGAAATATTAAAAATTGGCTAATAATCTGATTGAGACACTTCTAGGTGGAATTTACAAAAACAATTTCTAGATTTTAGGGATCTGTGGTTTAGCCTCTCTGCAAATTTTCGAGATTAGAACACCTCTGATGCTACAAAAAATAACAAGGAGGACACTTAATTATCTAATTTCTCTTCTATTCATCTATCAAAAGGGGAGGAAAAAGGTTGGAGCTCATTGAGAGATAGGGGAGTTCTTGGAAGAAATATTTTCCTTCGACAATCTTCTTAGAACATATTTTTCATTATTGTTCTTAGAGTCATGGGCACGAATGGACAAGAAATTGAAGGGTTTCTTAGAACTATGAAGTTGACTACAATCCTAATTGGTAAAGAGGATAGTTTTGTTTCACTATGGGAAAGTGGTGAAGGAACACTTTGAAGATATATTCGTCCTACTAACAAGTATGCACAACAATTAATTAAATTCAAACCAAGGAAAGGGTATTTTCCTTAGTGTTTCATTATTTATGTTTAAATGTTTAGATCTTCAATGAAGGTATGATGTTACCAATTTCATTTCTTACCTAAAAATATAGTGTTATTTAAATTTAGAAGATTTATTATTTGGCAAATTGAAAAGAGTTATAGATATGTTGTATGTTTCTCCATTTACAAAGCAATAAAATTATATTAAATCAAATCTCTTACCATATATGTATTTTAAAGAGTAAATATTATTGCATAACATTCTGAAAATAGGTATTAAAGTATCTGATTGATCTAGTGTGGGAACCCTACACACCATCAATCACATCCACCTACCTCATCGTGAACTTTTATAACGATAAACTTTAACTCAATATTAAAACGTCTATTTTTATCAAATGCTTTGCATTAATCTCAACCATTAGCCATTCAATATTTAATGTGAATCCATTTCAAATCAATATAAGAGTAACGCACTTAAAAAAATAAATTATATTCATATTTAGGAAAACATCAAAATATACACCATATAAATGATGAAAAGCAAAAAAAAAAATTCCATTATCAATGAATCCTTCGAATATAAAATACATACATAAAGAAAAATCAAAATTTCCACACATATAGAATATATAAAATGATGATAAAAAAGATAAATTCCCTGATCAAGGAATGTTTGAAATGATAATCAATGAAATATGAAAAGGAACGAAAGATGACTAAGTTTGTATAAGAGTAGTGCAAATGTATGTAATTACCACCATTTTGTCAATTTATTAATTCTTAGTTATTTGGATGTTCCAATTTTCATGGTTCCTAATATGTCGAGTAATAAATTTATTATTTTACTAGAATCATTGTTTAGTCATCACATAAGCTATATCTTTTATTTTTTATTCATTTTACATGAGATTTTGTTCTCTTCCTAATAATTTACTTAATTTTTTTCCTGAAATATATCATATTAATTTATTTATTTTAAGATAATATTTTGCATGTATAAAGAAAAAATATTTAAATAAACGAAATATAACAAGAAAACTCATATAGACATACACATTCATTTTTTAAAATATAAGAAAATTTATATAGACACACATTCATTTTTTATTTTTAAAGTTAAAATTGTATTTTGTTAAAAAGTCAAGCAAAACATATATATCCTGCCGATATTATTAGCTTATATGTTTTTAGGTAGGTGGTTTCAATTTACCTAAATAGGAAACTAGATGATTTTTAGTCCAAAATTTAAGAATTTTCAACATTACAAGCATAACAAAGTTATTTATGAGTGTATTGTAAAAACAAAAACTGACTATAAGCATAGGTACTCAAGTATCTGAAGAAGTGAGTAGGACTATGTCTCGATCATTCGATCTTGGAGCATGTGAATATAATTTCCACTAAAAATGAAGTTATATGTGAGAAATCCTCTCCTTAATTTTCTTTAGAAAATAGTTCTAATTGCGCTTATATCTTGTTAGGTCCCTATATTACTAGTGTAGTCCCTTTGTTGTTAGTGTAACCCCCTTATTGTTATTATTGTACCCTTGTAACCCCCATATTGTTATTATTGTGCCCTTAAATTATTATTGTTAGGTCAGCTAGGATTACATTGTAGCCCCACTAGGATTACATTGTGGCCCCATAGACTCCTATATATAGAAAGGAGGTTTTGTAATTTGTATCATCCAAGAATTGTTCATTCATGTATTGTATTCGAGGTTTCCCCCTCGAAGTGACTTATTTCTAAGGTGTTGATATCTCTTTTCTTCTATTTTTGGAGCTGGTTTCACAACATTTGGTATCAGAGCTTTGGATTCTAGGGTTTTCGCTGCTCCAAACCAGTCGTCGTGGAATTTTCGCTATAACTTTTTTTCTACGAAGGTTCAGAAACTGAAATTTTTAGAGTGTGAAGCCGAAATCCTGAGGAACATCATCGAAAAATTTCAGAGCTTGGTTCACAATATTTTCGGAGATATGATCTGTGGACGTCAGGGCATTTTGCAGGCTCCTGAATTTAACCTAAACAGGTCGTCGCGGAATTTGCGCTATAACATTTTTTCTACGAAGTTTCAGAAGCTGAAAGTTTTAGAGAGTGAAGCCGAAATCCTGAGGAACATCGTCTCAAAATTTTAGAGCTTGGTTCGCAATATTTTCAAAGATGTGATCTGTGGAATTTAGGTCTTTTTCAGGCTCCCGAATTTCATCTCAAAGAGGTTATCATGGGAAAATATTCATAAATCTCTCTCTGAGCATTGGATTGGAATGTTGTAAAAAGTGGCCACAAGTACACGGACTCTAGTTTCTTTTCTATCAATTTTAGAGCCAAAGGAGGAAACAGTGACACGTGGCAAGTCGTACAAGTTTTCTCTACTGAACCAGTCCATAATTGGGTCATTGTGGGAGACATAACTTTGCCTTGAAGAATCCAAATCAGGTAAGACCTATGACATTTGAAAGAAGCTTCAGAGGGATACTACAAGGCCGAATTTTAGATATTGAGGATCTGCAATTACAGATATAATTCAATTTCAATATAGAGCTCCTCAGAAGCAAGTAAAAGGTGTGTAATTTTTTTTCTCGAATTGCATATGTCTTGTTTGAAGAATCAAGTTGAATTGATTCCAAGGGCATATTGTAGAATATATATCAGTATTATATTCTAAAATGGCCCCTAAAAGGAATTCAACGCTCATTAAGCCTTTATAAGGCTCTACTATGACTCATGAAGACGAAGAATGGCAACATGACATATCAAATTTACAACAGCAAGTGCAACAAATTTCGCTCTCGCAAAGAGCAACAAAAAATGACATGGAAGTTTTGAAGAAAGGTGTGGAAACTAAGATGGATGGTTTGAAGAAAGGCGTGGAATCTAAGATGGATGGTTTGAAGAATGGCATGGAAGCTAAGATAGATGACATGGAAGCTAAGATAGATGGCATGGAAGCTGGCATGGAAGCTGGCATGGAATCTAAGATGGATGACATGGAAGCTAAGATCGATGAAAAAATGAAAGACAACATGGAAAACATGAAGAATGATCTAAAAGCAGACATGGAAGGTTTGACAAAGTTGATACAAGAAATGTTTCCTAATGGTGAAAATATAGTAGAAGAAACTCATGATGAGAACAAAATAAATGTTAATCGTGATTTCATAAACTCTAATGTTGGCGGAAAGAACCACCATATTCCAAAAATGGATATGAGGAAGTTTGATGGAAAGGATCCTGTAACATGGATACTACAGATGGAGCAATATTTTGATCTCCATAATGTGCAAAACACACAAAAGGTACGCATTGCAACTTTACATTTAGAACAAAATACATTTGTATGGTATTGATGGCTTTGCTCTCGTAAAAAAATTGTCACTTGGTCAATTTTTATGGAGGAAATGATAGCACATTATGAGGATACAAAGAGCAACACCTTCTTTAGCCAATAGTGGAGGAGCTGATCAGGTGATCATGTCCTAAGTTGAAAAAATGCTCAAAAATGGAATTTCTCAGAATTAGTTGAAACCTGAACGACCGGATAGGCCTCATCGTTGCAATTTTGGTGTTGCAAACGACACTCAAATCCGACATCGTATGAGAAAGTTATGCAGGTTTGAAGTTTACAGTATCTTTCAAAAATTCAGTTTGACCAAGGTTTACTTGACTTTGGAATTATTTAAAAAAAAAAAATATTCCTTGGAATATTCCTCAAAATATTCCCCAAAATATTCCCTAGAATATTCCACAGGGACATATTAGAATTCGACAAGTGGCATTCGGTTATTAGTTGAAGGGTTGACTTTGGAGTTTTGGGACCAATCAGGAGCTACCACATGGCAGGCCCGGAGGCCGCCACATGGCCCCAGGATGGACAGAAATGGTCTATCAAAATATTTATATTTTATAGTTCACAGGATTCGACCTTGGGTCGATGGCCTACCAACCCAAAGGCCCAACCAGGCGAGCTCCACGGTGCTTCTTAACAAGAGTGGGAAACACGTTGGTTTTGGTGTTTGAATTAAAAATAGGCGGAAAAGTTAAAGGGATAGCCCCTTAGGACTAGCCCGCTTAAAATGACCAAGGCTCAAAAACCGCCATACCTATCCACGTGGGTTTGTTAACGATAACCGCCAACCTTGTTAAACGGGTCACATGGCATTAAAACAAAACATGTGTGTTTTATTTGTTAACCCCTACATTTAACTTACCGCGCGAAAATATGTGACATGCGCCCAGTCTTGTCCAAAAATAAATGCCACGGTTAGGAGGTTGGCGAAAAATTTGGAGTGCCCACCAAAAATTCGAAGTTAGGCCGAATTTGTCTAGCTTAACTGCAGTTATCCCACATTTAGTGGGGTTTTCAGGTGACATTGGGCAGAATATTGTTTTAATCATAATTTCTCCAATATTGGACCAATTTGGACGAAATCTTAGTCAATTTAGACTATTTTGAGCATTCTGGATCCATTGGGACAAGTTTAAGAGCCAACAGAGGTGTTTTACAGCCATTTTTTCTTCAGGGAAGCTTGGAGAGCCATTAGGGCCATGAGGGAAATGGAGCTGCATTGGGCTACACTTCACTGTTTTAGGTGAAATAAAAGTCATTCTTAGCTTATTTCTACCTCTTGAATTCATTTTCATAGCCGGTTTTTCCTGTTTAGGCCTTTTTCTCACTGTATTACCAATTTGAGCATCATAATATAGCAAGGACATGCCCATTGGGAGCTTTGACTCGGCAGATGTAGCCCAGGAGGGGTGAACTGCCTCATCATGTTGTTGTGTGTTTATGGTGAAGTTATTATGTTTTGTATTTCATATTCAAGATGTTAAACAATAATTTTAATTAACATTCCCTCACACATAAACTCATAAACAATTACCAAAAACACTTTGTTTTACTTACAAGACATTACAAACACTTTGCACACTTAATTTAGTAGAAATGAATACTTTGAACAACAGTACAAATACTTTCATTTTCAGATCAGATGGTATCAGAGCTAAGGATTTGAGCCTTATGAGCTAGATTTTTACTCAGCATTTGTTTTGTGCAAAGATATAGTTGATTGTTTGCAAGTTTTGATGCTTACTAGGTTTAAACTCAAGAGAGGTGAAGGACACTTGGTTAGTGCACAAAGTAATCCACAACCAAGAAGGGTCAGAGAGCCACCTCCAAGAGCCATAGAAGCAGCTTCAAGCATGTATTCAAGAGAGGGAGAAGCTCCTGAAGATATGGATCCCAAGGAAGAAGAACAGGTATTCCGGAAAGCTTTCTTGGATATGACAGAGATGGTGAGGATACTCTACCAAGAAAGGAATGATAGGCTTGTTGTAGAAGGGTCTAAAAACCAGAAAGAATGAGAGGGTTCTTCAGGAGGAAAGAAAAGTGATGACAAGTCAAAGAAAGGACATGGAGGAAATGGTGATCCACCATCCCCATCTTCATCCTCTTCCTCTACATCGTCATCCTCAACTTTGGTGAATCAATCTCACAAGTCATTCTTAGCTTATTTCTACCCTCAATTCATTTTCACAGCTGTTTCAGCCTATTTAAGCTTATTTATCACTATAAAACCAATTTGAGCAACCTAATAGAGCAAGGACATGCCCATTGGGAGCCTTGGACCCGACAGATGTAGCCCAGGAGGGGTGAACTACCTCATCATGTTGCTGTGTTGTTATGGTGAAGTTATTTTGCTGTGTATTTCTGATTCAAGATGTTAAACAATAATTTTAATTAACATTCCTTCACACATAAACTCAAAAACAGTTACCAAAAACACTTTGTTTAATTTGCAAGACATGATAAACACTTTGCACATTTAATTAAATGGAAATGAATACTTTGAACAATAGATAAAAATAGTTTCATTTTTAGATCAGTTGGTATCAGAGCTAAGGATTTGAGCCTTAGGAGCTAGAGTTTAACTCATCATTTGTTTTGTGCAAAGATATAGTTGATTGTTTGCAAGTTTTGATGCTTACTAGGCTTAAACTTAAGAGAGGTGAAGGCAATTTGGTTAGTGTACAAAGTAATCCACAACCAAGAAGGGTCAAAGAGCCACCTCCGAGAGCCATAGAAGCAGATTCAAGCATGTATTCAAGAGAGGGAGAAACTCCTGAAGATATGAATCCCAAAGAAGAGGAACAGGTGTTCCGAAAGGCTTTCTTGGATATGACAGATATGGTGAGGATACTCTACCAAGAAAGGAATGATAGGCTTGTTGTAGAAGGGTATAAAAACTAGAAAGAAGGAGAGGGTTCTTCAGGAGGAAAGAAAAGTGATGACAATTCAAAGAAAGGACACGAAGGAAATGGTGATCCACCATCCCCATCTTCATCCTCTTCCTCTAAATCGTCATCCTCAACTTTGGTGAATCAATCTCACAAGTCTAAAACTACTAGTAAAAGTCCATTTTTAAAGCTTGATGTTAAATTTGAGTTGTCTATGTTTAAGGGTGAAGTCAATACAGAGAAACTTGACAATTGGATAAGACAGTTGGAAGTTTACTTTAGGATACAAAACCTTCATGAATACGACACCAAGATTCAGTTAGCCTCTTTAAGAATGGAAGGAGCAGCATTGGTATGGTGGGAGTCCAAGACCAAGGATGAAATTAAAAAACATGGTAAGATCACTTTATCATGGGCTGAATTTAATTACGCAATTAAGCAACAATTTTATCCATTAGCTCATTTACAAAAGGCTATCATGAATTGGCAAAGTTTTAGACAACTTAAAGGACAAAGTGTTCAATATTACACTCAAGAGTTTATAATAAGGGCTTTACTACTTGGAATTGATTTGCATAGTCAAGATAACTTGTTGAAATATATGGGTGGTTTACACAATTACCTTATACATACTATCCTTATGTTCAATCCTACTAGTCTAGACGAAGTTTGTGTACAAGCTATGCATTTAGAGGCTAGAGGTAAACAATCTTTTGATGGGAATATGGATAGTGAATTCAAAGGCAAAGGGAGGAAAAGAAATGCAAATCTAGGAAAGAAAAAGGAAAGTTCTTTTGTAAAAATTGTTCCAAAACAAGCCACGATGAAGACCATTGCTGGAAGCTTCATCCAGAGCTGAAACCAGAGAAATTTAAAAACAAAGATAAGGCCAAAGAAAAGGGAAAAACTGTTGCAACTGTTGAACAAGACTTAGGGTCTGAATCAGGTGACGAAACTAAAAGCATAACCATGGTACTAAGGAACATAAAGGGAAAATAGATTGTCAAGGAAACAAATCCCAGTTCTAGCACTTTAAACTGTCACATAGAAGCTCAAAATGAAAAGAGGAGGATAGAGCTATTTCATATAAGGATAATCTCAAAACACACAAAGATAGACACACTATTTGATAGTGGGTCTCAAGCAAATCTCATCTCAGAAGACTTAGTCAAGAAGTTGAAACTTGAGACCATACCTCATCCAAAGCCATATCCACTTGGTTGGATTTGCAAGGATGCTAATTTACAAGTCTCAAGAAAGTGCATGTTGCGCTTCTCCATAACAGCTAATTATGTTGATTGGGTTGAATTAGATGTGGTACCTCTTGACATTACAGGTGTTGTGTTGGGTAGTTCGTATTTATATGACAGAAAAGTGATCTTCCATTGCCATGAGAACAAGTACCATTTGTTCAAAGATGGAAAAGAGTTTATTGTGAGAGCACATTGGAAGAAGCTAGAATTTTCTTTAGTCCATGCGGGACAATTGAAAAGGCTTGTCAATGCAAGTCAAAATATGACTTTGTTGATGATTAAGCAAAAATATTTTGTACATTCTCCTTTTCATGTTATTGCTGATGTAAATGATGATATGTTTCATCCTGAAAGCAAGTCATCTTTTGAAGATGACAAGATGTTGCAGAAAGTGCCTTTGATGTCAATCAATGCAAAGAACAAAGTGTCGGTGCAGAGTGGTGCAAGAATCCAAAAGATGGAAATGCATGCAAGCAAAGAGGACACAAAGTTCAGCATGGGTCAATGCTAGTTTCAGAATGACAGGTTGGTATGGCGAGAAAACTTGGTTGGGATTCGACGCAAGTACATGGCTCAATTGTCAAAAATTTGCCATGAGGATAGTTGGCAAGGTGAATCTTATTTTCAGTCTCCTTTGAAGTTTGACCATTATAGAAATAGTATGTATTCTACAAATTTCAGTTGTTGTTCTGCAAATTTCAAAAATTTGCATCGTGACTCAGTCAAGGTTAGCAACAGTCGGTCAGTAGATTCAAGAAAGAATTTGTCTTTTTATAAGAAGCTCAATTTGATGAAGTCAGGAAGATTTCA
The DNA here is from genome assembly GCA_034641835.2 of Pinus albicaulis. Lineage (NCBI taxonomy): Eukaryota > Viridiplantae > Streptophyta > Pinopsida > Pinales > Pinaceae > Pinus > Pinus albicaulis. The sequence continues at coordinate 333,029,464 of CM076578.1, read as the reverse complement.
GTGGTTCAAGGTTGGAAGAGTGGAGAATTAGTCTCCTCAATTTCAATTTCTATAAATCAGAGAGCTTTTGGGGTCCAAAAGCTTCCCATTTGGGAGGTGTGATCAGGTGATCATGTCCTAAGTTGAAAAAATTCTCAAAAATGGAATTGATCAGAATTGGTTGAAACCTGAACGAACGGATAGGCCTCGTCACTATGATTTTGGCGCCATGAACAACACTCAAATCCGACATCGTATGAGAAAGTTATACAGGTTTGAAGTTTACAGTATCCTTCAAAAATTCAGTTTGACCAAGGTTGAATTGACTTTGGAATTATTTAAAAAATGAATATTCCCTGGAATATTCCATAGGGTCATATCAAAATTCGACAAGTGGCATTCAGTTATTAGTTAAAGGGTTGACTTTGGAGTTTTGGGACCAATCAGGAGTTGCCACGTGGCAAGCCTGGAGGCTGCCACATGGCCCCAGGACGGACAAAAATGGTCTATCAAAATATTTTTATTTTACAGTTCACAGGATTCGACCCCAGGTCAATGGCCTACCAACCCAAAGGCCCGACCAGGCAGGCTCCATGGTGCTTCTTAACAAGAGTGGGAAACATGTTGGTTTTGGTGTTTGAATTAAAAATAGGCGGAAAAGTTAAAGGGCTAGCCCCTTAGGACTAGCCCGCTTCAAATGACCAAGGCTCAAAAACTGTGGCCTTAAAGGCCCTAACCGCCATACCTATCTGCGTGGTTTTGTTAACGATAACCACCAACCTTGTTAAACAGGTCACATGGCATTAAAACAAAACATGCGTGTTTTATTTGTTAACCCCGACATTTAACTTACCGCGCAGAAATCCGTGACATGTGCCCAGTCTTATCCAGAAATAAATGCCACGGTTAGGAGGTTGGTGGAAAATTTGGAGCACCCACCGAAAATTCGGAGTTAGGCCAAATTTTTCTAGCTTAACTGCAGTAATCCCACATTTAATGGGGTTTTCAAGTGACATTGGGCAGAATATTGTTTTAATCATAACTTCTCCAATATTGGACCAAATTGGACGAAATCTTAGTCAATTTCGACTATTCTGAGCATTCTGGAGCCATTGGGATAGGTTTTAGAGCCAACAGAGGGGTTTTAAAACCATTTTTTCTTCAGGTAAGCTTGGAGAGCCATCAAGGCCATGAGGGAAATGGAGCTGCATTGGGCTACACTTCACTGTTTTAGGTGAAATAAAAGTCATTCTTAGCTTATTTCTGCCTTCTGAATTCATTTTCACATCTATTTTTTCCTGTTTAGGCATTTTTCTCACTGTATTACCAATTTGAGCATCATAATATAGCAAGGACATGCCCATTGGGAGCCTTGGACCCGGCAGATGTAGCCCAGGAGGGGTCAACTGCCTCATCATGTTGTTGTGTGTTTATGGTGAAGTTATTCTGCTGTGTATTTCAGATTCAATATGTTAAACAGTAATTTTAATTAACATTCCCTCACACATAAACTCATAAACAGTTACCAAAAACACTTTGTTTTACTTACAAGACATTACAAACACTTTGCACACTTAAATTAATGGAAATGAATACTTTGAACAGCAGTACAAATACTTTCATTTTCAGATCAGAAGCATATTTAGGACTTCCAAAATTTGAATATAAGGGTAACTGATATTCCAGAGGAACACAGGATTGATCTCTTCATAAGTACTTTAAAGGATAACATCCAACATGAAGTTCACGTTTTAGAACCTGATTCATTGTAGAAGGCATTCAGGTTGGCAAGAAAAATTGAATGTAAAATTATGGCGACAAGGAAGCCTACCACTCACTTCTATAAAGAGGGAAGTGTTGTTACTCCTAGATTTCAACAACCTAGAAGGTTGACACCACAACAATTGGAAGAAAAAAGAGAAAAAGGGCTTGGCTACAGTTGTGATAGCAAATACACTAAAGGTCATAAGTGTGCTGAGAAGAAATTAATTTACATAGATTGTGAAGAGGAAGAAGAAAATGAACAAGAAGAGGATATACACCAGAAACCAACCCTAGAAGAGGAAGAAATGATTCCAACCATATCGTGTAATGCATTGGAAGGAATTACCACTCCTCAAACTCTCAAGATAGAAGGACATATCACGAAGAAAAAGGTAATAATGTTGATTGATTCAGGTAGTACCCATAATTTTATTCATTGTAAGGTAGCCAAGGAATTGAATTGTTTCCTATACCCAGCACTAGAATGTCAAGTGATGGTTGCAAATAGAGGAACTATAAATTTCTCTGGAAAATGCCATAATATCAAGCTAACCATGGGGGAATATGTATTGACTAGTCCAATGCTTTCCATTCCTATGGGAGGTGCTGATGTTTTACTAGGAGTACAATGGTTACAATCTTTGGGGACGGTAGCTTTTAATTTTCAAGAACTTTTCTTGAAATTCTTCTCAGAAGGAAAGGAAGTCGAATTACGGGGTATTGAAGGGAAGCCAGGAAGGATAATAAGCTCTAATGGCATGACAAAGCTTCTAAAGAAAGAACAACGAGGCGTAATTGCACATTTATGCTCACTAGAAGTTCCAACATCAAAATCATCTATTTCTGCAGATCTCCAACAAGTCTTGGACAATCATTCCAAGGTGTTTGAAACTCCCAAAGGACTCCCACTTATTCATGATCATGATCATGCTATTCATTTGATTCTAGGAAGTGTTCCTCCAAACATCAGGCCTTATAGATATCCTTACTTCCAAAAGAGCGAAATTGAACGTATGATTGCAGAAATGTTAGAGGCGGGTGTAATTCAACCTAGTCAAAGTTCTTTCTCTGCTCCTGTAGTATTGGTACACAAGAAGGATGGATCATGGCGAATGTGTCCGGATTATAGGGAGCTCAATAAGCTCATCATTAAAGATAAATTTCCCATTCCTGTGATTGATGAATTATTGGATGAATTACATGGAGCAATTTATTTTACCAAGTTGGATCTTCATTCAGGATATCATCAAATTAGAATGAAGACTCAAGATATTCCAAAAACATCATTTCGAACTCATGAGGGTCATTATGAATTTTTGGTCATGCCTTTTGGCCTTACCAATGCACCTTCTACATTTCAAGGGTTGATGAATTCCATTTTCAAACCCTTCCTTAGAAAATTTGTGCTAGTATTTTTTGAAGATATACTAATCTACAGCAGGTCTTGGAAGGATCATGTTGAACATGTTGACAGGGTGCTCAAACTATTGCAGGAGAAACAATTATATGCAAAAAAGTCCAAATGTTTCTTTGGAGTACAAGAGGTGGAATATCTGGGTCATATTGTATCTCACGAGGGTGTTAAAGTGGACCCTAACAAAATTAAAGACATTAAGGAATGGAAAGTTCCCACAACCATAAAGCAGTTGCGAGGATTTCTCGGGTTAACAGGGTATTATCGCAAGTTTGTTAAGAATTATGGGAGAATAGCAGCACCTCTAACAACATTATTGAAGAAAGATGCATTTTCACGGACTCCTGAAGCAACTAAGGCCTTTGAACGTCTTAAAGAGGCAATGTGCCTAGCACCGGTCTTAGCTACACCAGACTTCACAAAAACCTTTATCGTGGAATGTGATGCCTCAGGAAATGGAATTGGTGCAGTTTTAATGCAGGAAGGAAGACCCATTGCTTTTGAAAGTCGTCCAATCAAAGGAAAGTATTTACAGAAACCTATTTATGAGAAGGAAATGTTAGCAATACTACATGCACTAAAGAAATGGCGAACTTACCTAATGGGAAGACACTTCAAGGTAAAAATCGATCATGATAGTCTTAAACACTTTTTGGAACAAAGACTATCATCAGAAGAGCAGCAAAAATGGGTCACAAAGATGTTGGGTTATGACTTTGAAATAATCTACAAAAAAGGAAAGCTTAATGTTGTTGCAGATGCACTCTCAAGAAAGAATGAAGAGGTGAAAGCATTGCTTTGTGCCATTTCTATTATCCAACCAGATTGGATAACCGAAGAAAGAGATGAATGGAAGAAGGACAAATATGTATGGACACTCATTCAAAAGTTGCAGCAAGATCCTAGTACATCCGATACATTTAGTTGGAAAAATGATTCCTTATGGTACAAAGATCGCTTATATCTTTGTAAGAATTCCCAACTAAAACAAAATATTCTTTTGGAATTGCACACTTCTCCTTTAGGAGGACACTCAGGATTTTTAAAAACTTACCACAGGGTGAAGAAAGAACTTTTTTGGGATGGCCTTAAATCTGATATTCAAAATTTTGTGGCGGAATGTTTGGTTTTCCAGCAGAATAAAGTTGAGACAATTAAGATCCCGGGACTTCTACAACCTTTATCCATTCCAAGTCAACGTTGGGAGGAGATTTCAATGGATTTTATCACAGGTTTACCTAAGTCCGAAGGAAAGAGTGTCATCATGGTGGTAGTTGATAGACTTACCAAGTATGCACACTTTTTTGCATTATCTCATCCATTTAAAGCAAGTGCAGTTGCTACTACATTTATGGACAGAATTCAAAAGCTACATGGAAGCCCAAGGGTTATTGTGAGCCACAGAGATCCCATTTTTACTGGAAATTTTTGGACGGAGTTATTTTCTTGTTTGGGTACTCAATTAGCTCATAGCTCATCTTATCATCCTCAATGCGATGGTCAAGCTGAGATAGTGAATAAATTTTTGGAAGGATATCTTCCTTTTTTGTATCTGATAAACAAACACAATGGGTCAAGTGGTTACCTCTCATTGAATGGTGGTATAACACTTCCTTCCATACTGCAGCAAAAATGACCCCATTTATGGCACTTTATGGATATCATCCACCATCCATCACATCATCTTTAAGGGAAAATTCGAAGGTTCAAGCGGTGGAAGATCACATCGAGCATCAGCAAGAAGTTCTCCAACTCTTAAAGGATAACCTGAATTTGGCACAAAATCGAATGAAACAACAGGCAGATCAACATCGCAGCGAGAGAAGTTTTGATGTAGGAGATTGGGTATTTTTACGGCTACAACCATATAAACAAATGTCCCTCAAGCAAGCTAAGAAGGATAATAAATTATCGCCAAAGTACTATTGTCCTTACAAGGTGTTGCAAAAGATTGGTACTATGGCATACAAATTGGAGCTTCTTGCTTATTCACGAGTGCATCCAATTTTCCATGGTTCATGCTTAAAGAAGGTTATAGGTGAAAATATTCTAGTTCAAACAATATTTCCAGAACTTGATGACGAAGGAAAAATCATATTGGAACCTAAAGAAGTCACGGAAACAAGAACTCGATAGCTACGGAATCGATTAATTTCAGAGTATCTCATAAAGTGGAAGAACTTACCCACTGAAGAATCTACATGGGAGGATGAGAATTTTATACAGAAGCACCCAGAGCTACTCAAGCGTTGAGGACAACACTTTTTTGAAGGAGAGGGGCATGTTAGGTCCCTATATTACTAGTATAGTCCCTTATTTTTGTTAGTGTAACCCCCTTATTGTTATTATTGTACCCTTGTAACCCACATATTGTTATTATTGTGCCCTTAAATTATTATTGTTAGGTCGGCTAGGATTACATTGTGGCCCCATGGACTCCTATATATAGAAAGGAGGTTTTTTAATTTGTATCATCTAAGAATTGTTCATTCATGTAATGTATTGGAGGTTTCCCCCTCGAAGTGGCTTATTTCTAAGGCGTTGATATCTCTTTTATTCTATTTTTGGAGCTGGTTTCACAACATATATTTTGATATCATCCATGCCAGATAATATGTTATATCTCTCAACTTGTTTATCCACCAAAATTATTCCTAACAGAGTCTTCATCTTCCAATATAAGGCCAGTGCTCCATTATAATTCCATCAAGAACTGTTTGGGATGTGTTTCGAATTGGCATGGTGTATCCTTTTTTGAAGCGTGGAGAGAATGGTGGGAGTGGGCCTCCCTTAAGGAATTTAGAAACATGCCACCCCTAGCCTACTAGAGTATGTGGAAAGCGAGAAATAGATCCATCTTCAAATAAAAATCTTCCATTCCATATCAGTGGCAACCAAAGTTGTTTCTAATTATGAACTTATCCTAGTTGATGAATGTTCACATATTCTATGGAATGTAGTTGCTGAGGAGGATAAAAAATCTCAACCTTGGGCTATTTTTTAGGGACGTCTTCAGAATGGAGATTATGGAAGGGGGTCTACACTATATATCCATGAAAATCATTCGTATAAGATACAAAGTGGATTAGGGAGGGGAATGAACAACTATGCAAAACTTCTCAACCTCAAATTCCTTCTTCTTTTTGCAATTGAAAAATAATGTCACATTGCACAGATCTTTGGTGATTTTATGATCATTATTAATTGGTTTAATGAGCTTCAACGTTGCCACATTCACCCATGGAGACCCATTATTTAGGAGGTTTTACAACTCAAACAACGTTTTGATCAAATTTTTTGTCGCAATATTTACAAGGAACAAAACCATGTCACAAATGTGCTCTCTAAGGCTAGTTTTGCACAAGCTTTGGGTTCATGGAATGTCTTCGAATAGCTAAATGGGGTCTCCACAAAATATTACCACAAACACTTCATCAAGGGATTCAACTGGACATACCTCAGATCTGAGTTTTGATTGATGGTTTTTGGAACTCTTTTTCTTTGTTGCAGGTTACTCTCTCTATGATACTATGATGGTTTTAATGAAACCAATAAGGCTGTAGAAATTTTATGTATTGATTGTGATCACAAATTGTCTTGTCTATAGTTTCTAGTTTCAGACTATTCTCAGAAAAGCCATACAACTATGTATATTTTTGGATGATGGCTAAACAAGCATGTTTTAAGTTCATCTTACAGATACATAATGTAATTTTTATTTTTTAATAAAAATTACAATTTTTTCTTCAGAAAAAATATTAAGTCTGAAATAAAAATAATCTTATGTTGTTGAATTTATTAAGGTGAGAAAACCCCTGCCCCAAACATTGATAAAGCTTTCAAAAATATTATTAAGACTCTAAGGGAACTTGTTATTAAATGTTAAAAAATCATACTAATAAATACTTCACAAAGCTTACTGAAATAGAATAATTGTTTGAAAATAAATTGTTATTTTCCTACCAATAAATTTGAAATTAATGAGATGAAAACCAATATTTTACATACAAAATTTGACAAAGAAAAACTGTTTACAAAGATAGGGAAAAAAATGAGTATATAGGATTTTTGTAGATTTGCTTCATACAATTTGGTTCCTTATGAGATAATGTTGAGTGAAACATGAGCAACTCCCAACAAAGCAGTTGCTATGGTGTGTCTCATAAAGTACCTAAAAAGAATTGAGAAAATGGGAATAGGTAGATGGCCTAAAGTTATCTTCAATGAAGGCATGAGTGAAAGAAATAAATCATGGACGAGACAAAACAAAAAGTGTATGCAAAAATGGAATATTTACCTCCATGTTTCTCCAACTAATAACAAGGAGTTAAAGAATTTTGTCATGGAGAAGTTCCGTAAGCGTATATGGGGAAAAGAGTTTGGTAGAAAGGAAAAAATAATATGTTTGGGAATTCAATTTACTTGTCATCTCCAACAAAAAGAGTACATTAGAGATATCATTCAATGAAGAGAAAATATTCTTATTGCTCAATTAAGAACTAACTCGCATCAACTTCAGTGTGAAACAGGGTGGTGGAAAATACCTAGAGAAGCTTGGGAAGAACAAGTGTGTACATTTTTCACTTCTGGGGTAGTGGAATCAAAAAAACATTTCATTTTTGAATGTGAGGCTTTCAAAAAAAATCAAAGACAATTATGGCAATATGTTAGCATTGGTTCCTTAGCATTGTCTTTTCATAAGGAGATAGTTAGAAGGTTGGGTCATCTCATCTGTTGGAAATGTTGAGAAGGGGGGGGTGAATCAATATTTCTTTCAATTAGTATTATTATTAATCTTTCATAGCATTAGTTAATATTCAATTATTATCAATGTTTGTACAATGATAGCGGTAAAAAAAAGGAACACAAATGCGCACAGTTTTTAAGGTGGAAACCCCCTCCGGGACAAAAACCACCTGAATGATTTTCTAATAATTCTTTAATATTCAACTCCAATTGAAAAGAAAGCTCCAACTTCCTAGAATCTAGAAAAACATTCTTCTCCAGCTCCCACTGGATGGACGCTCCAACGCCCGAGATTCTTCAGTAGTCAACTGAACGAATGCCCCAACACCCAATGAGCTACAATTCACCCTAGCACCACCCTACCACCCTGAAGTTTTCACGGGATTGAACCTGTTGGTGACTTCATGCACTAGCGTAGCACCACCCTACCACCCTAAAGAAGAATAAAAGAAGAATGGACTCCCGTACCAGGGAAAATGGTCCACTTTACAATGATATAGAATGTTGTAGAAGAAGAAGACACACTAGACCATAACCCCAACTATGAGAAAACCACCTAATGATGATCCTAGACATCCCGACACTACCTCTTCAATTCTTGGTAGATAGACACTAGTACAAATTTTACAATTATGCTTTTACAGTGACTCAGTAAAATGATACCTTTATAATGACTGTATGCAGTGCTACCCACTTGAAGACTTCATGTGGTGAACTTCTTGTTGTTGTTCTGCACCTTGATTGTTTCTCTTGTCATGCTACCCTTTCTCACTCTTTAGAACATTAGATCATGCATTAAGTCTTATCTTGATGAATATATAATACCTGCAACAAGTCTTCAAGGAAATACCCATGACATGATAATAGCAAAACTTAACTCATCCTGCAGAGCATATGTCAGTTCTAAAAAAACAAAAAAACAAATTAGAATGCAAAGAACCTAATATAATTAAGAGATGAACATGCATATAAAGAATATACTTACATGGAGCTTACCTCTGCTGCACCTTGCTTTGCTTTGCTGCCCTAGAAAGTCTAGTCCTTTGTAGCCCATGATAGCACATGATCTAGCTTTTTCTTGCCTTTTAGGAGCTCGATATTGAATCTTATGTATCTCTGTTATTTCAGATCCCCAATATGATATTTTTGGTCTTGTAGTAGCCCTTTGAGTCTTCTTTCCAATTCCAAAGGTCTGACCCAATTTGGATTCTTCAAGACAAATTTATGCCCAATCTCACACAATGACCTAATTATGGACTAGTTCAGTAGAGCGAACTTGTACGACGTTCCACGTGTCACTGTTTCCTCCTTAGGTTCTAAAATTTATATACAAAAAACTATAGTCCATGCACTATCTACCACTTTTTACAGAATTCCAATCCGATGCTCAGAGAGAGAGTTATGATGATTTTCCCAAGGTCACCTCTTTGAGATGAAGTTCAGGAGCCTGGAAAAACCCTAAATTCCACAGATCATTTATCCGAAAATATTGCAAACCATGATCTAAAATTTTTACACGAGCTTCCTCAGGATTTTGGCTTCACGTGATAAATTTTTTTAGCTTCTGAACCTTCGTAGAAAAAATTTATAGCGAAAATTCCACGATGGCCTGTTTCAAGTAGCGAAATCCCTACATGAGGAGGATATGAGGATCACGATTTATATAAATGCTTAGGTTGAGAGGGTATTCAACAAGTGAACAAGGGAGGGATTTTAGGAGCTTAAAAAATAATTAATTATTGATTGTTCAATGACCACAACCAATGATTGGTGTCATGCCACAACCCCATGGGGTTTTAACCCAGTAACTGGGGTTACTAACTTCAAACATTAATATCTATCAAATCGTGAAGAATTACGTGGTGTGCCATATATCAAAGGAAACATATCGATAAGTAGAAATCATAAAAAATATCCTTAACTTGGAATATAGTAATGTTGTAGGTAAAAAATTCCCATGCAAGTAGCCCCTGTTGCTACTTGGGTTGACATCAATGACAACCACTAATCAACAATATCCCCCTTTGGCATTGATGGAAACACAAGTACTCCCCCTGCGATCGTGGCACCTCTTCCTACAACATTATCTCCCCCTTTAACATCAATGGAAAAGGGTAACTCCCCCTGACACACAACCATTTTGAGGACTTGTACACACTTCCACTCCCCCTTTATTTTCTAAATAAGGAAAATATAATGAGAACTTGGGAGAATTCCAAGATTCTGGTGAAGATATTCAAATGCTTCACAAGGTAAAGGTTTAGTGAAGATATCAGTGATTTGTTCTTTTGTACCAACATATTCAAGTTTGATATTATTTTCAGCGACTTGTTCTCTAACAAAATGATATTTGATCGGAATGTGTTTTGTTTTTGAATGCATGACAAGATTCTTAGAGATGTTGATGGCACTAGTGTTACCACAGAAGATGCGAATAGGCTAACTGAATTGTACTTGAATATCTAGCAAAGTTTGTTTCATCCAAAGGACTTGAGTACAACAAGTTGTTGTTGCAATGTATCTACTTCCACTGTAGATAACGATATTGAGGTTTTCTTTTTTCTCAACCATGATACGAGACAACCACCTAGATAGAATGTTGCTCCACGAGTACTATTACGATCATCAACGCTTCCTACCCAATCTGCATTTACAAAGGCTTGAATAATGAGATTGTTACCCTCAGGATACCACAAGCCATATTCTGTTGTGCCCTTTAGATATCAAAGAATTCTTTTGACGGGAATAATATGTGATTCTTTTGGTGCTACTTGTCCAACTGCTTGCATAACATCTGGCCGGGAGGCTGTTACATATAGAAGACTACCAATCATAGATCTGTACAACCTCTGATCCACATCTTTAGATGAGTCATCTATGTTCAATTTGTAGCCTCTTACCATTGGAGTAAGGATGGGTTTGCAATCTTCCATTTTGAATTTCTTGAGAATTTCCTTAATGTACTTGGCTTGGCATATAAATATTCCTTTCTCTTGTTGAGATATTTGAAGCCCTAAGAAGTATGTCAGCTCACCAAGTAAAGACATGTCGAACTCACTTTTCATATTTGTAGCAAATTTCTTACTTAGTCGATCATCGTTGCTACCAAATATTATATCATCCACATATACCTCAAAGACTGTTAAATTATCTTTTTCTATTTGTACATAAATATTTCTATCAGAAATACCTTTCTTGAACTCTTGTTGATGTAGATATCCATCAATATGAGCATACCATGCTCTAGGAGCCTGCTTGAGACCATATAGAGCCTTCTTTAACCTAAAAACATAGTCTTATTTTTCTGATAGTAGAAAACCTTTAGGTTGTTCAATGTAAACTTCTTCTTTTAATTCTCCATTCAGGAATGCTGACTTAACATCCATTTGGTAGACTTTGATTTTTCTTGAACATGCATAGGCGAGAAACATCCAGATGGATTCCATTTTGGAAACTGGTGTAAATGTTTCGTCGAAATCAATTCCTTCCACTTGTGCATAGCCTTTGAAAACCAATCTTGCTTTGTTTCTGGTAACATGGCCAACTTCATTCAATTTGTTCCTGAACACCCATTTAGTCCCAATGACATCTTTATCTTTTGGTCGTGGAAGTAATTTCTAGGTGTTATTCTTATCGATTTTATCTAATTACATCTTTGATAAGTATGATGTCACATGGTCGAATTTATATGATGAGATTCACCACTTTGTGACCACTTAACTGACCTCCTCAAAACTAGGAAACAAAACCCTGTTTTTTAGGTAAATGGTCTTCTTCTTCTTTGAATATTTTGGCTGTCATCTGGTCTTGAATTTGTGGTCCTTGAGTGTTTAATAATTTCTTGACATGGTATTTAACTCTTTAATATCCTCCAGCTATCCAAAACATGCTAAAAATACTGAAACATAGTGCACTGCGAAAGTAAGGCAGTTTCGTAGCGCACTTTCGTAGTGCCTTAAAACAAGCCTTTATCCTTAAAATTTCTAACTCTTTCCTCGTGCATTAGCTTTATCATCATTCAACACATATTTCATTGAAATTTTAGCTCTTAAATCAGCCTTTAACACCTTAAATACTTATTAAAAGAAGCAAAAAAGGAAACTACAGTAGTTTTGTAGCGCTTTTCTGCTTTTTAAGCCTGGAGGTGCTCTGAAATTACTGAGTATGCAGTTTTTTTCATAAATTTTTCAAATGAAAACTGTAGTTGCCCAAAAAATCAAAATATAACCTATCTTCATCATCCAAAAACCATAAACCAACTTCACTTTAGGCTCCTTGAGGCATTTCTTCCTCATTCACATTTAAGACATCCTTGCAGATTTTTCTTGTTTTTTCCTAAAACATGGGTCTTGGAACAAAGCCTATATATTCTAATCCATGATGTATTTTTCAAAACTGAAGGAGGTTTTTGTAGGCCAGGATGTATTGAAGAAAAACCTCTCTTGTTTTTGAAACACATATCTAGCTGTCCAGAAACTGCATTTGCAAAACATGTGTAAAACTGGAAAACTCTATTTTCTGAAAATAGGGCTTCAAATAAATCCTTGTATCTCCCAAATGATAACACCTGTGAGAAAAGTGAGAGAGGTTATTGTTATTTGATATGTTTTTGAAAATAACCTCTCGAAATTTCTTAAAATACCTTTCTTTTTATCCATAAACCACCTTTTAAGTTAACTGCTAACAGTTAGGTATAGGACAATTTCGTAACAGCAGTTTCGTACCGCATTTTAATTTATCAATTTATTCCACCTCATAATGAATTTTCAGAAACTGAGAGAGGTTTTTGTATTCAGGTCTGTTATGTAAAAAAACCTCTTTCATTATTCCCAAATTCGTTTTCAATTGCTCAGAAAATGCCTTTGAAGTTAACTGTTCAAAACCAAAAAAACAGAATTTTGCTTCATATTTTGCTATGAAACTTTTAGCAGTTTCATAGAAAAAAGTGACTTTTATAGTGTAATGCGCTACGAAATTGTGGTTTCTTGGCTAATTTGGAATTTTCGATAAAGAAACCCTTGGGAAATTAAATGAATCGGAGAATGATGAATGATGTGACATGAAGGAGTTTGAATATGGGTGGGTTTAGACCTTAGGGTAAGCTCAAACTATAAAAAATTTAATACTTCCCTTGATCAAACTTAAAATGACTCCTAAAACCCTATTTTAACCCATGAACCTATGTAACCTTGTCAAAATGATGTTTTGAAATTTTTTAAGTGATAACAGTGGCTCCACTTGGGATAGTGTGCCCCTGTGGTACACTAAGAACCAGTAGTTCCAGTGCTGCTATCCATTTTCTTGACAGAACAAAAAAAACTTTGAAATTGCCAAGCTTTCTTCTCAAAATCTAATGGCCTTCACCTCGGGCTCAAGCTTGTTGATTTAGCTTGTCATTATTAGCAGAAAAGACTCATAAAATTGAATATATACAATGATATGAATGATCAACATATTTTTAGGAAGAGTAATGCTTTAAAAACCTGCCATTGACAGGTCCTCCAGCATATGATTTTCCATCCATCTCCTGCAGTGTGTAAGTATTATTTCCATGGAAAGCAGTTATTTTTAAAGGACCTTTCCATAAGTTATCAAACTTACCATGTTTGCCTTTCTCTTCAATTCTGGCCTCCCATTTCAGCACTACATCTTGAATTTGAAAACTTTCTTCCTTGATTTTCTTTTCAAATGTCTTCTTGATTTTGTTTTGAGATTGTTGATTGTTGTTATAAACTTCATCCGTCTTCTCTTGTAGAGATATTAACTGATTGATTATTCTCTAAACTGCATTTGGTTCCTCTTCTAATACTTGAATCAGCTTCAGGATAGGTACCCCTAAAGATGTAGGAAAAATGGCTTCAGCTCCATATACCAATTCATATGGTGAAGTTCCAATTGACTTTTTTGTGCATATCCTATCAGCCCATAAGGCATACTTCAGCTTCAAATGCTAAGCCTTCTTATTTTCCTGCAACACCTTTTTAATGATCATCACAATGCTCTTGTTATAAGATTCAGCAAGACCATTCTCTTGTGGAAAATATGCAGTGGAATGCCCAAGAGTAATATGATATTGATGACAGAAATTAATCAGCTTCTTAGACTTAAATTCCTGTGCATTATCAGTTATGATCTTCATGGGGCAACCAAATCTAGACAAAATATTATTTTCCAAAAAAGAAATAATAACAGAATCATTTGCTTGCCTATTTGGGATTGCTTCAATCCATTTGGTAAAGTAATCAGTCGTTGTGAGAATCCAGCGATGTTGACCTGATGATGATGGATGAATCTCTCCAATAAAATCTAGCCCCCATTGTTGAAATGGCACTTCCACATAGATAGGCATCAAAGGTAAAGGTACAAGCTTCTTCTTACCATCAAAAATCTGGCATTCATGGCAGGCAACAATCTTTTTGTAGACATCCTTAAAAATTGTAGGCCAATAATACCCTGCTCTAAGAATCTTGTTCACTGTGGCCTTCCAATAATGGTGACCTCCACAATCTCCTTTGTGGAACTCCTGAATCACTTTATCAACCTCCTCTTCCAGTAAACAATTCAGCAAAATACCGTCGGTATCCTTCCAAAACATATTTTTATCAAAAATGCAATACCTCGAGGATTTTAGCTTCACAAATCTTGCCTTAGACTTTGTTGGCTCAGCAGGTGCTTTATGATGATGTAGGACAAAAACAATATCCTTATACCAATCTGAAGTAATGTAATTTTCTTCAATAGGGACTAGTTCTTCTTCCTCATCTGAAATTTCTGATATTCCTGCAATTAAATTCATGTCAAGACAGTCAAAGTTTGACTGTGCCATCAGCTTTGCTAAGCCTTGTCCTTTGACCAATTTTGTTGGCTTGATTTGTATATCGTATTCCAACAAGTTAGCAATCCATCTTCCCCTCTTACCATCAGGATCAGTTTGAGTAAGGATGTCTTTCACAAAAGTATTAGGAACAAAAGCCACAATATGAGAATGCAGAATATAAATTCTGAAATCTTTGATAGCCTTAACCAAGGCATAAGCTTGCTTCTCTAATATATTGTACTTCAGCTCAGAGTTAGCTAATGTCCTACTAAAAAATGAAATGGGCTGCTCAATACCTTGTTGTCCCTTTTGCAACAAAACTCTAGCAATAGTATTTTTTGATGCAAAAGTGAAAACCATAAATTCTTTTGAGAAATCCAGGTTGATCAATACTGGTGCTTGAGTGAGTGCCTTTTTTATCTCCTCAAATGAGTGTCTTGCCTCTGCTTTCCACTTAATGTCAAATCCCTTCTTCAGCATCCTTGTTATGTCCTTCATAATCTCAGCAAAATTAGGAATAAATCTCCTTACAAAATTTACCTTTCCAAGGAAATATTGAATCTCCTTCCTGCTTCTAGGAAAATCCACTTTCTAAATTGCAATGACTCTGTTTGGATCAATCTTAATCCCATCTTTAGAAATAATATGTCCAAGTAATTTACCTGAAGTTAAAGCAAAAATACTTTTGGTGGGATTTAGAGAGATACCAAACCTTCTACACTTCAGCAAAATTCTTTCAAGGTGATTCAAGTGATCTTCTTCCCTCCTTGAGAAAACTGTTATATCATCAAGATAAACAACCACGATCTTTTCCTTCTCTTCAAAAAAAGAAATGTCCATTGCCCTCTGAAAGGTAGCTCCTGCATTCATGAGACCAAATGGCATCTTGGCATACATGAAAGTGCCCCATGGTGTAGTAAAGATTGTTTTTTCCTGATCATCCGGATGTACAAGGATCTTATTGTATCTTGAAAAACCATCAAGCATAGACATCCTTTGAGAACCAAAAATATTTTACAAAATTTGGTCCATCTTTGGGAAAGGATAGTTGTCCTTCAAAGAGGCTTTATTCAAGTTTCTGAAGTCAATACATATTCTGATTTCTCCACTATTTTTCCTAACTGGGACTAATTTTGCAAGCCAATTTGAGAATCTGATTGGGACAATGATTTTGGCATCAAAGAGTTTCTTGATTTCCTTCTCAATCAATGGCATGAGAAGTGGATTAATCCTCCTCAAATTTTTCTTGAAAGGTCTTTCATTTTCTTTGATGGGAATAGTATGTTGAATAATAGTGGGGTCATATTCTTTCAAATCAGCATAATTCCAAGCAAAAACTTCTATGAATCTCTTCATCATCTCAATATACGTATACTTCATATCAACTAAAAGAAACTTTGAAAGTTTAATAGTTTTGGGCATAGCTACTGTACGAAGGTTACAACTCTCAACCTCTTCATCATCAGCTTGTATCTTAGGAGATTTAAAAACATCATTCTGATCAAAAAAATTTGCAAGAAGTATAAGACCCTTTAGTATGGAATTATTCTTCAGCTGCAAAACTTCAGAATTTCCTTTAGATTCAGCAAGCATATTTTGCTGATCTACTTGTATATTTTCAAACTCTTCTTTCAGCTCAATAAAGTTCTTCACTTGTTGTTCATCCTCAAAAACTTGCCAATGAGTAATATTATCAGGAATAGCTAGTCTATGGCGAACTTCAACCTCATAATTTTCAGTGGAATGTACGGGAATAATGAAAATACTTGTAGAGACAGCTAGAGAATCAGCAATGGAGTTTTGGTCTCTAGTTTTGACAATGAATGAGTAAGCTTGGAAATTTTCCAACATGTCCAAAACTAAATTTCTATATGCCCTCATCCTTATATCCTTTGTTTGATAAGCACCTTCAACTTGTTTAATGACTAATTTTAAATCTCCAAAAACAGAAATATTTTGAGCATTCATTCTTTTTAAAACTTCTAAACCCAAAATCAAGGATTCATACTCAGACATGTTATTTGTGCAATCAAAGTTCAATTTGTAGGAAAAGAACTTACTTTCATCACTTGGACTTGTGATCCAAATCCCTGCTCCTGCCCCTTCTCTTCCTGTTGATCCATCAAAATGCAATGACCACCAACCTTCCGCCTCCTTATCACTGACTTACCGATATTTTGTTTGTTGATTTTCAAACTGTTGAATTTCAGATTGCTAACTTTCTGCTTTCTTCTCATCCTCTGCTTCATCAGTCAACTCATTGAAAAGAAAAGCAGATCCAATATCAGTATCAAAATCATAAATCAAAAAGTTTTGAGGTTTACATTTAGTACTCACCATGTAAGCCATTCTTGTCTCTCGATATAATCTCCTTTGCTCACCAAAATCCGGAATGGTGGCATAGGTAAGGTCCATCTGCATTGTAACTTTGATTTTTGCTACCCATGACCTTGATAATAGCATGCCAAACTTTGGTGGAATGTCTGATACCATGATTTCCATGACCACTGTCTCGGCAGGGACTTGTGTAAGACCAACAACAACATCTTTAATTAAACCAATGCATTGAACTATTTTTTAATCAAAAGAAAACAAGTCCTTATATGGTCTATTTATTTCTAACCCCATCCTTTCCATGATTACTTTGGGCATAAGATTCTGAGAGGCCCCTGAATCCAACATAGCATTATGTAAATGTCATGTCGTGAATGCTAAGGCTCACATAAAAAGAGGCACCTCCTCATTCTGTTCATCTTCTAATCTTGGACCCAAGTATATGGTTGGATGATCCTCTTGTACATTTAAGATATCAACAGCTCTAGGTTATGAATTCAACATTTTAAAAATCTTACTTCTATACTCATTTACCTTGAGAATCTCATCAAAAGGTACTGGTATTTTGATCTTAGAAATTTCATTTTCCAAACTGAAAACAGAAACAGATTTTTCAGCTTCTTTGATAGGAGGAAGAGGTGGTGTATCTTTCTTACCTTCAGCAACCTTAGGAGTATCCTTATTTCCATCAACAGCCTTAGGTGTATCTTTCTTAGGCTGTGTTTTATTTTCAATGATCGGCACATTTCTAAATCTGAGATTGTATTGTTTTTTCATCTCAAAAATAGCATGTTGATACCCTTTAAGATAATCTAATGGTTCCTCTCCATAATTACCTTGGTCTGATTCATCATGTTCCTCTTTAGTCAAGAAAATTCCAGAAATTTCTTCATCTAAACAGTGAATAAACTCTTCAGTAATATTAGGATCATCTTCTTCATCAACTAAGTTATGTTGGAAAGGAGGTCTCGCTGGAGGATCAGGTTGTTGATTTATGTTTTCTCTTGGTCTTTGTTGATTCTGAGGTCTCCTCAATAGAGGGTTTCTAAACTGAGGTTCATGTTGTGCAGGAAGAGCAGAGGTATTCCCAAGGGCCAACCTATCCATTAGCTTTTCCATTTTTTTCATCATTGAATCAAATTTATCATCAGAGGTAGAGGAGGAAGGATTCTCTTCTTCTTTTAACCTAGTCTTACCCATTTTTTACTTTTTGGCTGTTATCATATTAACCTCCACCTTCACTGCATCATTTTTCATTTCATCAAGTGAAGGGGATTCTCTCTCTCTCAGCAATATAGAAAAATCATAATCAAAAGCTTTGGCATATCTCATCTGAGCTAAAGCTTGTGGAGATTTTAAATGGGCAGGAATAGAGCCATAAACCTTATTAAACCTCTTTGAAAATTTTTGAACAGTTTCATCAACAACTCTTCTTAAATTGTTATACTCAGTGAGGGCTTGTACTGGATTATTTCTATTTCCCCATTTTCTCAAAAAGGTATCTTTAAACTCATTCCAATTATGAATACTTCCAGGAGTAAGGGCTTTGAACCACTTCCTAACTTCACAAGTAAATCTCTGAGCAAACAATCTCAACCTAACATCTTCATGATCTACCTCCTCCCTGTCTATAAAATCATTAAATTGATCTACACATTCTTCTGCTGTAAACTCTTCATCACTTCCCCAAGTTTTGATTCTAGCAGCATATTTTCTAGGGAGGTCATGTAAAACAGCTGGAAGAACAAGAGGGGCATATATAGCAGGTGTAGCAGGTGGAGGAGGTACATTTCCAACCATGGTGAAAGGGACTGTGGTAGCCTTAGGGATAGCAGCAATAGAGGATGAAGAAATGTTATGAGGAGGATTGTTTGGTCTTTTTTGTCCACTAACAATTGAACTCCAATCAGGAAGAGGAAAACCAGCTTTACTTTTCAACAAGATTTCAAAAGGGTCAAGCTCTTTCAACTTATCTAAAGACTCTCTTTCCAACAACAACTCAGAAGTAATTGCTTCCAAAATCTCCTCTTTATCTTCCTGTGTTACTAGGGCTGAGGTATCAATACCTCTCTTATGCAAGTCTAAGATCATTTCAGTTAATTCTTTTTCACTTTCAGATCTAAACAAGATTTCCTGGATTTTATCATCAACTCTTTTATCTTCAAGACTTCTTAATATTTTAGAGGACAAGGATTTTGAATGTGATGGAGTACCTGATATTTTAGAAATACCTTGACTACCTCTGGAAATGGTGTTTGGATTGTCCACAATGGTAGGTGGATCTGGGTCAGTATTACTCCTCGTGTATCTCCTTCTCGAAGCCACCTTTGATCATATAAATTTTGAATGGAGTCACCAAGGTAGATGCAGCCTCGAAAAGCTTCCTAAGTTCCTGCTACCTTCAGAAGTTCAACTTCAAAATTTCGGGAAAATATAATCTTCAGGCTCCTGGCAAACGCACCAAAATGTTAGCACAAAATTGGACCTAATAGGCTGCTTGATCAGACAATCTCATGTAACTATTTCAAACCTAATATTTTGACTGAGGCTTAGCCTCCTTAGCCTGAGAGGGCTCTCTCAAGGGTTAATGATATGGATAAAAATATAGATGGCTAACTCTATTTAGGAAATAAAATGATAATGATAAATGTAGGTTGAAGATAACATCATCATGTATACATTGGGCTTATGGAGTCAAAACAATTCAGTAATTCAATGAATCTACTTAACATGGAAGTTGAGGCATATCATAGTTTTTAGTCATGAGGTACACACACATGAAACATGTAAAATACAGCCAGTTCACTTATACAGGAAGTCAGAGCATCTAATAAATGAATTCTTAGTAATATATATGAACACCAATGCAAATGATATATATAAGAGACACAAATAGAATATGAAAACACTAAAAACTCCTTAAGAATCTCAAGTTGGTCAAGTAGAAGATCTTTGTATTAGTTGAAACAGTCAGTTCACCAAAAGCTCAGTATTTTGCCGAAAATGTCCAACCCTTGAAAAATTAGATCCCATGGCCTTTAATAGACATGTTACAACATCACATGATCTATCTCTAGGATTGATACATCGAATTTTTTCCTACTGACACCTTGCATAACCATAAAACATCAAATTTATGACAAACAGACACATATCCTACTTGAGAGTCTTATTTCAACTAGGACACAAACTCTTCATTATTATCTTTAACAACCTTATATACTTAAAGGAATTACATCTTTGATAAGTATGATGTCACATGGTCGAATTTAGATGATGAGATTCACTACTTTGTGACCACTTAATTGACCTCCTCAAAACTAGGAAACAAAACCCTGTTTTTTAGGTAAATGGTCTTCTTCTTCTTTGAATATTTTGGCTGTCATCTGGTCTTGAATTCATGGTTCTTGAGCGTTTAATAATTTCTTGACATGGTATTTAACTCTTTAATATCCTCCAGCTATCCAAAACCTACTAAAAATACTGAAACACAGTGCACTGCGAAAGTAAGGCAGTTTCGTAGCGCACTTTCGTAGTGCCTTAAAACAATCCTTTATCCTTAAAATTCCTAACTCTTTCCTCTTGCATCAGATTTATCATCACTCAACACATATTTCTTTGAAATTTTAGCTCTTAACTCAGCCTTTAACACCTTAAATACTGATCAAAATAAGCAAAAAAGGCAGCTACAACAGTTTCGTAGCGCTTTTCTGCTTTTTAAGCCTGTAGGTGCTATGAAACTGCTGAGTATGCATATTTTTTCATAAATTTGTCAAATGAAAACTATGGTTGAAAAAAAACGCAAAATATAACCTCTCTTCATCATCCAAAAACCATAAACCAACTTCACTTTAGGCTCCTTGAGGCATTTCTTCCTCATTCACATTTAAGACATCCTTGCAGATTTTTCCTGTTTTTTCCTAAAACATAGGTCTTGGAACAGAGCTTATATCTTCTAATCCATGATGTATTTTTCAAAACTGAAGGATTTTTTTGTAGGCCAGGATGTCTTGAAGAAAAACCTCTCTTGGTTTTTTGAAACACATCTCCAGCTGTTCAGAAAATGCATTTGTAAAACATGTGTAAAACATGAAAACTCTATTTTCTGAAAATAGGGATTCAAATAAATCCTTTTATATCCCAACTGATAACACCTGTGAGAAAATTGAGAGAGGTTATTGTTATTTGATATGTTTTTGAAAATAACCTCTCTCATTTTCTTAAAATTCCGTTCTTTGTGCCTAGAAACCACATTTTAAGTTTACTGCTAAAACAGTCAGGTACAAGACAATTTCGTAACAATAGTTTCGTAGCACATTTTAATTTATCAATTTCTACAACCTCCTAATGAATCGTCAGAAAATGAGAGAGGTTTTAGTATTTATGTCTGTTATGAAGAAAAACCTCTTTCATTTTTCGCAAATTCGTTTTCAGTTGCTCAGAAACCGCCTTTGACGTTGACTGTTCAAAACAAAAAAAACAGAATTTTTCTTCATATTTTGCTATGAAACTTTCAGCAGTTTCGTAGCAAAAAGTGACTTTTTACAGTGTAATGTGCTACGAAACTATGGTTTCTAGGCTAATTTGGAATTTTAGTAAAGAAACCCTTGGGAAATTAAATGAATCGGAGAATGATGAATGATGTGACATGAAGGAGTTTGAATATGGGTGGGTTTAGACCTTAGGGTAAGCTCAAACTATAAAAAAATCAATACTTCCCTTGATCAAACTTAAAATGACTCCTAAAACCCTATTTTGATCCATGAACCTATGTAACCTTGTCAAAATGATGTTTTGAAATTTTTTAAGTGATAACAAAATCACTGTCGGATCCATCTGAGAACCAAACAAACCAACCAAGATCTTTCTCATCTAGATAGCCTCACATGTAGCTTGACTTGCTTCCATGTATTCCACTTCCATTGAACTGAGTACCACGGATCGTTGTTTCCTGTTGTACTAGGAAACTTCTATCGATCCAATGCTAAAGATCCCCCCTGATGTTTTCTTTCTGTCTGATGGAATTCCATCCCAATTTGCATCCGTGAAGCCATGCAACTTCACTCCATCCGTCCTTATGTACTATTGACCATACTCTGATGTGCCCCTCAGGTATCTCAAGACATGCTCTCCCACCTTCCAAAAGAGCTTGGTAAACTTAACCATAGCTTGACTTAGCTGGTTAACTGCGTAGCAAATGTCTGGTCTCGTGTTCACTAGATACATTAGCGAACCCACTAACTGTCGATAGACAATAGTATCCACTACCTCTCCAGAAGTAGCATCCTCTTTCCTCCAGTTTCTTGGAAGAGGAGTATCCATGGTTTTGCAGCTCTCCATGTTAAACTTACCCATTATCTCCTTTGCATACTTTCCTTGAGACACAAAAATTTCACCATCCCACTGCCATATTTCCATTCCAAGGAAATAATGAATGAGTCCCATATCCTTCATTTCAAACTCCCTTGCAAGATCCTCCTTGCATGAGTGTATCAACTGCTCATAACCAGTCAAAATTAGATCATCAACATAAAGAAAAATGATCAATAGCTTACCCCCAAACACAATCTGGTACAACTTTGCATCTGCTTCACTTTTGGTGAAGCCCAATCCGGTGAAATAACTGTCTATCCGAGTGTACCAAGCACAGGGTGCTTGTATATGACCATACATTGCTCTTTTGGGTCTGCACACATGTGACTCACTGTTGAATATCTTGAAACCTTAAAGCCTCTCTTTGCACACCTCTTCCTCAATGATCCCATTGAGAAACATAGTTTTCACATCCATTTGATGAATGCGCCAACCCATCTGCATTGAGAGTGCAAGGATGGATCTTATGGAAGAGTACTTTGCAATAGGCACAAAAGTCTCATCATAATCTATCCCCTCGATCTGGAGAATTTTCGGGCCACAAATCTGGCCTTGTATTTCTCCACACTCCCGTCAGCAACTTGCTTTACCTTGTAGATCCATCTGGAACCTACCACTGATTTATCAACTGGTCTTGGGACTATCTTCCATGTATTGTTCTTGACAATGGAGTCATACTCCTCCACCATTGCATCAACCCAAGTAGGCTGCTGCATTGCTTCCTGAAAGGAATATGGTTCAGACACAATACAGTTTCTCATAAGAGCCATGTATCCAGTAAATTGGTCAGGAGACCGTCATTGTCTACACTGTGAAGTAGGGGCTCCTACATTCTATGTAGCATCAAGTCTCAGCCTATCATCTTCCGTGGTGCGCCTTCTGCCATTTCTGATGGATGGCTCTGCATCAGTGATTTCCTCCACTCCATGAACCTCCTCATGTTGTTGATCCACATCTTGAGACTCATCCTTGGGAACCAACATTTCCTCCTCTGCATGCAAGTCCAACTCCCTCTCAAGGGACAACCGCATGGATTTCCCCTCATCAAAATTTATATCCCGTCACACAACAGTCATTCTGTTGTTTGGAAAATACACACGATAATTATGGGGTGTTTTCATGTACCCAAAAAAAATCCCAACTTCAGCAGTCGGCTCCAGCTTCTTCATGGCGTCCTTGATCACATGCACATAAAACAGATGAGCCAAAAATATTGAAGTGTGAAACATCAGGGTTCTTACCAGTAAAATCCTTTTTAGGTGTACTCATGCCAAGTACTCTATGAGGACAACGATTTTGCACATAAACCGCAGTATTGCATGCTTCCGCCCACAAATGCATTGGTTGGCCATGATCATGCAACATCGCTCGTGCCACACCCACGATCGTTCTGTTCTTCCTCTCCGCGACCCCATTCTACTGTGGGTTATGAGGTGCTATGAGTTCTCTTCGAATTCCTTCTTTGTGGCAGAAGTTCTTGAATTAGTTAGAGATGTATTATCCACCATTATCGTTCCTAAGAGCCTTCACTTGCTTCCCCGACTCTTTCTCCACCAATGCCTTAAACTCACAGAACTTATAGAATGTTTGATATTTCTTCTACATGAAGAAGATCCAGCATTTACGATAATATTCATCAACAAAAATTACATAGTACTTATGTTTTGTTGTTGAAGCAACTGAGAATGGTCCACACACGTCTGTGTGAACTCTCTCGAGGATCCCCAAAGCTCGGTTCTCCTTCTCATGAAAGGTGGACCTTACATACTTCCCCATGGTGCAACCCTTGTATGGATCTAACTGAGCAAGTGTTCCCATTGGAAGTCTAGTATAAATTTGTTGCATGACTTTCAAGGCTCCATGATGAAGATGGCCCAATCGTTTGTGTCGCAATTCGCCCTCATCCTGGCTCACCACTTTTTCTTCCTTGCCCATCATGGCAGCGCAGCCATCTACCTCCAGCTTGTAGAGATTCTTAACTCGAATCCCTATCCTCTTGGCTTGACCCATTTTTTTATGTCGCAGGAAATCTTTTACATCACTAAAAACAATGTCGTAGCCTCTGTCCTCCAACATTGCGACTAAGACCAAATTTTTCTTCAGACCTGGTACAAGCATTACATCTTTTAATTGAAATGGTTTACCTGACTCCCTCTGAAAGGTAATGGTACCAATCCCGGTAGCACTATATTGTTCATCGTCACCCATCTCAATATGCATTTGGAGATATTTCTCCTCCAAGTCACTGAAAAGTTCCTTGTCTCCCGTCATGTGAAAGGAAGTGCCACTATACAAATACCACACAAATCCCAATGCACTGGACACCATGCATGTGATCAACGAGAATTCAAGCTCAAATTGCGAGGCAAGGGCCTCACCAGCTGCAAATCTAGCAACCTTCTTGTTCTTCTTCTTTTGTGGACAATTAGTAGCAAAATGCCCATGTTCGTGACAGTGAAAACACTTCACCTTGGACATGTCCTGCTTCTTGCCATTCTTGGACTCGGATTTTGAAGGGAATTTCTTACCCTTCCCCTTCCTTTCCTTGGCAACGAAAGCACAATCCTTTTCATCCTCATTCTTAGATGAAGATCCATCTTTGGTGTCCTATCTCAACTCCTCTTGCACCAAATCCAACCACAGTCATTCCCAATTTGGAAAAATTTCCCTTCCGTTGATAGAGCCTTGATAATTGTGCCAACTCTTAGGAAGTCCTAGGAGAGCTAAGCTCACCAAATCATCAATAGTGACTGTTATTCCCACACTCCCCAATTCATACCGACATTGGACAAACTTCGTGAGATATTTTGGAATGGTGTCGCCCTTTTCCATCTTGATCTTCCGGAGTTTATCTTTGAGCGCCAATTTCTTATGGTTGTTGCTACTTTGGAATATATCTGTCAAAGCCTTCCACATAGCGTATGGTGTGGATTTCCCATGGAGGCTTGAGACAATGTGGTCCCATACTCCCTCCAATAGGATCCTCCTCGCCTTTGCCACTTTCTTTTTCCATGCATCAAGATTGGCAACATCTCCAGCATCTAGCTTAGGAACATCTTTGTCAATGAATTCCTTCAAACCATTGTCTTCGAGTACTGCCTCTATCCTATCCTTCCAAGAAATGTAGTTTGAGCTGCCCTTGAGTGTATACTCTAACCTCAAGTCATTTAAAGGAATTTCGATATTAAATCAGCTGTAGCACTAAGAAAGTATTTTCGCAAATTCGAATTGTTCAGCTCCTGCTTCACTTCTGAAATTTCCTGTGCTCTGATACCATGTAGAAATTATACAACAAGCATGTATATCTTGGATTCACCCAATCTAACAATGTGCTAAATTTAAATATTGAATCGCTTCTACAAATATTTTGTGGAATTAAAAATACAATCGCTAATCACATGAACATGAAGAAAGATCGATCACACACAACACATATAATTTCCCGGGGAAAGCTTACAGCTAAAAAACCCCACTATCTTCTATTGTATATTAAGCATGTATCATGAAACAATTACGTACAAAAATATTCTCACAAGAGCCCTCAGTACATCAGCTAATTGTCTCACACTGTCATATGCAAAAATGACCAACACATAGTCGATCCTCAGCCTCCAGACAACCTACCTTGCTTGCGCAATCCCTGATGGTAAAGATCCCTAAAAGATAGGAACTCTTGCCTGCCTTGACTGCGCAAGTATCATGGGAACTCCAATGGATGTTTACCTGCATGTGTGAAAGCATATAATCCTACAACTGATAGTCAACCTCCCTTTCACCTAGAACTCAACTCGGTCTCCACTGGATCTGACATGCATGCAACTAATAATAGTAAATCCTCATTTGCATGTGAGATCACTGATTGTGAATTAATTATTATTTATTTCAATGAATCTCTCACTAGTGTATCTTCAGTTACAACTAGCACAACTAAGTTTAACTCACTCAACTGAGTTAAACTCACTTAATTTAGTTAAACTCACTTAATTGAGTTAAACTTCACTTCAAACTCTGTTACAACTAGAATTACTCTACATGTCCCACCAACAAACCTCTAACTCGAAATCCACTAGCCAACTGAATTTATCACTTTCAGTTAACTCATTAAATTCCACATTGAGAATAGATTATAGTTTAATGTCCATATAAATTAAGGGATAATAAAAATAGACATGCACCCAAAAATAGCATAGTGGGCCCCACCCTAGTCTGGGTGCTTAATGCAACCAGGTGCTTAATGCACTAGGTGTGGGTGCTGAATCTTCTTGTTGAATCTCAACAGGTTTTCCTTTCCATAATTCATATGGGGTCTTGTTGCAATTATTTCTGAGAAGGCTTCGGTTGATAATGAAGATTGTCGTATCAATTGCTTGAACCCAAAAATTTTCATCCAATTTTGAGTCCTTCAACATTGTTCTACCCATTTCCTGTACAGTTCTATTCTTTCTTTCAACAACTCCATTTTGCTGAGGTGTTAGTGCTATTTAAAATTGTCTTTTTATTCCATTTTCGTCACAGTATTGCTGAAATAATTTGGAAGTGAATTCTCCACCATTATCTGATCTTAGACACTTTATTTTCAAATCAATTTCATTTTCGACCAACTCCTATTAGATCTTAAAACACACAAATTCTTTAGATTTTTTCTTTAAGAAATTGAAGGTTGTCATCCTGGTACAGTCATCTATCATTAACATGAAATATAATTCTCTATCTAAGCCTTTAGTTCTCATAGGACCACATAGATCAGTATGTATCAATTCCAATGGATGTGATGCAATGTGTTCTTTTGTTTTAAATTTGACTTTTATCTGCTTGCCGTGCCGACACGCCTCACATAGTGTGTTGGAAGGTTTTGAGATTTTGACATTTCTTGTACTGCTTCCTTTTTGCTTATACTGACAATATTGTCAAAGTTTACGTGACCGATTCATTTGTGCCATAACCAGCTTTCATATTCTTTAGCTAGTAGACATGCTTTAGTTCTTCATCCAGAACATATATGTCATTTGGAGCTCGACTTGTTGTAGCCACAATTTTACCATACCTGCCTTTCAAAATTTCACATTTTGTGGAGTTGAATAGCATTGTGTGTCCTTGATCACACATTTTTCCAACGCTGAGCAGATTTTGATTCATGTTTTCAACCAATAGAACACTCTTGGCTAGAACATCTTTGCTTCTGAGAGTGACGGTACCTGATCCTATAACATTTGAAGATCCATCATTTCCAAAGGATACAGTTCCATCCTTCTTCTCTTTCAGAGATACAAATTTCTTTCTATCTCCAGTTATATGCATTGAGAAACCACTATCAACATACCACACATCTTTGTTGTTTTGAGCCTTGAGAGAGAGAGCAAAATTATCAGTCTTCTTCTTCTTCCATGTTTGTTCGTTTTGTGGCTTCGAAGATTCTTCTGGAGGATTTTCAAGTCAGCAGTCTCTGGCTATGTGTCCCAAGTTTCGACATTTGTAGCATTCCATATTATTTCTTAAATGTTCAAATATATTGATGTTTCGTTGAGCCCTGGGAGGTTCATATTTGACGGATCTCCTGGAATTGTATTGGTTCCTAGGGTATGTGTGACATTCTATAGCATTATGACCAAATTTTCCACATGAATAACAATAACCATGAAAAATATGTTGGTACATGGATGGAAATATTCATCGGGGAATTGTCTTCCAAGGTTGTTCTTGTGAATATTGTCCAATGAAGTCTACATGCATGTTAGATCTCATAGGTTCATTGTATTTTGTTGTAGAAGGTCCTGCTTATTCTTATTTAAAACCAAGGCCAGTTCTATCATTGTAAGATCGTTGATTGTTGATGAGTTCTTCCAATGCCCTTGAGTTGTTGGCATAGTTTTGGAAAAAATTTCCCTTCTTAACTTCCTTACATAGCGAGACTACTTCGGCTTCTAATGCTTCCCTTTCTTGGTTGCTTTCTTCCAATTTATTTTGAAGTGAATCTTCAATACGTTTGTGTTCTTGAACTTCAATTCTGAGACATTGAACTTGTTCTTCAAGAGTATTGGAAAAAAATTTCTCAGCCTTGAGCTCTTTTATAAGCCTGATTGCCTCCTTAGAAAATTATTCTATGGTCAACCCTTCTTCTTCGTTGTTTGATACCTCTTGTTTATTGTTCTTGGCCATAAACAATACTCTCTCATTGGATTCTTCTTCGCTGTCACTGTCTTCATCGGATGATGAGATATCTTCTTTAGAGATAAAGTTCCTTTTGAATCCTTTCTTTTTGCCTTACTTTTTGAATTTCTTAAAGCCTTTCTTTCCTTTTGAGTTTCCATCACTTCTGTTCGGACATTTTTCTACGAAATTCCCAACCTCACCACAGCCGAAACATATAAATGGAAGTTTACCTTTGAATTTTTCCTTACCAATTTTTAGTTTTCTCATAAAGTAAGCATATTCTTCATCTGAAAGACCTTCTTCATCATCTTCCTTTTCTTCACACTTGCAGGTGCAGGTCTTTGCCTTTGAAGGTTGTTTGTCCTTATTGGTTTTCTTAGATGCAACGAACACAGTTTCTAGATGCGAAGTACCCTCTTCTTCATCAAGTCTCATTTCATACGCTATGAGAAATCCATGTAATTCCTCTTTGCTAAGTTTTTCCATATTTTCATTGTATTCTAACACTGATACCTTTGGGTTGAATCTCCTTGGTAACTTTCTAAGAATATTTCTTGTAATAGTATTTTCATCAATAGGCTCTCCCAAACCTTCCAAAGTGTTGGATATTTCATCAACGTGTTGAAAGTATGTAGCAATGTTGCCATCTTCTTCCATTCTGAGTTGCTCAAATTTTTCTTTGTAAATTTGAAGCTTTGCTTCTTTGAAATTTGAGTCACTCGCATATATATTCTCAAGCTTGTCCCATACATTTTTGGCAGTTTTACAACCCAACACCTTATGATAAGCAGATTAAATATGTCCACTGATAATAATATTCTTTTCTTTTGCATCATTTACCAAATTCTTCTTACCTTGTTCATCTGTGGTTGGTGTAAATCCATTTTGAACAATGTCCCATACTTCATAACCTTGCACCAAGAGATAGACCTCCATTCTTCCTTTCCAGAGTACATAATTATTTTCATTGAATAGAGGTACATCATCCTTGGTATGCTCCATGACCTCCTTCCAGTTGTTAAACTGCTATTGAAGGAACCAAGCTTTGATACCAATTGTTGGAAATACTGAGAGGGGAGGTGAATTAGTTTACTTTCAATTAGTATTATTATTAATCTTTCAGAGCATTAGTTAATCTTCAATTATTATCAGTGTTTGTACAATGATAGAATTAAACAAAAGGAACACAAATGCACACAGATTTTAAGGTGGAAACCCCCTCCGGGACAAAAACCACTTGGATGCTTTTGTAATAATTCTTTAATATTCAAATCCAATTGAAAAGAAAGCTCCAACTTCCTAGAATCTAGAAAATCATTCTTCTCCAGCTTCCACTGGATGGATGCTCCAACACCCGAGATTCTTCAGTAGTCTACTGAATGGATGCCCCAACACCCAATGAACTAAAACTCACCCTAGCACCACCCTACCACCCTGAAGTTTTCACAGGCTTGAACCTGTTGGTGACTTCATGCACCAGCGTAGCACCACCCTACGACCCTAAAGAAGGATAAAAGAAGAATGGATTCCCATACCAGGGAAAATGGTCCACTTTAAAATGATATAGAATGATGTAGAAGAAGAAGACACACTAGACCATAACCCCACCTATGACACAACCAACTGATGATGATCCTAGACCTCCCGACACTGCCTCTTCAATTCTTGGCAGAAAGACACTTGTACAAATTTTACAATGACTGAATACAATGATACCTTTACAATGACTATATGCAGTGCTTCCCACTTGAAGACTTCATGTGGTGAACTTCTTGCTGCTGTTCTACACCTTGATTGCTGCTCTTGTGATGCTAAACTTTCTCACTCTTCAAAACATTATATCATGCATTGAGTCTTATCTTGATGAATATATAATACCTGCAAAAATTCTTCAAGGATATAATAGAAAAACTTACCTCATCCTGTAGAGCATATGTCAATGCTAAAAAAAATAAAAAATTAGAATACAAAGAACCTAATGCAATTCATAGATGAACATGCATATACAAAATATACTTACCCGAAGCTTACCTCTTCTACACCTTTCTTTTCTTTTCTTCCCTACAAATTCTGGTCCTTTGCAGCCCTTGATAACACACGATCTAGATTTTTCTTTCCTTCTAGGAGCTCGATATTGAATCTGATGTATCTCTGTTATTTCAGATCCCCAATATGTGATTGTTGGTCCTGTAGTAGCCCTCTGAGTCTTCTTTCCAAAGCCACAAGTTTGACCCAATTTGGATTCTTAAAAACAAAGTTATGCCCAATCTCTCACAATGACCTAATTATGGACTTGTTCAATAGAACGAACTTGTACGACGTGCCACGTGTCACTGTTTCCTCCTTCAGTTTTGAAATTGATACATAGAAAACTACAGTCCGTGCACTATCCGCCAAACATTACATAATTCCAATCCGATGCTTAGAGAGAGAGTTATGATGATTTTCCCAAGGCCGCCTCTTTGAGATGAAGTTCAGGAGTTTGGAAAAACCCTAACTGTCACAGATCATATCTCCGAAAATATTGCGAACCATGATTTGAAATTTTTACACGAGATTTCTCAAGATTTCTACTTCGTGTGATACAAATTTCAGCTTCTGAACCTTCATATAAAAAATGTTATAGCGAAAATTACACAATGACATGTTTCAAGTAGCGAAACCCCCACATGAGGAGGATATGAGGATCACAATTTATATAAATACTTAGGTTGAGAGGGTATTCAAAAAATGAACATGGGAGGGATTTTAGGAGCTTAAAAAATTATTAATTATTGACTGTTCAATGACCACAACCAATTATTAGTGTCATGCCACAACCCCATGGTGTTTTAGCTCACTAACTGGGGTTACTAACTTTAAACATGAATATCTCTCAAACCGTGAAGAATTAAGTGGCGTGCCATATATCAACGGAAACATCTCGACAATTAGAAACCATCAGAAATCTCCTTGGCTTGGAATATAGTAATTTGGTAGGTCAAATTCCCATGCAAGATTGGGGTAGCCCCTGGTGTTGCTTGGGTTGACATCAATGACAACCACTGATCAACATCATCATCAATTTGAGTAAGAAAATTATTGAATTGCAAAAGGTGAAAATCAGGGAGGCTAGTGGTCCCATGGACTATTTTCAGTCTCGTGGACTTTAAAATAGCATTCATTCATACATGGGAGCCTCAAACACGAGTGACCTTCCCACAACATAAAAAAAAAGAGCTCGATCCCTTACCATTTGTCACATAATCACATGATATTAGAATTATATATAAAAGTAACCATCATTTTTCACCCACACATACAAATAAAAAAAATCATCAATTATATGTGAGTTTTTCATATCTTAGTTTTAACCTAACATAAAGGCTCAATTTAGGTAAAAAAAACATGTGAGAGAGTTTTGGAACAAGTATTACATTTACATTTATTTAGTTAAAAAACTTCATATTTTTAGTTGCATTTTCATCCTCGAGATTTATTAATAAACAAACCAAAGAGAGGGAAAACAAATCCTGGAGAAACTCGGTAATAATCTAAAAAAATCAAGGTATTAAAACACTTCGCCTCAAACATAACAATTGTGAAATCACATTTTTCCTCACACATAACAATTGTAAAATATTTGTGTTATATTCTTGGCCATCAAGTCTGGGACTATAGTAATCGAAATTGTCCACTTATCATTAGTCCCCTCACAAAACATTAGTCTTTTCCATAATAGCAGTCATGTCGTTCAATAAGATGAATAGAAATTTTCACTGTCTTATTGGCCTCTTCCCAAGGCGAGGAGGACATAAATATGGATATTATTTCATGTTTTTTATTCATATTTGACTATCGCAAACTAATGCTAGCATTAGTTCGCTGGTACTAAATGCTAGCAAAGTAAAGATTCAGATTTCACCAAACTATCTATATTGTATGTTGTTTGTCTACCACTGCTTATTCCTGCCTGCCACCCATTCTGCTTTCCTGCCACCTGTTCTGCCTGCCTGTGCCACCGCTTATTCCTGTATGCCACTTCTTCTACCTACATGTAATAGGTGTTATGCCTGCATGTAATAAGTGCAATCACTTTTACCTTTAAACAATGTAGTGCTACAAGATGTGGGTAGCGACAATCTTCGGTGCCATTAGGTGGAATTCATATACTCACCAGTTCATTTAAGCCTTGGGATCAGAGAAGCAAAGAACATCGTCACATACTAGTCCTCATCATCATCGTGACATTCTTCAAGTTATTTACATAACATATTACACACAATCAGGTAAATAAAACGAGAATACAAGACCCAGATTATCCATATATTCATAGAACCTGCAAAAGTATAAATTCATATTCGTTCTATAAATGTGAAGCTTGGTCTTTTATTGGAAAACTTAAAATTGTTACAGGATTGTTCGATACATTTATTTATAATACAAGAAGTTCAATGTAAAATCAGGATTCAAAGTGTAAAACTAAAAATAAAAGCTAAAATTCTAAAAATCATGCCATAACTACAACTTTGTTTACTGCAAGAAAATTTAGATGAGAAATTCTAACATAAATGTCTTTTTTCAACATTTTCGTACAATGTTAGAATCCCAACGAACTACTTTTTACAACAACTATAGCTAATAAAAAAGACATAATTACTACAGAGTGAATAATACAACAAAAATATTATTTGGGAATAGCCGAACCCGATCTGGTGTAATACTGAACGTTTTATTTCCAATTAAAAATGAAACATCAAGAATTATAAGTATTGGTATTAAAATAACTGACATAAATTCTGCAGAGTGAATAATACAACAAACAACTTATTTGGGACTAGCCGAACTTGATCTGGTGTAAGACTGAACATTTTATTTCTAATTGAAAATGAAACATCCAGAATTGTAAGTACTGGTATTAAAATAACTGTTGCTAAAGAAAATCTAATAATTGATGCTAAAACAAATCTCAGTGAGGTAAAGAGCTCTCTTGCAAGAGGATTGAAATAGAGAGACAAGTTTAACAAAGGTTTATTTTCTCTCCAGCAACAGAGGTTTATTTTCTCTCCAGCAACAAGGATTGAAAGAAAGACATGATTTTCCAGTTGATTAATGTACAAATACCTGCGGTGTAGGTCGCGCCAAAATTTGTATGGCAGTTGCATGGTGGTGTATGTGGAAGTAGGTAGTGGCGATGTGTACGTGGCACCAACATTTGTATCACAATTTCATGATGATGTACATGTGATTTTGAAGCAACTATATGATTTCATGGCTACTTCAGCTATTTCGGCCCCTCTCTTAAGACTAGAATGATGGAGACTCCCCCTACCCCATTAGGGTAGCTTGGATTTCCTTCTCCTTCCTAACTTTCCTAACTTGGTTGGGTTGAATTGCATGGGATATGAATGGGGAATTTTCATGTGGGTTTGCATGAGGGAGCATCTCACTAATATGAGGATGCGGGACCTGTGGAAGTTCTACTTTGGCTCAGTTATAGTGCATCCTTTTTTTAATGCATTCCTTTCATTTTCCCTATAAAACGATCCTAGCAGGTCTTCTTCGTAAAACAAAATTTACCACTTAGCGATGCAATTGAATAGCTATTCCTTCCTTCCAACCTTTGAGCATGTGTTCCTCTATCAGTTAATCACTTATTCCATCCCTTCCTGCGCCAGAATAAATGCTATGTTATTAGGAAGGGCAACTTCTTTTCAACTTCTCACCTCTAAGCAAAGATGTGCTTTTCTACTTTTTTGTTGACCACCTTATTGGTTCATCAACTCATCAACAACCTTTCAAGGCCTTCCTCACCTTCCTACCCTCAGGTTTTCTGTTTCTCCTCACCCTTGCACGGGTTAGTAATAAAATCCTTATGTTAGTCTCGCAATTCTTCTTCCTTGTGCCAAAGGATTATGTACCTTGTACCCCTAAAATGCACCAACTAATATGAGATATGATTTGTGAAAACCTGTAGAAGAAACCAGAACATGGAATAAAAATTTCCTTTAAGGAGTGTCTATGGTTGTCCATCGTGCATGTTAGGTGTTTGCAAGATAAACAAGTAGTAAGACTGTAAATCATTTTCAGTAGACTATTTGAAATTCAGAATTATTATAAACAAAGAAAGAGGACATGACCCTGCCTGAAGTCCAACGCTCGATGCAATATTTTATCCAGTCACTCCGAAGAGGCTTCTGCAGTAAGTAGAACCTGCAATCAAAGACAGACAAAAGAGCAAAGCACCTGCAAGATATAATAATTGAGAAAACGCTAGTCTATCTTAGTGATCAAGGAGTCTAAGAATTGAATTACTCAAATAGATACAAGAACAACTCAATGAGAAAATGAAATACATTTGTATTAACTTGTATGAAAAGAAGTAACCGTACAACCTGTCGCCTTGATGTTATATAGGTTCTGCCGAGGTCTTGAACAATCGTTCCTCCTTCGGTTTGACAACCTTCTTTCTTTGAATACTAGTATAGAGTTATGAACATGAGGTTGTGATCATTCTCCTGTCAAAGGCAAATAATATAGAGAGTATTCTCTCTAAAGAATTTCTTCAGCAATTAGCTATAGTCTATCATTCACAAAAAGCACCAAGTACCCTTGAGACTTAAACATCAGCTCAATTTATAGGGAAATGGAGGTACTTTCAGTTCCATGAAGAGGGGGATGGATTCCTCTCACGAAGGGATTTGAGCTCCATATACCAAGGGTTAAACTCTATGAGTGGAGGGATAGAGCTTCATGAGTAGAGGATAAAGCTCGAACTGATCACGCTTCTAGAAGCTTCGAGTTGGGAGAATATTCGACCAGCTGGGCTTCTAGAACTTAATTTTTCCTTTAAATTTACTTTTACAGGGATCCGCAGGTTTTATAAGCAGAACGTGCGGAAGCTGCCGTGGGCTATAGAAAAAGTATCTGCAAACCACAGAAAAAGGCTAGGAAAAGTGCGGAGTTAGACTTTTAAGGGTTTTAATGAGCTTTTCTCAAATTCCAAAACTTGGTTTAGGAACATTAGGGTTTTTGAATTCTAAGGGAGCATAATATAGGTAGTAATGAACCTATATGGATAGTCAAATGTCATGGTGACAAAATAACGCGTAACATATTTCCCCCTAAAGTGCAAAGTCTAAAGTTGTTCTAAAGAGTGAAGTGCTTCATCATTATGAGGATTGGATTGCGGACACACCAGTCGAACACCTTTAAAAACATTCAATGAAAGCATATATCTATATATATATATATATCATCGCTGAGGTAGGCATTCACATACTCAAAACAAAACTAACTAAATTTTCTGGTACATATATGTTTTTAATATTACATCAAAAGTAGACACAGTATGGGTGCAACCATCTGACATAAGTAGTCTACTGCATCATGGATAATAAAAATCCTCGCAGCTTGGATGGTTGAAACTAGATCCAGGGTCTTGATTTCCGCTTCTCGACCTAGTACGATTCTATCCATGAGATTGATTGTGTCGAATTCAAACCTGGTAGAAACCACTTGATTACCAGTCAATGATGTAAATTGTTAACAAGTGTGAGAGAAACCACCAATAATGACAATGGATCTCAAAGTCGATATAATCTTTGAAGTGTGAATGAATGATTTATAGTCGAACACTTCCTAGAATCTTTCGATCAAAGGTCAATGATGCAACCTGTCGTCGAACACTTCCTAAAAACCTGCCATTAGGGCATGCAGATCCCAAGGTACTGATAGGATTCTAGATCAACTTTCTAGATGATAAGTTGTCATCGATAGAAAGTGACTCATCACAGGAAAGCCCACGACACGAAACCATTAGATCAAGTTTTGAAGAAATGTTTGCAAGGACTGACTCAAGGAAGGTCAATGTGAATGGAGACAAATGTTTGTAATGAATGGTTTATTTGAACTGTCCCTTGAACACATAATGACACTGCAGATGGTTTGACAACAATTGACCTAAAGCTAATACTCAGAAACCAGCTGAAGATTTTCAATATGGTTTGATTAACTGTTAGACAAAGGATTTCCCAACCCAGGTACAAGTGTGACAAAAGTGTCGTGTTAAAGAGTGGTAAGCTACTTTTAAAACAAGGGTAACAACTAGATTCATTTTCTCTCTTTCCCCCCACCATTACTGGCAAGTACCTCTTTATTTTTTACAAGCTTGAGGAGGATAATGTTTGCTTGTTTGTGTAAGATCATCCTTTAGATGAGTCCATCTTAGTATTAAAATTGAACCCTAAGAAGGAGTGGTTCGATCCTGTTTATAATTGACAGGTCCTTTACTGTTAAATTTTAACGAGTCCAGTATAGGAGAAACTCAACGTTTTTTAGTTTTAAGGAGTTAGAAGAAAAACATAATTAAACTCTATGGTTGTACTTTTTCGTAAATTTAGTCTCTTGAGCCTGAAAAAGGATAAAATAATACAAGAGATAAATCTATTGACCATGATTAGTCAACGTATACCTTTTTCGTAAATAGTCCATTTCAGTCCGGAAAAGGGGTAAACTTATACTGAAGGGATGATTGTTCATTTCCTTTAACGAGTTCGAATAGTCAATTACTCGGCAATATTTTCATATTTAGAGAGTCTAAAAAGGGCTTAAAAGAGAACTCCAGGGTTTCACTTTTTAGTAATTTTCAAGGGCCCGAAAAAGTGATAAAAGTGTACTCAGCATCAAAATAATTCTTTTCACCAAAAAACATGTATTCTGCAGAAAAACTCGAAAGATTAAACATACCTGTTTCCAAGAAGTAAAAATATCAAAAAATAGCCTTTTAAAGTGAAAAATAAATAAAATTTAATATTTTATTCATTCAAAAACTATAAAAAGGAGTTTAAAAAAATTATTTTTACCTTTTGTCTTCAGAGCAGTAAATTGAGAACTTTTGGAAAAAAATGTTCCGGAGTTAATAACGGGAGAACTAACCGTTTAATCTGTGATTCGTCAGAGCCAGGTAATCCACATCATGTTACTCTTCATTTCTATCCATTTCAATTCTCTTTTTGGCTTTAATTTCATTTTTTAGGGAGAAATTATGTTCAAAAATGCGCTCTCGAGGGTCCGCAGGTCATGCGCGCACTACCTGCGGACCCCGATAATTTTCTAAAAGGAAAATTATCGATCTACCGTAGTTTTTGTGTGGAGCCCGTGTGGACGTCTGCACTGTCTCCGCATAAAAACTGTAGAGGCGCCGTGACCATTTGAAAATTTACAAATTCTCTAAAAAATGGAAGTTTCTCACTCCAATGGTTTCTAACTTTCAAATATGTTTATTTGCAGGCTATTTCACCATGCTAGAGTGGAGAGAAAGTGAGCATGAGGATATAGATAATGAATCCATGAATAATCCTGCAACAATGCGTGTGCTAAAAAATTGTGGTTTATATAAGTTATGGGCGATACAAGGTACGAGAGCACAGGTAGAGCTGATGACATGGTTAGTAAACACATGGGATGTTCAAGATCATTGGTGACCATCAGCTCGAAATCGAGCTCAAGGATATCTGTTTTCTCACTGGATTGTCCAGGAAAGGAGAAAACATATCCTTGTTTGGAGCTAGACAGGGTGGCCTACCCGTTGCTAGTTACAAACAACAGTTTTGTAGTGATGCAGTAGATCTAAAGGATAATCGCATAGATATAAAAACTATCTTGCGATTAGATCTCAAAGTGATTGCATTCACAGTAACCAGGTTGTGTGGAAGTGCGGCTCCACACGTAGCCACTAAAACTCAAATGCAGACCACAGTAGAGTGTTTCAGAGGCACCATATTCAACTAGTGCGAAGGGGTATTGGCCAACATGAAAGGCCAACTAACCAAAGCAAAGAATGCAAAGTTAAAAAACTTTGGTTATGGCGCCATCCTGATTTCTTTTGCTTTGGAGAGAATCCCGCTTCTCGCCCCTTAGCTTATTCTAGTAGATCATGGGGAGCCTCAGGAACCTCGGATGGTACGTTGGGTTACATTAATGACCTGCCATGGTGGCGACGACAGTTCAGTGGTTCGGTTCACTCCGACGTACTTTATGTGGCTAAGGAACCAAGTCTTCACAATTGAAGACTTTCCTTATGCAGGTATAGATTTTAGAGGTGATCCTAAGATGTCCTTGCCTCTAAATGCACAGTGGGACGAATCAGG
This sequence comes from Pinus albicaulis, assembly GCA_034641835.2. Taxonomy (NCBI): domain Eukaryota; kingdom Viridiplantae; phylum Streptophyta; class Pinopsida; order Pinales; family Pinaceae; genus Pinus; species Pinus albicaulis. Next base: position 332,990,757 of record CM076578.1, on the reverse strand, counting down.
TAAGAGAACTATGTTGATTTTTTAATCTAATTTTTATTTGTTTTTTATCGTCCAATACTGATAACAATTTTAAAATGCAGATGTTGGTCCACGACGACTAGCTACACTCCGCCGCTTTGACAGGCGGCAAGAAGAGCCTATAACACCACCATAGGATCAGGCAGCAAAGATCCTAACTAATATGGAACACAACCTGGAGAGGTTAACCATATATATACTTGAGACAGGGACATAAGACATTCCTCTCCGGCTTCAGAGACATGTTACAGGTGTTCCAGGACAGTTTAGGAGATTCCTCTGCAAGGTGGCACATGCCATAGTCTATTACCATGATCATCATTACTGATAGTGAATGATCATTGTGGATTGACATATTTTGTTTTTTGTATCAGTATCTATTAGATCATAAGATATTTTAACCTATGATCATAGATGATGTAATAGTTTTGAAAACAAACCTATCTATGATATTACTACTTTCGCTGAGTATCTTGTTTAACATGTATCCAATGTTTGTTTTGGTTTACTAATTTAATTTTACAAATGTCTATTTAGAACACAATTAGCTAATGCATCGGCCAATGTGTTTAAATTTCTTGAAATATGTTGATATTCAATGTAATCAAATTGTCGTTCCAAGAGATGAACCTTCAAAAATAATCTTAATAACACTAGATTTTTAATTGCGTACACTATGTTTAAATGTAATACACTGAGTTTTGAATCCAACCTAATGATCAAAGGTCGAATACCAAATGAAATGGCATCAGATAATAACTCAATGACTGCGCTATATTATGCAATATTGTTCGTTGTTTGACCAAGTCTTACCTCATGTATAGAAACTAACTCATCAGTGGGTGAATAGATAACCGAGGCTGCTGAAGAAATATTTTTTGTACTACGATAGGCACCATCAGCAAAACTAATGTACGTTTGAAGGGATGTCGACATCTACAATATCAAGAGTAATCAAGATAAGCAGTGATATCAATAAAAACAAACTTAATCTAGGCACACTATCGAAAAAGAAACTAATATACAAGTGAAATCTTCACACGAAATTCAAGCATAATATCTCTTAAGATAAAGACCATTTCTAGGCTTATCTAAAGAGACCCCATCATAATCATTCAATTCATAGGCCCCTTTTGCAAGCACTCACTTGACAATGTAAGGACCATGCCACATTGGTTCAAATTTCCCAGCACCTAGCTTATCATTAGCTTGATCATAAACTAAGACTAGGTCACCTTATGAAAAAACATGAGTAACACTTCAATCAGACTGAGCTTTCACACGTTTCTTATGCGTTTTGGTAGCTAATGTAGCGGTGTGCTGAGTCTCATCTAATTGTGCTAAGTACAAAAAGCGTTTTTCCTCTTCAGAGGTAGCTGGTAGTAACTCTATGGCTAATTGGAGTGACGTTATTTCGCATTCAATGGGTAACACAACTTCTAAATCGTAGACCAATTGAAAAGGAGTGAACCCTGTAGCAGTTTTTGTTGAGGTTCGGTATGCCCATAGTGCCAAAAAATCATGGTATTCTAATTTGATTTGTGAGTTCTGATAATCCGTTTAATCATGGTGGTTAAAAATTTGTTGATGGCTTCAACTTGGCCATTAGCCTACGGATAATATGGAGTAGAGTTATCATGGCGCAGGCCAAGTTGATCGGAAAGTTCAGTCATCATTATATTTCGAAAATGAATCCCATGGTCTATGATAATAACTTGGGGTACACCAAAGCGAGCAATCACATGATTTAATATGAATGTAGCTGTAGTTTTTCCATCTGTCATGAATGTAGGCATCACCTCAGCCCATTTGGTAGAGTAATCAACAACGAGAATAATATACCCATTCCCCCGAGCTGAGTGAGGGTTACATGTAATGAAATCAATGCCCCATTTCGCAAAAGGACCGACAACAATAATTGGGTGAAGAGGAGCTGGAGGCACACACATCTTTCGATAAAAAATTTGACAATTGTGGCATTTTCGGACCGCGATAATACAATCTTTGAATAATGACAACCAAAAATATCCAGCGCGCAATATATTTTGGGCGATGGCAAACCCAGACATATGAACACCACATGCTCTAGAGTGGTAGTCATTCAAAACTCTCTCAGCCTCTTCATGAGTTATACAACGTCGAAAAACAAAATCCGCACCACAACGATGGAGTGTGTCCCCAATAATATTGTATTGCTGAGATTGGTATCGGATTCTTTGTCAATGTGAACGTGAAGGTTCGAGCCGAAAGGTTTGCGTTTGAAGATATATAATGATATCTCCATACCATGGATCTAACGTACTGATAATAAACAGATATTCATCTACAATGGGATTCTCCACCATGGTTTCTATCTTAGTATTGGGAAAGTCACACATTAGTTCTGTAAACACTAATGATTTCTTTGATTTAGATTTCTCAAATTCCAAATCAAACTGTTGTAGGATCACAATCCATTTAGAGTATTTTCCCTTGATTAATTGTCTTGTCAAAATATACATCATCGAGTTGCAATTAGAGATCACAGTAGTCTTACGTAACAGAATGTAGTGACGAAATCGTCAAACAACTTGAACGGTTGCCAAGGCCAATTTCTCTACATGTGAATATTTGATTTCCGTCGGGTTAAGATTCCGACTCAGATAATAGATCACATGCTAATTGTGTTATTCATACTCTTGAACTAGAACCATTCCAATGGTGGAATCAGAGGCTGTTAAGTATAAAAAGTAATCATGGTGGTAATTGGGCGGATGCAATAGCGGTGCATAGGTCAACACGTGTTTTAGAGCATCAAAATATTGATTAGCAATCTCATCCCAAATAAAAGGAACATTATGTTTCAACAACCGGGTGAAACCTTTTGTTAACTCAACATAGTATGGGATAAATCTACATAGAAACTTTGCTTTCCCTTGCAAACTTTGGAGTTGGCGAAGTGTGGAAGGAGGAGGTAAGTTGATGATGACCTCAACCTTCGAGGGGTCAATATGAATGTCAGCTTTTGAAATGACGAATCCGAGTAATTTTCCTAATTGCACACAAAAAACGTATTTGTGTGGGTTCAAACGAATCTTGTAATGCCTACATCTCAAAAAAATGGCTCGTAAATATGTAGGATGATCATCCCCGTGTAAAGAGTGAGTAGGTAAATCATCTAGATAAGGCTGTACAATATTTTTGATATCATGAAAAGTGTAATACATGGCCCTTTGAAAAGTTTCACCAGCATTTTTTAATCCGAAAGGTAATTTACAATACACGAATGTTCCCCAAGGACATATAAATGTTGTTTTTGGTTGATCGGCAGGGAGTATGTTAATTTGATTATACCCAGAAAATCCATCCATAAATGAAAAAATTTTATTTCCGACACAACAATAATTTGGCCGATATAGGGGGGTAGGATAATTGTCTTTTGGACATGCTTTATTAATATCCATATAATCGACGCATACTCGTATAGTCCCTTGTTTTTTAGTAACGGGAACTATATTATATACCCAATTTGTTAAGGGAATTAGATAAATAAATCCTACTCGCAATAGATTTTCAACTTCAACTTTAATAGCAATAGCTTTTCGCGGATTTATCGAACGTAATCTTTGTCTAACAGGTTTGGCATCCGGATATGTCTTAATCTCATGAATGAAAATTTTTGGATCGATTCCTGGCATTTCTTCGTAAGACCAGGCAAATGTGTCGCGGAATTCTTAAAATAGGGATTTATATGTATTAATTTCGTCAATTGTACAAGAAGCTGCTATATGAGTGTTTTCAACAATTCCAGGTTTAACTGATATGTCGATAGGAACAGTCGTAGAAATGTTTCCCAAATTAATCTCAGAATCTGAATTTGTAATCATTATGGGATTTTGTGGTTCCTCGAAATAATCAATTGTAAATATTGACGAAAAACATTTTCAAACCTATCAAGTTCAGGTAAAAACGAAGATCTATGATGTAGATCTTTCCAAGGTAATTCATCCAAAGAAAAAAATTCTTGAATACTTTCATCAATGTGAAACACTTGTTGAAAAGGATCAGAAAGTGATGTCAAGGTTGAGCTTGATAGTGAAGAATATTCTTTGGTGATCACATTCATTTGATCAGGAGTAGTTGATAATGTGTCAGGAAATGACTGTACTGCTACATACGCCATTTCAAAAGGACTCAAAGGCATCTCGCCATTGAAAGAATCCAGTTCTAATTCTGAAGGCACTACCCAAGTTTCATTGAATAGTATAGTGCTTGATGAAATCATATTGATATTAGCAATGGTATGCGGTACATTGGGTGGAGGCATAGAGAAATTTCCCATCAAAGTATAGTCTTTTACTAAACCTACACCAACATCTTCATATGGGATAGTCGATTTTCCAGCATGTTGGATACTATATATAGAAGGAGGGTTGGATGAGTAATATGAAAACTGATCAATTTTCACAATCTTCCCTTTATGAGGGAACATGATTAACTGGAAGACAGAGGAAAAGATAGCAGTCATGGCATAAGACCAGCTACGACCTAAAAGAAGGTTGTAACCTAGAGGGGCATCAACAACTTCCACATCTAGATTAATAATTTTTCCTTCTACTTCTATAGGTAGATCCTATAGTATGCCTTATGGATGAAATCCTCTTCCATCAAAAGCTTTAAGGATTGTTGGTGATTGGTTGAGAGTTGGAGAACCAAGATTTTTCCAAAAATTGAAGGACATTATGCATGTGGATGCCCCCTCATCAATTACAGTATGAAAAACTCGTCTGCTTTTTACTAATACTAGAATCTGAAAAGCCATCTGATGAGGGAGTCTCGGTGTAAAATTTTCTAGATCAAAGACCATAAGATTAGAATACTTAGGATCTATAGCTCCAATAGCTAATAATAGTAATTTCCTTTGTGTTGGACATGATTGTAGCACTTCCAAGGCCGACATTGTTGAAGGGGATATCGCCAAGTCTTCAACAATTGTTTTTCCGGATAAAACTACAGCCCTAAAGGAGGTTGTTGTCCTTGAAAAGATTGTTTCCCTAGCATAGGGTACTATCCTTGAGGAGGTTGCGGACCCTGAATAGAGTACTGACCTTGAGGTTTATATTGTCCTTAAGGTATGTATTGTCCTTGAGGTATGTATTGTCCCTGAGGTATGTACTATCCTTGAGGTTGCCCCCCAGGCGGTAAATTACTTTCTTGAGGATGCCCCCCAGGCAATAAATTAATACTTTGAGGGTCAAGGTTTGGAATGTTTCCAGACATCATGTAAACTTTTTCCACGTTCAAATTTTTGGTATGTGATTCATTTGGACCAGGTGATTGTATAAGTTTTTCTGGAGAAGGAGCTGCTCCTGAGAAAGTACCAGAAAGCGACTGGTATACCGGATGAATAGACGAACCACCATAAAAATATGATTCTGGCGATGGAGAAAAAATTGATGACTTACTAGACATGTTAAATGAAGGTCTGTAATTACCTCTTGGTATGGCGTAAAAAGGAATTCGGGGTGGTAAATAGTTTAGACCGACACTGTGTAGAAAGTCTGTTAACTGAGAATACCAAGGATCTTGTTTGAAAGGGCTATAATAGTAAATCGATTCACTTGGCCTAAGATCTAAAGATTCCTGATTTGAAGGAAGAACAACTTCTTCTTCTGTGTCAGTAACTTCTTCAATGCTAATGAGGCCAGGAGGAAGGTTCTCAGTGATGCGAAACTTCACTTGTGGTGAATGAGGACGACCAGAAGTTGGAGTAATGAACTCTAAATCAGGCTCAGATGTAGAAGGTTCAGTTTCTGGTTCAGAAATTTCAAGCTTCGTAGCTGATAATTCACTAGTTGTGGAAGCAAGCTCAACTAGCTCAGAAATATATATTTTCCTTTGAGAACTTTATGTTGTTTGAGGTTGATCTACTTCGTAATCAGGATGTATAATTACTGATGTTTCCTCTTTTTCAGTTGATCCAGTCCCTAATTGTTGTCCTTTCTTAGATTTAAGTTTTTCTAACTGGATTGGTGTGTACTCAGGGGGTTTCCCCTGCATTCTACATGATTGCCTTGGTAATTCATCCGCGATTAAAAATTTCAGCACATGAAATCAAAGAAAATTTTCAATAAAATAACCTAAAGTCGCTAAAGAAACAATCAAATTGATCACACACCTACAAAATCTAAGAGAGGAATCCACACAGAAACAGTAAATTCCCACACTAGAAACACTAGTTGGTGATGAAATCCAACGTCGTAGAATTCTAATGCGGAAATGGCGGTTGGAACAGTTATCCCGACAACCTACTTAATGAAATAGTATGGTGCAAGTCTCTCCACTTATGCCATCTCGAAGTGAAGAGGACCCTCTAGAAAGTCCAAGTGAGTCTAGTCGACGTCTTCTCCAGGTACAGTGGGACCTTCCCTCCACCATCACCTTGGGAAAAAATCCTAAAGTTTATAGTCACTAAGGTGACCAAAAAGAACAAATGTACCTGGGGGAATAGTCTATGACTCGATATACATGCAAGGGCAGAGTAACTAGCTCAATCCCCTTGAAGGCTCCTTGATATAATCCAAGGTTTACCAAAAAGTGACCCCAGGCTCCTCAAGAATGGTCTATCTGAGGTTTACCGTTTTTAATATGTGCACATCTGCTATCTTTCTCAATGAGATAGGTACGATTACCTCACTGGTTCCGATATGATCTCATTCTTAACTCTTTTAAGAAGAGCTTCCCAGAGCACAAATGCTACAATTGGATTTTTCCTATGGCAAGATTGCTACTTGTTTGTTTGAATTGTATTGGAATGTTAATTACAACCTGTTCCGAGACACTAGCCTAAGCTATGTTGGTGGAAAGAGCCATAGAAATTGTAAAATATCTAGATTGATTTTAATTAAAGAGTTGTTTTATAATTTGGCTATTGCTTAAGACAGAAGGTATGGAAGTGAAACTTCAATGATGTTTATGACCCAACTCAAAAATACGCTAAATGCATCTAAATGATAAGTGCAACTCTTTTTCTCTTCAATGAATCTTATTTACGAGAAAGATTGAGAGATTTAACAATTCAAAACACTAATTCTTTCATTCATAAACAAAATCTTTGAAAAGAAGACGATTTCTTTGAGAACTCAATTTCGTAAAAAATGATCTATTGCTCTTTCGAAATAAAATTCCTTTATCAAACAGATCAGAAAATTCAAACTAATAAACAAAAAATTTCAAAAGAAAACACTATTAAAATTCTAAAACATAAAATTCAAAATCAGGAAAAAACCTAATTTTGAAGTCTATCTAAAAATTTGAGGATATTTTCTCTTAGTTTGTAATCGAACTAAGAAGAATTTCTACTTATCTCAGCAGAAATGAAAACACCCAAAAATGGTTTGATGTGAAAATCAGACTTATATAAGCTAAATGCTTCTTCCAAGTTTGCAAATGAAAATGGAATCAATTTTCATAAACGTAAAGTTTTTAATGGTTTTAATGGCTCAAAAAGAGAATATCAAAATGCCAAGATGAGGTAAATGAAGATTTCTTATAAAGAGCAGCAAGAAGGAAGGGCAAACACTCACTCATAATATGCAAATTGGATGAAAAACACAAAATTTCGCTGAAAAGAAATTCACACAGAATATTTGACAGTTTAAGACAGACTGGGGTAAACATAAAGAATCTGGTAATCTAGCTCCTAAAAAGAGAATTCTTTAATTTTTCAAAAAATTTGCACAGGTCCGCAGGTTATAATGAAGAACAGAGCGGTACCGCACTATTCTTAACTAAAAACTGCGGAGTCTACCGCACTCGTTTAAAATAAAAACTGCAAGAGGCAAGGAAAAGTACAGAAAAAATAAATATTCAACTTTTCTTTTCAGGGATTCTTAAAGTTATCTACCCAACCCAATCTCAAACAAATCAAAATAAAAAATCTCATAAACTAAAACTGAAAACTCAAAAGAGAAAGTTAAGTTATTTTCCCCAGCGGAGTCGCCATTTTGTTATGCGGACAAGAGTGATCTCCCTAGTATTCTATGAATATCTAGAAACAAACATCCAATTGTAAATAATTTTCTCTAGACTATTTGCAATTCAGAATTATTATAAACAAAGAAAGAGGACATGCCCCTACCTAAAGTCCAACGCTCGACACAATCTTTTATCCAGTTGCTCCAAAGAGGCTTCTTTAGTAAGTAAAACCTGCAATCAAAGACAGATAAAAGATCAAAGCACCTGCAAGATATAATAATTGAGAAAACGCTAGTCTATCTTAGTGATCAAGGAGTCTAAGAATTGAATTACTCAAATAGATAAAAGAACAACTCAATGAGAAAATGAAATCCATTTGTATTAACTTGTATGAAAAGAAGTAACCTTACAACCTGTCGCCTTGATGTCATACAGGTTCTTCCGGGGTCCTAAACAATCGTTCCTCCTTTGGTTTGACAATATTCTCTCTCTGAATACTAGAATAGAGTTATGAACATGAGGTTGTGATCATTCTCATGTCAAAGGCAACTAATATAGAGAGTATTCTCTCTTAATAATTTCTTCAGCAATTAGTTATAGTATATCATTCACAAAAAGCACCAAGTACCCTTGAGACTGAAACATGAGCTCAATTTATATGGAAATGGAGGTACTTTCAGTTCCATGAAGAGGGGGATGGATTCCTCTCATGAAGGGATTCGAGCTCCATATACTAAGGGATAAACTCCATGAGTGGAGAGATAGAGCTTCATGAGTAGAGGATAAAGCTCGAATTGATCGCACTTCTAGAAGCTTCCAGTTGGGAGAATATTCGACCAACTGGGCTTCTAGAACTTACTTTTTCCTTTAAATTGACTTGTATGGGGGTCCGCAGGTTTTATAAGCAGAACATGTGAAATCTGCTGCAGGCTATAGAACAAGTATCTGCGAACCCGCAAAAAAAGGCTAGGAAAAGTGCGGAGTTAGACTTTTAAGGGTTTTAATGAGCTTTTCTCCAATTCCAAAACTTGGTTTAGGAACATTAGGGTTTTTTAATTCTAAGGGAGCATAATATAGGTAGTAATGAACCTATATGGACAGTAAAATGTCACGGTGAAAAAATAACATGTAACATGTATTAATCTTGTATTTCACGTAGACAAGGCTTTTCCTTCCATGCAACTTTATCCACCAACTAAACTTAGGAAACGAGGTAAACTCCCTCCGCCCATGCTTGCTCAAATGAATTTGGGTATACTACTTGATTTCCAACTACCCCCATACCAACATGCTATGCAATGATGTTATGCAGTGATAATGGTCCTTCTTCCCGCTTCTGCTTTAGCTTCCTCCTATGTCTATGTTTGCGCAAGTTGATGCTAGCTCGGATGTTGATTTCTCGGATGCCATCTCTTTTCCTAGCTACTAAATTTCATAGCGTAAAATGAGCATGCATCGAATTTGTCATCGATATGGATTGCCTTGTAATGGTAAAAATGTTTTTCTGGTAGACGGTGGTTAAGACATTGTTTTTTACATAAAATTGGCTGCATTACTGGCCCTTTACGCAAACTCTGAATTTGTGAGAAATCGTCTTTATTTTTTTGAAAATATGTGTTTACTGTCTTGTCTCTGAATATAGAAGTTCACCCATAGTCACCATACCCTATAATTCATTTCAGATATTGTTTCTCAAATAATATAGCTATATATCATATGGGAAATCTAGGCTTCCACTGAAGTTCTTTGTTTGTTGCTAAAGGCTTTTATATATTGGATGAGGCTGGGAATATGTTTCATTTTAAATATTATCCATGGCTAGAATATACACAACGCATAAAAAATGTGGACTGCAGTTAATCGGGTAATCCATCGTCCTTAATGCTTGCTCTTACCCGTTAGACTAACAACAACGGTGAGATACTCTGAAATGGTAAGACCAAAACGTTGCAATGGTTATAGGCATAGTAATTGCAAGTGATTGTTTAATGTTATAGAAAATACAAGTTCCATTCAGCACGACAATTTGGATTAAATGACATCTATTGTAACAATTTTGTATATCGCATTGTAGAGCATTGTTACAAAAGGGGAGAGATTTACTAGATTTAATGGTACTTCTGCAGAGTAAAGGTGATATTTACATTATAAGATCAAAGAAGACATAGATAGATTCCTTGACACGTCTTAACATTTTGTGGGCTATTTTACTGATATAATTATTTTCTATTGTAGATTTTCTCTGTATGTGAAGGGATCATTGTTGAGGTAGCAACAAATTTTTTGGATTCTCGACTCCAGCCTCATTTCTTGCCATAGTGTTTTCTTCAAAATTTAGACCAAGCTCCTCATTACCACGTTGCTCACCTTAGTCTTCTCTGGCATCCCCTTCTGGCTGGTGACAAGGACTTGATGCCCCGCAACTTTCCTTGTTTTGACTATGACCTAGCTGTGAAAAGATTAAACTTGTGATTTATATGACTCCTCTCATTAAAGGCATCACCATTTTCATAAGACGAAAAACATCAGTCACAACCAAGGCACAAATATGGATCATTTTAGAATCCACAAAATCAAGACAGGGATGATTCATAAGTAAGCATTTAATGTTTTCATGACTACTATATAATTAACCTTTATTTTACTCTTAATAACTTATATTATGTTTTCCAATCTTAGGATTAAATGAGAAGTAATGTTATTTAGTGGAGCTGATTTAGACATCATTCATCCTTTTGGGATACAAAAAAAACTCTCTTGCGATGACAAGTAATTGGAATGTAGAGGTTAGCATAGGAACATATAGTTGATTAATGAGGTATGTTGAGTTGACTCTATGATTCAATGTATTATAAAGTGATATCGTATTTTTACTTCAAAACACATATATATGTTTATAAAATTAATATCAACTATGACGGTCATTGTAACACATTAAGAAGTCCAACAATGGCAGCTAATGGTGAGAGAAAGTTGTAAAGGAGCTCATGAAGATTTCAGTATGTATTATAAAAATGTATAATAAAGGATGAATTCAATGTTGTCTAAATGTATTTGCACTATTATTTAAATTAACATGTCAAATTATTGAGTAATAAAATTCCTTAGCTTTAAATATAATCAAGTTGTTTTTCTAGAAGAGACAAACTAGTCTAGTTTGAGAAATGAATCAATGCTAAATGAAAGTAAGTATATTAATAACCATTTATTATCAAGGTTAAATTATTTATTCATCTAGTGTTTGTCTTCCTAATGTTATATGATTATATTTTAGTCACTTATACTAATTTTTTTTCTTCCACTCATTAATATTCATGATAGACTTGATATTTTTTATTACCCTTGACTTTCTGGAACATAGGATTGAGAGTACATGTATACAATAATAACCTTAATTATGAAAGCCCTATTAGTGTTTTTTTTGCAAAGGAAGAAAACTATTGAGGAGTAAATATAATGGTATGAAAATTTTATGCATTATGTGTAATATGTTTCATACAATTGATCCAAGTTGATATAAGTGGCCATCCACTCCTTCCACCAAATCAACAGCTCTATATCTTCATAGTGTTTTTCTATGATTTTTGAGTCCCAAAATTTTGAGGTCGTTATGAGGCCCTAAAGTTGGGTGTGCCTTTAACTGTGGCACACACCATGGGTGATGTCCCAATAACATGATTTGCGACAAAGATATCAAAATAAAAGCAACAAAAATGGTGTTTGAGTGAGAGCACTCTAACATGGTTGTAGAAAAACTAAAGTTTGGGTTTCTTCACATATGGGTTTGGTGGCATGAGTGCCACAAAATTGTCAAGGCATGCGACTGAGAAGTCAATTAAGTGTCATTTAACTAAGTGCTTGTGTCATCCCTAGGTGCCATGAGTCCAAGAAACGAGAGAGTGGGTGTAATGGGGCAAGTAGTGGGCAAGATAGTGGGTGTGATACCCAAGCGATGGACGATTGAAGGAGGGTTGGGTGGGACAATAGGAGTTCGACCCAAACGAAAGTCATATTATGGAGCAGTGATCCAACACCAAACTAGAACGATAGTACTAAATAAGGGAACCACCACATATAATGAAGTTATATCGCACAAGAAATGGATCCAACCTGACCATAAGTGAATGGAAGTGATGAGGATTCATTATTACCAATCGAAGTGCCATATAAATATAAGAAGCACACGAAAGGAAGGGAGACAAGAAGTCAAAGAACAACCACAAGAAATTACAAAGAGATTTGAGCCGAAACCACAAGGAGTGTGATTAGGGCCGAAAACCAAAGGGAATGTAAAGTAGCCCGAGTGTGAATATGGTTATGCAGACCCTGAGTGAAGGAGAAGACCAAACCAAGAACGTGCCAAGTTGGGTGAAGGGTGATTCACATAGGATGGAATTAGGTGAACAATTTTCTCTTTGGGTTGCTTATGGTTTTTGGCATTATACCTTGTGAGACCATGTCGTTGTATTGGGTGTTGATATAAGATTGTGATATTTATAAAAGTGGAAGGCTAGAGGGCCCTTTCATATAAAAATTATACTTGTGTAATTGTATTGATGATGTTGTGATGTCTTTACCTATTGGACATGAATGATTAATGGATGAAACTTAATTGAAGTAGATTGACAATAAGACTTACTTTCACTCTATTGAAGGGTTATGATATTCCACTAAGTAACCAATAATATAGCTTATTGGGAGAATAAGTCTAGGATGAATTGCTTTGCACTACATTAGGTAGTTGTGAAAAACATAAGTGCTACATAGTTGAGGGGTCGTTATGCACCAACCAAATGATCCAGATTTATGAAGGAACGAAATGAAATATACATTTAAACAAAAACACAGAGATACAACAAAATAGAACATCAATTAATAAATACCAACTAATGAAAATTGTCCACGGGGTCTTGGATAGACGATGATTGGGTGCTCTGTTAAGTCACTCCTTGATGTCAATTTACTAGTTCAATTCCTCGCCTCGATCGGGGTGATATATTGGACATGATGAAGATGTAGTCCTGCCAATCTTACAAAAAAAAAACAATTGCTAAAAATTATTTACATGCAGAAAGGAAACAAACTAGCTCGGGAGATGGTAGCTTATCTCTGAGAAGAGATGTGAAAGATACATGCCTTCTGAACTATGCTGAAATTAGGTTCATAGGTATTTTTATCATCAATAAATAATTCAAAAACATAAGCATCCAAAAACCTAACCCTAGGAGATGAAGCACCAAAATCTTGTGGGCCCCGTTGGCGTTAGTTGGAACGTCAACTTCCCAGGGTTGCAACTTTGGAATATGATCTCTGTTTGGTGTGCATAATAAATCATTAGAAAGGTCTATCCAATGGCATAAGTTTTCCTATTTTCCCAAAAAACATCATTTAAGGCCTCAAAACAGCTCTAGAAATTTAAGTCCCAAAAAACTGCGAAAAATAGAAAGTTGTCAAAATAGGAAGTTGTGCTAGAAATTAGGAAACCAAAAGGAAACAATGATACAAGTGGAATAGGTTAGTGACCATCAATATCTACCTGGATTATTCCTCCCCCATTATGTTGAGTGCCTCCATGAGATGGGGAAACTTCTGCTAAATTTGGTCCATGGTGAGCCACTTCCCTTGGTGCAGGAAGTGGCCAACTTTAACAAACTGATAAAGTTGGATCCTCTAATGGTGAGAGTTTTTAATTTGTGTTTCCATGATTTGATCAATTGTGGCATCCTCGATGCAATCTGGATTGAGCTGTGTTGGTGTCAGTTTCTCAACAATGTTGATGTGTCCAACAATGGTGGAAAGTATGGTCGAATGCAATCCACATTGAATATGAGGTGAAGGCCAAGGAATGGAGGGATACTTAGCTTGAAATAATCTTCACCCATGGCCTTGGTGATGGTGTGAGGCCCGTATCGAAGTGGTTGAAGCTTCCGATGGGCTCTGGAAAGTCCTTCCTTCTATAGATGCAACCATACCTTGTCCCCCACTTGAAACTTATGTGGCATACGATTTTGATCATGGTGTTGTTTATACTTGGCATTAGCTTTATCTGGGATATCATGAACCTGTTAGTGGCTTTTTCAGATGCATTCAATAAACCTAGTGGCTTTATCAGCTTTCAGACTATAGATGTGCACATTTTTTTTTTTTTCCTGTGTAGTCACAAGAGGCATGGGAACATCAATCAGGCACAATCATCGAAGTCCTAGGCCCACTTCAAATGGGTTGTGTCTAGTCTAGATATGGAGAGATATATTATATTTTTGTTGCATATCCCATGTCTGTGGATGCTTAGATTTTTACATGAGTAGTATGTGCATTATCATCTTGTTGAAGACCTTCATCTAGCCATCAATCTGGGGATGGAATGCATTCAACTTGATGAGCTTGGCGTCCAACAATGACTAGAGGCTCAACTAGAATGCGTTCAAGAACATACTATCCTGATCTAATATAATGATATGTGGCATCCCAAAATGTACCCATACTTGTTTGAAGAAGATTTTAACAGTGCCTTCTACTGCGATACTCTTCTTACAAGCAGTCAATATAGCCAATCTTAAAAATATATCAACGACCATAAATAAAAATTCATTACCATGCTTGGTAGACGAAAGGCCAAACATATAATCCATGAAGATTGATTACCAAGGCAGGATAGGAGTAGGCAGAGGAATGTGCAAGCCAGGATATGATATATTTTCCAACATTATGTCATTTTTTTGGCCAACAAAAATACTTCTGCAGTACTTCCATTGTTTTTTCCAAACCAAAATGTCTTATGGCCCGACTGTAGTACGCCTCCAAAATCAACTTGGCATGCTCGCTTGAAGGAACACAAAGGTGCCCTAGGTAGTGTTATCTCAAAATCAGACCCTGATAGGTTTTTGATCAAGAAGACTCTGAGTAACTATTTCAAACCAGACTTTTAGTTGAGGCTAATTAGCTTCCTCAACCTGAGAGGGCTCTGTCAATAGGTTTATGATTTTCAAATAAGGATTAGATCGCTAAATCTATGAGTTAAATGGATAAAAATGGATAATTGGTTGTACTGCTAATCAACAAACATCTATTGGGCTTATGGAGTCAAGTGTGTTTTCACAAAACATGAGTATCAGCTTCATATGGAAGTCAGGGCATTTCAGGGTTTAGATGCATCAACAAAACAGTAGGACAGAAAATAAACACAGTTCATGAACATATGAAGGAAGTTAGAGCACCTTCAGTGAATTATAAGTCACATACATTCATGCCACTACAAGTAATTGAAAAAGGAAAACCATGAGAATATCAAACATCAATAACCCTTTCTGAATCCTGAGTGATGAAACCAATATCTCTGTATTAATATAAAAACACATTTTCTGCTACAACAAAACATTATGCTTGTTAATGAAAATTGCCAACCCTATTCAATTCAACTTCTTGTCTCTTATAGAGCCATAATTATATTCTTGGATTCTCTCCAAACGCTTGAGAAAAATTTGAATTTTCTAACTTGACACCTATCAACTGCTAAAACAAACTTTTAATTACACCTGACAGTTAAACTGTCTGTTCTAGAGTCCTAATACAACTAGGATTAAAACTCTTTATTATAACTTAACAACCTTATCTAAACATTAAATCTTTTATCTGACAGTTGGTCCTCCTAAACTTCGACCTTGATGATGTCCATCTCCTTGCTGTTAGACTGTATTGATTTTCTTCTTATCTGCCCTGAAAGATAGGAACATGCTCCCTGCAAAATAGCTATAGCGCTTCATTTATGTTTCTTCAAACCATATGCTAACCAACTTGTGCTCAAAAACATGTGGCAATGTCTTATTAAACTCATGTGACTTTTCCCTTCCAGCTGTGCCCAAACCAAACTTTTGAAGGAGTGCCAAAACTGTTAACATTGCTGTGCTGCGAAACTGTCTGTTGTTTTCATAGCGCAGAACTTTACCTTTGAACACTTCACTTGGAACCTTCATTTTTCTATGTTTTTCCATTGGATCTTCACTTGAGATCTTTATACATTCTTCAGCAACATCAAGGTTTAAAAAACAAGCCTTTTCACCCTTTGAAACCTTGCAAAATTGTTCAAACTGCATCCTACAGCAGTTTCGTAGCGCGCTACGAAACTGCTGTGCATGACACCTACAGTAGTTTCGTAGCGCGCTACGAAACTGCTGTGTCTATATTTTCACAGATTTTTCCAAAATTTTAAGTTTCAAACCTTTACTGCCATCCTTCCAGTTATATATAAGCTCTCATAATAATAAAAAATCAACTCTAAACTGCTTTCAAAAATGAAATATTTCCACATAACCCCAAAAATGTGTTAGGAGATGTCACTTACTGTTTGTACACTCATTTTTACTGTGGTTGATCTTCAGGCTTTGCTAGCTTTATTTCAAGATCTTCAAATTGTCTTTTAAGCCTTCTATTATTAGCTCTTAGTTTGGTATTAACCATCCTTATGAACTTTGCTTCCTTGATTGCAGGGACGGTCCATATGTAGAATTGATCCTCCCTGCTGACTGACTCAATGTTTGAAACCTTTTCTAGCTCCCACAGACCTTTCAACCTCTCAAATTTTGACCTTTCTATAGCATGCATTCTCACTTTCTTCTTCAATTTATCAATTTCAATGTTTGCAAGTCTGATTTTGTCTTTAACCTCCTCATAAATACTCTTTTCTCTCTGAGTATTAAAAACTCTGTTTCTGTCTTCTTCAAGCATTGGAGATGATATATTTATGGGTTCTTCAAAAAAAATTGCATCCTCACCTCCTGTTTGGTCTATCTCCATGTCTGGCTGCTGCAATTTCTTAGACTGCCTAGTCAAGGGTTTTCTAGGCTTAAAGACAAGCTCTGACACTTCATCCTCAAAATCTAAATTTTTGAATGTTTTCAATTTCTTTGATTTGCCACCTATATCCAGTTTGATGAAATCTGCTTGAACCAGGGGAGACTCTTCAATGTAAATAGCTTGTAATATATCATTCAAGTCACCTCTTAATTCCAATTTTTCATCTGTGACTACAGCCTTACCCTTCTCCTTTGACCTTTGACTCCTAGACAACTTCTTCTGAGTTGTTTTACTACTAAATTGTTCCTAAATTGTCTCTTTGACATGAGTTCTCTTCTTCTGTGCAGATTGAGGAGTCCTTTGGATATTCAGTGATGTGTTTATCATTGGTTCCTTAACCTGTTTCCTGGGCTTAAGCTTGACAAACCTCCTTGATTTTTTTTCTGCAGTTTCAGTAGTCTTTGATGGAGATGTTTCTTTCACTTGAGGGCTAGCACCTATTCCTTCAACCCCTATTCCACTCAAAAATAGAAATTCAAACCATTCTCTATTCACTTTATGAAGCTCATGCAAAACTATTAACTTGACTAGACAATGATGAAATAATGAGGTTTCACATGCCTGAGTTTTCATCTGTGCTTTGTCTGCCATCTTGGCCAGACTTCGAAATAGAAAGAAAGGTAAGTCTAGAGAGATTATTCCTGTGAAATGCAATAAGAGTTTAAAGTGGTAAGTGTACACCTTGTGGTATCTCCCTTCGCAGGTGAAGTACCTTTGGATGTTGTAAAGCAGATTGGCAAATGCATCCTTGACATAACTTCTTGGCACAGCTTTGTTCAAATCAGTGTCCATAAACTCTGGTTTCAAAAAGATTTTGCAGGGTTGCATTTCAAACCTAAAATTCTTGAACCATCTATCTTCCCCCCTTGGAATTTTTGTCACTGCTGATATAACTTCAGGAGAAATTGGTAAATTGAGGAAACCAACCATTGAGTTTGACCCTGTGAAGTTAATAGCAAACTCTTTGGTAACCTAATTATGCCCTCCTTGAAGCTTTTCGCAGAACCTCTAGCACCCTACCTTCTTGAAGGCTTCTTCAACAGATTTATCTCTTGTGAGAGCTTCTAAACCTTCAGGTTCTGTTCTCAGACAGTGACCAGACCTATGATTTCTTTTTTCTTCTGTCATCTTCCTCCTAAAAACCCTATGTCTTCAGCAAACCTGTAATAGACCTCCTTGTTGGATGAACTGGCTCACTTGAAAATTTGGTTCAGCCTCGCTTGATTACAAATCCTGCTTCAGCCAACAATTATTTTCAAACTCACTTGATTAGCAAGCATCGAAACTGCTGACATAACATCAATTGGGTTCAGCCTCGCTTGATTGAAATTTTGCCTCGCTTGAAAACTTAAGGAAAGCTCTAGTTTCTTATCATGAGCTTCTCTTTCAAACAATAGATATACATGCAGTGTTTTCTTTGCATGAGACAAAATCGATGATAACCAACCCTTTTTCAAATTTGAAAAGGACCAATGACAAATGACCCCTAACGAATCTCATAATGATTTCATGATTGCTTTGGATGGTTGCATGCGTGAGGGAGGATTCGTGGACTGACACCTAATCATGAAAATTTAGCCAAAATTGATGGATGTGACAGCTAAACCAAAAAATTTTGAATTCCCGATTTCGTAGCGCTGGTAATGTGATTTCAGGATTTTGCACTACGAAAATACCAGCATTTTCGTAACGCAGAAGCAGTTTTTTACACTGAGCGGGCTACGAAAACGTGGTTTCGTGGCTTATTCAATTTTTTTTTTTTTTTCCAAAAAGACTTAAAATATGGTTTTCAAAATGTGGTATGAGACTTAAAAAGAGTAAAGCAAGGTTTATGAACTTTATTTGGTGATGAAATGAGACTTGTAACCTATGGCTTAGACCCTATAAAGCATAAAAATGACTCAAACCCTATCTAATACCATGACTTAGAAGAAAGTATAAATTGACCAAGTTTAGAAAATTTTAATAGTGATAATAGGTAGCATGTCAGTTTTTGGGCCAACAAAAATAATTTTGCAGTACTTCCATTGTTTTTTCCAAACCAAAATGTGATATGACCTGACTATAGTATGCCTCCAAAATCAACTTGGCATGCTCGTTTGAAGGAACACAAAGGTGCCCTAGGTAGCATAACAATGCATCCTAGAGGTAGAAGTATGGCACTTTATTTACATCCATCAACATCTGGTATATGGTGGTGAATTTTATATAATATTTGTACCGTTGCGGCCATCCAGAAGTCTCATTCCCACAATATTTGAGAATAGTGGTAAGTGCCACAATCGAGAGTCAAATGAGGAAATTTGTGATGTTATTGGTGCTTACCTTCTTGTATTTAATGTTCAAATGAAATTGTTGTAGATGTGTGGACCATTTATGATGGTGATTTTTCTGCAACTTCCCTTGTGTCTGTATAATCTGAAGAGGTTGATGATTTGTGTGGATGTTCGTCTCCTTCCCCAGAATGTATTGTTTCCACTTCCATCAATCATGCATGATGAAATACATATCCTTATCATAGGCGTGGTATTTATGAATCATATAGGAGAGTATATCATTGTGATAGGCCACTGGATTCCCTTGCTAGGTGAGAACTACACAAATAACATAGTTAGAGACATTTGTCTCAATTTCAAATTGTTGTTCGAGGTCTGGAAATGTGAGTACTGGCGCAGAGGAAAGGCGGTGTTTTAGCTCAACGAATACCTTTTGTTGGGACTTAGACCAATTTTTTTCTTTTTCTTTTTCTCCACCCTTTGTAACTTGAATCAAATTCCAAGTGATATGACAAAACCCCAACATGAACCTTCGATATAAATTGGGAAGGCCAAAAAAGTTGTGAATCTTTATTAGAGGTTTCAAAGCTGTCCAATCCCGAATGACTTGGTTCTTAGCTAGATCCACATGAATTCCTTTCTAATAAATTATGTATCCCATATATTGGACCTGGTTCATGCTAGAGGAGCATTTATCCAAGTTGGCATATATTTTGTGTTGCCGCAGGGTTTGAAGGACCTACCGAATATGTTGTAATTGCTCTTCCCAACTCTTGTTGAAAATGAGGATATTATCCATATATACAACCATGAATGAGTTGGTGAAAGGTTGCAAGATGTCATCCATCAACCTCATAAAACTTGCATGGGCATTTTTCAACTCGAAGGGCATGACCAACCACTCAAAAAGGTCCTCCTTGGATTTGAAGTTAGTCTTCCATACATCTATGGGTTATATTGGAACTTGGTGATAGCAAGAATTCAAGTCAATCTTGTTGAAGTACTTGGGCCCTATGAGTTAGTCAATAAGGTCATCAAACCATGGGATCATATGCTTTTTCCTGACAGTGATTTTATTCAGTGCTCGATAATCAATGCAGAGTCTCCAAGACCCATCCTTCTTCTGTACGAGTACAATTACGCTACCACAAGGTAAGGAACTTGGTCAGATGTGCCCTTTTTGTAGAAAATCCTAGATCTACTATTTGATTTCCAAATTTTCCAGAAGAGTGGCGATACATTGGTGCATTTGGTAGAGGTGCTGTAGGAGCGAGATCGATCGAATTCTTGACCTGATAGTCCAAAGGCATCCCTTTGTGTGAGGATAAGATGTCCCTATACTCTTCCACGACCTTATCAACTTGCTTCTGATATGCCGAGGAACCCTTTCTAGGGTTCATGGATGTGGCCATGATCTTCCCCTTATGTCGACAATGAATCATAAAGAAAATAAATTTCCCTCTCTGGGAGTCAGGGAGATGATCTTAATCCATTTATTAGCACAGATCAATGAAATTGCAGTAGGTGGGGCTACCTTAAGTATCCTGTATATTTTTGTGCCCAAATTAGTAATAACAGTGTGAGGTACTGAATCATACATAGGATGATGCTTCAAAAAGTATGGTTGTCTTAATAAAACATCACCAACTTCAAGGGAGAAACATCACACAATACCTCATAAGTGAAGAGCTTGATGTTGTAGGGAAGGAAGCACTATTGGATGATAGAGAGATCTCATCCTTGTTGGAGCCACTTGATGGTGTATGGCTACTAGTGTGGTGTGGTTCTTTTGGAACATGGTGATAGCAAGAATTTAAATCACACCACTCCACCTTGGCCCTTCCTTTGTTCTACATTTTGGAGGTGCTTTTTCCTTGCTTTGGATTCATAGATCTAAAGTCTCGCTTCTTCCATTAAAATTTATGCTTGATCTTGATAGCATATCGGTACATTGCAATGAGCAAGGAGATGTTCAAGAACTCCATTTATTATTAGATGTATTTGTGCATAAATGCGCGGTACTTAAGTACCAGATGCCACTCAGAATCCTTGATACCCAACTTTGTGTGTAGGGTATGAAAAATGTTCATGAACTATGACACGTCTTGGTATCTTTCCTACCATAGTCTAGTCCATTTTATGTACTTATATTCGTAGCTCCCGATAGGGTAATATATTTTTCCTTGATGAAATATCAAAAATAATTCAAATAGGGTGCATATGAAAGTAGTGAGGGTTCCTCCTTGTACCTCTATTCACAATAAGCTTCCCACCAATCCTTGATATGGGGGGAAAATTTGAGGAGTGCAAAAGTAATACTATCCTTATCAAAAAATTATGGACCGAAAAAATATCCTTCTAGAAAATTTAACCATCTATCTCTATCTAGAGCATATGCATCTATATGGCCTTCAAATATAGGAATGTTAAAGTTAACTTGTACCTTAAAGGGTGTAGCACCTCCAAAGTGAATTTTCGATGAAGATTCTTCACCCGCTGATACTCGCTGAAGGATATAGGAAAAATCATCTATCATCTCGTTCCTTTGTCGATTGAGGGCCTATTCAAGAAACAATTTTAAATGTTCTCCTACTCCCTTGTCTTTATTTTCTTCCACCATGGGAGCTCGTCGGGGTTTGTGAGTCCATTCTTGTAAGGGTTTAACCAATTCAAGTTCCAACTCTTTATACCCCGGCCTCGTTGGGGACATGCACAAAAAAAGAGAAAGAGAAGACTTCTCTAATACCACTAATACAAATTTATGAAGGAATGAAATGAAATATAGATTGAAACAAAAACACAGAGACACAACAAAATAGAACTTCAATTAATAAGTAGTAGTTGTTGAAACCTATTTACACACAGAAAGGAAACAAACAAGCTCAAGTGATTGTAAATTATCAATGAGAAGAGATGTTATAGAAACATGCCTTCTTAATTGTATTGCAATGAGTCTCAAAGGCCTTTAAACGAGGGAAAACCCTAAATATCCAAAAACCTAACCCTAGGAGATGAAGCACCAAAAGCTTGTGGGCCTCGCTGGAGTTAGTTGGAACTTCAACTTCTCAGGGTAATAACTTTGTGATATGATCTTCATTTGTCATGCACAACAGCTTGTTAGAAATATATGTCTAAGGAAAATAAAATTTGACTACAAACATCAAGTCATACGCCTCATTTTTTCTCGTTTCCACAAAAACATCATTTAGGGCTTCAAAACAACTCCAAAAGTTTAGGACCCAAAAAATTGCAAAAAATAAGTTGTTGTTGAAATAGGAAATTGCGCTGGAAATTAGGAAAACGAAAGGAAACAATGTTGGGGGTCCAAGTGGAATAGGCTGGTGGCCACCAATATCCACCTAGATCATCAAATCACCTTGTAACCATAGGATCCACTGGGACAGTAACAAGTGGTATCAAAGCTACCACAATAAGAGATAGTTGTATAGTTATTCACCACATGGAGGTGGTATTATAGTTTATACCCACTTCAGATATGTGGAAGTTTAAGAGAGTGGGTTTCTTCACTGCAATAAGGTGGTATCAAAAGAAGCACAATAGGAAGTCCATATAGGGACCTAACTAGTTTTGTGGTTAACTCAAAAGAAGAAGAAAAGTCAAAAGAAAATTTTAGTGATAAATTCCCTTTTGTCTTTTAGGTTATTGGGAGTAATCTTCTCTAATAAAGTGCCACGTGGGAAAAAAGGGTTTTTGGCTATTGATTCTTGGTACAGGTTACATTAGGGGAAACTGAAGTGGTCATTAGGAGGGTCACATCCGAAGTCTGGAGGAAGGAGGTCATGATGGAGAACACTAGGTCTATCTCAGTGGTCCATGATGAGGTGGAATTTTCAAACAGAGTCTAAGATGTTGAAGGAAGCTTGGCAAGGATGGTAAACACTATGGAAGGCCATGGAAAATAATTCGAAGAGATATAAGCAAAGATTTAGGAGATTAAGGGATCCATTTAAGCAGGTTCATATTCTATTGATTATTCAGTAAGATAGGTCTAGGATCATGAGGATCAAATGAAATAATTGGAAGACTAGGTGAGGTTACTTATGGCACTCAGATAAGACTAAGAAATATTGAAGCGGACCATAGGGAAAAGTTTGATTAGTTCATTGATGAGGATGAACTTGAAAGAACTAGATATGTATGATGGGACTATAAATTCTAAGGTACTAGAGAATTTCTAATGATATGTGGAACAAATGAAAAGGTGTTCCAAAGAGACGAAGTTCAATGCAACAACCATGTATCTCACATGAATGGTGAAGCTTTGGTGGAGGAAATGAGTTGAATATTTAGCATCCAGTCACATCATAGATAAGATCTTGACTTGTATAGATCCAAAGGAGACATTTTATGCATAGTTTGCACCAGGGAATAAAAAATGGGTGGAAAAGGATTATCTAAGGGAGTTGAATCATATCAGGAAGATCCAAACCTACTTCAAGGAATTCGCAGGCCTTACGTTGGAAATCATATACTTTCGTGATAAAGACATGATGTATAACTTTATTAGAAATCTCTAGCCATGGGAAAAGAAGGAAATAATGAAGTAGGGTGTTCAGACTCTTGCAGAATCCATCACTATGGAAAATAAGATCCTAGACTACCAAACAGATGGGAAGGACAAGGAGTAATTGCAGTGTGATAAGAGTAAGAAAAATATGGACTAGGAGAAGATGAAGGCTTCCAAATAGGGAAAACCAATAGGTGCATCTAAAGAGAATAGGTTTATACCATCTTGGATATATGGAGAAGATAACTTGGAAAGGAATTTCCCCATTAATTAGAATATGGTTTCTTTAGAGTAGTAAGAGGTATAAAAATTAGGGATGTTACAGGTACTAGAAGTAATATCTTCCCACAAAAGAAAGCAAAAAATAAGGGTAAGGAAAGAACCCAATTGGATTTTGTTGGGCTAGACATGGGAGAATATGTGTGACAATGATGGTTGATAGTGGAGCTACCAAAAAAATTGTGAAAGAAGTAGTGAAGAATCTTGGACTTAGGGTCAATCCTAAAAGGGTATCCTTTAAGGCTATAAAATCTGGAGATATGTGGGTGATTGGTTTAGTTGAGGATGTACCTATAAACATGGGGAATGCAAAGGAAAGGTGGACCTTACAGTAGTGAGCTTTATGATTATCAATTTGTGCTGGGGTAGGAATTATTGATTGATGATAAAGTTGTCCTTGTGCCTCATATGGGGCATACGTTCATTCTACTGGGATTTAAGCCATTTGTAGTGAAGAATTAGAGAGGAGATTTGAATGCAACAATGAATATGGCCACCATATTTGAGGATGAGTTGTAGTTTTATGGAGATACATGTGGAGATATGAGTATCAGGGAGGTAGATTTTTTTCTCTCACAACATGTGGATATTATGTCCACTTTGATAGATTGGATAGAGAAGTTGGAGAGGAGAATGAGAAGTTTGGAGTAGAAACGGAATATAGTGATGGAAAAAATAGTTCAAAGGTGTGACTAAGGAAGTGCGAATTAGAATGTTGAGGCCAAGGAGAGAGTTGGTAAATTGACATTGATCCTATTAGGTTGGCATGACCTTAAGATAAATAGACTTGTTGAGGAGGTAGAAGGTGGGATTGGGTCATATCCACCTTTGTTGACCTATGTGATAAGGAAGTATGTTGGGATGCTTCTAAGTAAGTAAATGGGGCATACAGGTGGGGGTCACCTTGACCATGATTCATTTTAATTAGATTGATCCATGAGTATATGTCTTGCTATTTCAATTGATGGTAATCCAATTTCATGAGAGTGACTAGGGTTGTACCTCTATAGCAAAGAGAATGATGAGATTGGATGATTTGAGGTAAATAATATTGCACTGTCAGTCAGATTTGTCATGGAGCTTGGTGCGAAGATCAAATTAAATACCTGGTTAGTTGAGTGACATGAGGGGACCCAACACATGGCGATATGCATAGGTTATATCTAGAGATTTCGTTAGATTCGAAATCCAGATAAACTAGACATCATGATGTCGAGATCTAGTGGGGGATGATCGAAGGGTTATGTTTGGGATATTGCGAGGACAACAATAATTTTGGGTGGGGGGGGATGTTAGGCCCTATAATTGGGCATGCCTTTAATCGAGGCACACACCATGGGTGACATCCCCATTGCATGATTTTCAAGAAGATATCACAAGAAATGTGAAAAAAGTGGAGGTTGGGTGAGAGCACACCAATATAGGTGTCAAAATAACAAATTTGGGGTTTCTTTTCATATGGGATTGGTGGAATGAGCACCATAAGGGCATAACATGACCAATTCATGTGAACTTGAGATAAGTTGAATGAGTTTCATTTAACTAAGAGCTTATGTCAGCATGAGGTGACATGAGTCCAAGTAACGAGAAAGTTGTGAGAAATCATGTGGGTGTGATGGAGAAGCATTAGATGGGTGAATTAAGGTCAAGTGAGATTATGGGAGGTAGACCCAACCTAAAATCATATTCTGGAATGATGAGATGACCCTATTGAGCCTCCATTTTCTTTAGATTTTTACATCTTTTTCCAAGGATCTCTTATGTCTTCACCTGGTTTTTGTAGTTATTACCATCCTTTTTTGTAAATTGTTGAACCATTATAGAGGCATTAAGAGACAACATGTTATCATTCTACGAATTTCATTTGTTCTAATGATTTGAAGAGATTTGTGTGAAAATGTCACTAATAACAGGTTATCCTTGTGACAGGTGTACAATTCTTGTTCCAGAAGCACAGTTCATGTTCAAGCAGTATGGTTCTTGTTCATGAAATACATTTCTTGTTCCCATCTCCATGATTTTTATACATTCATATTCCATGGCAAGAATCAAGCATATGGGTTTTGTGAAGCAAATGCTCAAGATGGTGATTTGTTTTCTTAATTGCACCCAGGTCTTCACGACAACACATATAGTGAGTGTCAAGCATCTGGTCAACCGTCTTCTATAAGTCGTAAGGCTCATCAATAGTTGATTATTCTCATGGACACTATGATGAGGATTTCATGATTTTGTACCGGTAATTGTGTTTATATGGAACGTTAGGATTGATGGATATCCAGTCAAAGAAGTACACTCCTTATTTTGGTTCAAGAATCAATTTAAAACTCTAAAGTTATATGCATTGTTTAACCTTCGATCCAAATAATTATGAGATATTGTTGTTATAAATGGGAAGAACTTGTATTGTAGAGGGGGGAGATTGATAGGCAAGAAATGAGATCGTGTTTGCAGTGGGATGATCCCAGAGGGGACCACTGGAGCCAAGCTCTTGGTTATATTATGCTTATGTAATAAGACTTCATAATTAATACAAGTTGGCATCTGATTCAGTTTATTGTTTTTTAGTCTTCTATGATTGTGATTTAATTTTTACAAGGGAAATGAGATGGGTGGTTTGGGCCCACCAGCCAATCCGTTTCCCCGTGCATCTTAGGATTTCCTTTGTTTTGTTTAATAAATTCATAGTGTGAGATTGTGATTTGGTAGAAATATGTAATCTCATTTCTTAGCTCTTGTTTATGCTTCAGTGTTAAATTACATTTAGTTTGATTAATGAATGATAATGGTATGGTTGCTTCCCTAGAATGCATCATCATGTATCGATATTTAACAAATTAAGACTCTATATGTAAACTGAGATTGAGAAGACAAAGTATATATATTGAGTGTTTTCTTATTGCATCTCCCATTTATATTAAATCTCAGTGTATTATTTAATTTGATATTATTTGCTTCATAACGAGATCTAATTTCAGTTACACAAGGACTCAATGGTGAAGACAACATTTTCTTATTAGGAAGTATGGGTATAATCATTAAGATTTATGGTTGATTTAATTTATCATGTATTATTTGAGCATTCATGTATTATTTTGTTTACTGAAAATGAGTTTTTTGGTGTGATTCCTGGTTTTTTTTCCTTTACTGCAAATGTTTTTTTTGGTGTGATGCCTCGTTTTTTTCCTTTACTAAAAATGAGATTTTTAGTGTGATTCTCTTGCTTGCTGAAGCATACTGGACAATATTTCTAGAGATCTCACAAGCCTGGTTTATTTCCTTTCTGTTGTGAATACAATCCCCTCTATGGACAGAGGCGATATCTCCAGCCCTAGAGTGGGTCTAGCAACATAAGATACTAACTAATGAACCATTTCCTAGCTTGTATTCAAAGCAAAAGAAGAAGAAGAAGAATAAGAACCTACCTATTCTTGATGTTATCGTCCAGTCCTTTGATGAAGACCTTGATTCATCGATCCTTCAGGATCGCTCCTCACTGCTTGTGTAATTTGAATACATGTAAGAGATCAAGAGACAACAACAAGAAACATGACAAGATACATAGCATACATAAAATACAAACTACCTAACAAATCAAGGAGAATTAGGCTACTTGCAAAGATATCTAGAAAAATATGGAAAGTTAAACATCAAATGTATTATTAATTATAGAAAGAGGAAGCATACAATTGTGGCCTTAATGTTGGAGACCTCCCTTTGGTGATGTCCAAGTCCAAACCGAGGCTCTTCTAGCAATCCTTCTCCCAAGTCGCAAATTAAGAATAATCACAGTATAGGGATGCAAAGGATTAATGATCAGGTAAGACAAACTAGTAAGGGAAAGATGGGATTCAATTTATAGGTAGGGAGAATGAGTTAGGGATCCATAAAAGAAGGAGGACGTCCCACTTCTTAAGGGAAAAATTTCTAATGATAATATCAAGAGCTCCAAATGAGAGAGCTCAAGCATATCTACATCGAACCATATCCAGCTCGTCATTCTAGTAACTTCTAGTGCATGAAGCTTCTTCTCCATTTAAGGAAACATTGCCAGAAAAGGGTTCAACATGTTTTTGGCCATCAAAAGCATGCTGGAGGTGCTAGGTCAAAGTGTTGCAACATGCCATCATCACGAGAAGGAAACTAGCAAAGAGTGCTGACCAAGAAATTTAGGTTTTGAGCTGAGCCTCTCCATAAAATATTCATGGCAACTTTCTGTTAGTCTGCAAGGGATATCTTGATTTTTTTTCCATAGTGGATATACTGCACAATGTTCATATTAGGGCACTTCAGGATCATGGACGGGAAGTGAATGGGGTGACAAATTACTATGTAACAGATGCCCCCTAAATCATGAAGGAAGAACAGGGAGTGATGGGTGAAATTATTTTTGAACCAAGGCAAGGACTCAATATACCACCAGGAGACCTGCCAAATCAAGCACAATATAAACTGTGACATCTCTTATATAAACATTCCTAATAACATATCTCTGAATAGGCATTAAATAACACATGAACCCATAGCATGGTCGTAACCATCCGTCTGAAAGAGATCATGGAAATGGATCCACTGTATGGTTGCAACCATCCATATAGAAAGGATCATGTGTACAATCATGAATACTCAATAACTCCACGCAG
The DNA here is from genome assembly GCA_034641835.2 of Pinus albicaulis. Taxonomy (NCBI): domain Eukaryota; kingdom Viridiplantae; phylum Streptophyta; class Pinopsida; order Pinales; family Pinaceae; genus Pinus; species Pinus albicaulis. The sequence continues at coordinate 332,962,204 of CM076578.1, read as the reverse complement.
CTTGGATAATAACAACTGCGATCTAGGGTCTTCGTCTCTATCTCAATCTACCCACTGTACAAATCTAACCATGTGAATAGATGTACTGATGTCGAACATGGTAGAAACCATCTGATTACCAGTCAATATTGTAAACCTTTAACAGGCATGAGAGAAACCACCAATGATGACGATGGCCCTCAAGGTACAACAACATAATCTACAAGTGTGAATGAATGATTTGAAGTTGAACACCTGCATAATCATCCGATCGAAGGCCATTGATGTGAACTTGTCGTCGAATGCGCAGAAATTGCCATTGAGGCATGCAAGCTCCAAGGTACTAAAAAGTAGTTTCTAAATCATCTTCCTGGATAATGAGCTAAAGTCGACATGAAGTGATCCGTCGAAGAAGGGCCATAACGATTCCCACATCATCGACACGAAACAAAGGATTTATCAAGATGATAGGGTGATTCAAGATTGTAGCAGAGAGGGTCATGTAAGCAGAGGATGTTTGAATTTTACAATAAGGACCTCTCTTGAACATATTGACGACACAAATATAGAGTGTGGAAAGATTTTACTCAACAATGGTATCAAAGGTCACGGTGACTGTGATGGAAAAAAATGATCAAATAAGAGGCAAATAGATTTCCCAAACCCCGGAAGGTAAGTGACAAATGAAGGATATCCCCAACACAACACAAATTGCAGACGAGTGTCATGTTCAAGTGTGACATGCTACCTCAAAACAAATAGGAAGTTCAACGTTCAATTTTCCCTCGTTATTTCTAACGAGTACCTCTTTATTTTTTATATCAAGAGTGAAGACGATAGTATATGCTTAGCGTATAAGTTCATTCTTCGAATGAATCCATCCTAGTAAGTTTAATGCGCCCTAGGAAGGAATAACTCGATCTTGTCATGGTGAGAAGTATTTCGCTGTTTAAGTTTTACGAGTCCGACGGAAGAGTAACTCGGTGTCTTTTTCATGTTTAGAGAGCTTGAAAAAGAGACAAAAAATAAAACTCCATCAAGTCCCTTTTCGTAAATCGTCCCTCGAATCTGAAAAGGTAGAAAACAATATCCGAGAGAACCTCCTGATCATGTTTAAGCAAGGTATTCCTTTTTTCGTAAATAGTCAATTTTAGCCCGAAAAAGGAATAAACGTATATTGAGATGACGTCAATTTATTTAATTTAACGAGCTCGAAGGGATGAGTGCTCGATAATATTTTCATATTTTAGGAGTCTGAAAAGAGCTGAAATAGGACTCCTCTTGGAGGTACGAGTGGTATAAAAGGTAGCAACTAGTTTCGGTGATGATGGAACTGCTCAAAACACGCAAAGGTAAAGAGGTTGGCTAATAAAACCATTCATCGCAGCGGTTCCCTAGTGTTACACAGCAATTTGTCACCGTCCCTGCCATTTCTCATCCCGCACATTGGAGGGCTCATTCTGTGACCTGTGAGCAGAGACAAGACTTGAAAATACTTTCATTGCATCCCTCTGAAGATGAGCTTTCATTTCCCTGAAGACATCTCCCTGCCAAAAACCCTAAAAATAGCTTTTTTTCCATTGGTGCGGTTCCACAATTCAGCCCTCGCGCCAAGGGGGAAAATCCTCCAAAGAGGGCGTGCCAATTGGCGCTCTGTCATAGAGCCGCACCCGTGCCAATCATATTAAGAGGTGTTTTTTAAAAATAAATGTCGGAAGTTTCATCCTAACAAATTCCTGGACTGATATCTATCTTGAGTTGGGAGGTTTAGCTATGGATTTCCATAGAGAGGAAGTGGTTTGCCACCTCTCATTGAAGCTTCCTTGATGATAGGGCCAATCCCATAATTATAGGGATCTCAACTCCCCTTCCTCCATCTATAAAAGCTTGCTCATCTCCTTTGCAAGCTAGTTCCCGAGAGCTTTCATATCCTTATGTTGCAAGAGCCTTCTTGATTCCCTTAAGGCAAAATCCAAGCAAGGAGAATATTGTCAAGTATCCGGAGAGAGAGGCTTGTCCCATCCTTGATAGGCTTTATCGAGACATGTTTTGCCGACGACCCGCCAAAGGAGAGTGCTGCATCGAAGCTATGGTTGTATTCTTCTTTTGACTCATTAATGATAAGCGACTATTGGTTATGGTTCCACTCTTGTTCTTGATTATGTTCATGAGTTATGTCCTCTTCGACTGACATATAGTTGTATATATTGGATTTTATGCTTGCATTTGTGTTGTTTCTTGCATGTGCAGGTGTCCGATCACGGAGATCGTGAGGATTGTGATCTGCCAGGGCAAAGGAACGGGAGCACCACCTCTTCTACAAACGACAGCATTGGATTCCAGGTAAGCCTTCCTCGCAAGTCGGTTTATTTACGATTAGGAACCTACACTGTAGCATGTTTGATTGTTGCTAGACCCGATCTGGGCTAGTAGGGATTGCCTCTATCCGCAGAGGGGATTTACCTCCTCAACAATTTGGCGACTCCACTGGGGACTCAGCTTGTTGTTTGATTTGTAAGCTATAGACGGAGCCTGAAGTGCAGCCAGATAGCCTTCGAAATGCTTTTGCTCTGCATTAGCGGAGTAGATCAACGCTGCTTCAGTCAATCTCCGGTTTAGTTTACGGACTGAACAACTTGGAGTGTTGTCTTCTCTTTTCGGTCAATTTCTTGGCCTTGCTTGCTTGGTCAGCTCTTTGGACTGGTTTTTCCTGTTTTTTTGGCTTTGTTTTAGCCTTGTCATCACTTGTCTGTGTCTGAGATTGCTTGTTTTTCATTTTCCCATAGTAAACTCGGCTGGCGCGCTTTTTAGTGTGACAGTCGCGCCCATTGGCGCAGGTTGCTTGTGTATCACCCGCGCCATTGCCTTTCTGGCACTAATTTCAAGCTCACAGTCGCGCCAATCCTGTGAGCTATTAGGGTTTGCTGTGTTTCATGCTTTCTGGGACTGACTTGTGATTTTGATCTTGTTTTTTCGGCTGTTTGAGTGCACTGGAGCCTAGTTTGACTGATTGTAACCTCCATCCTTTGGTTGTTTGCCTATTTCTTTTGATTTTGCATTCGAGCCCTAGGGCATCTAGGTGCTTTTGTGAGTCGAGCCTCCCTTGGGAGTTTTTGGTTTTCATTCGTTCAGTCGACTTTTGGATTGCTTCCTTGCATTTGTTTGACAGTTGTCTATCATTTTATTGCGCTTTTTGAGTGACTGATTTCGTTTTCATTCGAATTTCGCTTTGCTTCATTTTGGGCCTAGATTACACGGCTCATTAGTGTCTTTGGGACTTTTCTTGGTTTTGAGAGACTTTTGGTCGATTTGAGATTTGATTGTTTGTGCCATTGAGTGAAATCTGCTTGTTTTTGCTCTCTTATTATCATTTCTCAAATTGCCTCTCATTTGTTTTCGGTTTGTTTAGTGCATCTAGCTCTCAAACATTGAAAATAAAAAAAAATCTCTTTTGCTTTTGATTGATTAGTGCAAATTAAAATCTTTTCGGTGTTATTAGTAATTAGTGACTTTGAAAGAAAAGTTTTTAGTTTCATTAGCTACATTAGAGATATCACTGATTGTCTTCTGATCATTTTGTTTGTGTAAAAAGCTCTTAACTCTTCTGTAGCTAGCTTTCATCGAACGAAATGATATACTGTGGCATGTAGTTTTGCATTTAGGAGATTTTTGAGACAGCACATTCGTTAGGGCCTGAAAACTGAAACGTAATTGAAGATAAACTTTAAAATTTACTCAATTCACACTAAGGCAGCATTCAAATCTAACGAAACACATTTAGAGGTCTAGGCTAGAGACGTGTTCCAGCGTCTTTAAACCTAGTAGCTGTCGTTCGCCTCTTGGCTTTATACAGCACTAGTACGGACTTGTGCTCCCCGTACCGTCACGTATATAAAGGGAGACTCCACTAGGTTTCAATCCTTTATCCATAGGAAGCCAAGTCTGCCGCCCTATACCCGTGATACACCGAACACATCATTTGGGGAGATTTCCTGCACGTACGGAAATTCCTTGGTTGATTTCTCTTTCATTATTAAAACCAAGGTGTATATTGCAGTTCACGGTTATTTGGTACACCCTTTTGCCTAGTATTCCTGAGTAGTCATTTTGATCCTATCTGACTCCCTAAAATTGAAAGGATCACCAAGTGCTTGTCCTTTCACGCTTGTGTCAAATCTGAAAGAGATAGAGTCACCTTTTCGACCGTTTCTCGACTCTTAAAACATGAAACGGTGAAGTTTCTTATTTTTCAATGTGGTAAAAATTAATCACCCATGATCACACGCCTTGTTAGATTCTGCTTGTTGACCGTTTGATTGTGTGTCTTGACTCTTTTTCAGCCCGTGTGTGTGTTTGATCTTTTTCTCTTGTCATTACTACCACAGTGGCGGAACCCTCGGTTTCGTCTACTGGTAGTCCTTATACGGACGATTCATCAGAGGTTTCCCAATCCTCTGCTGAACCACAGCAGCCCATTGTTTCCGAGTTTCCTGACAGGGGACCGATTCTTTCTGAGCAACCCTTTGGGGGACCAGTTGAGCTCAATTGGCCCTTTTCTGACCCTTTGTCTGAATTGAGATTAGGAGCTGATTTCCTTTCTCTTACATCGGGTTCACCTTTTATAGCTGTTGTTTTTCCTCCTAGTCCTCGCCATCTATTATGAGATCTAGCGGCAGGCTCAAACATGAGTGATTCCAGTGAGGAAATCCCAACGTCCGGTGAAGATTACCAGTTTTTTCATCGGAGATTATTTCTAGGAGATGACTCTGAACCTGCGATCATGTCATCATCCGGTCTCTCATTGCCAGCAGGGTATAGATCCTTGGATCAGATCATTTCCACCGCTGCCTCTATGGGAGTGTCAGCTCCTTCTACGAGGCCGGTTGCTCCTTCATTGGGGGTGTCTCCCCGGACACCCGTCACTTCTGTACCCTCTCGGCCCACTGTCTATGTGTCCGCCTCTGCACCCGTTGTCACGGCACCCTCTGCAAGGGCTATGCCGCCTCCTGAAGACGTTTATTTAGCGACTGCTATACCGGAGAACATTTCTCCGGAGGAGTATCGGTTGTCCCTACAACAGCCGAACCCCGAGGTTGGACCAGCCTCCCAAGATCCCAACCACTCTTATTTTTCGCACTATGCACAGGATGGTACACCCGTGTATGCTTTTCCAGATCAGTACGATGAGCACGGGGACATTTTACGTCTACCCGCTCCTGAGGCTCACCTCCATGCTCAAGGTTTACCTTATAACCAGGCTTATAACCCGCAAGGGCAACATTTCCAAGGCCAAACTTCGGGCCAACCTGGCTATCCTTACGACCCACAGGGGTAGCCCGTGCAAGGCTATCCTGCGAGCCAGCAAGGGCCATCGTACGGTCCGCAAGGACAGTATTACAACCCTTCCGGTCAACCTGTGTAACCTCAGCCGAGGTACCAACCGGGACCGGTTTATGGTCCTGGGGGGAAAATCCAGCCTTCTCAACCTATGCAACCGCAGTATCCTGTTGTTTCCAACGTTGCATATCAGCCGGGACCATCCTATGGTCCTGATCCAGGTCAAACCGGTTACCAGCAACCACCTGGCTCTATTCCTCCACCAGGCCAACCAGCCCATCTGGTACAACCTAGTGTTCCGCCTCCAGGCCAACCGGCCCATCCGACACAACCTAGGGCTCCTTTACAGCCAGGTCAACCTGCGCAACCGGCATAGCCTGTCTATCCGGGTCAACCTGTTCACTCAGGGCAGCCCGCTCAGCTAGGTCAACCTGTTCACTCAGGGCAGCCCGCTCATTCCATTAACCCTGCCCAGCAGCCTATTTATTCGATGCCGCAGCCAAATCAACAGCTGCGCCCTAGTTATCAGGCTCCGCAGGGTTCCCCCTATCAACACCCGACTCATCCTCAGGGCGGTTATTATCCTCATGGTCAATCTCAATCAAATTATAACCAGCCCCAAGGTTCTCAGTATTATCCTCATCAACCCGGTTCTACCTATACTCAGTAGCCAAATCCAAATGCTGCTTACACTGGGCTGACATATAATTAGGGTCCGTACTCTGGTTATCAAGCCCCACACACTGGTTACCAACAGCCAAATCAGTCTCGTTATACGACCTACACCCCCTACAGTCAGAATCCTATGGGACAGAACCCATGGGGGCAAGGATATTCCCAACCAACGTGGAGAAAAGGTACCGGTCCTCATCCCGGGCCTGGCATGTCGGTCAATCCGCCATTGCCGTTCCTGGCCACCTTGGAGTTTCCAGATGTTTCAAAATTGACCAATGATCCGATTTTGCATAATCCTTATTGGCCTCTGGTTCCTACCAAGATACCAGGTGATTGCCCCAAGTTTGAGGGTAAAGCTGGGGAGGACCCCCAAGCGCATGTGATGACGTATCATCTTTGGTGTTCATCTAACTCTTGGGTCAATGATTCAATTCGTCTGCGCCTCTTCCAGCGCACTTTGACTGGAGCTGCTGCTAAGTGGTACATAGAGTTATCCCGTGGCATCTTCCAAGATTTCAATTCCTTAGCCATGGCTTTTTTGACGCACTTTCAGTTACCGGTTCGCTATGAAGCCGGGACGCACCTCCTGACTTCTTTGAAGCAGGATAAAGCCACTCACATTTCTGATCACATTCATGAGTGGCGGCGCCGTCGTAGACTGATCAAGTTTCATATACCTGATCAGATACTAACTCACTGGTTCACCACCTCCTTCGTGAACAAAATCGCCCAAGATATTGCGATGGGAGCATGTGTGACGGAGGAACAAGCCATTGCGCGTGCCCAATATCTGGATCTTGTATATTCTCAGTCCGGCACGCTTTATGATATCTTGCCTGATGCTCCACGGTCCGGAACCTCTAAGGCCCCACCTACCCCTGCAGTGGATGGTGTCATTGGTTCCGTGTCTCAGAATTCGAAGAAATCTTCGAATGGGAAGCAGAAGTCTAATTCTTCCAACAATACTCCTGCTCATGCCGCCCCATCAGATTCTGGAAAAACCGCGGAGGTGAACGCCGTTCAGGCCAATCCTACGGAGAAAGCCTCCAAAGGGAAAAAGAAGGGCAAAGGTAAATCCAAATCCGACGCCCCAAAGCCAGAATCCAAATCTCGTACTGAGGATGGTTCTCAACGTAAACCGAAGTACCCCTGCCTCATTTGTGAAGGAGACCATTATACCAAGGATTGTCCACGACGATCTAAAGTTAGTCAACTTCTCAAAGGCTCTAAAGGGACTCCGGCAGTTCTTAAAGAACCATTCCCGTCTCAGCAGACCCAGATGGTTGAACAGCCTTCACCATCTGCACCATTTGGGTCCAAGGTTTTTATGATGAATGGTGTTGCACCTATCTCTGTTGCCACTCGTTCGAAGGATTACAACGAATCGCGACAGGCACCTGGGAAGGCAGTTGCGGATGGACCACCTCCCCCACCTGTCTCCGGTTCGTTGGAAATTGAGAAGCCTACCCCTAAACCTGTTGTGAAGCCACCTTCTAAAGGTGTTCTTCAAAGATCTTCTTACAATCCAAATGCCCGTGCCGCTCAGCACTATAGCATTATTGAGGATTTGGCACAGGCGCCTTCTGCTATGTCTGCACTAGAAGTTCTTCAAATTTTTCCTTCGCAACAGAAGGCTTTATTGTCTGCCATCGGTGGCATCGATCCCGCCGATTCTAGTCTTCTCACCTTCGACTTAGAGAATTTCACCCCCCGAATTCCACATTAGATCGCTCTTGTTATTCAAGTCGGGATCAACGGTCTTAACATCCATAGGGTCGTTGTGGATGAAGGTGCCTCTACCTGTGTTATGTCATCCGCTTGCTGGAAGGCCATTGGCTCTCCAGCCCTCTCATCATCTCCCAATGCCCTAGAGGCATTCGATGGTCGGGAATCTAAACCCCTGGGTGTTCTCGAGATTTTAGCGATCATTTTATAGGGGAAGACTATCAACGTAGAAGTAGAAGTAGTGGACGCTAGGCTCAACTACAATATACTTCTCGGCCGTAGCTGGACTCATGCCATGCTATGCATGTCGTCCACCGTCTTTCGACTTCTTAAGTTCCCTCACGAGGGTAAAATTGTTACAGTGGATCAGTTGTCCTTCTTCACCTCCACCTCCGAGAACAACTTTCCATACGTGGATCAGATCCCAAATCCCCCTGACAGTGTAGGACCCGGTCTCTTCAAGGACCCCGTCCTCATGGGTATTTTTCCTGCACCACCACCGCACACTGCTCAAGTTAATATGATTTCCAGGTCTGATGACCCCTGGCTCATCCCTACGCCTGAGCAGGTGTTTGAGTTTGGAGAATCAATGCTCTTGACTCCAGTAGAGATTAGCTACTGTGAAATTGTTGCTGCATTTGATCCTCCACCTCCTCAGCATGCTCCTTTGAGCATGGCTCTAGATGTCTACTCTCAATCCCCCTGGCTTGGTCAGGCCGATTCACCTGATCCTCCCAAAGAGACTTTTCCTTCTGATGAAGCCATCATTGAAACTATGTCTCTCGAGGAGCTGCCTTGGGGCGATGGACATCATCGTTCCTCTTTCATGCCTAGCTTGGGGGCAATGTTAGATTGTCTAGAGCGTTATGCATCTCAGGTTCCTACTCCTCCTCTCCAAACGCCCATCTTGACGCACGAGGTTCTTTCGGAGGGAAACCTGAGTAATATCACTCAAACCATCTCGATCAACATCTCCGTTAAACCGGGGATCGTTGAGAATATACACGTGGGAGTGAATTGTTCTCCTGATGAGATACAGGTCTATACTGATCTTTTCAAAGAATTCAAAGATGTGTTCGCCTGGTCTTACGAGGAAATGCCTGGGATTGATCCCAGTATCGTAGTGCATGAGATTCCAACCTACCCTGGTGCGAAGCCCGTGCACAACCGCTTACGCCCAATGCATCCTCGTAAAGCCGCTGCAATTAAGGCAGAAGTTGAAAAACTTCTGAACGCGGGCTTTATTTATCCCATCCCCCTCACATAATGGGTTTCCAACATTGTCCCTGTCGATAAAAAGAAGAGTACTATTAGGGTCTGTGTTGATTACCGCGACATTAATAGCGCCTGTCTGAAAGATAACTATCCCACTCTGTTCATAGACTAGATCATCAACGAATGTGCCGGAAGTGAGATTTATTCCTTAATGGATGGTTTCTCGGGGTATAATCAGATAAACATTCTACCTGCTGATCAACACAAGACTACATTCATCTGTCCATGGGGTACTTTCGCGTATAAAAAGCTCCCGTCGGCTTGAAGAACGCTGGAGCCACTTTTCAGCGTGCGATGTCTTACGCTTTCCATGACATTCGCCATATCGTTCAGCCTTATCTGGACGACTTGCCAGCTCATTCAGCTAGGCGAGAGGACCACCCTGAACACCTCCGCCAGATTTTCCTTCGCTGTAGACGCTACAACATTAGGCTTAATCCTCATAAATGCGTCTTTTGCATGAATTATGGCCGTCTTTTGGGATTCATAGTCTCCAAAGACAGAATTCGCCTTGACCCTTTAAAGTTCGAGGCTATCATCAATCTCCCATCACCCTCCTCGTTATATCAGTTACAAAGTCTGGAGGGAAAAGAAAACTTCCTTCGACGCTTTATCCCAAACTACGCGGAGGTGGCTAAAGGATTCACACGCCTATTAAAGCAGAATGTTCCCTTTCATTGGGACGAAATTGCTCAACAATCCTTTGAGAAGCTGAAGACGTTACTTGTTAATGCTCCTTTGCTTCGTCCTCTTGATTATCACCGCGATTTCACTTTGTATCTCGTCGCCGCGTTTAGCACCATAGCTATGGTTCTAGTGCAGGATGATGATGATGGTAATGAACATGTTGTTTATTATCTATCATGAAACCTTCTCGATACAGAAACGCGTTATGCTCACGTCGAGAAGTTGGCGTTAGCCATAGTACACGTTGTGCAGTGTTTTCACCACTACATCCTGTTGCGTACGATAACAATGGTTTCGAATTGCAACCCTATGACATATATTCTTTCTCGACAACTACTGGGGGGAAAATACTCCAAATGGATCGTTATCCTGCAGGAGTTTGACTTAGAGTTCACTAATGCTAAGTCAACCAAATCACTTGTTTTCGCGGATCTTATATGCTCACTCCCAACAGACTCCACTCCTTCACATTCCGAGGATCATATCCCAGACGAAACTCTTTTCCTCATCAGTACTCGCAACCCTTGGTACGGCAACATAATTGTGTATCTTCAGACCTCCACATTTCGGTCTGAGTTGACTAAATATTCCCGATGTCGAATTCGGCATCAGTCCCAACCTTACCGCATCGTAGGAGATACCTTATACCGCATTGGAGTAGATTCGGTGCTCCGTCGGTGCCTAACCTTGGAAGAGGCTGAAAGGGTCCTAAATGACTGCCACAGTGGCACCTATGGTGGACATATGTCTGGATATGCCACTGCCCAAAAAATTATGCGAGCAGGTTACTTCTAGCCGTCAATATTCAAATATTGTATCGTCGCAGTCCGTAAATGTCACGCGTGCCAGGTGTTTCAGCGCAAAATGCATGTGCCGCTTCTCCCTTTGCATCCTCTTATTACCGTCGACCCTTTTGCAAAATGGGGCATGGACTTTATGACGTGTAACCCTCGTTCATCCGGGGGGCATGCGTATATAATCGTCGCTGTCGACTACTTCACTAAGTGGGCCGAAGCGATGCCTACACTTGCTGCCAACGGTAAGACGGCTGCTCAGTTCATCTTCAACCACATCATTGCACATTTCTGGGTCCCTCAAGCCATCATTACTAACCATGGTACTCATTTCCAAGATTATATGATGGCTGAGCTGACTTCAAGATTGGGCTTACGTCACAATAGCTCAATGCCATATTACCCTCAGGCAAATGGCCAGGTTGAAGCAGTGAACAAGGTTATGGTCACTATGCTTCAACGAACAATTGGTATTCACAAATCCAATTAGCACCTCCAACTGTTCTCAGCTCTATGGGCATACCGGACGTTTGCAAAGAGTGCAACTGGATTCACACCTTTTCAATTGGTGTACGGTCTGGAAGCGACTCTTCCGGTTGAATGCGAGATTCCTTCTTTGAAATTAGCTGTGGAACTTCTACTCGATACTTCTGCTAAGGAAGAGTGTCTTTTGTATCTGGAACGGTTAGATGAAACCCAGCGTTTAACTGCTTTAGTCATTGAAGCACAAAAGAAGCGGGTCAAAGCTCACTTTGATCAATCAGTTTCTTCGCGTTCCTTTATCGAAGGAGACCTTGTCCTCCTATACGATCAAGCGCATGAAAAGCTTGGGGCTATTAAGTTCCAACCTATGTGGCATGGGCCCTACATAGTAAAACGAGTTTTGAAGAATGGGGCTTATGAGCTTATAGATTATGAAGGAGTTCCGCTGGCGCAGCCCAAAAATGGGCTGTACCTCAAAAAATACTACGCCTGAAGTGATTTTTGGTTTGGTGTGTGTACATAGGTGTGTGCTTTTCATTTGTGTGCATGTGTGGTGTGGTTTGCGATGTAAACATCTTTCTGCTGATCGGGTCTTCCTGATTGTGCAGATGTCCATCATCCGTTTGTTGGTTTCGCGGATGGTGCCTCCCGCAGTACCAGGAATTTGTCTTCGGCGGCCTGGGTAATCTACGATCCTGCTGGTGAGTTGGTCAACCTGCAAGGTGTGTGTCTGGGACGTACTACAAATAACATCGCGGAATATAGTGTTGTGTTAGAATTATTAACCGAGGCTGTAAACTTCGGTATCCGTGAATTGCTTGTGTATCTAGACTCGCAACTTGTAGTATCACAACTGAACGGACACTATTCAGTAAGAAACCCATCCATTTTACGTCTGTATCTGCGTATTCGTTTACTGGAAAGAAATTTTGACTATATTACATATCATCATATACCCAGGCATATGAATGCGTTAACTGATGCAGTAGCTAATTTGGTTCTAGATAGACATTTGCGCAATTTGTAAATCATCATCACATGTAAAAGGAAAATCCATCCAGAAATAGATATGTATATATATAGATATCGAATGTTTGCATAGTGTGCATCACATTAAATCAAAATATACATGTTCATCTTAATACATCTGGAGACGACATGTCTCTCAAAAAATATGCATGATAAAAGCCCTAGGAGTCTAATCCGCATGGTCCTCATGATAACAAGTGACTGCACGCACTAAGCGTCTCAGAAGTCGGTGGAGGCGACTAGGTACTCCCACCGTATGTCTCTGGTACGCCATCGGTACATCTGCCAGCCGGGCGTAGTCTGGGATCCCTCGGGCAATACCCTCGAGATTCTGGATCAACTCCCCCCCCTCTTCACCCTCTGCCTGAGGATCAGGTGCGGGAAGAGTCCTCCGCACGATAGGAGACATACCGGCTGGTCTCTCTGGGCCCACGTCTGCATACATATAAAGTGTGTCAGGACAGGACATGTAGTACCAAAAAAAAATCATCAGAAAACATAAATATCAAAAGAGAAGAGATCATACCCAACTCCTCGTCCCAATCATCTCCCTCCAGCAGTGGGAGATCTAGGTCTCAAGTGAAATCGGTTCTTGCATATGGCCAGTCTTCCACTACAATCAACTGATGCCACAACCACCCAAAAAACTCCAGCCTCCAGGACATCTGTTCGCCTCCTCCATCTCTGGGCATCAGTGCCGCCCAGCGAGCCATTCTTGGCTCTCGTGGAATTGGCTCAGCTACTATGGCCCCTCAGCCCTGGAAGATTGGTAATCATTCCAGAATGAACGATACCAGGATAGAACCGTAGCCAAACTATTTCAGTTTGGCCTGCTTACACTTCGTGAGCTGTCTCTTGATATTTATTGTCACTGCTGTGGCCCAGTCGAATAGTAGGGGACTCATGCACTCTGAGGCTAGTAAGAGTTGGGCCTTTGTTGCCTCATGCGGTTCCTGCGATCCCGCGGCCCGTGTGATGGTATGAAGCACTACCCTGAGTGGTAGATCAAGAATAGTATGGATGTCTACCTTTCCACTTCCTGATCCTAGTCGTGCCCCTCGGTACACTCGTACCATCACTTGCTCCATCTTCTCACCAGACGGTCTACTCCCTATCAATATGGGTACCGAACCTCTGCGTGATAGTCCAGTTATGAATTATACGTCAAAAACCTCCAGTTCTAGTACTTGGTCCCGCAACTTGAACACTTGTTCGTGTTCGTCCCATATGCTGATCAGGTACTATAAGAGCTCAGGCTGAGCTCGTAAGCAAGGTGTCAGGAAGAACTTCTTAAGCCCACAGTTCTTGAGGGCATTCATGCAAGTTTCATTCTCCATGGCATGTTCATCCTCTTCCCCATGCTCCCTCTCTTTCCACTCAATGACCATTTTGATCGGTTGCCTACATTCACATGGTAAAAAAAAAAACTTCAATTAGACCTCTGCTATCTTTAAAAAATCATGCAATTCATTCATTGTATGAAAATTTTAAACGCAAAATTGGATTGCGCCGCTGGCGCGACTGTTTTCCTAACAGTTGTGCCAATTGGTGCGGGCCCTTTGGAAATAAAATGCCATTGGCATGGGTCCATGCCGGATACCCGCGCCAATGGGCGAAGCCCTAAAAATTCAAAAATTCCTCACAGAAGTCTAATATGCAATTAAAATTTATGAAAAATGGATTGAAATGGAGTACAAAGAAGCGCCTCTTACCTAGAACAAACGGGAATCTGAATGGTAGCCCGGATCGGTCGCAATCGTCGTCAAAAGTTCGCTCACAAAATGGACCACTGCTGCTCTTCAGTGAGGTAAATAGTGAAAAGTAATTTTATTTTTACCATTTGACATATTTATAACTTTTTGAACTCAAAATAGGTTTTGAAAGTTATTTTTCTGAATATTTTGATATATTTTGTCAAAAATGGGTTTTACACTTGCTTTTTGTGCAGCAACAGGTTTTTTACGTGACTTAAACGGTGAAACGAGTTGTATTTTATACTTTTTCGGACTCGGTAAATACACGAAAAAGTCACTTTGGAGTCACCTCAAATTTCTTTCCACTCTCAAACATTTAGAAAATATCATTTGCGGCCCTGTCATTTCGACCACAAGTGGACACAAACGACATCTACCCAAGATAATGCTAATTTTTCGGGCTGATGGATTATTTACTTAAAAGGAATACCCTATTCATCAGCGACTAGGAGGTTTTCTGCATGTTTTACCTTTCTAAGTCCTGAGAACTGCTTAATAAAAGGACTGAGTTTACTTTTCATGTCTTTTCAAACTCTAGTCATGAAAAGATCGCCGAAGTTCCCTTCCTTTATCGACTGCAAACCCTAATGACATCGATCTACCAATGACGTCGAAGTTTCTCCTTCCTAGGGCTCGTTAAATGTACTAGGATGGATTCGCCCGAAGGGCGGACTTATATTACAAGCATATGCTATCCCCTTCAAGCTTGTTATCAAAAATAATTGGGGTACTCGCCAGAAATGGTGGGGGAAAATGGAACCACCATCATTGTCGTGTCGGAAGTATGTCTCTCTTGAACATGGCACTTGTCTGCATTCGTGTCGGGTTGGGGACATCTCATCTCGTTCTTCACTTGCCTCCGTGGGTTTGGATAATCCCTTTTGACCTCTCATCTACTTGTTGCCTCGTCACCATGACCTCTGATCCGTTGATGTCAAATACTGCCAAATCCACTATTGTGCCGTTATATGTTCAAGAGAAGTTGACCTCTGCAAGTATCAACCTTCCTCTGATTCTCATACGATTCACAAAAAAAAACATCATGTTCCTCTGTCTCGTGTCGATGATGTGGGAAACATTATGGCCCACCTTTGATCAAGGTCACTTCCTGTCGACTTCAGCTCATTATCCAGGAAGATGGTCTAGAGACTCTTTCATGGTACCTTGGAGCCCGCATGCCTCAATGGCAGGTTCGTCGCATTCGACGTGAGGTTTTCATCATTGGCCTCCGATCGAGTGATTCTACGGGTGTTCGACACCAGCTCATTGATTCACACGCCGTAGATTGTACCTATAGTACTCGAGCTATCGTCACATAGGTACTCTCGTCCGCAATGTTTTCTTCATTAGCTGGTAATCAGACGATGTTCTTGCATGTTCGACTTCAGCTCACATATTCACATGCTTGAACTTGTACTTTGTTCGGGTCGAGATGGAGCGCAAGACCCTGGATTTTGTCTATTGTAATCCAGGCTGCGATTTTGTGGACTATTATTACATGACTCACTTACCGGATGGTTGCGACCATACCTGAGTCTATTTATCGATCCTCAATGGATGGCTGCGTCCATACCTTGGATCTCGATTATTGTATACTGCTATGGGATGGTCGTGTCCATACATTTATATCGTATCCGAGACAAAGCTTGTAATTTCGTCACAATTTTTTTACTATGGCAAGAGTTTTCATTCGCGATACTCTCGTGAAGCATTTCACCCTCTCTTCTCCGGTTTCATGCTTTTAGGGGGCATCTCCGTTATTAATGTGTACACTTGTCACCGCCCTCGCCATTTCCATCCCCACACATTTTATTGAGGTCTCTGCATATATGACTCCGTGGAGTGTGACAAGACTTGAAATACTTCATCGGTGATCCCTCAAGATGAGCTACGTCTCTACATCTCTCAAACCCTAAAAATAGCTCTTTTTCCATTGGCGCGGTTCCACAGTTCAGCCCTCGCGCCAAGGGGGCAAATCCTCCAAAGAGGGCACGCCAATTGGTGCTCTGTCATAGAGCCGCACCCGCGCCAACCATATTAAGATGTGTTTTTTAAAAATAAATGGCGGAAGTTTCGTCCTAACAATTCCTGGACTGATATCTATCTTGAGTTGGGAGGTTTGGCTACGGATTTTCATAGAGAGGAAGTGGTTTGCCACCTCTCATTGAAGCTTCCTTGATGATAGGACCAATCCCATAATTATAGGGATCTCAACTCCCCTTCCTCCATCTATAAAATCTTGCTCATCTCCTTTGCAAGATAGTTCCCAAGAGCTTTCATACCCTTATGCTGCAAGAGCCTTCTTGATTCCCTTAAGGCCAAATCCAAGCAAGGAGACTATTGTCAAGTATCCGGAGAGAGAGGCTTGTCCCATCCTTGACAGGCTTTATCGAGACATGTTTTACTGACGACCCGCCAAAGGAGAGTGCTGCATCGAAGCTATGGTTGTATTCTTCTTTTGACTCATTAATGATAAGCGACTATTGGTTATGGTTCCACTCTTGTTCTTGATTATGCTCATGAGTTATTTCCTCTTCGAGTGACATATAGTTGTATATACTAGATTTTATGCTTGCGTTTGTGTTGTTTCTTGCATGTGCAGGTGTCCGATCATGGAGATCATGAGGATTGTGATCTACCAGGGCAAAGGAACGGGAGCACCACCTCTTCTACAAAGGACAGCGTTGGATTCCAGGTAAACCTTCATCGCAAGTCGGTTTATTTGCAATTAGGAACCTGCACTGTAGTGTGTTTGATTGTTGCTAGACCCGATCTGGGCTAGTAGGGATCGCCTCTGTCCGCAGAGGGGATTAACCTCTTCAACACCTAGGAAAGGGTAAAAACAACCAAGTGAGAGCATATGATCAGCCAAACAGATGGTGATGATGGAATGAAAAAACCAAGGTTTATCTGGAAAAAATAGGCTGATAAAGATGCCAATCACGAGAGGTAGATTGAGAATGGTTTCATTTCTATAGAAGCTTGAAACATGGGAAACTATGCTTGGAATTGGTTTCATTTTTACACAAGCTTGAAACAAAGAAAAACTATTCTTGGAATGAGTTTTCATGCCCCCAAAATAATGACTCAATTTGAGTTACATGCCCCCTAAGCTTCATCTCATTCACCTAAGTAGACTATTGGTTACTAACAGGTGGACGGAATGAAGGTTTATTTACGAGATCAAGTGAAAGAATCAACTGGGAATTTACGAGATCAAATCAAAGACTTGAATTATAAGGGGATTTATTTAATTTTTTAATGAGCTTGACATAGTAAAAGAACTATGATCATGACACATTATTTCATTTTTTAATGAGCTTGACATAAGAAAAGGAACTATGCTCCGAAGAGCTTGTTTCATTTTTTAAGGAGCTTGACACAAGCAAAGGAACTATGCTCTGGAGACCTTGTTTCATTTTTTAAGGAGCTTGATAAAAGAAAAATAAGTCTGCTCCAGAGACCTTGTTTCATTTTTAAGGAGCTTGACACAAGAATAGGAACTCTGCTCTGGAGACCTTGTTTCATTTTTTTAGGAGCTTGACACAAGAAAAGGAACTCTACTCCGAAGACCTTATTTCAATTTTTAAGGAGCTTGACATAAGAAAAGGAACTCTACTCTGGAGACCTGATCATGGCCCATAATAGGTCATGGATTCCAAGAGGTTCTCATCATATAGGGGGGAAACACTCTAGAAATCAGGGTTCAGTGCCCTTAGTACATGGTGCACTATATCACTGAATGGATCACCAGTAGACATGGGCATGGAAAATGTTGCGACATAATTAACTTATGGAGGGGAAGATACCACTTGCATGTAAGGGCCATTAAGGGATGATGGTTGATTGGGAGCCATGTGAGCACCAATGAACGAAAGTTGATTAATGGTCACAATTCTCCATTTTTGTGGGAAACACATCAGGCGAAAGATAGAAGAGACAAGAGCTCCCATGACATAAGTATAGTCACACCCAAGGATAAATTTAAAATCCAAGGTGCCTCAGATAACCATATCGTCTATATAGATAGTATTTCCTCCCAAAGTAATAGGAAACTTCTGAAGGATCCCTAACGGTTGATTGGTTCTTCTGTTAAAAGCTAACAAATTCTAGGTAACAGGAACAAGTTGCGGAGAACCTAAAGCTTTCAAAGTAGTTGAGGACATAATACTAACAGATGCACCTTAATATATTATTGTGCAAGGTACGACCACATTATAGGCCTGCACAGTGATCTCAAAGGGCGCGTAAGAAGGAAAACGATATCCTGTCAGTCGACTCCAACGATAAGAAGAAACCAGACCACTTGGAGAGGGTGTTGTGGAAACGAGAGAACTTCCCCCTTGTGTTACAGGAACAGGAGGATCACCCTCCTATACTGAGGGAATGGGAATATTTCACTCCAATCCATGGGAATTTGAAGAAACAAAAAGAACCTGAGTGGTATGAGGTTCACTCTCTGTGGGAAATCATGATCAGCCGAAGGTGGAACCAGGTCGACCGTCTTCTCAACCAATTGTTGGTCGAGAACAAACACGTGAGATTCACTTTCGGAGAGAGTGGGATTGACCAAAGATGACTTATGATCAACCACTTGATCAACTAGCAGAGGATCAGGGAAAAGCTTCCGGTAACCAACCAAAATACAAGGCTAAGGAGTTGTAAGGTTATCCAATACTTTGGAGGCTTCTTCCATATAAGGAAAAAGTTGAATGAGATGATTTTGTTGACATAACTTACACGGAAATTCAACTTTCCCCTTTTTCCCATGGGCCTTATTATCACTAGTTGAGGGTTCTTCACCAGCATGATCTCTAGAGGCCGATGAAAAAACCTGATTTGAGTCGGTGGGCCATACGACAATCCCTAAGAAGGTGGTCACCCTTGCATAACTTGCAAGGTAATTTGACTTTTTAGGACTGAATGTAAGATTTTTCAACATCAATTGCAATGGTAGCAATGTTTGCTTGGTTTCCCCCTTGCTTATTTGACTTCTTCTTCTTCATCCTCTTCTTCTTCTTCTTAGCTTCCTGGTTACTAGAATCTAGAATTTCACCAAGCGAAGAGGAAGAACGGGGTGAAGAAACAGGTGAAAAAGGCTCAGGGTCAACATGAGGTTGACACTGTTCAGGTGGAGGCGAACTTGGTTGAGAAGCAGCTTGGAAATTTGGAACCATGGGGCTTGAAAATAACTAAACTGAAAAACCAATGGTTAATAACGAAAGGGACAACGTTTCCATATAGGGAGCACCAATATTTCCAAAATAAGGAAAAGGACAAGGATTCCCATCTAAGGGGATTCCTTTATTGGTAAACTTAGGAATTATTTCCATTCGTCTGAACCTAAGATCTGCTAAGGAGTTGTGCACGGGTAATATTTTATTCCGCGGACAGTAATTTTTAGAATTTAACAACAAAAATAAAAAATGGGGAAAAATGGATTACCAAGTATCTGTGAACTACAATATACACCTTGGAGAACCAAGGACTTGACAAACGATAACCAATATCCCCGAATGTTGTGTTCGGTGTATCACGTCTATAAGGCGACCAACTCGGTTACCTATGGAAGGTTTGTAACCTAGTGGGGTCTCCCAAAATATACTCGACGATACATGGGAGCTCAATCCGTAGTAGTGTTGTCTAATGTGTAACCATTCTATGAGAGCATCCCCATATACTTACCATACATGGAGCATAGTCCTTTATAATTCCATACATGAGACGGGATATCAGCCCCGGGATGCAACACAGGATGTTAGCGGCAGCTGCTATGCTTAACGATGTTGGAACATGTCTCTAGCCTAGACCTCTAGATGTTTTTATTAATCCAAATGCTCCTTAAGGTTAATTCAATAAATTTTGAAGTTGGTCTTTGATTATGTTTCAATTTCAAGCTCAAAGAAATTTCACTGAATCCCTGTAATGTAGCTAAATGCAAAAAAGAATTCATTTCATTTCGATGAACTCTAAACTGATGAGGGAGAAAGTGCAAACAAGAATACAAAAAACAAGCAATGAAACAAGAAAATATGCCCCCCATCTAGATCAAAATTATTGAAATGCAACTCTAAAACGAATTCGCTTTCACTATCCCAAATGTGATCTTACTGAAAATGAAATCACTTCTTTCTTCACTAAGATGCGCCAAACATTTTTTTTTTTTTCTTTTAATTTGGATGCTTAAATGCAAAATAATGCAATTAATGAACCAATCAAAGAAAAATATACCAAACAGACAAATAATTGAAATGGGAATTTCCTTTCACTTTCTCTTTTTCGAATGGAAAACAAATCATTCCAAAAGTACTTGAATGAAAATGAATTTCTCTTTTTCTTTTCAAAATTAAGGAGGAACAAACCAATTCAAAATTTCTAAAAAAAAAAAACTTTCACTTTTCTCTTTCGAAATGGGAAATTAAAAAAAAACATACACTCTCAAGCTCACAAATAAAACAACAGTGATCTATATTTGACAGTCCATCAAAGGTGATTTAAAATATCAATAATGATTCAGTGTAAGTGAAAACAACTTTGCAAATACAAGCCAAAAGTAATATGAAATAGTGTTTCAAATGAATGCAACAGAGCACTCGAACAGAGCCTACCAATCTCTTGATGACACACAAGAAACAAGTGAATTACAATTGACCTAGAAACCCTAGAGGGTGATCAAACTTCACTCAAACACAAAATAGAGTCAACGAGACAAATTAATGACTCAAGCAAGGCAATCAAGTTAAAGACAGTGGTGCCAAATCATATCAGACCATAAAGACACCTTAGAGGCCAAGACACACTGGAAACTAAAGGGAAACCCTAATTTTTTCTAATATCTGAGATTAGTGTGCACATGAAAGGAAAACTTGTGCTGAAAGGTAGATTAGTGTGATTGTTTTATATAAAGTAGTGTTGTCGGTGCTTATGTAAGGACAGAAAATGTGCTAGGAAAGAAATAAAAGAAAAAATAAAAATAATTTAAACAATCAAACCATACTTGTCACCCTAAAGAAAAAATCAAGCACTATGTAGACCTATAGTGACCTAAACAGACTCAGATCTTGACGATTGGTCAAACTAATAAAAAAACCAAATCGGAGAAGCAAACACAAAGAGGTTATAGCTCCCCGGCGAATTTGCCAATTTTTTTGTGAAGACAATCCCCTTTATGGATAGAGGTGATCTCTCTATCCTTAGAGTGGGTCTAGCAACACATGAGACTAACTAATGAACCCTTTCCTAGCTTGTATTAAAAACGGAAGAAGAAGAAGAAGAACCTACCTCTTCCTGATGGTATCGTCCAGTCCTTTGATGAAGACCTTGATTCCACGATCCTTCAGACTCTCTCCTCACTTCTTGTGGCATTCAAATACCTATAAGAGATCAAGAGGCAACAATAAGAAACATGACAATATACATAGCATACATCAAATACAAACTACCTAACAGATCAAGGAGCATTAGGCTACCTGCATAGATATTTAGACAAATATGGAAAGTGAAACATCAAATGTATTATTAATTAGAGAAAGAGGAAGCATACAACCATGGCCTTGATGTTGTAGACCTCCCTTTGGTTATGTCCAAGTCCAAACCAAGCTCTTCAAGCAATCCTTATCCCTAGTGGAAAATTGAGCATAATCACAGTATAACGATGCAAAGGCTTAATGATCATGTATGACCAACCAGTAGTGGAAGGATGGGATTACATTTATAGGTAGGGAGAAGGAGTTAGGGATCCATAAAAGAGGGAGGAAGGCCCACTTCTCAAGGGAAAATTCCCTAATGATAATATCAAGAGCTACAAATGAGAGAGCTCGAGCATATCTGCATCAAACCATATCAAGCCTATCATTCTGGAATCTTCTAGTGCGCGAAGCTTCTTCTCCATTTGAGGAAACACTTCCAGAAAGGGTTCAACATGGTTTTTCCCATCTAAATCATGTTGGCGGCGCTAGGTCAAATTGCTGCAACATGCCATCAACACGTGCAGGCAACTGACAAAGAGCGATGACCTAGAAATTTAGGTTTTGAGTTGAGATTCTCCAAAAACTCATCATGGAAACTTTTTTTTAGTCTTCAAGGGATATATTGATATGTTTTACATGGTGGATATACTACACAGTGGTCATCTTAGGGAACTTCAGGATCAGGGACTGGAAGTGAACGGGGTGAAAAATTAATGTGTTACACTTTATCTACAAATGAATTTTTGAGTTAGCATGATTTTCTAGTTTTCTAGGTGTTGTAAGAACCCCCCGCTCCAATCCATGTGCTAACAATACCTACCATCTAGCAAGAAAAATACTAAATAGTTTGATGCTTCTCTAAGAACTATCTCAAATCCTAGCAACAATTTGGGTCTCTGCTTCTCAGGAAGAACATATTTTGGTAGCAATTAGAAATAGATCTATTTCTTCGGAAGTAAAGATTCATGAAGATCCTGAAGATTTTCCTAGGGAAACTAAATAAATATGGATCATGTTTGATGAGGAGAAGCCATCAGAAGAAAATATTAAAGAGCACCCACCATATTTATCATCTGATCCAGCCTGCACTTTAGGAGACATTCATGAAACTTGGAAGACTTGGATGACATAATAAAGGAAGATGCACTGACTGTTACGTATGAATCAAATGACCGAGAATATGTGGATCCCATTAAATCTTGGTTCCATATGATTTTCGACACCCACACTTCCTTTATTATTCGAAAATTCTTGGCATCACATCAGTTAATGCAATTGGTTCCTCATGTTCTCGTATTTTCTCAAATATAATTTTCAAGTTTCAACATGAGTAGGATTTTCCTTTTGTTACGCACATGGTTGCATTGGAAGTACTCCTATACTTAAAAGGAAGTATTTCGCTTCTTAATATAGGGTAGGATAGAAGGAATAATCGAATAAAATAATACATTCCTTATCATGAATAAATACATTAAAACAATGTTATTAAGACTGCATCTCCCAAAGTATAGCTACTAAAATTGCTTTTGATTACCATTGGTTGTTAACACACACATCTATGGTAAGTCTTCTTCAGTATGATTCACTATAATACCTCATCATTTTGTAAAGTGACCATGATTAATTTTCTGGTTTAGTCACTCTAATGAGTTGTTATCCGAGATATATATTTTTAAGTTTCTCTTAGAAGGTATTACTGAAAAAAACTCCTATGGTGGACCACTCCTGTAAAACCATAATGAGCTCTCATGAAGAACCCTAGCATTATTAACTCAAGTAATCTTTCAGTCATTATATGATATTTCTTATTTATAATGAGTCTTTAGGGTAGAGGGACTAACCAGTAAATATTAGTCATTAAAAACTTTTCGCGCCATCCTGTACTCTTAAGGAGTAGATCCGCCTCCCCACTTATTAAGTAACCTTTAAATTCAATCATAATCGTAGTTTACATAAAAGGATTGATTTAAGGATAGGAGGTCTCATTATGAGTCGACCTACCATGATCATAGGACCTAACACAAATTACATTACCGCTACTGGTCACCAAGCGAGGTAATGGCTTTCAGCTGAAAAGCTGGAGGTTAGGAGGTCTCATCACGAGCCAAGTTGTTCATTCTTGTTAGTTCTTGTGCATGACACTGCCATTAGCTCATTACCAAGCCATGACAGTGGCCTTCATTTAATTTATAAACCAAACAGATAACTCTGAATCTATATCTAGTAGGTGGGACACATGAATTTCGTTGTGTTAAAAGACATCCATGTCGAGTCTATAGAAGCTTGCGGGCAACAGTGGCCATGTATGTGGTATTAAAGTTAATTTCACACTATGATTTACGTGGTCATATTTTTCTTTCCCTAAAATTCATCATCTTATCTGTTGGAGAATGCCTTTAAGATATTTTGGGCATAATTCTTTAGAGTTCTATTCTTCAAAAATAAGAAAACTTTTAATGGATGTGGTACCCTTAGTGTAGGAAATTTTCTGTAACGGAATAAGGAGAAATTCATTCTTGCACCTGGATGACAACAATATTTAGAATGACCAATAAATAATATTTTTATCTATCCAGGAAGGTGTCATCTTGTACTATTTTATGATCTTCTTTTCTAGCATCATAACTCACTTTTATCCTTAACGAGGTATTTAGAGTGATGAATTACTTACTGATGATTACTCACAAGGTATTTTGGTAGCCAACAATGTGTTTCAATTGCAATTTCCTCTAATAATCACTACATGATCTGGGTGTAGGATTACTATAGTAGATGTAGGAATACTATGGCAGTCTTCTTCAAATTACACTCCTCCAACATGAACCCTTTTTTTATCATTGATGTTAATTACAGGGAACAAACAATGGAATTATGGAGATATCTATGACAAATAAGGAAGTTTATTTAAGACAGATGTTAGGTATGCATTTTTCATATTAATGATGCAATGGGAGCTGAGCTATAGGATTTTTAAGGAATAATGTTTTGCACAATTACCACTTTCTTGATGATCTAATTTGCACCTGATTTTGGATACCTTGAATTGAGTTTTAAAAAATAAAATATGTC
Source organism: Pinus albicaulis (assembly GCA_034641835.2). Classification (NCBI taxonomy): domain Eukaryota; kingdom Viridiplantae; phylum Streptophyta; class Pinopsida; order Pinales; family Pinaceae; genus Pinus; species Pinus albicaulis. Next base: position 332,937,928 of record CM076578.1, on the reverse strand, counting down.
AGAAATCTTGTTGGCCTTCCTTTCACATCGGAGATTCCCACCCCTGATAATTTTATCATTCCTGCACTCGATGCTTTCATAAGGAATGTAGCATGGTTTAATTTGCACTATGATGATGATGTTGAAGATTTGATGAACACTTTATTGAAGCTTGATATATCTTGTACGTTAATATTTCCTTGCTGGTGATATTTTTGTAATGATAAGTGTTGTCACTTTTGTATTGGGTGGCATAGTATGTCCATTAATCTTTAAGCATCCTTCACTCTTTGCTATCTTCCATGATTTTGCGTTGATACTCCTATCATATGTCATAGCAAGGTAATCCAATATATGCATTAGACTTTCAACAGAAAGGACAATGGTATATTTTGATGTTTTTGGAATATTGATGCCAAGTGTTTATCTCAGGAGTGCCCTAACCTTGTAATCGTGAGTTTTTATCCTTGGAATGTCTATCAAATGCTCATGATATTTCCCATGCACATTGATCCAACACTTATTGACTAAGGTAATTATGCTATGAATGGAGTTCGAATGAGGTTTGTTTGCAATTGTTTTCATGATAGAACTTATTCTTGTAACCACACCACTGTCATCCTCTATGATTATTAAATTACTCCCTTTGGTACTAGTTCCATCAAACCGACTTCAAGATCGTATCCAACGCTCATCAGGAGTAGTTATGTTTCTTAAGAAAAAGATGAATCAACTTGCCCATATTTGTTTTGGGATCGTTTGATTCCCTATGTTATTTAAGTATATCACTGGAGCATGTTGAGTTTACTTTTTTCCTATCACTAATCATATTGTTCATCCCTAATTGCATGTCGTGTTTTCCATGAAGAAAGTGAAGTATGATATCCATGAGCCATCATCCATAGTGGAGCTCGAAAAAACTCCCGAGTATAATGCATGCAAGAAGAAATTGGTTAAGGAAGGATGGCATGAATTCCTGGTTGAGTTTCAAGGGTCCGAAGATGAGGTTATGTTGCAGTTTGCATGAGGGTTTGATGTAAAAATAGCTTGAATTGGAGATTTGGTTATGAATATGAATGAGAAGACTATCACTTGAGCGACTGGATTACCCTTCGAAATGATTAAATAGTTCAAAAATAAAAGCATAGATAAACAACTGAGCATGCAATTTATCAAAGGAGAACACCAAGATGTTAATTGGGTTAAAGGAATATCATGTTCTTGGATTAAAGATGAATGGTGCGGCCCTTTGTTCATCCTTCAGAAATATTTGACCTATGAAGGTAGGTATGCAACAACGTTTTTGTATCATATTGGGTTGTTACTACATTTCACTCGAGAAATGAAGATCAATGTCCCTTATTTTTTGCTAAAGTGTTTACAGAATATGTCATAAGGGGTAGTTAAAGATGTTAAAAACCCTAGGGATTGTATTTACCATTACATGGTTATTAAAATACTGATTGTGGATGAACTAGGTATAATAAATGATATTTGGGATGGTATTCTTCAGCAAAATGGGTTCAAAACAGTCATTGAAAAATAAAAAACCCAAATTAATTCTAAAATGTGTGAGGTAGAGAATAATCCAAAGGGAAATAAAGTGGACAACATATTCTTCTCGTACCCTAAAAATTCGACGAAGAGAAAAATGGAAACCCCTGCAACCTCACCATTTGAACCTCAAACCCCTATCGTTGTACGAAGGATTATACGAAGTATGATGAAAACCAGATGACCTCCTTCCAAAAACCTAGAGCCTCAAACAATTGATTTGGATCTGGAACAAGAGGGAGATGAAGCAGTGATGGATAACACAGGTTCCACTGATAAATGATGAGACAAACTTATACGGTTTGAATAATTTACTGCGAAATTCATGTCTCAAATCAAGAATCCAGCAGCTAATAAGGCAATGCTCCTACTATAGATATATATCAAATTAAAAGTCCTATAAGAGAAACAAATCAATTCGAAAATCCTATGGAAGAGGTAAATTCAGGGTTTGACTTTCCATTTGATCCTCCTGTAGCAAAAACTGTTGATATTTATTCCACCAATCAACAGAAACCAAAAGATTCCATCGATGGATATATATTATGGAAGAAAGACATGACAATAAAGAGATTGAAAAGGAAGATATATAAGCTCCTTGTTCTTGAGGAAAATGTAAAAGGATAGAATCAATATTTGAAGGCACTCAATACTAAAATGCAAAGTAAAAATAACAAGTTGAGTGTTAAGAACAAGAGATTGCAAAAATTGTCCAAGAACTGGATTAAACGAACTAAACAGTAGGCTGCCCATAATAGGATTTTAAAAGGGGAGATTAAAATGGCCAGAAATAGGGGAGGAAGGAACTTGAATATTTCGGTCAATACAACAGGGCCCTAAGCAACAACCTCGTAATTTTGAAAATTTTTGTCTCTGTCTTAAGGTTTGGCTTGCATGAGGACATGCAAGGATATCATTGTGGGGGAGTGTCGAGCCTCCATTTTTTTAATTTTTTTCCATATTTTTCCAAGGATCTCTTATGTCTTCACCTGTTTTTTTGTAGTTATTACCATCCCTTTTTATACATTTTTGAACCATTATAGAGGCATTAAGAGGTAACATGTTATCATTATATTAATTTCCTTTCTTCTAATGATTTGAAGATATTTGTGTGAAAATGTCACTAATAACAAGTTATCCTTGTGACAGGTGTACAGTTCCTATTCCAGCAGCACAATTCCTGTTCCAACAATATGGTTCTTGTTCATTCAATACAATTAATGTTCCCATCTTCGTGATTGTTATACATTCAACTGCCATGGAAAGAATCGAGCATATGGGTTTTGTGAAGCAAAGGCTCAAGATGGTGTTTTGTTTTATTAATTGCACCTAGGTCTTCAGGACAATGCATAGTGTGAGGGTCGCATCCAGTCATCTGTCTTCTACAAGTCGCAAGGTTCATCAATAGTGCGTTATTCTCATGGATACTATGATGAGAATTTCATGAATTGGTACCACTAACTGTGTTTATATGGAACCTCAAGATTGGTTGAGATCCAGTCAAAGAAGTATACTCCTTAATTTGGTTCAGGAATCAATTTAAAACTCTAAAATTATATGCGTTGTTTAACCTTTGATCGAGATAATTAGGAGATATTTTTCTTATAAATGGAAGAACATGTACTATAGAGGGGGGATACTTATAGGCAGGAAATGGAGTTAAGAAAGGATATTGTGTTTCCAGTGGAATGATCCCCATAGGGGACCACTTGAGCCAAGCTTTGTGTTATCTTATGCTTATGTAACAGGACTTCAGAATTAATACAAGTTGCCATTCGATTCACGTTTATTATTTTTTAGTATTATGGGATTGTGATTTAATTTTTACAAGGGCAGTGAACTGGGTGGTTTGGGCCCACCAACTAGTCCGTTGCCTTGCGCCTCTTAGGATCTCCCTTGTTTTGTTTGATAATTTCATAGTGTGATATTGTGATTTGGTAAAAGTCTGTGAAGTCATTTCTTATCTCTTATTTATGCTTTGGTGTTAAATTACATGAGTTTGATTAATGAGTAAAATGGTATTGTTTCTTTCTTAGAACGCATCATCATGTATCAATATTTAACAGACTAAGACTCTATATGTAAACTGAAATCAAGAAGACAAAGTATAGATATTGAGTGTTTTCTTATTGCATCTCTCATTTATATTAAAGATCAGTGTGTTATTTACTCTGATATTATTTTCTACATAACGAGATCTACTTTCAGTTACATAAGGACTCAATGATGAAGACAAAATTTTCTTATTAGGAAGTATGGGTATAATCAATAAGATTTCTAGTTGATTTGATTTATCGTGTATTATTTGAGCATTCGTGAACATCTTCAAACATTATCGCAAATATGAAATTGTTTCTGGGGTTTTGAGAAAACGATATCTATTCCCATGATTTTAATATTTAGTTCAAATGTCAAGATCAACATGAGAAGAGATTGTAATCTTGTTTTATTGGCAGAGTGAAGTGTCCACAAAACTATTTGAGAATACCTCTAGTCAAAGGTTATGATTGATGTCTCGAGGAAACTTTTGTATGCTTCATCACAATTGAATACTTCATTAATTTTCAGAGAAGTAATGCACATATAATCTAGAATACCTCTGCATTGAAAAAGAAAGCATTTAATGATTTTCTAAGATCAGGGTAAGCTTTGAACTAGTTGGGAACGACTTTGTCTTGTTTGGTTCTATTGTATTCTTTCCTTCTTTGCAACATAGCAAGTAATTCTTGAAGAGACTTTGAAACAATATTGCCTTTTTTTATTTCCAGAATGGATTGTCATCTTGAATGAAACCTACATCCCCTTGTCCTTTGGACAACTAAGATAGACTTTCTGCAGGAGTCACTCAACCTAGAAGAGGAGCCAGGAGTAGGTTTACTATGTGTTTTCCTTACTTTGAAAAGTATTGTTTCTTGAGTGATACGTTTGAATTTTTTGTAAGAGCTTGATTTCTATTTCATATATCCCTAAGGCCTTCTTATGAAATTTATTGTGTTGCACCTCTAAGTTCATGCAACCCAGATTGACATATTAAATGTTGGTACATAAATCTTGCATTTATACCACTCGATATACCCAAAATTGAAATTTTAGGGTCGAGGAAGGAATCTACACCATAAAATGAAGTTATATTACATAAGTGATGGAGTTGAACTGACCATAAGTGATGGGCCATGAGGAGGAACTATTATTACCAACTGAATTTCCCTATAAATATAAGAAGCACATGAAGAGGAGCGAGACAAGAATTCATAGGAGAGAAGTCAGAGGATATGTCATAATACATAACAAAGGGATTTGAATCGAGATCACAAGAAGTGCAAGGAGCAGGGCCAAAACTGAAGGGAAGGAAAAGTAGCTTAGGTGGGGCTACGTCATGTAGACCTCGAGAAAAGGAGAGGACTGAGCTGAGAATGTGTTGAGTTAGGTGAAGGGCAACCCGCGTAGGGTGGAATTGGGTGAACAAGTTTCTCCTTGGGTTTCTTATGGTTTTTAGAATTGTACTTTGTGAGACCGAGCCATTGTCTCAGGTCTTAATGTAATATTGTGATATTGTATGACATTAGAAGGCCAGAGGGTCATTTCATATAAAAATTTTGCATGTGTAATTGTATTGATGATGATGTGATGTCTTTACATATAGCTCATAAATCATTGATGAATGAAAGTTAATGGAAGTAAAGTGACAATATAAATTACTTATACTATTCTAAAGAGTTATGATATTTCACTAATAAATCGATAATATAGAGACTATAAGTATGCTTATTGTGAGGTATAGTTTGGCTGGGGTAACTTTACACTACACTGGGAAATTACGAAACATGTCGGTGTTTCATGCTTAATGGGTCTTAACACCTAGGGTTCTTTATTTATGTTAAAATACCATTCTTTAATTCTCTTGTAATAGATTTTGGAAATGCATGTAATCACCATCTCTCTCCCTTCATATTTAGCTACCACCATTCTGGCCAATTTGTAATCTACAATATTTTGTTATTTTATTTATCAATAGAAGTAGGGTTTGCACTATATTATTGTACTCTCTGCCATATTTCTTTATATGTGTCCATTTCCTTTCTTACCTTTCATTTCATTCCTTGAACAATATATATTAGTAGTATCAAAGAATTTATCAAGGTTGTCTAAGGAATGAAATGAAAGGTTGTAAAGGAAACAAAACACACATAGATAAATATAGTAGAGAGCGTAGTAATTATGTGAAAACCAAACTTATCTTGTTAAATAAAATAATAGAATATTGTAGAACACAAATACTCTAGAATGGTAATAGTTATCTCTAAAGGGAGAGATATTGCCACTATAAGAATTTTCAAAAGTTATTACAAGAGGATGTGACGACCCCCCTTCCACCCCTTAAGGGTTCTCGAGATAAGGAAGGTGTTACTTATTGTTAAACCAATCCCCAAGGTCTGTTATGAAGATGGGGTTAGAAAAAACCCTTTTTCTTGAAAGTCTGTGGAATTAATTTCTAATATCACCATTGCATGCAACTCATTGAGAGTTTTTTGACAATACCAATTTTACCTTGATTTGATTATCATACCAAAAGTTGCACTCGATTAAATTTCATCCTATCATAAGAGGTCATGTTAAAAACCTGATTACGTGGCACCCATGTGGCCTCCTCGTAGCTCCAAGAGGTCATCTTAGTGGGTCCTTTCGCTAATCCCACATTATATCAGTATTGTTTATCATTTCCCATGGTGCCTGGTGTTACCCAAGGAGAAGGGTGATAAGTGGTGAGTAGTAAATGTGACCTCAAGGTTCCATAGTGGAACACTAATCGGATCTCCCATGCCTCCACTAAAACTCTCATTTCACCATAGGGTACACATATATCAGTGGTGGGGTGTAATCAGTGGGTGGCAACAAAGTTCCCAATGCTCCCGGTTCTTTCTAGACCCCACTCTCAACCATTATACTTCTCACTCACAATCAAACAACATTTGGTCAAGTGTATCAGCCCTTCCTTATCCTCAGGCTTGATCATTGCGACCGATGGCCAATGTTTGTATACGTAACACAACTTCTTCCTACTATGTTTCTTAGTTATTTATTTATTTTTAAAAAGATAATGTGAATGTAAATATAAAACATTGAAATTGATTTGAGGCAAAATTTATTGATTATATCAAAATTAGGAATATTAAAAATAAAGATATATTATTATTATTATTATTATTATTATATGAATTTTAACATATATATATGTACATATGGTCAGTTTAAAAAAAATTGAAATAAAAATTTACGTTTCGAGTCAGGAATTCCAATATTTTTCCTCCACCATCCATGCGCCTTACTTCTTTCCACTCTTTCCACCAATCACAAGTTATGAGCTTAGGCATAATCGGTCGTGTGTTGGGTTTGAGTTTGAAGAAAGGTGAAATCGCAAAGGTTATGAACATAACTTGCCCATAATTAAATCTCGAAAACATCAATTCACAGGGGTACAATTCTTTTGTTTTGCCGCTAATATTAACCAGAAACAAATTAATTATATAATATATAATTAATGAAATAGGGCAAATGGCAAGAAACAATGAACATACTTAAAGTCATCTATAACTCCAATGGATTGCACGCACGAAGCGTTATATGATGGCACATAAGCAAATATGAACGAATTCAAGTCTGGTATCTCTAATGTTATTATAGTAAGAACAACCAACTACAACTTGGCCTAGAAGCAAAACCATTTTTTTTTATAACTATTTTTTTGTTTTTATACCAGATTCTAATGCCCTAAGCCATATTCTTATTTTTTTCAAATTTCGATTGTAGGGATTGTAAGGTCCTGAAGGGTTTAACGTTTCTTTGATACCATATGTAACAACCCCAAATTTAACATGCAATTAATTATATCAAATAAACAATTAATAATCAACCCAAAAATTGTTTAACTAATCATTATAGAATTTTTAGAAACATGAGCAAAGAATTATTACCTGTAATGACGATATTCCTTACTTGAGACTCCAAAGTTGAACATTATTTAAATCCTGCTAACTGCAACAAATTTTTGGGGACAACTCTCCACCCAACCGTAGGCTCAGCTACACATAATCTTTCCATAGTCGACCACCCCTGAGCCCTCGATCAACATACTACTATCGGGGTATCCTTTGCCTCACGATACCTTTCTCTCCAAAGAATGGATGAAACAATGATCCATGAATCTTCCTCGATGTCTATTAAATAGACCAAACAATGGAATGGGAACCACATGCACACATTCACTGTGTCAACATGCAACCTTTATTTCTTCATTTTAAATTTTTACTTAATTTAGTGTTTCTCTTAGTTTAACTTACTTTTTTTTAACTTTACTTATTTTTATAGTTTCTTAGTTTAACTCTTTCTTAATTTATTTCTATTTTTACTCTTGGTAAATAACTCTTTCTTAATTAACTCTTAACTTCACTTATTTATTTATTTTTTAGGAATCCAGTTTATTATTTACTATTTTATTTAGATCTCTAGCTATGGTTTACTATTTTATTTATTATTTTTATTATTCTCTTGACTTATTATTTATTTACTTATTTATTTAATTGAATTATATTATTTATAAATTATTTATTATTTTATAATTATTAGGGGACATTACACGTACCCTTATTCATACTACTTGACTACCCTTTATACGTGTGAGTAATATCCCTAAGTGTTATGCTCATTATACTATATCAACAAGATGAACGACGACTTATCTAATGTTGGGTTTCAGGTTAACGTAAGGGGGGCTTCTAATATACCTAAAGGTACGTGGAAGTGTAGTCTATGTGTGGTTATGTCTAATGCGTTACTACTCAAAGGAGTATCCATAGGGGCTACGAGGGAGTCTAACAAGCATGACCACCTCTTATAGTTCTTACATGCATGCCTCCCCAAATCCACAAGTTTATGCACTCAACTACATATACTGTGGTTTAAAGACGTTGGAACATATATCTAAATTTATATATATATATATAAAAAAAAGGGTACGTGGAAGTGTAGTCTATGTGTGGTTCTGTCTAATGCGTTACTACTCAAAGGAGTATCCATAGGGGCTACGAGGGAGTCTAACAAGCATGACCACCTCTTATACTTCTTACATGCATGCCTCCCCAAATCCACAAGTTTATGCACTCAACTACATATACCCAAAGGTACATGGAAGTGTAGTCTATGTGTGGTTTTGTCTAATGCGTTACTAATGTGGTTTAAAGACATTGGAACATATATCTAAATTTAAAGAAAAAAAAAAAAAAGGGATTGGAGGCGCAACTGACCTGGGAAAGTGCTTTGATACCACCTGTTATACACTTGACCTATGAAGAATATCAAAATGCCAGAAATATGAGAAAATTATTTCCAAAAACACATAAATAGCACAAGACATGAGACAAGCTGCAAATATATTATATTATTCAGAAGCAAAATGCAATGTTCACTTGCCTCTTTGGGGTGCTACCTCCCACAGAGCAGATCTCAATTACAATAAAACTTAACAAGACTTCCCTTGCTATCTAAGACTATGTATAGTTTCATGACATCCAAAACCCTAACTACTCATGGTCCCTTGCACAATACAGGTTAACCACCTTATTTATTAACTATGGCCTGTGTATAACTAATTGTGGTCCATTTTCTATAATGCAGATTAACCACTTACAATCATTATTAATGTGGATAACCACTTATGGAATTTATTGACTCAAATAACTAATTATGACTCTGACGAGGCCCCTTGGGATTATTACATAAATAAATGGGTTAAGGTTGGACCCTAACAGGTTAAGCTAGGTATACCCATAAGTTTGGAATCAACTAATTGAATATAAATACATAATTACTCATTATTTATGAACATAAAAATGGATAACATTTTCCAATAATACTTTAAAATTCATACACATACATGAAAGTACCATAGGGGTCTACAATCCATATCCAGGTGGTTTATAAACCTCACAGCAAGCACCATAGCAACTCAAATTTCCCTGTCGTAGTGGTTTATCACCTAGGAAACAAGCACCAAGTGGTTATCAACCTCATGGAAAGCACCACATTGATACAATTCCTCCGTAAATTTCCCACCGATCCTCTAGGCTTAAACACGTGGTTCAGTGACCTCTACGTAGTCATAGGGAATATTTTCCTGATTTATAGATAACGATGTTAAGTCACGTCCAACTTCTTCCTACAACCTTCTCATCAGCAACAAGAAACATAGTTCTTCTCTAATATCTTCCACCATGGCTCCATCATTATGAGGTATTTGGTGCTTTTCATGCTCCCTGTTTAGTGAGATTCTACGACAATTGTTTTGTTCTTTTTACACACTTCAACCACTCTCCTTTTTCTCATCTTTTTGTTTGATCATATTTTTTTCTCCCTCAAGGTTATCGTCCTATCTCCAACACATTGCATGAGGAAGGGTGATAGTATGGGTGGTTCCCTTTGCCAAGTCTACCCATTCCACACTTCACTACCTATCAGCACAGGCTAGTCCTTAATTCAAGTGGTAATCAAGGTAATTTATTGAGTTTGGAATGGCCTGATCACAACACTCCATAAGAAACCAAAAAAGCATGCAACAGGCACTTTTTCAAGAACACAACTACCTTCCAAAAGCCTTCCCTTTAGAAATTTGGATTTGTATGTCCATGCCTTCAGCCAATCATCAATTTATTTTCACATAATTGACATAAATTCAAAATTTACATAGTCGTATTCAAACACATGAGGTGCAATTAAAAAGGGTTGTTACAAAACCCACCCCTTAATGGAAAACCACCCTCGATGTTCTATAAACAAAACACAAAGTTAACCATTGAGATTTGTATTTATGGCTCTTATATTAATTTACACATTTTTAAAAAATGGGTAAGATACCCACATTTGATTATTCCTTTCCGAGGTGGATTAATCTAGTCCATGATGCTTCTATTGTGCATGAACTGCTCTATTACACGACTCTAAAGCATGATTTTCCTCCAATCTAGGATGCATAGTGGTTCTAGTTGGAACTCTCCCTCCGGTTCCTCTTGTATCATATACCAATCAACAACATGATTAGTATCATGTACATAATTCTTAAGAAAATATATATGAAAAACATCATGCTCTTTTACTGTGGGAGGTAAGGCCAAGCGATAAGACACTAATCCCACTCTTTCCGAAACTTGAAAGGGTCCACAAAATCTGGGATCCAATTTAGCACAAGGTCCGAATTTTAGGGATCTCTTCCTTGGTTTGATGTGGAGATACACATGATCTCCCAATTTAAATTCCTTGTTCATTCTCTGCTAATTTGCATAACTCTTTTCCCTATATTCCTGAGTTTCCTTCAATTTCTACCTGATATGGAGCACTCCCTTCTCCATTTCCTTTAACATTTAAAACTCCCTATTCACTGGGTGATCCCAACTATTAAGAGTGTTAAATTTTTTGTTAGATAAATCCTCAAAAGGGCTCATCTTCAATGACTCTTGATACCCATTGTTGTAGGCGAATTCAACTAGTGGTAAGAATTCTTCCAACCTCTTTGGTTTATGCATAACATGCATCCTCAAAATGTACTCTATTTTTTTTTCACTATCTAAATTTTTCCATAAGTCTGAAGGATTATACACCATACTAAAGCTATTTAGGTTCCAAAGCCAACAAAAAATTCCTTCCAAAAATTGGAAGTATACTTGGTGTCATGATCTGAAGTGATCTTCTTTGGTATGTCGTGTAATATGCCATACCTCCTTCATGAAAATATGATCTATGTTAATTTCCTTGTGAGTGGAATTCGGCTATAAAGTGTGTGCCTTACTCAACTTATCCCACACCACCATAATGACATCATGTTGCTTGGATTTCCTTGGAAATATTGTGATGAATTCCATAGATATGACTTCCCATTTACACTCAAGAATGGGGATTAGTTGTAGCAATCTCGTTGGGTGTAAGCATTGAAATTTGACTTGTTGACATTACAGGAACCTAGCAATGTATTCAACAACTTCCCTTTTCATACCCAAGCAATAATATATTTTATTTATTGTTGTCATCATTTTTTGATAACCAGGATAACCTTAAGTAAGGTATTATGTGAAACTCGTCCAATATGAGCTTATTCAAGTTTCCCATACAAGGTATATACCATTTTTCCTTGAATTGCATCATTTAATCATTTGTGAGCATGTATTTCTTACTTAATCGCCCTTATGGATCACATTACAAGCGATTTTTCACATGCTAAAAGTGCTTGTCTTGTATCAATGCTTCCTTGATATTTTATCGATATTAAGTTCACAAGTGCTCATGGATTCCAAGCGTACCACTTGTAAGCTTATGCTAAGTGTGTATGCTAATTTTTTTTCATTACATTTAACACGATTTATCTCAAAGTTGAACTCACTAATCAAAGCCAACCATCAAGCTTGTCTAGCATTTAACTTGGGTTGGTCAAACGAGTATCTCAACCCTACATGGCCTGGCATCAACACAAACTTCCTCGCAAGCAAGTAGTGCCTCCAAATTTCAATGCATGCACTATTTCTACAAGCTCCAAGTCATGAATGGCATAGTTCTTCTCATGCTAATTTTATTTTATTAACTCATAACAAACGACATATCCTTCCGACATCGAGACTTTTTCTCTTCCTTCCTTACATGAATCTATGCAAACAAAGAAGTCCTTTTTTGGGTCTTTTATCTGCAATATAGATGAACATCTGAGTGATTTTTTAATTCATTCAAAGATAGTTATGCACTTTTATTTCCATTGAAATTTGACTCCTCTCCTTTATAGGGTTGTGATTGGATGCCCATTATTTGAGAATTATAAAATGAAGCATTTGTAATATCTAGTCAATCCCATGAAAGATCTCATTTTAGTCACATTTATGGGAGTGGGCCACTCCATGATGGCCTTAATCTTCTTAGGGTCTAAAGCCACTCCTTCCCTTTAAATGATGTGTCCCAAGTACTAAAATCATGATAAAAATAAATTACATTTTTTGAGTTTGGCGTAGAGCTTGTGCTCTCTCAATAGTTGCAATACTATTTTCATATGGTCTTCATGTTCCTCTCTAGTTTTTAGTATACCAAGATGTCATCCATGAAGGCTAATGTGAATTTTTTCAAATATGGGATGAGTACATTTCTCATTGAACACATAAATGTGGCTAGGGCACTGATAAGTCCAAATTCCACCACCACAAACACATAGTTTCCATATCTTGTCCTAAAAGTTGTTTTCCAGATGTCTTCATCCTTAATTCAGACTTGATGATAACCATATCTTAGTTTTATTTTTTAGAATATTGTGGCCCCACTTAGTTGATCAAACAAGTCATGAAATCGAGGTGGAAGGTACTTGTTCTTCACTATTAATTTGTTTAGTTGTTGATAATCAAAGCATAGTTGCAACCTGCCATCCTTTTTCTTTACAAATAGAGCTAAGGCACCCCAGGGTGACACACTATGCCTGATGCAACCTTGCATTGGGAGCCAAACCTATACATATTTTCCTTCCATTTTTACCCACTTTCTTTATCCATTTGCGTCATTAGCATTCGAGTCATGTTATAAAGTGCACAGGTAAACCCTCTACATGTCTTCTTGGAATATTTAGTCAATGAAGTAAAGTCACAAGGATTATTACCTAAAGTGATTTACTAATCTAGCTATTTTCGCAAATTTAGTGGTCATATGATCATACTCACAATTCCAGGAACAACTCCGAGTTGGCAGCATTATTTTGGGCAGCACTGCAACAACACAACGACTCCATATCCAAATCCTTTCTTTGCTTTCTTTCGGCATCTATTTTGGCTATTATAATACTGTGTAATTGTAGGCACTATTTGTCAGGATTTCATGAACAGTGATTGTAAACATTTGTATAAGAAGGGCTCTGAAGCTGTGAGTCGGGGGTTGGCTATGCAAGGAATTGAGATCTATAAAAGAACATTGTTATTAAGTTAATGCAAGTTATCTTCTTGTTAATCTTGTGAGTTTGTGAGTACATCACAGCCCTGATCAGAGAGTTGGGCCCACTCTCCTGATCAGGTGATGCATGCTTTTTGTGTGTTGTTTATTCTATTTCATGTTTTGTATATTTCATAATTGTTGTGACAGTAGACGTAATTGCTGAGATCTTCATTGCTGTGAATGCATTGCAATATTTATAATTTATTACTGTTATTATTTTATTGTTGTTATAGTGATTGTTTCTTTGCTTATTTTATCCAATCCAAGGTTGATTTATAATTGTGCTATTGTCATCTGCATATATTTTGCGCGGTAGCCTTGAAATAACTAACACACCCGGATTGATAATTAATGTGGGAAAGGGTTTGAATAGTCATTCACACTTGGACACCAACATTTTGGCGCCATTGCCGGGGAGGCTAACAAAGGTGCAAGAACACAATTCATATTGATATAATGATCAATATCTCGTCCTAGGGAGGGAAATGCTACCCTGCTCTAGGTCTTGAGCGCAGTTGTTATGTTTTTCCTTTTGATTGATTTCTTAGGAACCAATCTTTCATCCTAGGGAGGGAAATGCTACCCTACTCTAGGTCCTGAGCATTAGTCGTTTTTCTTTGATTTTCTTTCTGTTGAATTCTTAGGGCCCAATATATTGTCCTGGGGAGGGAAATGCTACCCTGCTCCAGGTCCCGAGCTTAATATTTCATTGATTTTCCTTCTTTCTTTGTTTTTTGTTAAAAACCCAATCTCTCATCCTAGGGAGGGAATTACTCTTACCCTGCTCTAGGTCCCGAGCGTAGCAGTTTCTATTTAAATTTTTGTCTCCTCATCAATTGTATGAACAAAGATCCGAATAAAAGCAGTAGAGGAGGACCTCCAAAGAAAGGAAGAAAGGATTTGGGAAGGATCACCTATATCTAGGAACTTGTGGCGAAGGCTCAATTAGAAGCATCTTCATGGGTCGTTGTCAGGGTAATAACTCAGAAAAAATATGAGGGGCAATCCGTTGTGCACCCAGTGCTATCCACGGCACCAGAGGAAACCCTTTCAATAGCAGAAGAAGAAGTAAAAAGGGTATCAATAGAAGAAACACCCATGTTGACGGTAGAAGGAGAGGAAATTGAAAGTAGGGGATTTGAGGAATCAAGAAACTCCAACAGGGAAGAAGAAGATCTAAAGGAGTTTGTGTCACCACGACACTGAGGAAGTGTTGTGAAACCGACTCAACCTTCTGTGGTAGAATTACCTTAATCATCTATTGCAGAACCAGTTGAAATCTCGTGTGAGTATTGGAGAATATTTATGGCACCTACAACTTCCTTTATTGATTTCCAATTGGGGACATCAGAGGTGATACACCAATGAAGCCTATCCCTTTGACAACTTTACCTAATTTTAATGGGCTTTCCTCTGAAGACCCCGATACATTCCTCTTTGAATTTGGTATTTTCTTTCGGGGGTACGACTATATTGTTGATGCTCAGATATTGAATATATTCCCTACTACGTTGAAGGGAATAACCCTGCGATGGTTCATGGGTTTAGGGGTAAAACCATCTCCTCATGGGATGACATGAAAAACATTTTTCTGGAGAAGTATCAGGATTACTGTAAATCTCGTGATATCAAGGAAGAAATATTTAAATTTATACAGAAAGAAGATGAGAACATGGAAGATTGTGTGGAGCGATTTAAATATACGCTGCAAAGGTCAGGCCATAGTAACTTGGCTAAAGATATTTTGAAAATTATCCTTCTCCGGGCATTAATGGAAGACTCTATGGAGCTTTTAAACATAGTATGAAAATGGGATATATCAAAATAATATTTCGATACTATCTGTGAGCGGTGCATCCAGTGTTCCCGAGGGGCTGCGATAAATAGACAAGGGATTCAGTCAGCAAAAACATCTAGTGGAGGGGTCACAAAGGAAAAAATTGGGAATCTAATGGATAATCTGAGGACCGATATCTTGAGTACACTATCTGCCCAGATGGACACATTGCGAGAAAAGTAGAAGTAGATGGAATTGGAGGATACCATGGCCATATTATGCTTGTAATTAAGAAAGAAACATCCGCTAAAGGAATGTCCATTGAACACAGTTGAAGCATGTGCAATTTGCGAACAAAGTCATGCAACCAGCTCATGCCCTTCCTTGCCAGGATTGAAGGCAATATTTCAAGGAGAAAGTGAAGAGGGCGCGGTGGATCAACTGTATTTTATGGGATCTAAGAATCCATGGCAACCACAACCACCGAATATGAATCAAGGTATGCCTCAGGACCTGTCTCAGTATTGCAGTAATTTGAATATTGATCTCCAGTTTGTACCTTTTTCACCTGTGTGGCCCCAGTATTGTCAATATCCACCTTGGCAACCCTGGTTCCCTCAAACTATTTCAAACCCCTCATGGACCCAAAAATGGCGCAGAACTTCTCCTCCTGGAAAATTCCCTCAACCTATGCCACATTAACAACTTCAATTGCATTCCAATATTCCTCCTAGTAATCCACCCCTTCGACCTCAGCTTCCCATCCAACCCAATCCAAATCCTAACAATAAGGGATTTTAGCAAGCTGACACCCTCAACCTTCCTTCATACATCATCTCTACCGCAGGTTTTAATGGAATAAATTTACGATCTGGTCGGGTATTGAATGCTCAAACTTCACTCATCATCATTGAAAAATTTGACGGTGAGGTCACGAGACCATAACCAAAAACAATTGAGGATAAACAAAACCAAGACATTGAAAATCAAACACCTCCTTAACCTACTGTTAACTTGGAACGCCAAGTCAATCCACCCTATCGTGAAATATTGGCCTTGAGTAAACCGAGCCCTCAAGAAGAATTTGAATTTCTAGGGGAATTACAATTTTTTTTTTTTGTTAAAATTTCCCTGCTCCAAGCTATGAGGGATGTACCAATCTACGTGAAAGCACTCAAAGAATACTATTCTAAAAATCCTGGAAAGAAATCAAGGGATCCACTTACCATCCATGTGATGGGAAAATTGTGTGACATCATGCTGGGAAAATTTATGCCTAAATATATGGGGACCCAGGGTATCCAATTTTGATGGTACAAATTAACGGGGTTGAAATCCCAAATGTACTAGTAGATTTGGGTGCTACCATAAATGTCATTACTACTGAAACTATGCATACATTGGGTATTTGAAACCTTAAACCTATTCCTACTGTCTTAGAATTGGCAGATAGATCTATAGTAAACCTAGTAGGGAAGTTGAAAGATATTACTATTTCAGTAGACTCATGGCACTATCTCGTGGATCTCTTAGTATTACAAACGCAATCCCCAGCTGGTGGCCACCCCTTAATTTTGGGAAGACCTTGGCTTGCAACTGCAGATGCCTATATTGGGTGTCAGTTTGGAAATATGGTTATATCTAAGGAGAAGGTCATGAAGAACCTCACTCTTTATCCTCCTGCAGAACCAAGCCCATGAGAAAAACCATCATTCAGACGAAAACCAATACCAATGGAAGGGTTCGAAATTGAAATGAAGAAATTAGACCAGTCCTTACCATTGGGCAAGCCCTTCAATTCAAAACAAAAACAGAGGATGACACTATCAACACTTTTATTAGCGATCCCTATTATGTTTCTGATTCAAATCGTCAAAATATGGAATCTTCCATGAGCTGTGAAACACAGGAAAATATTAATCCAAAAGATGAAATTGAGAACATGCCTACGACCATGTCCCACGATAGTATTCCCATTGAAATTGAACCAAGAAAAACATTGAACGTCAACCTGAATCTTTCAGAATCCTGGACAAAGTAGCTCCTAAAATTTCTTCGAAACCATAAGGAAGCCTTCGCCTGGGATTACACAGACATGAAGGGGACTCCTGCTAATTTATGCACTCATCATATATACATCAAAGAAGATTTTCGTCCTGTAAGACAACCCCAGAGAAGAATGAATGCCACCCTAAAGAACATTATCAAAGATGAGCTTCAAATGTTACTGGATGTAGGATTCATTTACCAAATCTCGAACATCCAGTGGGTGTCTCTGCTGGTTATTGTTCCCAAAAATAATAGAAAATGGTGAATTTGCGTGGATTACAGGGAATTGAACAAAGCAACTCAGAAAGTCTATATCCCTTTGTCATTCATTTACCAAGTCCTGGATACCTTGGCTGGGAAGACATTTTTCTCCTTCCTGGACGGGTTTAGCAGGTATAATCAGATCCAAATAGCCCCTAAGGACCAAGATAAAACCACCTTCACATGCCCTTGGGGAACCTTTGCATACCGAGTCCTACCATTCAGTCTTTGTAATGTGCTTGCAACATTCCAGAGGGAAATATTGGGGGATTTTTCTGATCTAGTTGATGACAACGTTGAGATTTATATGGATGACTTTACTCCATACATAAATTCATTTGAAGAAGGATTGGAAAATTTTTAAAAAGTACTTGAAATATGCAAGCAGACCCATGTCTCTTTGAGTACACTTAAATGTCACATGATGAGGGAAGAAGGAATAGTTTTGGGACACCTTCTCTCAACTACCGGGATTCGAGTTGATCCAACCAAGGTAGAGGTAATATTGCATTTTCCTATGCCTAAGACACCCACACAGGTGCGTAGTTTTATTGGTTGTGCTAGCTATTACAGGCGTTTTATAGAAAAAAATTCTAAAATAACATCCCCACTTTTCAGCTAGTAACTAAAGACACTAAATTTTTGTGGACAGATGATTGTGAAGTAGCTTTTATAAAAATCAAGGAACTTGTTTGTGGAGCTTCGATCTTGCGAGGACCAGATTGGGCAATCCCATTTCACATCCATGTCGATGCCTCTCAGGCAACAGTTGGGGCAGTTCTAGGACAACATGAAGATAAGAAACCATATGCAGTTTACTATGTCAACAAGAATTTGACCCCTGCTGAATTAAACTACACGGTAAATGAAAAGGAATTCCTGGTTTTTATCTATGCCATCAACAAATTTAGACACTATATTACTGGGTATCCAACTTTCGTACATACTGATCATGCAACAATCATGTATTTGATGAATAAACCTATCACCCCTGGTCGCATTACAAGATGGTTGCTATTGCTTCAAGAATTTCATATTACAATAGCAGATAAACCAGGGAAGGATAATGTAGTTGTTGATTTTATGTCTAGATTGGATAATAATGACGAAGGTACACCCATAGAGGACAGCTTTCCGGATGAACATAAATTTGAAATTTCCAAAAATCCTTCGTGGTATGCAGATATTGCTAACTATCTTGCTACAGGAAAGGAGCCTCGTCATTTTTCATACAGGGAACAACGGAATATCATTCGTCATAGTGCATGATACTCCTGGATAGCAGGATATCTCTTTCATACTGGGGTCGATCAGCAAGTTTGACACTGCGTATTTGAGGATGACATCTACGAAGTATTGAAGGCTGCTCATGATGGTCCTTGCGAGGGAATTTTGCAGATAAGAGGACACAACATAACGTATTACAAATGGGATAGTATTGGCCCTCTATCTTCTAGGATGCACGAGACTACGTCTATGGATGTGACAGTTACCAATGAATGGGTCAACCTGGTTGATCAGATGAAATGCCATTGCAGCCCCAGGTAGTCCTTGAACCTTTCGAAAAGTGGGATATCGATTTTGTTGGTCTGTTTAACCCACCTTCACATCAAAAGGTTCACATTTTGTCTGCACAAACTATGTGACTAAGTGGATGAAAGCCAAGGCTGTTGTGAAAGCAACAGAGCAGGTTGTTTCAGATTTTCTATTTGAAGATATTGTTTCTCGTTATGGTGCTCTGAGAGAGATTGTTTTAGATGGAGGAGCGCAATTCACATCACACATAATAGAGAGGCTTATGAAGAAATATGGAATAAAACATAGAGTCACATCTCTATATCAACCCCAGGTGAATGGTCAGGTGGAAAGCACGAACAAGGTATTGGAAAATATCTTGACAAAGATTGTGGCAAAACATCGTCGAGATTGGGCTGAAAAACTTCCTGAAGCTCTATGGGCATACAAAACAACATAGCGGAATATAACGTGTTTTTCACCATTTGAGTTGGTTTATAGGAAATCCCCCTTGTTCCCAATAGAATTTTAGATTAGTACACTCATAAAATCTCTTGAGGTAGGACTGGATTTGTCAAATGCCCAAAAACACCGGTTGGAACAGCTAAATGAATTAGATGAAATCCGTTCGATGATTGTCTAGAATACTGTTGCGATTCAAAAATAGAGAACAAAATGGCACGATAAATTTATTAAAAATAATTTGTTTCACAGAGGATATTGGGCATTACTCTACGATTCCTGTTTTAAGGATTTAAAAGGAAATATTTTCTCTCGTTGGATGGGACCTTATGAAGTGGACACGATTTTTGACAATGGAACAGTCAGACTTGTCACAATTGATGATACACATGCTTCTTTTATAGTAATTGGACATCGTCTGAGACTGTATCACCGCCCAGCTTCTAAGGATGCCTTCATTAAACATATCTCTGAAAAATATGGTTTGAAGGTTGTTAGTGCAGATAATTCCTCCTCTGCATCCTTGAATTAAAATAATAATAATAATAATAATAAAAATAAAAAATCTCCATATATATAGTAATATAAATAAAATATTGTTACTACTCAATTGTTTTTTTGCAGGAACTACTACTGGTGTGCAATTCTGCGGAGATGGAAAATTTTCTAAGTGTTGGATGTTGTTACTCCTCCGATTTTGTTACTTTGGAAAATTTTCTAAGTGTTGGGTGTTGTTCCTCCATAAAATTTTCTAAGTACCTGGTGTTGTTACTCCTATGATGTTGTTACTCTGGAAAGTTTTCTAAGTGTTGGATGTTGTTACTCCCTCGATGTTGTTACTCCTTCAATGTTGTTACTTCGAAAATTTTCCAAGTGTTTGGTGTTGTTACTCCATAAAATTTTCTAAGTACCTGGTGTTGTTACTCCTATGATGTTGTTACTCCAGAAAATTTTCTAAGTGTTGGATGTTGTTACTCCTCTGATGTTGTTACACTAGAAAATTTTTGAAATGTGGGATGTTGTTACTCCCTCGATGTTGTTACTCCTCTAGTGTTGTTACTTCGGAAAATTTTCTAAGTGTATGGTTCTATTACTCCATCGGTGCTTTTACTCTCTCACTGTTTTTACTCTGCTAGGCTTTCACTATGTTGAGGTAAGTTGCCAGGTACGTCCCCGTCGACTTTTACAGATTTGATTGAATATTCCATTTAAAAGACATTTGACATGCCCTTGGACAGTCATTTATTAGTTGGGGGGGTGTTTTCATAACCGAATAACGGCATAATCAAATCACAATAATGATTTTCCAACATCATCATTTGAACTCGTGTCGATACTACATCCCACAATTTTCACCTTATTTCGCATAATTATTGAAACACATCGGGACTAGAAGTAACTACACTCTGACAAAATAATCAGTCCTTTCTAAATATTTCAAAATAATTACCATCACCTTTATCATTATTACCATAATCTATTTTTATTTTCCTCATTTTTCGAAATATTGTCCATTGTATTTTACCATTACCCCATTCCATATTCTACCATGCTATCACTGCAAAGGGTTAACTATCGATACTCCCTCCCAACGGTCCTCTGTTATTCTGAAGTGCTACTACAAAGCTTCTGTAGGAAGGGAGGATTGGTCGTGGGACACAAACACAAAAATACAACTCTGGTCCGCAGTAATGCAGCTACATGACATGTTTTTGTAGACGCAGGTTGGGATGTATATTTCGACAGATTGCAGGGATTTAATGAAGCAATCACATCAGATTTTGGAGTAAATATGGATGGGAATCATTCTAGAGTGTGGGGCTTATAAATTACTGTCACAGAGGGGATAATTTCAGTGGTTAGTGGACTACCACAGTGAGGGCAGAAATGGTTTTCACGAAAACTCCCCTGCCAGAATTTCCATAATTGTTTCTGCAAGCTGGAGAGAGGGCGATTTAGAAAGGGAGAGGATACGATCATAAATCTCTGACACATCCATGGGGCGAGTTGGCATACTTTGTTATGAGGTATATAACCTGCGAGGGGCGATTTACCACCCTATTCAAATATTATTTTAAGCTCCTAGCTCACCTCTGATATCGACAGGCACAAGTTCACTACCTGGAAATGCCTTTCTTTATTTTGAAAAATCTCCAGCTTATGGCACAATCTGCTTGGCTCTTGCGGTAGGTATTGGCGGTTCTTAAAAATCATGGGTTGGTTCGTTTACTGGTAATGCATGTACTGGCTCAATTTCATGTCCCTTGGGCATAATTTCTTGAGATGATAGAGGAAGAAGTAGAATTTTTGATAGCCACTAGAGAAGAAGATGAGCCAGAATAAACAGAGGAAGAAGAACCAACATCTCCTACTGGATCATCAGAGGAAGATGAGCCAGAAGAAATGGAAGAAGAAGAACCAGCTTCTCTTGTTTTTTCAACAAAATAAAATGATGCAGAGGAAATGGAGGAAGAAGAACCAACATCCCCTATTAGTTCAACATAAGAATAGGAACCAAAATAAATGGAGGAAGAACAAGCCATAATTAATGCTATTACACAAGAACCAGCATCTCATGTTGGCTCATTAGAGGAAGAGGAACCAGAAGAAATGGAGGAAGAATAAGCCATAGTTGATGTTGTTACACAAGAACCAACATCTCCTATTGGCCCATTAGAGGAAGAGGAACGAGAAATAATGGAGGTAGAAGAGGCCGCAACTGATGTTGTTACACAAGAACTAGCATCACCTATCGGTACGGCAGAAGAAGAAGCGGTGAATATAGAAGGTGGTATAGTTGAGGCTGTTACACAGGAACCAACATCTCATGTGGGCCCAATTGATGTGGGTACTATGGAAATAGAGGATAGAGTTGATGTCGTTCCTCGGGAATCAACATCCATTGATGAGGCACAAAGAGAATCAACACCAATTAAAGGATTGGCAAGTGATGTTGTTACACAAGAACCAACACCACTTGTCCAAGAGAATTTGGATCTTGAAGCAGGTAGTGGTGCTACACAAGAACCACCACTAATTCAGACAAGCCAGGAAATTATGGAAGAGACAAGCCCTGTAGTCGACATTTTTCCGCAAGAACCAATGTCAACTGCAGGACAAACAGAAATTGAAGATGGTGAAGAGAAAGAGATTGAGGTACCAGACGTGATCAGAACAGACATAGAGGAGAATGTCCCTCATTCTCCATTTCTTGCCACTCTACCAAGAGGTGCAAAGAAGTTTCATTCTCCTCAGTGCCTTATGGAAGAAATAGTTGTCCCTCTAGTCTTAGAATTTTTCGGGACGATTTTAGATACAATTGCTAGTACAACCATTTACGAACCAGCGCTCATTGATTCACAGCCAAAGTGGCCCAAAGAGTTCGATGTGGAAACACAAGAACCTATGTTGACAGAAGGACAGATGACGACAATGCCACTCCACCAATGGAAATTTCCCAGATTGAAACTGATCTGCAAGGGTCGAAAACAATGCCCGAGCCTTTAGAAGGAAACCTTGTGGCAGAACTAGAATAGAGGGTGGATGTCGAAGGCATCCCCCAAGTGGCTGCAGAAATTTTTAAACCAGAAAAGGAAAATGAAGAGACTGCTCCCAAGGACAGAGGTCAATTTAGGGAGGATTTGGTAAAAAAGTAGCCAGATGACTATTTTGTTGACAACAATCCACCAATTCCCGAACTAGCTTCGGTGCCAATAGATGAAGTTTTTGTTAAGAAAGAATTCGTATAGCAGTGTGCGAGAAAAGACCACCTCTCAAGGAGAGACACCAGCTTCAATTCAAGGAAACTATGGAGTTGAAATTGGAAATTTGTAGGCTAAGGAAACAAGTTTCGCGGCTAAAGAACAAGGTGAGAAAACACAAGGATAAAGCTGTGAAGCCCAAGGATGAGGTTGTCTCGTCAGTTGTACATACTGAAGACATTCCCATGAATTTTTTTGATACATAGATTGGCCCTATATAATATATGTTCGAAGCTTGGGAATTTCTCTTATCTGCCAAAATCCAGAAATGGCAAGCTGTCGCGGCCTCTCTCCAGCAAGGGCCCATTACATTGAAATAACACAGAGAGGAGATGAAGAGGGTCCATGAGCAGGTAGCCCAGACCATTACGGGGTATATAGTTCAGCTAGATAGAGCAAGGCAGAAGCAAGAGAAGCAGAGGAAAAAGATTGAAAGCTTAGAGGAGCAGGTGCTGATGTTGAAAGCTTATAACGAGGAAATGTTTACCTTGACACAACAGGTAATTTCTTTCCGACCTCCTGCTCATAGTTATGCCTTATTTCTCCATGAAAAATTCCTTTTCTTTTGCCTGGAGAGCATTCATAGTGATATTAGTCATGAAATCAATGATCTGATACAGTTTCTTCACATCCTGAGGATTCACGATGTTGTGAATCAGCATTTGATGTGTGAATTATACATGCATGAATATTTCTTGAGTGGTGACCGGACCTTCAATCTAGTCCCATTTGTGGGAGACGTCCATTTGAGATCTTTTACCTCCTACACCATTAATCAAGTTAAGTGGAAAAAGGCTTTTGATACATTTGAAGAGAACCAGCCACAAGGCCACTTATGATAAGAAGAGAGAATGGTCAGTTTGTGAACATCTATAACAAACATTCCACCTCTTTATAGATTGAGGGACGCAAGGAACGAATGTTGGCCACACAAAAATGGTGTGCTAATCTCTGTACCAAATAAGTGGTTACTTTCCAAGATGATGCTCGTGATAGCTGCCAAAGGAGATGGATGTTGTCATCATCAGTCGTTAGAAACCGAGAGCCTTTTGGGGC
The DNA here is from genome assembly GCA_034641835.2 of Pinus albicaulis. Classification (NCBI taxonomy): domain Eukaryota; kingdom Viridiplantae; phylum Streptophyta; class Pinopsida; order Pinales; family Pinaceae; genus Pinus; species Pinus albicaulis. The sequence goes on along the minus strand of CM076578.1, from coordinate 332,913,514 downwards.
ACCTAACTTTGCATGAGAATTAGAGAGGTTTCCATGACACATTGCATGCATCCATACTTGTGGGGTCCAGTGGATGGGATTGAGGTTTCAATTCCTCATTGTTTGGTTGCCAACATACCAGTATACTCCGGCATACAACATGGGCAATGATTGGTGGAAGGACATTCTTTTGACAGATGGATATAAACCCCCAAGCACAGAGATGGCAGATAGATATGACCTCACTCAGCTTCATGCTAATCATAGTCATTCCAACCCAGACCTGTGGAGGCAACAAGCTGCACGAGGACATGCAGAAAGACCAGTTGGGGGGAGATGTTGGGAGCCAATCCTATACATATTTTCCTTCCATTTTTACCCACTTTATTTATCCATTTGTGTCATTAACATTCGAGTCATGTTCTAAAGTGCACAGGTAAACCCCTCTCATGTATTCTGGGAATATTTTGTCAATGAAGTAAAGTCACGAGGATTATTACCTAAAGCGATTTACTAATCTAGTTATTTTCGCAGATTCGGTGGTCAAATGACCATACTCGCAATTCCAGGAACAACTCCGAGTTGGCAGCGCTATTTCGGGTAGCGTTGTAACAGCACAATGACTCCAAATCCTTTCTCTGCATTCTTTCAGCATCTAGTTTGGCTATTGTAATACTATGTAATTGTAGGCACTAGTTGCTGGGATTTCAGGAACAATTATTGTAAGCATTTGTATAAGAAGGGCTCTAAAGCTATGAGTCGAGGGTTGGCTATGCAAGGAATTGAGATATATAACATAAAATTGTTATTCAGTTAATGCAAGTTATCTTCTTGTTACTCTTATGAGTTTGTGAGTACATTGCAGCCCTGATCAGAGAGTTGGGCCCACTCTCCTGATTAGGTGTTGTGTGCTTTATGTGTGTTGTTTATTCTATTTACATTTTTGTATATTTCGTAATTGTTGTCACAATAGACCTAATTGACAAGATCTTCATTTTTGTGAATGCATTGCAAGCTTTACAATTTATTACTGCTATTATTTATTGTTGTTACAATGATTGTTTCTTTTCTTTATTTATCGAATCCATGATTGATATAGAATTGTGCTATTGTCATCTGCATATATTTTGTGCGTTAGCCTTGAAATAAATAACGCACTCGGATTGATAATAAATGTGGGAAAGGGTTTGAATAATCATTCACACTTGGACACCAACACCTTGGTCCAACATTTCCTTCAATGACGATTTTAGACTCACTAACTCCAACATGATCATACGATATGGGGCTTTCAAGACTAGCACTGATCCAGGAAGAAATTCTATGGAAAAATCAATTTCTATCATGGGTGGCAATCCCAACATTTCCTTTATAAACACATCGTTGAAAGGCTTCAATACTAAGTGAGCTTTCATTCCAGCCTCATTACTCTCTAACTTGCTATTCAATTAGAACACATACAAGGTGCACCTTTTTCGGTTGCACCTCTTTACCTAAAGTGTCAATATCCGTAGAATGAAAATATCCTCCCTTATTCCTCGAAGCACCATTTATTCACCTTCATCGCCCATACATTCCAGTTAATTTCCATAACAATCCACTTCAGTTCTATAGGTTTACAACCTATCCTTACTAATTAGAACATCATACAAGCCCCAAAAAAAAGATTGAGGGAGACAGTAGTGTACATACCGCCTAAGTCCATGGGGCACGATTCCACTAATTCCATCACTCACTTTTTATTTCTAGTGACTAGATGGACCAACCACATTTTTTCATGAGAAATCCTTTGTAGAAAACTTTTCTCTGTGATATTTAGACTAATATAGTTGAGATTAGAACTTGGGCCAGTTAAAATTGAGACAGGCTAGTTGACAACCATACCTTCCATTTCGATCATAAACGCTTGATGATTTGCTTGCTTGTTGTCGAAGGATACATAAATTTGAGGCATGTTCTGGGTGATATCATTGATTGTTGCTTCCTCTTGTACATTTTAAAACATCTTTCTCTTCTACTATTGCTAAGGACAATCTCTCTACAAGTGGTTATCTCCTCACATCCAATACTACAAAGATGTTTTCTGCAACCCCTTGGCCTCTTCTCTTGTTGGTTTATTTGGATTATCTCTACTAACATTAGTGATTTTTTGCTAAAACTCACCCTTAACAAGGTATACTTCACATTCCTCCCTGCTTTTTTTTATCCTAAGGGTTTCGATCCTTTTCCCTTGAAGTCAGTCGTACCTCTTGCTTTCCAATTGGTTCAAATTTTGGCCTTATGCTTGGACTACTCATAACAATATTTGTCATTCTAAATAGTTTCCTCTAGGTTTCTTAGGTCATAAAACTCAATTTTTTCCTAGAAATCCTATGGTATTCCATTAAGGTACCTTTAAATATTCATCTTCTCAACTCTGATGTATGGAACATACCCCAACAAATTCAAAAATATGTTAGTGTTCTCATCAAAAGTAAGATTCCCTAACTTAGGCTCATGGAATTCTTTAAATTTTTTGTCACAATAACTATCACACACATACTTATCACAAAAATATTTCTCAAAATTTCTCCATGACATCTCCTCTATAATTGTCTTGACATTTATTAAATATTCCCACCATATGTCAGCCTTACCCTTCAAGCTGAAAATAGCCACTTTGGCCTTCATATTTTTAGAGTAGTCACGGAATCTAAAATATTTCCTCATTCCAAATAGTAAAGCTTCTGCCACTTCACCCTTTTTATTTTCTCCATCGAAGCTGGGAGATTTAGCTTTCTTGAACTCCTTTAGCCTCGAGCTCTTGTTTCTCCTCCTTTATTGATGGTATCTCTTAGTTGCTACACTAGCCATTTGGTTATGGTTGCTTGATTCTCTTTCCAAAGTGTTGAATGGAGTTTATCCCTCACTGTGTATTCATTCATTTTCATATGTCTGCTTTTCGACTTACTTCCTTCTGATTTGTTGGCCTATAGTCCTTCCTTATGGATTTCAAAAAGACTTTGATTGGATTTGTGGCGACCTATGTAGATGGCACCAAGATCATGTTGCTTCTGTATTTTCAGATTTGACAGACTATACAAGATCCCTGCATTCACCTCTACTTGTCTTTCTTGTGCTCAAACAATATTCTCATTACCCGCCTTGCAAATTTTCAATTCAACTTTCAAACTGCCAAGGGTATCCATCTAGTCATAGGAATTTTTCTTTGACCTCTTTCCCAATGAGTCCTCTACCTGATGATGATAAGATTTGGGCATGTTGTATTCTACCATTTTGTTGCTCATTTATTTAGCCTTGATGGTATTTTTGTCTCCTCATATCTATGTGTGTTGTTGCACAGACATAATAACAAAAAAAAACAAAAAAAAGAAGAAGAAAAGATAAACTAAATTTACTCATCACCTTGGAATATCTATAATAGGAATATTGATGTGAAATTAGCTGAAAATTCTAATCCCATGTTCGTATGCAAGCTAGAAATCAAAGTATCATTTCATCAATATGTCAAACTAACATTCATATAAGTTGTAATATCATTGTTAGAACACATTTGTATATCTAGAAATTAAACCATCAAGTCAAACATTTGAGCTTTTTTGTGTGAGCCTCTTTTGGTTCAATGTCAAATCCCTTGCTCCATCGTGATCCACTTTGCGAATTTTAACAAAGATTCTAAATTTATTCCCCAATTGTACTGCCACTTCATATGTTGTGTCTATGGCCCTCCATGCGCCCAATGTTTGTTCCAATTCTCTAATACCACTATGTGTGTCAAGGCTCCAAACTTTATCTATCAAGTCCCATCTAGTCTAAGTGTTGAACCTGTTAGGGTCATATGATTCATAGGATCAAATGATGATTGTCTATTTTCTTTTCAGATGAGGGAAATTGTAAATAATATTGTATTCTGCAAATGATTTACAAAACAAATATATATATATAATCAACATTCTTCTTCTTGATTATTTCCTCTGCAACATTAATTTTAGAGGGGTCATATATATATATATATATATATATATATATATATATATATATATATATATATATATATATATATATATTAGAGAGTGTATATATATATATATATATATATATATATATATATCCCCTCTAAATATATATATATATATGTATGACCCCTCTAAAATTAATGTTGCAGAGGAAATAATCAAGAAGAAGAATGTTGATATAGCAGCATTAAGAAAGCAACTCAAAATGCCAGACTTGAAGATTCAATGACCAAATAAATTGAGGAAATAGAGTCCCAAAAAGCTGACATTATGTAACTCGTCATGGAACAGAATCTACAGATAAAGCAGATGGAAGTAGAAATGGAGAAAATCATAAAATAAAAAGAGGAACTTGCCAAAAAGGTTGAAACCCCCATGGATGTAATCCTTATTGCTACTGTCCCTATCACTACTGTTTCCACCACAGGTACAACAGAAGGAGCTGAGCAACTTGTTGGAGCTGTTCAAAACTTATCCATTCAGACAGAAGAGGTTAAAAGTTGCAGGATCAATTAAAAACATTACAACATCAGAAAGCAATAGGAGAGAGTGCACATGCAATAGACCTATAGAGAGAAAGAGGACAAATTGAAAAATTGCAGAAGGAAGTCAGAGATTCTTACCTTGGAAACACACTGGGTAGTCAAAGAGATTATATGGGGAGAGATTATTCAATATGTGAAAGAGATTTGGCCTAGCATCAAGATTATTTTTAATTAGAGAGAGTTACTCGAAAAGGCTCAAGAAACTATTGTAACTATTACAGAACATCTTGAAGAAAAGCTTGCTACATCTACTGAGATAATTGTAGAAATTTGCTAAATAATGATTAATTATCCACCGAGACTATCCTGATCACATACAATTCGAATTTATATGCAACACATAATCTCTTCCACTCAGATCATCACACATGCGGAAAATAAAACAAGTGATAACACATCAAATCATCATACACATTAACACGGTATGTATGGGGAAAGCCTATAGCTGAAAACCCCGCAGCTATATGTGTATATTATAATGGATAAATCATGTAACAAACTCAGTACAATACTCCTCACAAGTACTCAGTACTTTCTCATGAAGTTACACACAAACTAGCTCAGTTTTGAACAGGTTACTGGTTCAAAACTCACCGCCAATTACCTTGCCTCTATTGCGCAATCCAGGCCTGTCTATATAGAGATCCAAGGTTCGAATCTCCTTGGCTTGACAGCGCAATCATCATGGGAAATTCCTCCAAGTGTGGTGCAAATCTCATACACAACTGATGTCGCCACTGATAGCTAACTCCACCCTTTCATCTACCTCTTTCACTGGTCTCCACTGAACTGTCCATGCACTGTAGTGAACTGATGTGTTCTTGAGTTGAATAATGAGTTACTAAATAATGAATTAAATAATATTTAATTCAATCCACTCATAACTAATTGATTAGCTAGTTAAACTAATCTCAACTAGTTCAACTAAGTTAAACCGAACACAACTCCACTAGCTGTCTCATTAACTCCACCAAACTTCTGCCACTGAAGTCCTAACTGAAGTCAACCATGCATGAGCTCACCTAACCCATAGGAAAAGTGTAATTCCTTCTGGCAGCTGCATGCCCCACCTATGGGGGTCAAACTGAAGTGCTCCAAGAGAGTAAACTGAAGTTTAGAGTCCAAATATTATTAAGGGTAAATAATATTTGACTTCCCTATTTTTAGGAAGGCAGTCTAAAAACAGACTTCACCGATTCACCTAAATGTCTAAAAATAGAGTCCCATCTATTTTTACCAACATGACCAATACTCCAAAGAATAACACATTTCAATCCCCACCATGCTCCATAGTCTAAAAATAGACTTTGCGCCAGAATTTGCCTGCGGGCCCACTTAGTGAAGGCGACTTCATTTCACTAAGCTCCATCATCTCGCTGCATTCTCAACACTCCCTCTCAGCAAGATATGGATTATCTGCAACCCCTATCCTGCCTCTGTGGAATTCGAACTTGCTCCTGGTGAGCGCCTTCGTCAGGATGTCGGCATCCCGATCCTCCGTGGGAACATATGAAAGCATCATGATTCTCCGCTGAACACAATCTCTGATATGATGGTACCTGATGTCGATGTGTTTGGATATATCATGAAATACTGGATTAGCCGAGAGTTTAATGCAACTCTGGTTATCACAGTAAATCACCGTAGGCTCCAAATGCAACCCGAACAATCCAACGAGGATCTTCCTCATCCAAATAGCCTCGCATGCAGCCAAGCTTGCTGCCATGTACTCGCTCAATGAACCGAAAGCACGGACTCTCGTCTCACCGCAACAGAAACCGGTCGTCGATCCAATGTCAAAACTCCTCCAGGGTGCTCTTCCATAGATTTGGGCTCGCCATCCGCATCGCTGAAGCCGCAGCTTCGCTCCATCCTCCTGTCCGTACCATAGACCATATCCCGATGTGCCACTAAGATAACGCAATACATGCTTGCCTGCCTTCCAGAAGAGCTTGGTAGGCTTAACCATAGCTTGCGAAAGCTGGTTAATAGCATAACATATATCGGGTCGTGTATTGACCAGATACATAAGCGACCCCACCAACTGTCGATAGACAGTGGCATCCACTACCTCCGTTGAAGTAGCATCCTCCTTCCTCCAACCACCAGGAAGAGGAGTGTCAACAGGCTTGCAGCCTTGCATGTTGAACCTCTCCAGAATCTCCTGAGCATACTTGCTCTGAGAAACAAACAGTCCTCCACTGTGCTGCCAAATCTCCAATCCAAGGAAATAATGAAGGATGCCCAAGTCCTTCATCTCAAACTCTCGTGCAAGATCCTCCTTGCATGAAAGTATCAACTCCTCATCGCCAGTCAAAATCAGATCATCTACATACAGTACAATGATCAACAGCTTCCCCTCCACCACAAGCTGGTACAGGTTTGGATCCACCTCACTCTTGGAGAATCCAAGCCCGGTGAAGTAGCTGTCTATGCGAGTGTACCAAGCACGAGGTGCTTGCTTCAGCCCGTACAGTGCTCTCTTGATTCGGCACACATGCGACTCACTGCTGAAGATCTCAAAACCTTCAGGCTGCTCTATGTACACCTCTTTCTCAATAACTCCATTGAGGAACGCAGTCTTCACATCCATCTGATGGATGTGCCACCCCATCTGCGCTGAGAGAGCAAGGATCGTCCGTATGGAAGAGTACCTTGCGACATGTGCAAAGGTCTCCTCATAGTCAATCCCCTCGATCTGTGAAAAGCCACGGGCGACAAATCTCGCCTTGTACTTCTCCACACTCCCGTCAGCTGCCTGCTTCACTTTGTAGATCCATCGCAAACCCACCACTGATTTCCCCACCGGTCTTGGGAAAATCTCCCATGCACTGTTCCTGACAATCGAATCATATTCTTCGATCATGGCATCAACCCATGCGGGTTCCTCCACAGCTTCCTCAAAAGAGGATGGCTCCGTCACAACACATTGACTCACAAGAGCCATGTATCCAATGTACCGATCCGGTGACTGCCTCTATCTGCGCTGTGTTGTAGGTGGTCCTACAACCTTCTCTGCATCTCGAGCCAGTCGCTCAGCTTCTGTAGTGCGCTTGCGCCCTCTGATGGTTGGCGCTGCATGGGTGGTCTCTTCCACCTCCTGAACTTCCTCTTGTGGCTGATCCACATCCGGAAGCTCCTCCTTAGGAACTAACAGCTCCTCATCTGCATGCAAGTGTAGCTCCCTCTCAAGCGAACACTGCATGGCTTTCTCCTCCCGAAATTTTATATCCCGTCGCACAACAGTCTTGCGACTGTCTGACAAATACACCCGATAGTTGTGAGGTGTATCAGTGTACCCCACAAATATTCCAACCTCAGCAGTTGGATCCAGCTTCCTTCTCGCATCCTTCGTCACATGCATGTAGATAGGAGAACCAAAAAATCCGCAAATGGGAAATATCAGGCCTCTTGCCAGAATAAGCCTCCTCCAGTGTACTCATGCCAAGAACCTTGTGAGGACAACGGTTCTGCACATACACTGCTGTATTGCATGCCTCAGCCCACAAGTGAAGGGGTAGGCCCTGATCATGCAACATCGCCCGTGCAGCACCCACGATCGTTCCGTTCTTCCGCTCAGCCACCCCGTTCTGCTGTGGGTTATGGGGTGCGATGAGCTCTCTCCGAATCCCTTCTGCGCTGCAGAACTCCTTGAATTCAGCCGAGATGAATTCACCATCGTTATCACTCCTTAGAGCAATCACCTTCTTCCCCGACTCCTTCTCGATCAGTGCTTTAAACTCACAGAACTTCGCGAATGTATCGCTCTTCTTCTGCATGAAGAAGATCCAGCACTTTCGAGAGAAATCATCAACAAAGATCACATAATACCTGTGCTTTGCTGTCGAAGCAACCGAGAAAGGACCACACACGTCTGTGTGAACTCTCTCAAGGATCGTCGTGGCGCGACTATCCTTCTCGTGAAAGGTGGCTTTCACATACTTCCCTAAAGTACACCCCTTGCACTGATCTGACTGCGCAAGGGTGCCCTTAGGAAGCCCAGTAGAAATCTGCTGCAGAATATTCAAAGCTCCATGGTGAAGGTGGCCCAATCTCTTGTGCCACAGTTCGCCCTCATCATCCCGGCTCACCACTTCTCCCGCCTTGCATGCCATAGCTGCGCAACCATCTACCTGCAACTGATAAAGGTTCTTGTTTCGAACCCCTATCTTCCGGGTCTCTCCAGTAGTCTTACTGCGCAGGAAGGCTTTTCCTTCGCTGAAGACCACATCATACCCCTTATCCTCCAACATCGCCACACAGATCAAGTTCTTCTTCAATCCAGGTACATGCATGACATCCTTCAGTACAAAGGGTTTACCAGACTCCCTCTGAAAGGATATGGTACCGATACCAGTCGCACTGTATCTACCATCATCGCCCATCTCGATGTGCACACCCAAATCTTTGTCCTCCAGATCTGAGAACAACTTCCGATCTCCCGTCATATGAAATGACGCACCGCTGTCCAAGAACCATACCGATCCCAGCATACTTGAAACCAAGCATGCGATCAGTGAAAAGTCAAGCTCGAACTGTGAAGCCAAAGCTTCTCCATCTGCAGATCTTCCCGCTTGCTTGTTCTTCTTCTTCTTTGGACAATTGGTAGCATAATGTCCATGATCATGGTAGTGAAAACACTTCACTTTCGCCATATCCTGCTTCTTGCCCTTTGCACCAGAATGAGAGGTTTTCTTACCCTTCCCCTTCTTTGCTTTGGCCACCAAAGCGCAGTTTTCTTCATCAGCTCCCTTTGATGAAGATCCATCTCGAGTATTCCTCCTTATCTCCTCCTGCATGAGATCCGCCCAAAGGCGCTCCCATCCTGGCAGCTTCTCCCGACCATTGACACTATATTGATATGAGTGCCAAGCCTCGGAAGACCAAGGAGAGCCGGGTCGACCATGTCCTCTTCATCGACAGTAACCCCCACACTTCCCAGTTCATCTCTGCATTGAGTGAACTTCGTGAGGTATTTGGCGATACTGTCGCCCTTCTCCATTTTGATGTTCCTGAGCTTATCTTTGAGCGCCAGCTTCCTTTGGTCACTCTTACTCTGGAATATATCCGTCAAAGCTTTCCACATTAAATATGGAGTAGCCTTTCCATGCAGGCTGGATACAATATGATCCTTGACGCCCTCCAACAGGATCCTTCGACATTTCGCCATCTTCTTTTGCCATGCTTCGACTTCAGCAGGATCGGTGGGCTTTTGGACATCCATATCCACGAAATCCTTCAGTCCATTATCTTCTAATACTGCCTCCATGCGATCCTTCCATGCAACATAATTCGAACTGCCTTCAAGAGCATATTCGAGTCGCAAACCGTTGAAAGACATTTTCAACACTGGCACCAAGAAAACAAAACTGCTGCAAAATTTCGAATTCCACTTCAAAGCTCAACCGCTCTAGATCTGTGAGAACAAATTATTTCTAGCACAGAGATTGACTGCAAGGGGCATTTACCAGACCTTTCACTTTCCGAAGAAAGATGAATCGGGAGGCTACCTGGCCCGCATGCAGACTCTGTCTACCGAAATAAGTTTGTAATCACTGTGATGATCAATCTCTGCTTCAATAGCTTCGATACCATGTAGAAATTTGCTGAATAATGATTAATTATCCACCGAGACTATCCTGATCACATACAATTCGAATTTATATGCAACACATAATCTCTTCCACTCAGATCATCACACATGCGGAAAATAAAACAAGCGATAGCACATCAAATCATCATACACATTAACACAGTATGTATGGGGAAAGCTTATAGCTGAAAACCCCGCAGCTATTGTGTATATTATAATGGAGAAAACATGTAACAAACTCAGTACAATACTCCTCACAAGTACTCGGTACTATCTCATGAAGTTACACACAAACTAGCTTGGTTTTGAACAAGTCACAGGTTCAAAACACATCCACTAATTGCCTGCCTCTATTGCGCAATCAAGGCTTGTCTAAATAGAGATCCAAGGTTCGAATCTCCTTGGCTTGACAGCGCAATCATCATTGGCAATTGCCTCCAAGTGTGGTGCAAATCTCATGCACAACTGATGTCCCAACTGATAGCTGTACTCACCCTTTCATCTACCTCTTTCACTGGTCTCCACTGAACTGTCCATGCACTGTAGTGAACTGATGTGTTCTTGAGTTGAATAATGAGTTACTAAATAATGAATTAAATAATATTTAATTCACTCCACTCATAACTAATTGATTAGCTATTTAAACTAATCTCAACTAGTTCAACTAAGTTAAACCGAACACAACTCCACTAGCTGTCTCATTAACTCCACCAAACTTCTGCCACTGAAGTCCTAACTGAAGTCAACCATGCATGAGCTCACCTAACCCATAGGAAAAGCGTAATTCCTTCTGGTAGCTGCATGCCCCACCTCTGGGGGTCAAACTGAAGTGCTCCAAGAGAGTAAATTGAAGTTTAGAGTCCAAATATTATTAAGGGTAAATAATATTTGACTTCCCTATTTTTAGGAAGGCAGTCTAAAAATAGACTTTGACCTAAATGTCTAAAAATAGAGTCCCATCTATTTTTACCAACATGACCAATACTCCAAGAATAACATACTACAATCCCCGGACCATGCTCCATATGTCTAAAAATAGACTTTGCGCCAAAATTTGCCTGCGGGCCCACTTAGTGAAGGCAACTTCATTTCACTAAGCTCCATCATCTTGCTGCATTCTCAACAATAATTAAATTTCTAAATTCTAAGGATAGTAGTGAACTTGAAAATTTGGGTATAGACGACAGGACAACCATTTTAGAAGTAAAGAAGATTCTTACAAATAAGCACCTAATTCTTTAGTTGAAAGAAAAATGCAGCAATGTCAATATCATAATTCAACATTTTTTTTAGCAGATTAGAACCCTTGACCAGCAAGGGTTTGCCCTCAATGTTAGTAATAAATGACAAGTTAATGCCCCTTGAAGACTACATCCGCAAGCTCAATGACGTTGCTACTAATACAACCAAAGTTTCAAATATTCAGGGTACAACAACACCAAGGCTCGTGCTAAACGCACTCCAGGATACATTTTTTTATCCTACATGAAATAAAACATATCTTTTTAGTAAAACCTACTTTTACTAAATATACAGAAATGGATGAAGTATATCTCAGGGTAATAAAACTATCTATCTCGGATGAAGAACGTTGGGAACAGTTGACTGATTTACTAGATTAAAAGAGTAAATATGATACATAAGAGCATCTGCCAGCGCATCAGTAAAATGTGGTCCACGTCCTAACTGTTCCCACTACATCAGCACCTGCATTTGCACAACACATTCCACCAAGGCTATAATTTGGTAAATAGTTAGAGTTTTAAATTCAAGTTTAAGTCTAAAAATACCATGTCTGTTAGAGACTGTTGTAACCTTTTGTATAAATACTCCAGTTTTGGAAGTATCAAAGGTCGATCGATTGAGATCGGGATTATTTTTTTCTATTGAAGTACTGTAAGCTTTTTCGTGGCTTAATACTGGTGATGTTTTTCTTCTGTTAGTATATTTATTTGTTATCTTTCATTGTAATCATCTTAATTCCAATTGCAAAGCAGAAAGCGTGATGAATAGGATTTAGTTTTGAGTACCTTATTCTGGTTGCATTTACAATCATAATATTTTCCACTAAAGGCCAAACTAAAGAATTCTTAATTTCTCTTTAGTTCTATTGAATGTTTTTCATATTTCTGTCATAATCCATTTATAAGTTCGAAAGATCTAGTAAACACTCCTAGCTTGCCCTATGTTTACTCTATGAAAAGTTGATGCAACTATCCAGTTATATTTTTACTCCATTTCCAAATAGACATGAATCAATTGAATACATTCAATTTTCTAAAATCCAAAACAAAACTCAAAACCCAAGTATAATCATAACTAGCCTAAAAACTTATCGAAACAAAGTTAAATCTTAAAGAGAGAGCCCTCTCTGAAACTCGCATGACTAGATCCCAGTTTCCAAAGTTGGTTTGATGTTGGCTTATGTGATTAGTTCTCACAATCTCTAGTAAATTACAGAATGCTAACATAATGGCGACCATATTGGGGAAATAATTGAAATCAATCATAATTTCTTTCAAATTCAGTCACCGGTTAAATAATCACTGTATAAAATATTTCGTAGAGATTGCCATACTTTTTATTTTTTGCAAATAAATTGTGTAATTCCAAGTTCAAAAGGTTGGTATGAGTTACATTTTATAGTGTGTGTTTTAATTTTCAAAATTGGCTTCCAAGAGACCTTATACAAGATCCCATCCTGATCCCAAACCTCCTGAAATAGTGGATGATCCTCAAAGGATTGGAAAAAGAGCTAAGTGTACTTCACAGATATCAGTCAAATAGATCAGTTCATCCAAAATTCAGGGAAGTAATAGTCTTCTCCCTAGAACACAATCCTTTCCTAATAAGCTTGAAACCTTACAAGATATCAACTTTGAATTAAAGTTTGAGCAGAGCCTATTTAGAATCAAATCCCAAAATTGGGGAGATACATTATTCATTGACCAATCTATTTTGCATCCAAATTCACTTAAAAATATGGTCAAGAAATTTTCTAGGATTTTGAGGTCCTTGAAGGTTTGGTATCAAACTTAACTTCAACAGTTACATATTCCTATCTCCAACAATCAGTGGAATTGTCTGCATTAAATATTGTTGCTTCATCTATAGGTCATATCTAGTTGAAGGGTTCCTTGTAACTTTTCTCCCCAAGAACGTGATAAAAGTATGCCATATTTAGGAGGAATGTCTACTATGACAATGTCCATAACTAGGCTTTTGGATGGGATTTGAGTCAAAGTCACACACAGGTCCTTGATAAGACCTAAACACTTTACTTTACTTGAATCAAATGAGTATAGATCTTTGTAGGGCCTAATGATGTCAAGACCTAACTTTTCCATTATAGATCTGGGCATTAAGTTTGTGAGTACACCACAGCCCTGATCAGAGAGTTGGGCCCACTCTCCTGATTAGGTGTTGTGTGCTTTCTGTATGTTGTTTATTCTATTTCATTTTTTGTATATTTTGTAATTGTTGTCACAGTAGACGTAATTGACGAGATCTTCATTGTTGTGAATGCATTGCAAGCTTTACAATTTATTACTGCTATTATTTATTATTGTTACGGTGATTGTTGCTTTTCTTAATTTATCGAATCCATGATTGATATAGAATTGTGCTATTATCATCTGCATATATTTTGCGTGTTAGCCTTGAAATAAATAATGCACATGGATTGATAATTAATGTGGGAAAGGGTTTGAATAATCATTCACACTTGGACACCAACACCTTGGTCCAACATTTCCTTCAATGATGATTTTAGACCCACTAACTCCAACATGCTCATACGACATGGGGCTTTCAAGACTAGCACTGATCCAGGAAGAAATTCTATGGAAAAATCAATTTCTATCATGGGTGGCAATCCCAACATTTCCTTTATAAACACATCGTTGAAATGCTTCAATACTAAGTGAGCCTTTCATTCCAGCCTCATTACTCTCTAGCTTGCTATTCAATTAGAACACATACAAGGTGCACCTTTTTCGGTTGCACCTCTTTACCTAAAGTGTCAATATCCATAGAATGAAAATATGCTCCCTTATTCCCTGAAGCACCATTTATTCACCTTCATCGCCCATACATTCCAATTAATTTCCATAACAATCCACTTCAGTTCTATAGGTTTCCAACCTATCCTTACTAATTAGGACCTCATACAAGCCCCAAAAAAAAGATTGAGGGAGACGGTAGTGTACATGCCGCTTAAGTCCATGGGGCACGATTCCACTAATTCCATCACTCACTTTTTATCTCTAGTGATTAGATGGACCAACCACATTTTTTCATGGGAACTCCTCTGTAGAAAACATTTCTCTGTGATATTTAGACTAATATAGTTGAGATTGGAACCTGGGCCAATTAAAATTGAGACATGCTAGTTGACAACCATACCTTCCATTTCGATCATCAATGCTTGATGATTTTCTTGCTTGTTGTCGAAGGATACATAAATTTGAGGCATGTTTTGGGTGACATATTTGTTGATTGTTGCTTCCTCTTGTACATTTTATAACATTTTTCCCTTATACTATTGCTAAGGACAATCTCTTTGCAAGTGGTTATCCCCACACATCCAATACTACAAAGATATTTTCTGCAACCCCTTGGCCTCTTCTCTTGTTGGTTTATTTGGATTATCTCTACTGGCATTAGTGATTTTTTGCTAAAACTCACCCTTAACAAGGTATACTTCACATTCCTCCCTGCTTGTTTGTATCCTAAGGGTTTCGATCCTTTTCCCTTGAAGTCAGCCATACCTCTTGCTTTCCAATTGGTTCAAATTTTGGTCTTATGCTTGGACTACTCATAACAATATTTGTCATTCTAAATAGTTTCCTCCAGGTTTCTTAGGTCATCAAACTCAATTTTTTCCTAGAAATCCTATGGTATTCCATTAAGGTACCTTTAAATATTCATCTTCTCAACTCTGATGTATGGAACATACCCCAACAAATCCAAAAATATGTTAGTGTTCTCATCAAAAGTAAGATTCCCTAACTTAGGCTCATGGAATTCTTTAAATTTTTTGTCACAATACCTATCAGACACGTACTTCTCACAAAAATATTTCCCAAAATTTCTCCATGACATTTCCTCTATAATTGTCTTGACATTTATTAAATATTCCCACCATATGTCAGCCTTACCCTTCAAGCTGAAAATAGCCACTTTGGCTTTCATATTTTTAGAGTAGTCATGGAATCTAAAATATTTCCTCATTCCAAATAGTCAAGCTTCTGCCACTTCACCTTTTTTATTTTCTCCATCGAAGCTGGGAGATTTAGCTTTCTTGGACTCCTTGAGCATTGAGCTCTTGTTTCTCCTCCTTTATTGATGGTATCTCTTGGTTGCTACACTAGCCATTTGGTTATGGTTGCTTGATTCTCTTTCCAAAGTGTTGAATGGAGTTTATCCCTCACTGTGTATTCATTCGTTTTCATATGTCTCCTTTTCAACTTACTTCCTTCTAATTTGTTGGCCTATAGTCCTTCCTTATGGATTTCAAAGAGACTTTGATTGGATTTGTGGCAACCTATGTAGATGGCACCAAGATCATGTTGCTTCTGTATTTTCAGATTTGACAGACTCTACAAGATCCCTACATTCACCTCTACTTGTCTTTCTTGTGCTCAAACAATATTCTCATTACCCGCCTTGCAAATTTTCAATTCAACTTTCAAACTGCTAAGGGTATCCATCTAGTCATAGGAATTTTTCTTTGACCTCTTTCCCAATGAGTCCTCTTCTTGATGACGATAAGATTTGGGCATGTTGTATTCTACCATTTTGTTGCTCATTTATTTAGCCTTGATGGTATTTTTGTCTTCTCATATCTATGTGTGTTGTTGCACAGACATAAATACTATCCAACAAAAAAAAAAAAAAGATAAACTAAATTTACTCATCACCTTGGAATATCTACAATAGGAATATTTATGTGAAATTAGCTGAAAATTCTAATCCCATGTTCGTATGCAAGCTAGAAATCAAAGTATCATTTCATCAATATGTCAAACCAACATTCATATAAGTTTTAATATCATTGTTTGAACACATTTATATATCTATAAATTAAACCATCAGGTCAAACATTTGAGCTTTTGTGTGTGAGCCTCTTTTGGTTCAATGTCAAATCCCTTGCTCCATCGTGATCCACTTTGCGAATTTTAACAAAGATTCTAAATTTATTCCCTAAAGGTACAATGTTGAACCGCCACTTCATATGTTGTTTCTATGGCCTTCCATGCACCCAATGTTTGATCCAATTCTCTAATACCACTATGTGTGTCAAGGCTCCAAATTTTATCTATCAAGTCCCATCTAGTCCAAGTTTTGAACCTGTTAGGGTCATATGATTCATAGGATCAAATGATGATTGGCTATTTTCTTTTCAGATGAGGGAAATTGTAAATAATATTGTATTTTGCAAATATATATATATATATATATATATATATATCTGACCCCTCAAAAATTAATGTTGTAGAGGAAATAAGTAAGAAGAAGAATGTTGATATAGCAGCATTAAGAAAGCAACTCAAAATTCCAGATTTGAAGATCTAATAACCAAAGAAATTGAGGAAATAGAGTCCCAAAAAGCTGACATTATGAAACTCGTCATGGAACAGAATCTACAGATAAAGCAGATGGAAGTAGAAATGGAGAAAATCATAAAATAAAAAGGGGAACCTGTCAAAAAGGTTGAAACCCCCATGGATGTAATCCTTATTGCTACTGTCCCTATCACTACTATTTCCACCACAAGTACCACAGAAGGAGCTGAGCAGCTTGCTGGAGCTGTTCAGAACTTATCCATTCAGACATAAGAGGTTAAGAAGTTGCAGGATCAATTAAAAACATTACAACATCAGAAAGCAATAGGAGAGAGTACACATGCAATAGACCTATAGAGAGAAAGAGGACAAATTGAAAAATTGCAGAAGGAAGTCAGAGATTCTTACCTTGGAAACACATTGGGTAGTCAAAGAGATTATATGGGGAGAGATTATTCAATATGTGAAAGAGATCTGGCCTAGCATCAAGGTTATTTTTAATTAGAGAGAGTTACTCGAAAAGGCTTAAGAAACTATTGTAACTATTACAGAACATCTTGAAGAAAAGCATGCTACATCTACTAAGATAATTAAATTTCTAAATTCTAAGGATAGCAGTGAACTTGAAAATTTGGGTATAGACGACAGGACAACAACCATTTTAGAAGTAGAGAAGATTCTTACAAAGAAGAAACTGATTCTTCAGTTGAAAGAAAAATGCAGCAATGTCAATATCATAGTTCAACATTTTTTTCAGCAGATTGGAACCAGTAATAAATGACAAGTTAATGCCCCTTGAAGACTACATCCGCAAGCTCAAGGACGTTGCTACTAATACAGCCAAAGTTTCAAATATTCAGGGTACAACAACACCAAGGCTCATGCTAAACGCACTCCAGGATACATTTTTTATCCTACATGAAATAAAACATATATTTTTAGTAAAACCTACTTTTACTAAATATACAGAAATGGATGAAGTATATTGCAGGGTAATAAAAGTATCTATCTCGGATGAAGAACGTTGGGAACAACTGACTGATTTACTAGATTAAAAGAGTAAATATGATACATAAGAGCATCTGCCAGCACATCAGTAAAATGTGGTCCACGTCCTAACTGTTCCCACTACATCAGCACCTGCATTTGCACAGCACATTCCACCAAGGCTATAATTTGGTAAACATTTAGAGTTTTAAATTCAAGTTTAAGTCTAAAAATACCATGTCTGTTAGAGACTATTGTAACCTCTTGTATAAATACTCTAGTTTTGGAAGTATTAAAGGTCGATTGATTGAGAACAGGATTATTTTTTTCTACTGAAGTACTGTAAGCTTTTTCAAAGCACTGGAGCATCAATAATAATCAGACCATTCACACGATTCTTGTGGCTTAATACTGGTGATGCTTTTTTTTCTATTAGTATATTTCATTGTTATCTTTCATTATAATAATCTGAATTCCAATTGCAAAGCAGAAAGAATGATGAATAGGATTTAGTTTTGAGTACCTTATTCTGGTTGCATTTACAATCATAATATTTTCCACTAAAGGCCAAACTAAATAATTCTTAATTTCTCTTTAGTTCTGCTGAATGTTTTTCATATTTATGTCTTAGTCCATTTGTAAGTTTGAAAGATCCAGTAAACACTCCTAGCTTGCCCTGTATTTACTCTGTGTAAATTTGATGCAACTGTCCAGTTATATTTTGACTCCATTACCAAATAGACATGAATCAATTGAATACAATCAATTTTCTAAAATCCAAAACAAAATTCAAAACCCAAGTACAATCATAACTAGCCTAAAAAATTATCTAAACAAAGTTAAAACTTAAAGAGAGAGCCCTCTCTGAAACTGGCATGGCTAGATCCCAGTTTCCAAAGTTGGTTTGATCTTGTCTTTTGTGATTAGTTCTCACAATCTCTAGTAAATTACAAAACGCTAACATAGTGGCGGCCATACTGGG
Source organism: Pinus albicaulis (assembly GCA_034641835.2). Lineage (NCBI taxonomy): Eukaryota > Viridiplantae > Streptophyta > Pinopsida > Pinales > Pinaceae > Pinus > Pinus albicaulis. The sequence goes on along the minus strand of CM076578.1, from coordinate 332,894,846 downwards.
GAAATAATTGAAATCAATCATAATTTCTTTCAGATTCAATGACTGGTTAAATAATCACTGTATAAAATATTTCGTAGAGATTGCCATCTTTTTTATCTTTTGAAAATAAAGTGTGTAATTCCAAGTTCAAAAGGTTGGTGTGAGTTACATTTTATAGTGTGTGTTTTAATTTTCAAAATTGGCTTCCAAGAGACCTTATACAAGATCCCATCCTAATCCCAAACCTCCTGAAATAGTGGATGATCCTCAAATGATTGGAAAAAGAGCTAAGGGTACTTCACAGATATCAGTCAAACATATCAGTTCATCCTAAAGTCAGGGACGTAATAGTCTTCTCCCTAGAAGACAACCCTTTCCTAATAATCTTGAAACCTTACAAGATATCAACTTTGAATTAAAGTTTGAGCAAAGCCTATTTAGAAGCAAATCCCAAAATTGGGCAGATACATTATTCATTGACCAATCTATTTTTCATCCAAATTCACTTAAAAATATGATCAAGAAATTTTCTAGGATTTTGAGGTCCTCAAAGGTTTGGTATCAAACTTAACTTCAACAGTTACATATGCCTATCTCCAACAATCATTGGAATTGTCTGCATTAAATATTGTTGCTTCATCTATTTCCATTCTAAGCAGAGAAGGTTGTATAGGGAAACTCTCATGAAATATATGGTAAGCAGTCAAGAAAAACCTCATAATTACACTTTATATTTTGTTCACATTGATTTGGATTCGTTCATATTATTCAATGATACTAAAATTGAAGCACAATTTGGAAATAACATTGATACACCTGAAAACTCAGCTCAAATCGAACAATTAGATCCTCCTCTAGAAATTTTCTGCAATATGAGCTTTGATGGACCGTGTAGTAAAGAAGGCTCTGGAGTAGGAGTTTGGTTATCTAATCCATCTAATAATCATTGTGAAGGGAATTCCTATAAACTTAATTTTCAGTGCACCAATAATATTGCGGAATATGAAGCTCTGATGATAGGCCTACAGTTACTTAAGAAATTAGGTGCCAAAAATAATTGTTGTGAATGGAGATTCATAATTAACCATTAAACAAATAAAAGGAGAATATGTTGCTAAATACCCTAGATTAAGAGCCTACATAAATGCAATGCTCGATTTCTTAGATACTTTTGTGGAATATGATCTAGTAGTAATTCCAAGAAATCAAAATGTCATAGCTGATAGTCTTGTTGTTTCTGCAAGCACTTGTAAAATGCCTCGCCCGAAAAAACCACACACAATTGAAGTAAAACATCGACCTGCTATACCAGATAACATGCGATACTGGCAGGTTTTCGGAAATGACAAACAGATTGAAAATTTCTTACTCTCAAAAGATGAGTTTGAGGAAACTCAGTTAGATTTAGATAATCAGGAACACAATCAAATGAAACCAGAAGATCATGTAGAAAATCAAATAGTTGTGATTTGGATTTATGCAGGAACGCAACAGAATACACATATAACCATAAATACAAAGATGCAGCAGAAATAACACTTCATTTCATTAATATCAAAGAACTGAAATTTGCTTACAGATGGAATGGAAATAAACTAGCTAGGGTGTTGGTAGCTTATCTCTGAGAAGAGATGTGGTGGCTACAGGCCTCTGAATTGAGTTACAATGAGGCTCGAGGGCCTATTTATTATTCAGAAACAATGGAAAACCCTAAACATCCAAAACCCTAACCCTAGGAGATGAAGCGCCAAAACTATGGGCCCTGTTTGGGTAAATTGGTGTTTCAACTTCCCAGGGACGTAACTTTGGCATACGGTCTTCGTTTGACGCAAAAATACCTCGTTAGAAAGATCTATCTGAAGACTACAACTTTTAATGTGGTCAACATTGTTCCATGGACCCATGTTTCTCCCAATTTTCCCAAAAAACGTCGTTTAGGGCCTGAAAACGGCTCCGGAAGCAATGGTACCCATTGCATTGAGTTCCTCCATGAGATGAGAAAAATTTTGTTGAACTTGGTCCCTGGTGAACCACTTGCCTTGGTGCAGGAGTTGGCCAGCTTTGACAACCTGATACAGTTGGATCTTCTGTTGGCAAGTGTTCTTGATTTGCATGTCCATGATATAATCTGAGGTGGCCTGTTCCATGCAGTTTGGGTTTAACTCTTTTGGTGTGAGTTCTTCTGCAATGTCAGAGGTGTCTAGTAGAGGTGGGAAGTAGGGAAAAAGGCGGCCTACATTGAATACTGGGTGCAGAACAAGGAATGGTGGAATACTGAGCTCGAAGGCATTCTTCTCTACATCCTTGGTGATGGTGTACGGTCCATATCGAAGCGGGCGAAGCTTGCGGTGGGGTCTAGTGAGGCGCTACTTCTACAAATGTAGCCACACTTTGTCGCCCACCTGGAAGTTGTGTGGCACCCGATGTTGATCATGTCATTTATTTTACTTAGCATTGGCTCTGTCCAATTTGTCATGAACTTGTTGGCGGATGTGCTAAATGCGCTCGATGAAGTTGTTTGCTTTGTCAGCTTCAGTCTAGACATGAGCCGAATCGACCTAAGTGGCCGCAAATGGCATGGCTACGTTAATGGGACATAGTGGCTGGAATCCCAAGCCCACCTGAAAGGGGCTATGGCCGGTTGAGCTGTGGAGAGCTTGGTTATAACTGTGTTGTACATAGGGGAGGCTAGCATATCATGTGCGTGGATGCTTTGAATTGTACATGAGAAAAATGTATACAATCATCCTGTTGACGACCTTTGTTTGACCATCAGTTTGGGGATGGAAAGTTGTGGACTTGGTGAGCTTGGTGTCCAACGTTGACCAGAGGCTGAAACAAAATGTGCTGAGGAACCTGCTGTCATGATCTGATATGATAGATTGTGGGATCCCAAAGTGCACCCACACTTGTTTGAAGAAGAGTTTAGTAGTGACTTCTGTTGTGATATTCTTCTTGCAGGCCGCCATAATGGCCATCTTCGAGAATCTATAGATGACCACGAAAACACAATCGTTTCCATGCTTAGTAGAAGGAAGGCCTGACATGTAATCCATGGAAATGGATTCCCAAGGTCGACTAGGGGTAGGTAGCGGAGTATAGATGCCTTGCTTCTTGATGGTCGGTTTGGAAATGGCGCAAGCAGTGCAGGATCTGATGTACTTCTCGACATCATGTCGAAGGTTCATCCAATAGAAATACTTCTGAAGTACTGCCACTGTTTTCTCGACCCCAAAATTCCTAGAAACTCGACTGTAGTGCGCTTCCCATATCATCTTGGCATGCTCGCTTGAAGGAACACAAAGGTGTCCCAGGTGACATAATAGTGCATCTTGGAGGTGAAAATTTGGATCTTGCGTACTCCCCAAGAGTGCCTTGTATGTGTGGCTCAATTATGGATCACTCTTATAGAGAAGTGACCAATCAGAATTCTCATGCCCACAAGAGTTGAGAATGGTGGTTATGGCCACGATCGGTGGTTGGCTGAGGCAGTCTACAACATTATTGGTGCTACCCTTCTTGCACTTGATGTTCAAATTAAATTGTTGCAGATATGTGGACCACTTCTGATGGCGATCGTTCTGAAACTTCCCTTGTGTCTGTATGAAATGCAGGGGTCGGTGGTCTATGTGGATGATTGTTTCCTTCCCCAAAATGTAATGCTTCAATTGTCGACAAGCCTGCACAGTGGAATACATTTTTTTGTCATGAGTGGGATACTTGCGAACTATGTCGGACAATGTCTCACTATGATATGCCAATAGATGCCCCTGTTGAGTAAGAACTACCCCAATAGAATAGTCAGAGGCATCTATCTCGATCTCAAATGGTTGTTGCAAGTCTGGTAATGTGAGCACTGGGGCAGAACAGAGGCGAAGTTTCAATTCTACGAACGCCTTCTGTTGAGATTCTAACCAAAATAATTTTTCTTTCGCTCCTCCCTTGGTGACTTGACTCAAGGGCCAAGTGATATGAGAGAATCCCAACACAAACTTTCGGTAGAAATTAGCAAGACCTAGAAAGATACGAAGCTCTGTTAGAGTGGTTGGGGCTGGCCAATCCCGAATGACTTGAATCTTGGCTGGATCCACATGCACCCCCCTTTCATCAATAATGTATCCCATATATTGAACCTAGGTCATGCCAAAAGTGCACTTCTCCAAATTATCACACAACTTGTGTTGTCGTAGTGTTTGGAGGATTCTCGGATGTGGTGGAGGTGCTTTTCCCAAGTTTGATTGAAGATTAGAATTTTATCCAAGTACACCACTACAAATGAGTTGGTGAATGGACGGAAGATGTCATCCATCAACCTCATGAAGGTTGCGAGAGCATTCGTCAACCCGAAAGGCACGACGAGCCATTCGAAAAGGCCCTCCTTGGCTTTGAAGGCAGTCTTCCACACATCATAGGGTTCGATTGGTACCTAGTGATACCCTGAATTCAAGTCGATCTTGCTGAAATATTTTTCCCCTTTGAGTTGGTCCAGACGGTCATATTCATGGGATCGGGTACCTATTTTGGACAGTGATCTTGTTCAGCGCCCGATAGTCAATACAGAGTCTCCAAGTCCCATCCTTCTTCTTTACCAACATGATCGGGCTCCCATAGGGCGATGAACTTGGCCGCATGTGAAATTTCTGCAACAGCTCCTGAATCTGCCTCTTGGTTTCATCATTCTCTATAACAAAGCGCTTATAGATCGGTCCATTGGGTAGCGGCGCACCTGGGGTTAGGTCAATGGGATGCTTGACCTGATAGTGCAGAGGCACCCCTGTGGGTGAGGTGAAGATGTCCCTGTACTCCTCCACAACCTTGCCCATTTGTTGTTGTCGTGTAGAGGAGCCATGTCTGGAGGTCATGGCCACAGTCTTCTTCTTGCCCTGGGGGTGGATCATCAGGAAATATAATTTCCTGGTTTGGGAAATGAACTTACCACATTGTTTTGCAGTAACCAAGGAAATAGTGGGAGGCGGTGGTACCTCTGGTATCCTGTACAACTTATTTCCCAAAGTAACAATAATAGAGCGAGGTTGGGACTCATACATAGCATGTCTCTTCCACAAGTATGGTTGGCCAAATAATACATCAGGAACATCAATAGGAGCAATGTCACACAATACCTCATCCGCGAAGGGCTTGATGCTATAGGGAAGGCAATACTACTGGCTGACACGGAGATCTTGTCCTTGGTGAAGCCACCCGATGGTGTATGGTTATGGGTGCGTTGTGGTCGACAAGCCCAACTGCTTCATGACATATGTTGAAATGAGGTTCTTTTGGCTCCCATTGTTGATAATGAACTGTAGTAGGGAACCCTTTATCCCCATATGGGAGTGGAAGAGACGCTCTGCCTCCTCTGGATCTTCTGGTTCCTCCTTTTGGATCTTCGCAGTGGCAACAGTGGCATTGGGCTCTGAATCAATAATCTTCTTCCCTTTGTCATTCCCCTTGTCAGGTTCTGATTCAGAGTCAGAAACCCTTGTCTCAGCCACTAGCGACTACTTGGCCCAACATTCACTTGTGTTGTGAGTGGAGCTCTTATGGAACTCACACCATTTTCTCGTGTCCTTCTCTGGCTTCGCGGTGTTGCTCTTTGCTTGTGGCTTTGGCAGGTTGTCTTGGGCTTCCATGCCTTGGCTTTATCCTTTATTCTGCGGTTTAGGGGCACCTTTCCCTTGCTTTTGATTCACAGATCCCAAGTCTCGCTTCTTCTGTTTGAATTTCTGCTCAATCTTGGCAGCATACCGATATGCCGTACCAAGCGAGGAGAAGTCGAGGAACTCCATTTCCTCCTGAATGTATCTGTGCATACAACTGCAATACTTTAGCACCAAATGTTTCTCTAAATCTTTGATACCCAACTTTGTGTGCAGGGTATGGAACAAATTCATCAGCTCATGCACATCTTGATCCCTTTGTTGTCGTAGCGTGGTCCATTGTATGTACTTGTCCTTATAGCTCCCCACGGGATAGTATTGTTCCTTGATGGAATCTCAGAAAGAATTCCAAGTGGGTACGACTGAGAATAGAGAGGGTTACGTCTCGTACTTTTTCTCACAGTAGGTTTCCCACTAGTCCTTGACATGAGGGGTAGCTTTAAGAAGTGCAAAAATAATTTTATCCCTGTCGAAAAAGTCATGAACCGAGAAATATCCTTCTAATAGATTCAACCATCTATCTATGGCATTTGCATCTATTTGACCCTCAAATATGGGAATGTCAAAGTTTACTTGTACCTTAAAGGGAATCGCGCCTCCAGAGTGGCTGCTGGATGTAGATGCGTCGCTGGTGGGCAGTCGTTGAAGGATCTGGGCAAAGTTATCCATCATCACGTTCCTTTGTTTTTCGAGGGCCTCCTCGAGCAATATTTTGATAGGATCTCCTGCTCCCTCATCTTTATTTTCGTCCCCCATGGGCGTCCGTCGGGGTTTGCAAGGTTGATCTTGCAAAGGTTCCACCAGATTGAGCCCTAACTCCTTATACCCCAACCTCGTTGGGGACATGCAAAGAAGGATCGAGAAAAAGCAGACCGCTCTGATACCACTGATCCAGATTTATGCAAGAACACAACATAATACACATATAACCATAAATACAAAGATGCAGCGGAAATAACACTTCATTTCATTAATATCAAAGAACTGAAATTTGCTTACAGACAGAATGGAAATAAAATAGCTAGGGTGCTGGTAGCTTATCTTTGATAAGAGATGTGGTGGCTACAGGCCTCTGAACTGAGTTACAATGAGGCTCGAGGGCCTATTTATTATTTAGAAACAATGGAAAACCCTAAACATCCAAAAATCTAACCCTAGGAGATGAAGCGCTAAAATTATGGGCCCCGTTTGGGTAAATTGGTGTTTCAACTTCCCGGGGACATAACTTTGGCATACGATCTCCATTTGACGCAAACCATACCTCGTTAGAAATATCTATCCAAGGAATACAACTTTTGATGTGAGTAACATCTATCCATGGCCCCATGTTGCTCCCGGTTTTCCCAAAAAACGTTGTTTAGGGCCTCAAAACGGATTCAGAAGTTCAGGACTCGAAAAAACTGCTAAAAATAGTAAGTTGTGCCGAAACTGAAAAACTGAAAGAGACAATGGTGGGTCCCCAAGTGGAATAGGCAGGTGGCCACCAATATCCACCTTGATCAAGTTGTATATAATCCTTTGGTAAACCAGTGTGGTAGATTAGATGACAATAATCATTTAGATGAAAGTGTGCCCAAATTAAAAATTCATGAAATAGACCCTGAAAAAGAAGATTTTGAAATGCTTCAACTAAAAGATAATATTTTGCCTCGGGGATTAGCTCCATTATAAGACCTTTTTTACTTCAAAGATGTAGCAAGGAAGCCTAAAATTGAGCCCACATGAGCAGAAGTTGAGGAATGCAACATAGGTACTAAACAAAACCCAAAGATGATCAAACTGTCAAAAATATTACCTATTGTCAACAAACAGAGATATGAGGACCTGAAGGTTTATGAGGACCTGAAGGTTTATGATACCAACATCATATAGCACAAAATTCCAATCAAAGAAGAACAAAAACTTTTCAAACAAAAACTTTAGAGGCTACATCCAGTTTTGTTACCTTTAGTTGAGAAAGAAGATAAACGAATGTATGATGCTAAAATAATTGTCCCTCTCAGATATTCCAAATGGGTGTCAAACATAGTACCAACCAGAAAGAAAACTGGAGAAATTAGGTTGTATATTGATTTCAGAAATTTGAATAAGGTTTCTCTGAAAGATAACTATCCCTTACCCAAAATGGACCATATCTTACAGAAGGTGATAGGATCAAGTACGATATCATTACTAGATGACTTCTCTGGCTATAACCAAGTCTTGGTTGATCTAGAAGATCGAGATAAAACAACTTTTACCACTCCATGGGGCACTTTCATGTATGTGAAAATGCCTTTTGGACTGATGAATGCTGGGGCCACGTTCCAAAGAGCAATGGACATTGTATTTTCAGAAGAGATTGGCCACTTTATTGTAATCTATCTGGATGATATAACTCTGTATTCAAAATCTGATGATGAACACTTGAGACATTTGAAACAAGTATTTGAGAAAATTTGGGATATCTTTAAATCCAAAGAAAACACTATTTCACCTGGAAGAAGGCAAACTGTTAGGACACATCATATCAAAAGATGGAGTTAGAATTGACCCTATGAGAATTGAAGAAATCCTAAAGATCAGTCCTCCAAGAAACATTAAAGAACTTCAATCCTTCATAGGTAAAATAAATTTTGTCAGAAGATTTATTCCTAATCTCGCTGAACTCCTTAGAAACATAACCAATATGCTCAAGAAAGACTCTGAAATCAAATGGAGCATAGAGGCTAGTCAATATTTTGACATGGTAAAATAGGCATTAACTAAAGCACCAGTGTTAATCAGTCCAGATTTTTCTAAAGATTTTATAATCTTTTATTTTGATTTTGAGCACACTATTGCAACTGTTTTACTATAGAAAAATAGTGAAGGATTTGAGCAGCCAATAGGCTTCTTCAACAAAGCTTTAAGAGATGCTTCTCTCAAGTACAACATCATGGAAAAACAATCCTTTGCACTAATCAAGGCGATTAAAGACTTTGGGGTTTATATTTTGCATTCACATGTAATTGCTTATGTACCTAATTCTATGGTAAAGGATATTTTAACGCAGAATGGACCAGATGGAAAAAGAGGAAAATGGATTGTAGTTATTTTGGAATATGATTTGGAAATAAAACCTACCAAACTAAAGGGCAAGGACTTTCCCAGCTTATGGTTGAGTCTAATTTTCAAGCTCTGGACATAAACTTGGTGGAAACTTTGGATGATCAAGAGGAGTAGTCCACTCCACAAATCAATGAAGAATTTTTAAATTCTCCCTGGTATGCAGACCTGATTCATGTATTGTTCAATTTAAATGCTCCTCCTGGTCTTACAAAAACTAAAGCTAGATTTCTGAAATTAAAGGAAGTAAAATTTTGAATCATTGATAATGTCCTTTATTGGAAAGGTTCTGGTGGCCTATTACTCAAATGTTTGGTGAAGAATGATGCAGACAATATTATGCATGATTTTCATGAATAAGACTGTGGTGGGCACCTGTATTGGAGGACTACTACTAATAAAATTCTTAAGGTTGGGTTTTACTAGCCCACCCTTTTTATGATATTCATAAGAAAGTCACAACATGCCACAAGTTTCAAATTTTTTAAGGTAAAAAGAAACTTCTACCCTTGCCACTAAAACCCATTTCTGTTGAAAGCCCATTCCAACAATGGGGTTTGGATTTCATAGGTGAAATCCATCCTCCTTCCTCTTCCCAACACAAGTGGATTTTGACAGCCACATATTACTTCATTAAGTGGATAGAGGCTATCCCTTCTAGAAACGCCATTGATGTTGTTATTACAAATTTCCTTGAGAGCAATATCCTGTCTAGATTTGGCTGCCCAAGGGAAATCATCATTGATAATGTAGCAGCCTTTAAGTCCAAAAATATGATTGCATTTTGCGATAAATATCATATTTCATTAGGACATTCAACAACCTATTACTCACAAGGTAATGGACTAGTTGAATCATCCAAAAAGAGTATGGTAAACATCATCAAGAAGTTATTAGAACATAATAAAAAGTCTTGGCATAATAAGTTAATCAATGCACTTTGGGCTGATAGGCTTACTACGAAGAAGTCCATTGGTATGTCACCATACCAACTTGTCTATGGGATGGATATCGTTTTTCCATCTTCTCTAGCACTGCCAGTGATGAAGATAATGCAATAATTACAGGTGGAACCAAATGATGCACTCGGAAGGTTCCATCAAACCATTCAGTTGCAACAAACAAGAGAAGAGTTGTATAACAGAACACAGCTCATCTAGGAAAATATCAAGAAAATCTTTGACAAAAGGACCAAGGCAGTTGATTTTTCTATTGGTGACAAAGTTTTAAAATGGGATGCAAGGAGAGAAGACAAAGGGAAACATAACAAGTTTGATAATCTATGGATGGGACCATATATTATAAATTCCCTTAGAGTTGACCATGCATTTTTTCTCACAGATATGAATGGAACACAGTTACCTGGTGGTCCTGTAAATGGCAGGATGTTGAAGCATTATTTCTCCTAGTCTAAAGATTCTTTTACATCATTATGAATATCATAGTCAACATAGATTGTATTGGATGTTTTGCTAGTTAAGGTTGAAGCCTGCAAAGAAGGCCCTAAGCCATGGTCAACGGACCATCATAATATTTGAAGCAAAAAAGGAATCAGATTACATATTGCTCAGACATAGATGGATAAGGGTAGATCACAGGTTCTTGACACTTCAATGCATGGAAGTGTCATCCCCAGTTGGAGCCACTGTTAGGGTCCTATATTTCATGGGATCTCAAGGGGACTAAGTTTATTCTATCTATCAAATTTATTTTGTAAAATGATTTCCAATCTACAAATAATTTTCAAAAAAAGAGAGGTGATAATCATATAGTTTAAGCATGATTGAATTAGTTTTAAACTGATTGTTAATAGGTAGTGAAAAATGATTTTTCAAACTGCTTAATCTTGATAGATCAATAGTTAGGTAGAAAATAAAAATTGGTTCAATAATTTAAACTAAACCAAGGAAGGGATAAGTCATAGAAGTAGATTAGTTGCTAAAAAAAAAAATGTTGAGTTGCTAGTCTAAACACACTCGGATGAAAGAGAAAATTGTTAAAATGTTAGGGTAGAAAAAAAAATGGAAAGTTATGTGTAGGTAGAGAATAAAAAATGAAATTGGAGATGAAAATAGGATTTTATCCTAAGATTACAACTTTGGACATATGAAATATGTAATAAAAGAAATTAACCAAAGTTTAATTGGTTAAATAGTTGCGCCAATCCACTTGCGGACCCCACCATCCACTTTTCGCTCGACTCCATTAAAAATCCCTCCATTTTCAATTGATCCCTTTCATTTCTGTTACATCCGACGTCCCATATTCCTCCTCGGCCCCTCTTTTCCATCTGAAGTTTACTAGCCAAGGGGGGCGGGGGGGGTCCGAAGTCGGAGATTTTAAAAATAGTCTGTTTAAACCGCTGCCTCTGCTCTTTGGTTATTCGGGACCCCTCCGCCCGAAACCACCTACCATATGAGATCACCCCCGAACGCGGTTTTCACTCTTGTTAAAAACCATCCCACCCATGTCATGCTCCCCCTTTCCCATCACGCCTACGTGGAATTGTTTAGTTCACCTTTCTACCCGTTTGGCATTGAAATTTTCCCTCCCATTGATAATTAATTATCAAATGACTGTTGCTTAGCCCCGTTGAGGAGTTAATGCCAAATTAGACCCGTTGATTAACGACCCTGCTCCATAGTTTTCTTAATAAACCCCATAATTCCACAATAACTTGTCACAGATTCAATTGGCCGTAATACTTGTTTTACTATGCAGATCACAACTACTGTTGAGACATAGAGTTCCACGCTCACCACACCATATTTCATTTCCTTGTCCAGATCATAGTGATTCGACAAATCACTATTTTCCATCCAATTATTTCTCAGCCGAGAATTTCTTCCTTATTGCTTCCATTTATGTCCGACAAACAAATCACTAGGATGCCTCCCAAAGGTAAGGAGGTTGAAGAATTCCCAAACCCTCTCATCCACCCACCAATTGATCTTTACCATATCCCATTGGCCGACATGGACTTAAAAATCCATGACTCCCTATCTGACTCCAAATTATTTGAGATTTATTGCTGGCTGGAGGACAAATTCATCAATCAAATGGATGAACTCAGACTGTGGGACTTCAATCTACCTTACAACATTTTCTCCCAAACCCAAAAAGCACCCGAATATATTAGAAAGTGTTATTCATGCTACGATCCTAGTCAAAAGGCTATCATTTCCCATACATGAGAAATCATGTTTGATATCACTGCCCAGAAAATTAATCAAATGTTGCAGACCCCTGTTATTGAAAACACCACTCCTTTCTCCCATGAAATCCTCACAGAAGCCTATCAGAAATTGGACTTTCCCAAAAGAGCTAAAATGTTGGAATTATTTCTAGCTGCAGATACTCCTCTGCCCAAAATAAATCCTCCCTATCCTTGCTCCATGTTCCCTGATAGAACCAAGCACATTATCACAATCCTTTCCTATCTTCTTGGTTAATATTCTGACCAAAATGCAGATGAAGCTATTATTGGTTTCCTCTCTATTTTTTCTGTTGATTCTAAACCTTCCAGTCCTCTTCAATTTCAGTCAATTTCTAGCTGATGCTATCCATGAGAAGTTTGCCAAGTTCCCTATTGAAGAATTTTTCAAGTATGCATCAATACTAGTCTATCTTTTTATCTATTTTCAGGGAGACATGTTTTCATTCACATTGCAAAAGCTAGACGAAGAAGGGAACCAACAGTCGGTTATTTTTTGGACTTCCATAGGAATGAAAGACAAAGAAGAGTATTCATATAAGAAGTTCATTGAAATGTTTATATATCTAGCTATGAATCTTTTGAGGGGTAGTGCAAAACCAAGGATTCGAGAGGATATTGTGAAATTTTTGCACCTATTAAAGCCACAATAGGGGACTGGTACCTTTACCAGAAATATACAGAAATCAGATTTTTTGGTTGTGACCTGCCACCTTACAAATTGCCTAAAATCCTCTCCGTGAGGATTTTTGCATTGGAATATATCAGACAACTGCCCAGGTCCATTTTGTTGCTGTAAAGAAGAAATCACAGTTCAAACTCAAAACTCAGATTGGTCCATTCATTTGTAACACTAAAGCAACATGGCAAGAAGCAGGCAAGTTATTAAAGGAAATGAAGTTTAGTCTCAGCTTTACTTGGTTATATGACCCATTGGGAGTGATTTCAAGGCTCAGAGTGGAAAATAATTTCTCTCCATATCATCAAACAGCAGGACCCGAGATTGAACAATATAAAAATATGTTAGAATGGAAATAAAACACTCTCCAAGAAGCAGAAGAACATGCCGTATCTACTTCAAACATACACACTCCAGTTACACAAGGAAGCACAGGGAAAGAGGCAGAGAAGAAAAATCATCCCCAATTACTAAAGTATCAAGTCAAGTTTTCATAATGGTATACAGAAAGAGACCTAGACTCTTTTCAAAAGCTAGTACAACCAATGAGTCAGAGAAAGAAATATTTGGAAAAGTTGGAGATACATCCATTTTTACACGGCTTAGTGGATAGACTATTCAGTCTCCCACTCATTCTACCACTTCTAATGAACAACCAATAATTTAGACCTGTGAAGACAATCATAAGGATAAAGAAGAGGATATTTTTCATATTTTCAGAGAAATTAAGAAGAAAAACCAGGTGCTGAACTTAGACACTTATAATCAATCCTAGAAACATTCTTCAAGTTCTCAGGCCTGACTTTTCTCAGTGTTTGACGCCGAAAAAGGCAAGATGCAGTTGGAATTTTTGCAAGCTCAGATTCCACAGCTTAGGACTACCTCAGATTACAAGAAAAATGCCTTTGATTTTGATGCAAAACATGTGCATCCAATTGATCAACTTGAACTGCACAAACAAACTAGCCAAATGATTTCCTATACTTTAACTAACACTGTTATAAGATTATCCAAATTGTAGGTCACCTTGGCCAACACCCAGTCACAACTCAAGATTGAAAGGGTCTCTTTAATGGCTAAAGACACGAGGATCAAAGCTCTAGAAGATCTGGTAGTAAATATTGGATATGACCCCTCTAACATTAATGTTGCAGAGGAAATAATCAAGAAGAAGAATGCTGATATAACAACATTAAGAAAGAAACTAAAATTGCCAGCCACTGAAGATCCAACGACCAAAGAAATTGAGGAAATAGAGTCCCAGGAGCTAACATGATGAAACTCATCATGGAACAAAATCTATAGATAAAGAAGATGGAAGCAGAAATGGAGAAACTCATCAAAGAAAAAGAGGAAGTTGTCAAAAAGGTTGAAACCCCCATGGATGTAATCCCTATTTCTATTGTCCCCATCACTACTGTTTCCACCACAGGTACAATAGAAGGAGCTGAGAAGCTTGTTGGAGCTGTTCAGAACTTATCCATTCAGACAGAAGAGGTTAAGAAGTTGCAGGATTAGTTAAAAACACTACAACATCAGAAAGAAATTGGAGAGAGTGCACATGCAGTAGACCTACAAAGAGCAAGAGGAAAAATTGAAAAATTGGAGAAGGAAGTCAGAGATTCTTACCTTATAAACACATTGGGGTTAGTCAAAGAGATTATATGGGGAGAGATTATTGAATATGTGAAAGAGATCTAGCCTAGCATCAAGATTATTTTTAATCAGAGAGATTTACTGGAAAAGGCTCAAGAAACTATTGTAACTATTACATAACAGCATGAAGAAAAACCTGCTACAGCTACTGAGAAAATTAAATTTCTGAATTCTAAGGACAACAATGAACTTGAAGATTTGGGAATAGATGGCAAGACAACAACAATTTTAGAAGTAAAGAGGATTCTTACAAAGAAGAACTTGATTCTTCAGTTGAAAGAAAAATGCAGCAGTGTCAATATCATAGTTCAACAATTTTTCGGCAAACTAGAACCCATGACCAGCAAGGGTTTGCCCTCAATGTTAGTAATAAATGACAAGTTAATTCCCCTTAAAGACTACATCTGCAAGCTCAAAGACGTTGCTACTAATACAACCAAAGTTTCAAATATTCAGGGTACAACAACACCAAGGCTCGTGCTAAACTCACTCTAGGATACATTCTTTATCCTACATGAAACAAAACATATCTTTTTAGTAAAACCTACTTTTACTAAATATATAGAAATGGATGAAGTATATCGCAGGGTAATAAAACTATCTATCTCGGATGAAGAACGTTGGGACAGTTGACTGATTTACTAGAATAAAAGAGTAAATATGATACATAAAAGCATCTGCCAGCACATTAGTAAAATCTGGTGCACATCCTACCTGTTCCCACTACATCAGCACCTGCATTTGCACAATGCATTCCATTGAGGCTATAATTTGGTAAACAGTTAGAGTTATAAATTCAAGTTTAAGTCTAAAAATACCATGTCCATTAGAGAATGTTGTAACATTTTGTAATATTCCTAATTAGCAACAGCTAATTGGAATATTCAATTTTGCTCAATTTTGCCTCCTATAGTTTATTTATAAATAAAAAGGTGAGTAGAGGGGACACAACTCACTTCAGAATTAAACGTTCACTCCCTAGTAGCACAACGTTGTAACTTAGGCGAACACTTGGAGAGACAGCGTAGGTTGAGTTGGCTGTGTGGGGGCAAAGGAGGCCATGTTGGATGAGAGGCCTAGGGTTTGAGAGAGAGAGGCCAACATCATATAAGAAGGAGAGCCTCCACATTTTGGGTATTATTGGAGTTTATGAATTTGAAACTGGTCGCTACAACTTGAGCATGCCGGCTGTTTAGCCTGTCTGCAGCATTGTTGAGTGTGTCGAGTGTCTCCGTGCAAAGATCTCACCCTCAGCCCTGGGGGACTTTGAGTGCCTGCTTGGGTGAGGTACTCTTATCATTTTTTTACCGAAGGATCGGGTTTGGAGCTTGTTGCGGAATAGTGCCATTAGTGGCTGCGCAGTCTTGAGTGAGAAGGCCGTAATTCATCTCGTGAGGGCTCCGTGTGTTATCATTTTGGAGGTTTCGGGTCTGGAGGTGGTGCCAGAGGCCAACCCGTATCTATTGTGGGCGTTGGGCATGATTGTGATATTACCTTAGTGGTTCCCATTCAGCCGCATCACCATATCAGCTATCCGGCAGTATTCTCAGCCGCTTGAACGCAAATAGGAGAACCGTTGTTCCTCTATTACTCCGAGAATATCTTTTGATCTGCCTTGTGCGAGTTTTAGGTGCTATCACCTGAGCACCTATTGTATTCCCTTATAATTCTCGGCATAATAAAATGGCTCAGCATTCTCCCTATTTCATGTGTATCTGTTGCATATTCTATTCCTAGCATTTTATGTACTGTTGTATGATTTGCATCATTGGTTATTTTTCCCTTGAAGACACTTCAGTCGCTGTACCATCTGTTGTGTTTGTCTTTACTCTATAGACAGAGTCTGGTGAGGGCCAGGTAGCCTCCAGATCTCATCCTCTTTTAAAGGTGAAATATCTAGTAAATGTCCCTCCAGTCCATCTTTGGTTTAGAGTTGACTGTGTTTTAGAAATATCCTTAAAAAGGGATATTATAGTGGTATCAGAGCATAGTTTTGGATCAGCCTGTGGAGCTAGTTGTCTATGACACTGGGAGAGAGACCCTACATCAGCCACAGAGGTAGGAAGTACAAAGATCTTGAGCGCAGGTTGGAGAACACCTACGGAGAGGGGGACTGCGTTCGAGTGGTGGACACGGAACAAGAGGAACCTGTGGTATACGCAGAGCAGGGAGAGCCGATGGCGGATGATAGCGATGCAAAATAGTTTGGAGAAGCACTCCTCAAATCAGTGCAGGATCTGGCGAGGCAAATAGAGGTGATGGGTCAGAGATTCACGGTGGTGGAGGCTAGACAGCGTGAAACCCCAAGGGGTTTCCAGGTTGGTGAGGGGTCGGGCATGTCCCACCATTTACAGGAGCAGGTTGCCACTCCGCACCAGGCATCACATGCCCCCACTCGTGCCACTATGTCCACTTTCCTGAGTGCAGATACTGGGGAAGGAGCACAGGAGGAACCAGAGCCTGACCACATAGGTGGTTATTCTGCTGAATACTAGACATATGGGA
The DNA here is from genome assembly GCA_034641835.2 of Pinus albicaulis. NCBI lineage: Eukaryota > Viridiplantae > Streptophyta > Pinopsida > Pinales > Pinaceae > Pinus > Pinus albicaulis. The sequence goes on along the minus strand of CM076578.1, from coordinate 332,878,066 downwards.
AAGATTTCAGGGATGCTCTTCTATTCAGGGACTTTTTTCATCTCAAGCGGGACAACAGACCCCACAACCATCACAGAGGGTATCGGCACTATCATGAAGGTGACACCTAGTGTACAGCAAGCCGATTCCATTTGCCTACATTTTATGGTTCATCAAACAGTTCGGCAAAATCATGGGTGGAGAAGCTGGACATATATTTCCAGCTTAACTAGATGGTGGAGACGGAGGCCATCAAGGTGGCTACGCTGCATTTGGATGGTGAGGCCCAGGATTGGTTGTTCCATGGGATGGTGACACTAGGGCATTCGACCGTGACCACATATGCCGAGTTCACCCGGGAACTGATAGAGAGATTTGACCGAAGGGATCCGGAGGAGCATTTCATTGAGCTGACAAGGTTCAAACAGACGGGGAGCCCGAAGACATATATTGCAGATTTCTTGAGGCTTTCAGTGATGGTGCCCGATCTATCCGCGGCACGAATGATATTTATGTTCATTGAGGGGTTAGCAAAGCCACTTCGAGGATTGGTCAGGTCCACCGGACCATCCACACTCCAAGACGCAGTAGGCAGGACTCGGGATCTGCAGGATGCCTTGCCCAGGACTAGGACACCTTACCCCCAGAAATAGGCTTTCCAGCCGAAAGGGAAGGATGTGAGGATTCCGCCTCCTAATGGGAATTCGGGTAAGGGACAGCTAGATGATGATGCCAAGAGGGAGTTGAGGAAGAAGAGGTTGTGCTTCACTTGTCAGGAGTCGTGGGCACCGGGACACAGATGTGCTGCTGGAAAAGCCCATTTTATAGAGGTCTTCTCTGAGAGCAGCGGGGAAGAGGATGAGTATGAGGAGGGGGAGGCAGGAGATAGGCAGGCAGCGCAGGATCATTTGCCACCTCCACATCCAGGAGCGGGAGGTGCAGCCTTCGCACCCACAGGGGGAACCCTTGCAGCATTGCGAGGAGTGCCCAAGTACTTGACACTGCGTGTCCAAGGGACAGTACGTGGGCAGCGAGTTTCAGTTCTGGTAGACAGTGGGGCAACTCACAACTTCATCGATGCACAAATGGTTGAGTAGAGAGGCATACAGACAGAGAGCTTCGATGGGTTTTTAGTATTGGTCCCAGGAGATCAGGCGATGCAGTGTGCCCGATATGTTCCAGAGCTGGCAGTGACTATGGGTACCTACTCAATGACCGACCATTTTTTTGTGGTCAACATACCTGATACCAATGTGGTCTTGGGTGTGCAGTGGCTGATCACTCTAGGGAAGGTCACCACAGATTAGGAGGCCTTGGAGATGGAGTGGGATGATAAGAAGACCGGGAAGCACAAGAAAATACGTGGGATGCACACTTACCCACCCCAGATTGTTTCCGCACACCGGATGGAGGCAGACTTCTGGAAGGGAGACATAGAATGGGCAGTAGAGCTACGTGCATCAGAGGCAGGGACTATCGGGCAAACAATCCATCCTGATATCCAGGCTATCCTTGACAGGCATGACGCGGTGTTTGGGGATATTCTTCCATGGTGTTGGTGAAGAAGAAGGACGACACATTGAGGATGTGCATTGACTACAAAGCCCTGAACAAGAATACCCTGAAGAACAGGTACCCCATACCAAGGATCGATGAGTTGATGGATGAGTTGAGAGGAGTGCAGTTCTTCGCAAATATTGACTTGAGATCTGGGTACCATCAGATTCGCGTAGGGAACAGGACATTCCCAAGACTGCCTTCAGGTGTCATTATGGGCACTTTGAGTTTTTGGTGATGCCCTTTGGGCTAACCAACGCCCCAACAACATTCCAATCCTGCATGAATCACATCTTCCGTGGTCACTTGAGGAAGTTTGTGTTGGTGTTCTTTGATGATATCCTCATTTACAGCAGGACTTGGGAGGAGCATCTCCAATACATTGAGACAGTACTGTGCATTTTGGAGGAGCAACAGTTCTATGCCAAGCTCTCCAAGTGTGATTTTAGGTTGACGGAGATGTTGTACTTAGGACACATCATAGGGGTGGACGGAGTGAGAGTCCATGAGGAGAAGATCAGGGCCATCAGAGATTGGCTGGAGCCGAGGAACGTGACAGAACTTCGGGGATTCATTGGCATTTGTACTTATTACAGGAAGTTCTTCAAGAGTTTTTCACAGCTTGCTGCACCCCTGACAGATCTAACGAGGAAAGGGGCACTCAGTTGGTTGGATACAGTGCAGCAAGCCTTTGACAGACTCAAGGGGGTGATGAGCAGCTGCTCAGTGCTTGCATTGCTGGATTTTATGCAGCCATTTTTCTTGGAGTGTGATGCATCGGGAGAGGGGATTGGCGCAGTATTGACGTAGGGAGGTCACCCTATAGCCTTTGAGAGCCGAAAGCTCCTTCCACACGAGAGGTTGTATTCTATATATGACAAGGAGATGCTGACCATTATGCATGCATTGGCCAAATTCCGGCAGTATTTGGTGGGGAACAAGTTCAGGGTGAGGACTGATCACAACAGCCTCAGGTTCTTTTTGGAGCAGAAGCAACTATAGGAGAGGCAACAGAAGTGGATTAGTAAGATCCAGGCATATGACTTTGACATTGAGTATGTCAAGGAGAATAACAACGTGGTAGCAGATGCCCTTTCACGTAGACCGACCACGTTATCTCTTATGAGCTTGGATACAGACTGGAGGGCTCGACTTTTATTGGAGTACTCCAAGGATAGATTTGCATGTGAGGTACTGGATGGTCAGGTGGTGGATGACAGGTACAGAGTGGTCGATGATATCATTTACTATAGGGACCAGGTCTTCTTAACTGAGGGATCTCGCTCAAGAAGAAGATACTTCAAGCATCACATGATTCACCATTGGCCGGCCATCAGGGGTTTACCAAAACCTACAGGGCCATTAGAGAGAGGTTCTCATGGAAGGGCCTCAAGGAGGACGTACTCCAGCACATCAAGGAGTGCGATGTTTTCCAGAGGAACAAAAGGGAGATGAGCCATCTCGCAGGATTATTGCAGCCCCTTCCCATTCCGGAGGGGAAATGGGAGAGTATTTTGATGGACTTCATCACAGAGTTGCCCATGGTGCAGGGCAAGGACTGTATCTTTGTCGTCGTTGATCGACTGACAAAGTATGCACATTTCTTCGCCATATCCGCACACTACATAGCAGCGCAGGTGGCTAAGCTGTTCTTCAGAGAGGTTTTCAGGCTACATGGTCTTCCTAAGACCATCATCAGTGACAGGGATAGCCGCTTCATGGGAGGATTTTGGCAGGAGCTTTTCCGGTTGGTGGGGACGGAGTTGACACCGAGTACTAGTTATCACCCACAGACGGACGGGCAGACGGAGATAGTTAACAAGTGGTTGGAGGGCTACTTGCGTAACTATGTCAGTGGGCAGCAACGAGCATGGCTGAAGTGGCTGCATCTGGGGGAGTACTACTACAACACTACAATTCACATGTCCATTGGTATGTCTCCATTCTACGCTTTATATGGGTATCATTCTTTGTCTTTTGTTGATGTGATGTTTGGTGCTAGCAAGGCTCCAAGAGCCAAGATTTGGATCCAAGAGAGTCAAGATATTCTCCGAGCTCTCAAGGATAATATGGCTACAATGCAGAACTAGCAGAAGCTGTATGCTGACCGGGGTCGGGTGGAGAGACAGTTTGAGGTAGGGGACTTGGTCTACCTACGATTACAGCCATACCGTCAGTCATCACTGAAGAAGAATGGAGTCGAGAAGCTCAAGCCCCGCTTTTATGGGCCATACAGGGTGATACACAGGGTTGGACAGGTTGCATATGAGTTGGAGCTGCCCCAAGGCAGCAAGATTCATAACATCTTCCATGTATCATGCCTGAAGAAGGCATTGGGGCAGCAGGTGACAGTGACAGATGAGCTACCACCCACGGATGATGAGGGGCATTTGGTGTTGCATCCAAAGGCCATTATTGATACTAGGGAGAGGCAGCTACGGAGCAGGACGGTCCGGGAATTCTTGGTGAGGTGGAAGAATTTGCCGGATGAGGATGCCACTTGGGAGAGTGAGAAAATTTTGCAGCATCCATCACTTCAGTTGCTTGAGGACAAGCAACATTTTGCCGGGGGAGACTGCAATATTCCTAATTAGCAACAGCTAATTGGAATATTCGATTTTGCTCAATTTTACCTCCTATAGTTTATTTATAAATAAAAAGGTGAGTAGAGGGGACACAACTCACTTCAGAATTAAACGTTCACTCCCTAGTAGCACAACATTGTAACTTAGGTGAACACTTGGAGAGACAGTGCAGGTTGAGTTGGCCGCGTGGGGACCAAGGAGGCCATGTTGGATGAGAGGCCTAGGGTTTGAGAGAGAGAGGCCAACGTCATATAAGAAGGAGAGCCTCCGCATTTCGGCTATTATTGGAGTTTATGAATTTGAAACTGGTTGCTACGACTTGAGCACGCTGGCTGTTTAGCCTGTCTGCAGCACTGTTGAGTGCGCCGAGTGTCTCCATGCGGAGATCTCACCCTCAGCCCCGGGGGAATTCGAGTGCCTGCTCGGGTGAGGCAGTCCTATCATTGTTTTACCGGAGGATTGGGTTTGGAGCTTGTTGCGGAATAGTGCCATTAGTGGTTGCGCAGTCTTGAGTGAGAAGGTCGTAGTTCATCTCGTGAGGGCTCCATGTGTTATCATTTTGGAGGTTTCGGGTCTGGAGGTGGTGCCAGAGGCTAACCCGTATCTATTGTGGGCGTTGGGCATGATTGTGATATTACCTTAGTGGTTCCCATTCAACACAGCACCATATCAACTATCCGGCAGTATTCTCAGCCGCTTGAATGCAAATAGGAGAACCGTTGTTCCTCTATTACTCCGAGAATATCTTTTGATTTTCCTTGTGCGAGTTTTGGGTGCTATCACCTGAGCACCTATTGTATTCTCTTATAATTCTCAGCATAATAAAATGGCTCAGCATTCTCCCTATTTCATGTGTATCTGTTGCATATTCTGTTCCTAGCATTTTATGTACTGTTGTATGATTTGCATCACTGGTTATTTTTCCCTTGAAGACACTTCAGTCGCTGTACCATCTGTTGTGTTTGCCTTTACTCTATAGACAGAGTTTGGTGAGGGCTAGGTAGCCTCCAGATCTCATCCTCTTTCAGAGGTGAAATATTTGGTAAACGCCCCTCCAGTCCATCTCTAGTTTAGAGTTGACTGTGTTTTAGAAATATCCTTAAAAAGGGATATTACACATTTTGTATAAATACTCTAGTTTTGGAAGTATCAAAGGTCGATTGATTGAGATCATGATTATTTTTGTCTATTGAATTATTGTAAGCTTTTTCAAAGCATTGGAGCATCAATAATAATTAGACCATTCATAGGATTCTCGTGGCTTAAATACTGGTGATGTTCTTCTTCTGTTAGTATATTTCGTTGTTATCTTTCATTGTAATCATTTGAATTCCAATTACAAAGCAAAAAGCGTGATGAATATGATTTAATTTTGAGTACCTTATTTGGGCTGCGTTTACAATCATAATTTTTTCCACTATAGGCCAAACTAAAGAATTCTTAATCTCTTTAGTTCTGTTGAATGTTTTTCATATTTCTGTCTTAATCCATTTATAAATTCGAAAGATCTAGTAAATACTCCTAGCTTGCCTTGTGTTTACTCCGTGAAAAGTTGATTCAACTATCTAGTTATATTTTGACTCCATTTCCCAATAGACATTAATCAATTGAATACAATAATTTTTCCAAAATCCAAAACAAAACTCAAAACCCAAGTACAATCATAACTAGCCTAAAAACTTATCCAAACAAAGTTAAATCTTAAAGAGAGATCCCTCTCTGAAACTGGCATGGCTAGATCCGATTTCTAAAGTTGGTTTGATGTTGGCTTACGTGATTATTTCTCACAATCTCTAGTAAATTACAGAACGCTAACAAGAGAAACACGAGCTATGTTGCTTGATCAAGGCCTGCCATTGCACATGTGGGCGAAAGCATGCCATACAACAATATTTGTGCAGAACAGAAGTCCTCATCGGATACTTGGGATGAGTACACCAGAGGAGCATTTTTCAGGTAAGCGACCTGATGTGTCATATTTTAAAAGTTTTGGTTCATCTAATTATTTCCATGTAACCAAAGATTCTGGGAAGAAGTTAGAGCCAACAAAAGAGTTGGGGATATTTGTGGGCTGCACTGATACACCTCACAACTATCGGTTGTACTTTCTAGCACACTAGATGACAGTGGCAAGAAGATATGTGAAATTCGATGAAGGTAAAGCCATGTGATTGTCCCTTGAGAGGGAGCTTGAGTTGCATGTAGTTGAGGAGGTATTGGCTCCAAAATATGAACCTCATAATGTGGAGAAGCTATAAGCAGAGGAACAAAGAGTGGTAGAAATCACTCATGTAGAGCCATCCACCAGATATGGAAGGAAGTGCATTAGAGATGCTGACACATTGTTGCTATGTGCGAGAGAGAATGTGGGAGAACCCACATCACAGCACAGGCAGAGAAGGTCCCCATAGTGGTACACTGGATACACGGCTCTTATGAGTGAAGGTATTGAGATAGAACCATCCTCTTTCGTGGAAGCAGTGCAAAAACCATTGTGGGTTGATTCCATGGTTGAGGAGCATGACTCCATTATCAGAAATATTGCATGGGAAGTTGTCCCAAGACCAGTGGGGAAGTCAGTTGTAGGATCCATGTGGGTCTACAAGGTGAAGTAGGCAGAAGATGGGACTCTAGAGAAGCACGAGGCTAGATTTGTGGCCATAGGGTTCTCTCAGGTGGAGGGGATCAAATATGATGAGACTTTTCCACTAGTCACAAGGTACTCATCTATTAGATCCATCCTTGCACTCTCAGCGCAAATCGGATGGCAAATATATTAGATGGATGTAAATACAACCTTTCTCAATGGAGTTATTAAGGAAGAGGTGTACATTGAGCAGCTAGAAGGTTTTGAGACCTTAGACAGGGAGTCGCATATGTGAGGACTCAAGAGAGCATTGTATGGGCTGAAGCAAGCACCTCGTGCTTGGTACACCAGGATCGATAGCTATTTCACCAGGTTGGGCTTCACCAAGAGTGAAGTAGATGTGAACCTATATCATATTGTGGATGATGGTAAGCTTTTGATTATTGTACTTTATGTCGATGATCTGACACTGACAGGTGATGAGTAGCTCATCAATTATTGCAAAGAGGATATTGCAAGAGAATTTGAGATGAACAACATGGATCTCTTGCACTATTTCCTGGGATTGGAAATATGGTGGGGAGCTATTTGTATCTCATGGCAAGTATGCCAAGGAGATTCTGAGGAAGTTTCACATGGAGGGAAACAAACCCATGGAGACTCCTCTAGTAGGAAACTGGAGGAAGGAGGATGCTACTTTGGGCGAAGTAGTGGATGCCACTGTTTACAGGCAGCTTGTGGGTTCACTCATGTATTTAGTGAACACATGACTAAACATATGCTACACAGTTAACCAACTGATCCAAGCTATGGTTAAGCCTACAAAGCTCTTTTGGAAGGTAGGCAAACATGTGTTGAGATACCTCAGAGGCACTACAAAGTATGGATTATGGTACATAAGGAGAGAGGGAGTGAAGCTTCAAGGCTTCACCCATGCAGATTAGGCAGGGATTCCATCCGACAAAAAGAGCACATCAAGGGGCATCTTCAACGTGTGATCAATAAAAATTTCCTGGTACAACAGGAAACAAAGATCAGTTACACTCAGTTCAATAGAGGCAGAGTACATCGCGGCCAGTTAGGAAACATGCGAGGCCATCTGGATGAGGAAGATACTTGTTGGTTTATTTGGTCGACAAATGGATCCGACGATGATACATTGTGATAACCAGAGTTGCATCAAACTATCTGTTAATCTAGTATTCCATGACAGGTTCAAGCATATTGATATCCAGTATCACCATCCCAAAGATTGTGTTCAAAAGCAGATTATGTCATTAGAGTACATTCCCACGGAGGAGCAGGATGCAGACATCTTGACGAAGGCGCTGACAAGAAGCAAATTCGAATTCCACAGAGACAGGATCAGGGTAACATATAATCCCTTTCTTGTTGAGAGGGAGTGTTGAAATGGCACCCAAATGGGGCTTCTGATTTAATTTCCCCTTAATTGAATTGGAAGGCAAATTGTAATTTCATCTCGTGACAACTTGTATGAGTTAACTAAGTCATAAAGACTGAGTTAGCTTAGGAAATTCTAGTTGAGGGTTAAAGAGGAGGCATGTAGAGGATTTTCCTATTTTTAGGGAGTCCAGTTATAGTTATTTGTGAGTTGTAATTAGTTAACTCAAGAAATTGAGTTTAAATCAGTTTAACTAGTTCTGTAATAGGCCCGGTGAATTAAAGATGATTTAATTCACAAGTAGTGATCAATTAGTTAACTGATCATTCGCTATAAATAGTTGTTGCATGTGAGTTCTAAGGAAGGCCCAGTTGAGACTGAGGTTAAAGTGATGATAACTATCAGTTGTATATTTATAAAATTGCACAGTTAAGTTATAGAGTCACAAGGAAGCCTATGATGCATTGCGCAATAAATTCCAATTATTTCCTATTTAATAGGGTGACAATTCCTCTAAGAATGCATGAGCAAGGCTGGTTAGACAAAGGCTGAGAATTAATTAAATATTTGGATGATTTTACCTAGATCAGAGTGAGACAATCGGTAGAGTGCACATGTTTCTCAGTGAGAGAAATGCATTGTATTGTTTCATGATCTCGACTTTATACAATATATAGATAGCGGGGTTTTAGGTAGTGTGCTTTCCCCAGATACATCTTGTGTTGTGCGATTGATTATTTCTTTCTCTTAATTATTATGTGATTGTGCGATCGTGTTTTGTTTTCCGAAAATTGTAGAAGGATTCAGTATTTTGTTTTAGTACATTACAAGATCAGATTGAATCCTATTGTTAGATTTTCTACATATTTCATGTGTAAAAGTATTGGGTTATATGTGGATTTGATGACTGTTATATCCTTGGTATTTCTGTTGATTATATGTTGGTTATAAGTATGTTTTATGACAAACTTGATGTATGCCTTTCATCATGTTTTGGTTGGTAAATGAATGTATGTTGTTGGTAAAATAATTAACGGCTAGTTTGAATAGCTAGTTTGTAATTAAAATTTGACCTTAACTAACTCATTAACTAATTCCTAACGACTAACTATGGACCATGATGCATCCTTGCTATTTATTATGTAAGAATGATAGATTTTTTCACAATTGTCCTGAAGATGAACCACATTAGTTGGTTCAAAACGTCGACCAAATCCTTATGATGTGATTAATCCGAAAGACACCTATTTAGCGTTATGGATCACAAAAGTATAAGGTCTAACAAAATTTATAAGAGAAAAATTATGCTTAGATTTTATGTGAATCTAATTAAATTCTTTGTCAAGTGGTTCACTTTTCTTAATTAATAATAATATTTTTTAATTATAAATAAATAAATAAGTTAGAGATCTTTGTATTACACAAAATGTACAAATATTACATGTTTTGAGGGATTTGGCCAACCATATACAAGATTGCACCATAAGAAAAATAGACGAGTTGTCACAAAACTGTGGCAAGTAGGACCATCTACTATTGTGAGGGAAACGAGATGACCACCTGAATAGTTTATATCATCAAAAAAACAATAGAAGGGAAGAAGCCTCAAAATGACCTCAGTCACAATGGAAGCCTAAGCAATGCCAAGTACTACTTATTGGGGTTATCCTTGCAATGCTTGAACTTAGGAGGATCTCCCCATTTCACTAGTGTTGGTTTGTACTAGTCCTCATCGTTAGGTGGAGGGTACTTAGTTGGCAGAGGGTGCCCAAATGGCAGACGATGCATTGCAGGCATATAGTGCCTAGCTGCCGGTTGGTGCGTTGTAGGCAGAGGATGGGTGACGTCGCTTAGGCCACTGGTATGAGCTTCTTTATTCCACAAGAATGTTCTCCATGGTATTGCGCTACTACTAAGGCCTGGACGAGGATTGACCCTCAGTGTGACATGTATGCTGCCTATAGGGCTTTGTATCTTGCAAGATAGAATCCACAGGGTTCTCTGAAGAGGAGTTGTTTGCAGATGAGGAAGTATGCTAGAGTTGAAGCTCTAGAGCACCAACGATGGCTCGTAGCCTAGCTCGGACACAACAAATGTGAAAGTATAAGTCCCAAACATGTTCCTCCAACACCATAGTAGTATCTTCCTGGTTTATGAGGTGGTGACCCAACAGATTGCGGAGAGACCATGCGTTATTGTCGGTGATACCCATCTCCTCGACAACTAGGTGCCAATAGCAATGGGGGATGTCATCATCAAATTGTTCAATGCCCTATATGTGTCAGGGAGGGAGAGGTGACATGCCTCTGCCTCCTCTTCCTCGATAAAGTCTGCCACACTCCCTCACCATAGCGATTGCGAAGGGATGCTATAACTAGTATTTATACTTTTAGTTACCCATGCTTTTGACATTCTTAACATTCTCTACAGGGAGAGCATTACTACCATGAGGTGGACGTGTGTACTAACTTGATGGGCCATAAATACTGAGTCGAGAGGAGCTTGCCACCATTACGTATTATAGATAGACAAAGAGGTAGAGCCAACGTGCTATTGTTCCCTCATAATGAATGCTTTAAACACATTAATCATAACAACAATTAATGCGTCTATGTGCTCTATAGAAACAATGATTCAAAATTTAATAAATTAAATTTTCCAAAATTTAATAAATAAAATTTAACTAATATATAATAAAATTCTAAAAGATAAATGAACCTTTATCAAATAATAAATATAATATTTATTTTTTATTATATGAGCTTTAAAAAATAGATTACAAAGCTCAAATACATTACAAAATGATAAATAAAATAAACTAAATCAATGAATTAGAACCGACATTATAACCATTAAGCTCATAAATGATCTGGCATTCATGCAATGTCTCGCTCATCCAATGCCTCATTCAGATTTTATGAAAACTCGGTAGGTATACCGATGCCTCCCACGGCTTTAATGAAATCTTGGCAAGTGGCTCGTTTTACAGAAGCTTCTAGCCTTCTCTACTTAATTTATAGAATACTTAATTTATAGGATCTGTCATTGATGGCACCTACGGAAACGCTCTCGGGAATTCAAAGGCAGGTTTTGAGTTTATACAGGGAATTCTTCCGAGCAGCCCGATCCAAAGTTTTGCCCGAGCGATGCAGAGTAGAGCAAATTGTATCGGCAGAGTTCAGAAAAAATGCAAAGTCCGTAGATAAAAAGGATTTCACCTACATCGAGTATTTGTTCTGCAGAGGCAACAAACATGTCGAGCTCTTGAAGACCGCCACTGTAGGTTTATCGGTTATCGAGGTCAGATGATTTTTGTTTAATATTTTCGGGGTGTTTGCATTTGATTTGCTGTAAACTACAGCTGGTCTAGGGTTTCAGGGTTTTGGATTTGGGGTTTCTCAGAGAGAGAGTTCTATTAGTATGGCGCGTTCGGAGGGGCAAATCAGTGTTCGTGTTAAAATCCGTTCCTGCATGAAGGATATAACCCTAACCCTAACCTCAGATCTTTATGTATGCCTATATATCCTAAGCCCTACTTTGAGGTTATCTTCTGAAGTGGGCAATGCCCGTTTTCCCTTTTGAATATGCAGAGGATAACTACGACGCTATAACATATTTATTTATTTATCTAGCAGGGTTATTCTTTTATGTTGTTCCAATGAATTATTTTTGTAATTGGTTATCCTGTCTGACTTTTGTTGAAAATTGTTGAAAATTGAAAAATTAGGTGTACAGAACCACAAAATGAGGTGAAAAATTAGGTGTCACCTACGCACGCTCCAGAGAGTGTCGACTCTCAGAGCAGAGTTTCGAAGTGGAGACTTCGGCTTGCAAGCTTGCCCTTAGAAACCTGCCACCCTGAATGGGACACCATTGACTTTGAAGCGGGTGTGGTGGTGTAGTAGTGCCAGGGATGAGCTGAGATCAAACCCTGAAACCGATTTTCCAAGCTGCAGGGGTTGTAGAAGGCTTACATAAGAAGTGCATTCCAAACAAAACCCAAATCCGTTTTTGGGATGTCGGTAACCTTACTTCGTTATTGGGCACTCTCAATCATACCTATAACAACCTTTCGAGCTCAATTCTTCGAACTCTCAGTTGCCTCTAACTATTTTCACCGTGTTGTCTTGTATGAAGAATTCTGCTTGCATCTCTGAGAATCGCTGGTTGAAATTATATTTGTATTCTGTGATGCGTATCACCCGTCAAAATTGTCTACTGAATCTGCGCACAGTTGCATGATTGTCGTTTTATCTGCCTTATAGATTGCAAATCATAATAAGGTTCGAAGCTATGTTTGAGAATTGAAAGGGCGCCATGGGCGATGCTCCTCTCAGATGCACAAAAGATTTAGTTGGCTCTCTGTGTTGGAAAGCGTGGGAAAATTTCACAGAAGAGACAAAATCGAGCACCTGAGTCATGAAGCCTTTGTGAATTGATTCCAGTTAGAATTCTCATTTGAATTAGCATTTAGGCCTTCGGTAGATGATCTAGCTCTTGGTCAAACGATTGTGGATGTTATTTTCAGTATGGTGGTGCAAATATGAATTTCAACCTTCGTTGAACTTCAAAATTGGCGTGAACAACATGAATTGGGATTCAATTAAGAATTGTGTCTTGGCAATTGAGGCTGAATGTAAATTCGCCCAACCACTAACAAACACCCTGCATATGGTAAATCGTGATATTTGGGGTTTTATTGTTATAGTTTGAATTGAACCTGCGTTAAGTTGAATTGGGAAAACTTGACCCTGCAATCTCTGAACATAGGGTGAATTGGGAAAACTTGACCCTGCAATCTCTGAACATAGGGTGGATCTGCGCTTTAGTGTATGGTAGACCCTTAGTATAGCATGGTAAATTTCATTGGACGGAAATACATTAAGCATGGCTACCAAGCTATACAACTTGTTCATATTTTATGGGAGTTATTGTTCCCAACTTTTGACTCATTATTTTGTCGAGAGTCATATTCAAGTGTAGAATCGACATGCTTGACCTTCTCTCCATTTGCTTTATTCTTGTATCTATAGGAAGCAATCTTTTGAGAGTCATATTCAAGTGTAGAATCCATGACATGCTTGACCTTCTTTCCATTTGCTTTATTCTTGTGTCTATAGGAAGCAATCTTTTGTTTCATGTGGAGACCATTCAATGATAAATTGAGGTTAAAATAGCCTTTAAGAGAATTTATTTATTTATAATGCAATTTTCAACTATTGTAGAGTAGCATTGTGCAAATTTTCACTTTAATGCATATGTTTCATATTCTCATTTCATTTTGTTGTAAAATTAAAGTACATATTATTCTTACTATAACTAACACGATGACACTACATATCTCAAATCTATTTTGTATTAGAAACTTGAGATTTGTTCCACAAACTCTAATGACACTAATTGACAAAGATTGGAAAATTTGTAAGCTTGGGTTTTGTACTGTGGTGGAAGGAATACAGAGGCAAAGTAATAAGGACAAGTTGATGTTCTCGTTTGCATATTCTTTTTCTTAGCTACGTGATTCGCTACTATACCCATGGGGGTATAGATGTTGCCACTTTCGTGCTGCCAACAGAGCTAACTATTGCATCTGTAACTGGTTTGAAGTCTTAGTGACCTTGATGGCTTGCGAATTTTGTCGAGAGTCATTTTCAAGTGTTGAATCCATGACGTGCTTGACCTTCTCTCCATTTGCTTTATCCTTGTATCTATAGGAAGCAATCTTTTGTTTCCTGTGGAGACCATTCAATGATAAATTGAGGTTAAAATAGCCTTTAAGAGCATTTATTTATTTATAATGCAATTTTCAACTATTGTAGAGTAGCATTGTGCAAGTTTTCACTTTAATGCATATGTTTCATATTCTCATTTAATTTTGTATTAAAATTAGAGTACATATTTTTCTTACTATGTCTAACATGATGACACTACATATCTCAAATCTATTTTGTATTAGAAACTTGAGATTTGTTCCTCAAACTCTAATGACACTAATTGACAACGATTGGAAAATTTGTAAGCTTGGGTTTTGTACTGTGGTGGAAGGAATACAGAGGCAAAGTAATAAGGACAACTTGATGTTCTCGTTTGCATATTCTTTGTCTTCGCTACGTGATTCGCTACTATACCCTTGGGGGTATAGATGTTGCCACTTTCGTGTTGCCAACAGAGCTAAGTATTGCATCTGTGATCGGTTTGAAGTCTTAGTGACCTTGATGGCTTGCGAATTTTTTCGAGAGTCATATTCAAGTGTAGAATCCATGACATGCTTGACCTTCTATCCATTTGCTTTATTCTTGTATCTATAGGAAGCAATCTTTTGTTTCCTGTGGAGATCATTCAATGATAAATTGAGGTTAAAATAGCCTTTAAGAGCATTTAATATTTATAATGCAATTTTCAACTATTGTAGAGTAGCATTGTGCAAATTTTCATTTTAATGCATATGTTTCATATTCTCATTTCATTTTGTATTAAAATTAGAGTACATATTTTTCTTACTATAACTAACATGATGACACTACATATCTCAAATTTATTTTGCATTAGAAACTTGAGATTTGTTCCACAAACTCTAATGACATTAATTGACAACAATTGGTAAATTTGTAAGCTTGGGTTTTGTACCGTGGTGGAAGGAATACAGAGGAAAAGTAATAAGAACAAGTTGATGTTCTCGTTTGCATATTCTTTTTCTTAGCTATGTGATTTTCTACTATACCCTTGGGGGTATAGATGTTGCCACTTTCCTGTTGCCAACAAAGCTAACTATTGCATCTGTGACCGGTTTGAAGTCTTAGTGACCTTGATGGCTTGCAAATGTTGTGCATGTCTTGGATGAATTTGGCATAATAGATACCCATCTGTTGTGACCCCTAAGCCAAAGGTAGGCCACTTTGTTATCAAGGGGTCATTGCGTTGAGAGGCGCTCTACAACCTCTGGTGCATGTGTAGATGTAATGTAAACATTTGACGTGTCAGAGTATAAGGCACATGTGTAGATGTAATATTTGTTAATTTAAATAGGTTCTTTTTATATATTTAACTTTTATATTTTATTGAAATATTACACTTATATTATAACTATTTATAAATATATAAAAGTCATATAATTTAAGATTGTGTGTGTATATATATATAACAACGAAATTTAAAAGTTAAAATATTTTTTAATTTTACATATGTTTCTTTTATATTTTATTGAAATATTACACTTCTGTTATAATTGTTTATAAATATATAAATTTATTGTGCGGAGAGGTGTGCTGTACAACCCAGTATAGGGTACATGTGTAGATGTAATGTGAGAAATGTAATGTAAGTAAACATTTGAAATGCCGGAGTATATTTACGAACACTAAAAAAAGGTATGGTAAATAAATAAAAATATAAATAAATTTGAGGTATGGTAAATAAATAAAACCTTTTTTTATACTTACTTTAGAGGTATGGTAAATAAATAAAAATATGAATAGAGTAGAGGTATGGTAAATAAATAAAAACTCTTTTTATATTTACTCCATAAACCTTTTTATATTTACTAAAACTAAAAAATGAGGTTTTATTTAGGTGAAGCCTATGGGCCAAATACCATGGCTAGATACCATGGAACAAATTAAAATTAATACCATGGGCTATACCGTATTTATAAAAGAGGTATATAGAGGTATGGTAAATACATAAAATATATAAAATATGATTAGAAATCAACATCTAAGTATATACCAAGCCTGTGGGCCAAATAACATAGTAAACAAAAGAGGTATGGTAAATAAAATATAAATATAAATAAACTAGAGGTATGGTAAAAAAACATTTTTTTTTTTTTTTTAAATATTTACTCCATACTCCTTATATATTTACGAACACTTTAGGTGAAGCCTAAAGGACAAATACCCTAATATTAATATTAAAAGATTAATACTAATTTTATTATTAATAATAATATTCATATTAATATATTATAATATTCATATTATTAAATTTAATAAATGTGGATCCTGGAGGTTTGTATTTGAGTACACTACATGTATTAACTATCTCAGGTAAACAGGTAAACATAAATTTAAATGTAAAAGTAATGTTTAACATTTAATATTTAAGATTTAATCTAATTAATCTAATGTCGGCCTTAATGAAAAATCACTTCTATCCCTAAATATATAAATTTGACACAAATGAAGTGTTGAATTGTATTTATGAGGAAGCATCTCTGTGATAGTGTGAAGAGTGAAATGATATTTGTGAGAGGATTTCAGGAGCTATGCGGAGTGGAAAATAATATTTGTGGTAAAGGATTTCACAGTACGAATTGCTATAGATTTTTGATTTCTTTTGCTCCTGCATTTTTTTTCTACGTTTTTGTTTTTATCTTTTCATCTATTGCAACTCCATGGATGCGATCATGTGTAAAGTTGAGCTCCATTGGTGTCGACACGGACTTGTAGTACACCATACTAAATCTTTCCAGAAGCTTCACAATGTATTTTCCTTGAGAAAGGAAAATCTCACCAGGTCTCTCCCAAACCTCCAAGCCTAGGAAGTAGTGCATCAGTCCTAGGTCTTTCATCTCGAACTCAACAACGAGCTCCCTCTTACACTGATGAATGAGAGGGTCAGCACCTGTCAGGAAGAGGTTGTCCACATGCAACACCAGAATGAGAGGCTTCTTTCTATCAACCTTGAGGTAAAGATTTGAATCAACATTACTACGAGTGAAGCCCAACATCATCAGGTAGTTATCTATCCTCTCGTACCAAGCTTTGGGTGCTTGATTCAGCCCATAGAGGGCTTTCTTCAACTTGCAGACATGGGTGTCTTGATCCTGGACTTCGAAACCTAGAGGTTGCTCTACATACACCTCTTCCTTTATCCCACCATGCAGAAATGCGGTCTTCACATCCATCTGATGAAGACTCCATTCTTGCGTAGCAGCAAGGGCTATGATAGATCGAATGATGGTGTATCGGGCCATAGGTGCAAATATGTCATCATAGTCTATGCCTTCCTTTTGAGAGAAGCCACAGACAACGAATCTTGCCTTGAACTTTTCAACACTCCCATAAGATCCATGCTTGATCTTGTAGAGCCATTTTGAGGCGACAACTGCTTTGTCCTTCGGTCTTGGAACCACATCCTAGACATCATTCTTCAATATGGACTCATATTCTTCGTGCATAGCATCCTTAAAAAACTTGATGCTTTACGGCTTTCTCAAAAGATCCAGGCTCGGATTGTACAATAGTACTCATGGCTGCTAGATACCCTTGGTATCTATTCGGCTTCTTGCTTTCACGGAATGTCTCCCTTGGGGCCATATGTCCCTCTGCATCCTCGAGAGTGCCTCTGAGCCATGATGGTCTCTTCCCTAGTGAAGGAGGTGGAATACTTGGGTCCATCGGTCCTTCAGCATCGGGCATCGTCTCAACCTTTGGTTCTTCTTGATTTCTAGGTCTTGCTTCATGTTCTTCCTTAGATCTCGGAAGATTGACTACTTTCTTCAAGGAAGCATCTTCGTCAAAAGTGACATCGTGGCGTATATCCACTTCCCTTTGACCAGGCACATAGACTCTATAGGCCTTCGAAGTTTCGCTATAGCCCACAAACATTTCTTTCTTCCCAGAAGCATCTAGCTTGCTCCTCTTCTCTTTCGGCACACGAAAATAAACAGGACATACAAAAACTCTAAAATGTGAGACGTCAGGTTTCTTGCCAATGAAAACCTATTTGGGAGTCTTGGAGTCCAAGGTGGAATGCGGGCATCAGTTTTGTATATACACAACAGTGTTCACAGCTTCTCCTTACAAAAACTTCGGTAGACCCTTGTCACATAGCTTGGCACGGACAGCTTCCACAATGGTCCTGTTCTTTCGTTCAACAACGCCATTCTGCTCAGGAGTATAGACAGTGGTGGTCTCCCTCTCGATGCCAGCTTCTCTGCAAAAGTTCTTGAACTCGTTCGTCTCATATTCAGTGCCATTATTGGTCCTCAAAATCTTGATCTTCTTCCCTGTCATATTTTCCACCAAGGCTTTGAGGTACAGAACCACATGAAAGCCTCATCCTTCTTCTTTAAGAAGTATATCCAAGTTTTGCGAGAGAAGTCATCTATGAATGTTATATAATAAGAACATCCTCCCAAGGATGTCACGGGCAGCATACCAGACAGATCAGAATGTACTAATTGCAAGACATCAGATGTCTTTGTGACACTTGAGGGGAAAGGTCCCCTTGTATGCTTTCCTTTGGCACAACCCTGACATACACTTTCATGATTATTTGAGAACTCGGGCATCCTCGTCATGACCTTCCTTGCTTTGGGAAGGGCCTTGTAGTGAAGGCGTCCAAACCTCCGGTGCCATAGTTCAGTCTGTCGAATAGTATCACATGTCATCGCTACCAGTGGACTTCTTCCAACCTGGTAGAGTGTATCAACTCTAAACCCAATCGCGATAGCTTCCTTGAAGCTCTTCTTCCACATGCACACATTTCCATCAACGAATGCCACATTGAAACCTTTGTCTTCCATGGCTGATATAGACACAAGTTTCTTCTTCAAATTTGGTACATAGAGCACATCTTGCAAGCGGAGGACTTGACTTTGAGACAAGTGGAGGGTCATAGTCCCTGTCCCTTTCACGGGATATGTGGCATTATCTCCAAGGATAATTTCCAGATTAGTATCCCTCTCAACCATATCAGAAAGTGCTTCCTTGAACCTAGTGATGTGCCTTGAGACACCACTATCTATCAACCAGACATCCATAGTGTCAGGTGGAGATGCAGCAAAGAGGGCAGATACAATAATGAATTCATTTTTTTTATCAACAACATTTGATTCCTCATACCTGAAGTTTCTCGACCTTTTGAAAGGTTGACTATTTCCGCTAGAGGGAGCCTTCCTCTTTCCCTTGAACTTCTTGTTCCTTTGATTGCCATTCCTCTGGTTGTTGTTGTTGTCATCACCATCGGGAGAATCCTTCTTGAAAGGGCTTTCTCTAGCATAGTGACCTGGCCTATGACAAGTGTAACACTTGCCCTTCTTTCCTTGGGCCCCTACTCTTCCTTTGCTCTTTGGACCACCAAAGTTGTTCTTTCTAGAATGAGCAGCGTAGGCAGCATTTCCTTCATTTTCATACTCCTTCATTCTTGACTCTCTTTGAACGCATCTCGATAGTACTTCGTCAAAGTTAGGTATCACATTATTATTGAGAATGGTAATGTTGAACACATGCCATTCGGATGAGAGCCCTCCAAGTGCGGTGAGTACCATCTCTTGATCAACTATTGTCTCCCCAATAGCCAGCAGATTGTTCCTAATCTCGGTTGGCTTCAAAAAATATGATTGGACAGATTCATCCTTGCCTTTCTTCAGATTCTTCATTGTTGGCCTTGAACATGTGGACCAACTTATCATACATCTCTTTGGATGTGCCTAGCTTAGAGATGTAGGCAACCAGACTCTTGTGAATTGAGTCCTTGATCATCAACTTTTCTTTGATCTCCCCCTTCTTATATTTAGTTTTGGCAGCAACAGTAGCAGTGGATGGAGGCTCTTGGATTTTACCATGCACATAGTCCATGACATCTTGGTCTTCCAATTTAAGATCCAATGTCATCTTCCAAGCATGGAAGTCATCCTTCCCAGTCAATTTGTAATCCTCCTTGAAGCCATAGTTTGAGGAAACCATCTTCTTCTTTGGTGATTGCTACAAATTAGGGCTTTGTCTTCACCTTAGCTTCGATGCCATGTAAATTTATGTAGATTTTCTGTGTTTGATGCAACTCTACTTTCTCTTCATTACAAGACAACAATCACATAAACCATAAAGTAAAATGCTGATAAAACATACCAGTAGATTGACAGAAGACAAGCCAGAAACAGATAAGTGTGATGGTGCGTTACGATAGTCAACAGGATGCTTCAACCAACAAAGTCTCAATGTGGTCAGCTAACCAGCGATGTCACACAACCCTCAGAACAACGAAACAGTCAACTCAAAAGTCAACGCCACCCAGAAAGTCAATGCAGAACAATAGCAAGTCAAAGTCAACGCAGCACGGTCAACGATCAACCTTTGACCTCGGTTCTTGTGCCAAATAGTACAGACTGTAGAAATCGAAGTTTGTGCCAAAATTCAACTCTGTTTGACTATGCACGTTGACCAAAGTCAACGCTGGTCAAACCTGCGGTGGAAGCCAACAGAAAAATCAACGTCCTCCCACGTGTGAACATAAGATTGCCTCTTAGTAGCTCGAACCAATCAGAAGAGGAGAGAGAAATATGTGTGATGATGAGATGAGTGAAATGTCCTCCAACGTTGACCTTATTTATATCCTTCATTGAGGGTGTGTGACACATATGCTAGGGTACAAAACCTTAAAGCCGACCTTCACATATTTTAATATATTAGAAAATAAATTCAAAATAAATGTTTTTCGCATCGAATCAAGATGATCTTTAGATCGATCTTGCACCTCTTCGAAAGAGGAACCCAATAAAAATATTAGTATCTTCATTTGAGCATCACAACATGGAGTTTGGACCTAGTTGTCCAAATTTAACACTTTCCCAAAGCAGAGATGAAATCAATCCTGAGTTGGTTGAAGCATGTTACATCCTAAGCTGCATTTGTTTGGCTTTTAGGGACTTTTCTGAAAGAAGAAAGAGAATAAGAGTAAATATTTGAAAACAACCAAAAAATACCAATCTCAATCCTTTAAGAGTATGGGTGATTGCTGATATTTAGGAACACGTGTACACCATTATGTATTTACACTAAAGAAAATATTCATGATATCAAACACCAATATGGAAACTTAGCTTGCTAACCCTGAGGTTCCAAGCTGCTAAATGAGTTGTGCCTTTATGGACTATTTGCACTTGTAACAATTCATCTAAAAGAAAATATATAACCCAATTTTGGTATAAATGTATATCATTTGTATAGTAAATTTAATTCACGTTTATCTCATCTGCTGTCTTCTCCATGTGTGTGTTTAACATGGTATTAGAGCGGGCGAATTTTGGCCCTACTCCAAATTGATCCACTGGTTTTGTGGTCTCTCTATGCATGTTAGTTCTGCCATAAGTTCTCCATTTCATGAATGTCCCGTCAGCTATATTCTAGTTGTGATTTCAACCCAGTCCATCCTGTCATATCTGTTTTTGCGCAGTCTTGAAGAAGAATATGCCTCCATCTCTGCGTCCCTGAAATTTATGCAGTCACTTAAATGACTCTTGAGCCTAAATGGTTGGCAAATGGATAGGTTCAACGACGATTAGATTTTGGAGTAGGGTGAGGCTTCTAATATTTCATTCTATTCAGTCCCAATCTTGTGCATGCATGTTCTGGCTAGTTCTGTGTCTATTTCTCTTTGTGTTTTATTCAAATTTTTGTGGAGGTGTGTGTACTTGGCCATAACGCTTCTCCACCTTACCTGCGTTACAGAAACAACATATACTTGTAAACCTAATCCAAGTTTGTTCGCTCTTTATTCCATCATGTCAGACATCTGTTTTGTCATTTGAACCTAGAACCTGTCATTCGAATTTGTGAGGGAATCAACCCGCATCTTCTTGTGCGCCACCGCTAAGACTCTTTTTGTGACAAGCTCTTTTGCAACATAAGTTGTGGACGTTCAATGTCATTCGAACTTGGAATTCAAATACGAGAATCCAGAGAAAGAAGGGACTTACAAGATTAGAGTTTTTCTGAACTCCTTTTGGGGTGTAATGGAGGATGATGGACAAAAGAAACGAGGTAACTTAATCGTGACAATTTTGTGTGGCTTTTCCTCACTATGCCCGCGTCGTTGCTTCTTGTGTGAGGCTTGGCTACGAGTGACTGATGCAAAGATCACTTGATCATAATAAAAATGTGCACACTAAGCTTTCTGTTGTTGATCTCTAAATTCAAAGGCGTAATATACCTGCAAACCTAATCCAAGTTTGTTCGCTCTTTATTCCATCATGCCAGATATCTGTTTTGTCATTTGAACCTAGAACCTGTCATTCGAATTTGTGAGGGAATCAATCCGCATCTTCTTGTGTGCCACCACTAAGACTCTTTTTGTGACAAGCTCTTTTGCAACATAGGTTGTGGACGTTCAATGTCATTCGAACTTGGAATTCAAATACGAGAATCCAGAGAAAGAAGGGACTTACAAGATTAGGGTTTTTTCTGAACTCCTTTTGGGGTGTAATGGAGGATGATGGACAAAAGTAATGAGGTAACTTAACTGTGACAATTTTGTGTGGCTTTTCCTCACTATTCTCGCGTCGTTGCTTCTTATGTGAGGCTTGGCTACGAGTGACTGATGCAAAGATCACTTGATCATAATAAAAATGTGCACACTAAGCTTTCTGTTGTTGATCTCTAAAGTCAAAGGCGTAATATAATTTGTAGTGATTATATTGGTGAGTTCCAAGTTCCAACACATCATCAAGCCCAAAATATAACATTCTAAGGACAATTATAGCTCCATTCAGATTTTTTGTTCCCTAATTTACTGTACTCACAGTCCTTAACACAAGAAGACGAGGGGGTTTATTGGTATTTCTAGACACTATTCAGTAACATCATTGCTACACTCGCTATTTTGCCTCCATCACCACCGAAGTAAATTCACAGTAATAGTCACGCCTTCTCCTGGTTGCCATTGTGACCATGTTCTTGTCCTCCTCTCCACGAGAGCGGGTCATACAATACGCGTCTGGTGTTGTTCATATGAGTTTCCCAGCATCAACACTTTAGCGTTTTGTCCTCCAACTGATAACAAACATTTCTCATATCAACCATTCGCTCACCCATACATTTTATTCTCACAGCTAGTGCATGTCTCCAATAGTTGTGTATATCAGTTAGCATGTCCATCTCTACCTAAATTTACTTGGCGTTTGGTGCTTTGGCGACGATTTTTATCAACGAGAACTTGAATTTCTTCTCGAGTGAGTGGCTCTTTAAGGATGCAGAAGGTAGAATGGTGCAAGAGAAAATGAAGTTATAATCCACCAAGTTACATTTGTTCTCCGCACATTGTAAAGTCGTTCTCTATTCACTGCAATGTTGCTTGGGATTCTTGTTGAACGTTGGTTCTGAAATCTGTTAGAACACTGTCCCTAACGGTGGTCAAAAGGAAAACAATGACGTTTTATTGGTGAATGAAGCATTGGTCTCTACGTTGAAACCCTTATATTGTGTATTGAACAATGTTGGTTATGAATGCATTGAAGTCTGTTTATTAAAGTCCTGATAACAAAGCTGCCTTTGCTTATATATTGAGCAGTCTAGAAGTTTTGTGATTTATGGAAATTACATACTAAGAACTTAGGAGCCCTCTTTAATTATCAAGAAGTCTCCAAGAATCAACTATTGGCTAGTGGAACGTGAAAATCTCAAGTCAAGACTTGAAATATTTTTAATGGCTAATCTCCTTTTTGGTACGTGAGACATTTATCCCTGCATTATATATTTAATGATAGTTTGATACATAACTTATTCTTCATTTTTGAAATCTTCAATAGTTGGGGTTTATATATTGTTACAACTTCCACTAGGATTGTTGAGTCTTTATTTTTTGACACAATGGTGAGACTTGATGATTTTTTAGAGTTATTAAGCACTTTAACGTTGTTCACTGTTCATAGCACAATCCAAATAGGTGAAGACACTCTTTCTGATATTCAAATATGTTTACAAAATGCACGAGAAAAGATAGAGTTTTTGCAGCTTGAGTCACAACTATAGTGAAATGAGATACAATCGTGAATAGTTTTTTGTTCATAACAATTCCCTTTTTGAGACCAAAGTTGAATCCCACCAACTTCCAGAAACTAATCAAGTCATTGTAAGAGCAAATTTGCATTCAGATGTAGAAGTTCAGTATGCACTTCCCAAGTCCATCATCAGACCTTGGGAAGAGCTTGTCAACAACAAGAACATAATCGGTCTTGGAGAAGACAAGGAGGCGTCCATTCATAATTGAGACTATTCCAAGCCTATCCAGTGTCATAGTGTTGGTTTTCTACATAATTGTTCATCTTCACCTCTTTCAGATCTTGCTCCTCATCCTCCTTCACAAAAGATTGTCAAATGCCAACATTGTGATGGAGTTGGCCATGTGAAAGATCATTGTTTTGATCTTCACCCATGCAAGCATTATGGTTAGTGCACTCATTCTTCAAACAAATGCTTCAAAAAAAAGCCCCCTGCAAGAATAAAGATTCACCTTGGATGGATATCTTCTTGGAAATGGGCTTCAACAACCAAGAAAATATTTCAGTCAAATGTTAGAATATTTTCTAGAGTATTAAAAAGTCTTGTAGTTGAGTTTACTCCATTTTCCCACCTTGTATCTGACAAGGGGGGGAATTGATGGTCATCTACAAGTTTCAAAGATAAATCAAGCGAGCCTGAACCACAACCTGAACCTGCTGCTTGAGCCTACAACCAGAGACATCCATACCCAGATTCAGAGTTGTAACCAGAGACATAGAAGCCCCTAAGCATGCCTTTGGTTGGTGGCCTTCCTTAAACCACTGCAGGTTGAAGACCTCCCTTTTTCCATGTTGAAGGTCTCCCAATTCAAAGCATTAAGGAGCACTTCCTCTAGCAGAAGACTTCAACTTCTTGCTAGATTTGGAAGAGTTTTGGGAATCTCACTAAGCATTCCAAGTTGAGACCTAAAGGTCTCCCTTTCCAAGACAATAGGGAGCACTTCCTCTAGTAGAAGACTTAAACTTCGTGCCAGATTTGGAAGAGTTCCAGGATCTGGACTAAGCATTCTAGTGTTGGTGGTCATCCTTAAACAATCACTGGTTGAGACCTCGAGTTCTACCACCTTATGCCATCTTTTCAGAGAGCACATTCAACCATTGGTTACCAGTTTTGTATTACAACTCTCCTCTTGGACTTGTATATACCCATTCAAATTAAAGGGGGGATGTTGGACACCTAATCCGCCAAGGGTTTGTGTGGAATGTGAATAGTGAATGGAGTCTAAGAGACCACTTGGAATATGGAAACCAAGGGTCATTAGAATGTTTTATAAATGTATATGATTTGTATAGTAAATGCAATTCATGTTTATCTTATCTGTTGTCTTCTCCATGTGTGTGTTTAACAAGAGTCAATATAGAAGATGTATTTTTGGTGGGTACAATTTACTAGGACAACTTCATCATGGATCCTATCTTGAATGCTTAATTCCTCTCATTAGAAGCTTGCATTCTCATTTCCCAAACTTGACTAAAGTTGCACTGTTATTTCTTCGCTTCAGGGCTGTTATGAAATACACAATAAAACTATAGTGGCAGTGGATAGTATTTCAAATTCTTAATGCCCCAATTTTCTAGGCAATCAAAGAGAAAAAGATATTGAAGTGTTCTTGATAAGTTTAAGCCCTCTAGGAAAATTTTATCATGCATAAACCATAACTAAAAACTCTTATTTTAAGCAGTAAAACAACCCTTATCTTCTTCAATTACAATGCTAAACAATGTTATAAGAACCAGACTGAATTGGCTGGTCTGATCGTTTTCGAGCAAAAACTGGTCTGAACCACTGCTAGGGATTGGAAAAGGCTAGTTTAGTACCCGACCGACCTTTTCCACCAAATCGTTGGTTTTGTAGAATGTGACTAAGGAACCTTGGAATGCATTTTTTTAAAAGAAAGCAATAATTTATGAGTGGGGAGCCTAATATTCAACCTTTAGGGGCTTACTAATGCTATGCAATTAAAAGTAATGTTAACTCTATCACTTCTTAAATTTTTAACATTACCATTAATTATTTCAGAATGTTTGAGAGTCGTTCCAACTTCATTGGATTTCGTATAGAGCAAGTAGAATTTTAAATCCCACCCAAAATACAATAGACGTAACAATTTTTTGGATATCAGGATTGGGGGTATTGCAACGTTTGGATATCAGGATTGGGGATATTGCAACGTTTCCATTGGAGTTTGTCATGTATGAGTGTATGGAATTGACATTTAATCAAGAGCACTAGCCTTAAATGTACCTCGATTTTGGTGGCATTGATTGTTGAACTCCTTTGTCACGACCCTAGTAAAAATGTACCCATCACTCAAGCAAAATCTTGATTTGACATGTTAAGCTTTTTATATCTTATTTTAAATGCTTAGAGGGTGATACCGATGACGAGGATCCCTGATAAAGGCAATGATTTTGATGATATGTAGGTATTTGTTATAACATGGTTGTTTTTGGACTCCAGAGGCCATCTAGAAGCTCTTTGTTCTAGATCCATGGATACCATAACCATACTGGAGGTTCACAACCCCTAATCCTCTCTTCCTACTGCTGTGATATGTTGTTAGTTGTTGGGACCCCTATGTGCCCCATCACTCCCTCTTGTAGGTATCCAATAGGTAGGTACCGAGCATCAAGAACATGTGCCGCGAATATCTTGCTGCTCTATGCCTGCCAAATCACACAACGAGATCTGTTATCCAAGCTCATGATGATGTTCCTGGGTACTACTGGAAGCCTATGCATCATCTTGGAAACAAGGAATAATGTTATTTTCACCTCATGTTCACCTAAGCCTCGAGCTATCCAGCTAAAAAAGCACCATGTGACTCCCTCTCGGTCACCTCCGCAAGTGTGAGCCTAGGGGTTGCTACCTCGACAATCAACCATGCCATCCCTAAGCCTGTAACTGTCTAATCATGCACCTACCAAGTGTCTCAACTTAAGAGTCTCCTCTTGCCCCATGACACATGATGTCTCGTCCAACTACCTAGGGTGAGCCTCCCATGCCCTGCTGTCTAAATGGAGAGTGTCAATGGGAAAAAACAAAACCCTCTGTGACTGTAAGTAACACTAGAGGATTATGGGTGGGTATGTCCCAAAGAGTATGATCAAGAGTCTGCCATAATGCTCAAGAGTAATTCTACAGACGACACTCTCTCCACATAATATCTGCTAATAACCCCCTCGAGGTTGTGCCTCTACTAAACATGGTGTCCCCAGATACTCAACAATGTCCTCATCAATCTGAGGTGAGTTGTGTCCAATGGTCCTCTTACTGTCCCTGTCAATAAGTCTCCCTGGAGGCAACACTCCAAGAGCTCGTTGTGCTGCATTATGTGTCACTGCATACCACCAAGTACCGCCTCACTCCTTGACATGCCACCGTACGCCGCAAATGTCCCTGTACACCACTAGACACCCCATGACTACAACTATACCAACTTGTGTCCTGCCTGTGTAACTGCACCTGTCACTCCCTGCATGCCCTCTATTATCACAAAATTGGATCTGATAAGATGCTTGATCGGTCAACTTCATGTAACTATTTCAAACCTAATATTTTCACCGAGGCTTAGCCTCGTCAGCCTGAGAGGGCTCTCTCAAGGGTTAATGATTTGAATAAAAATATAGATGGCTAAATCTATCTAGGTAATAGATAGATAAATGATAGATGTAGGTTGAGAATCACATCAGCATGTATACATTGGGCTTATGGAGTCAAAGCAATTCAGTCATTCAGTGAATCTACTTAACATGGAAGTTGAGGCATATCCGAGTTTTAGTCATAAGGTACACACACATGAAACTGTAAAAACACAATCAGTTCACTTATATAGGAAGTTAGAGCATCAAATAGATGAATTCTTAGTAATATAGATGAACACCACTGCAAATGAAACATATAAGAGATGCAAATAGAATAGGAAACACTTAAACTCATTTTGAATCTCAAGTTGGTCAAGTAGAAGATCTCTGTATTAGCTGAAAACTAGTCAATTCACGACAAGCACAGTTTTGCCAAAAATGTCCAACCCTTGACAAATTTGACCTCTTGGTCTTTAATAGGCATCTTACAACATGGGATGATCTGCCTCTAGGCTAGATACATCGAATTTATAACCCTTGACACCTTGAATAACCATTAAACAAGGAATTTTATTCTTTTGGTTCCCTGTT
Organism: Pinus albicaulis; assembly: GCA_034641835.2. NCBI lineage: Eukaryota > Viridiplantae > Streptophyta > Pinopsida > Pinales > Pinaceae > Pinus > Pinus albicaulis. The sequence goes on along the minus strand of CM076578.1, from coordinate 332,850,002 downwards.
TGCTGACAGCTTGTTTCTGTTTTTCATCTTTGACAACCTTTGATCTCTGTTTTGCGGGTGGGAGAGTTGGTGTATCAAGCATTTGCATTTGCTCTGGCCCTTTCTCAGTTTGATTTCTTAGCTTCAGTTTTGTAGTTGCTTTTGGTTTTGCAACCATAGGTTGGCTTGGTTCTACTGCTGGTGATGATGGAACTCCTTTAGCTTTAGGGTTTCTTGCAGGAGTTAGGGTTTCCAACTCAAAACCATTAATAAACAAGAATGATGACCAATCTCTGCCTATCTTCGAAGTTCATCTAAAATTAATAATTTCATGAAGCCATGATGAAGTAAGGATGTTTCACTCCCTTCAGACTTTGCTTGAACTTTATCATCCATCTTTGCTAGACTCCTATGCAGATAAAAGGGTAAATCAAGTGAAATCTTACCAGTGAAGTGTAGAAGCAATTTGAAATGATATGAATAAACCTTGTGATATTTGCCTTCACAGGTAAAATATTTCTGAATGTTGAGCAGCAATTTTGAGTAGTTATCTTTGATGCAGCTTCTAAGGATAGCATTATTAAGGTCTATGTCTGTGTGCTCAGGTTTCATGAACTCTTTACACTTCTCCATATCAAATTTGAAACCTTTGAACCAGGTTTCTTGACCTCCTGATATCTCTGTAACAGCAGCAATGACCTCTGGTGTAATAGACACACTCAACATCCCGACTTTAGTAGCTGTTCCATTAAAATTCATGGCAAATTCCTTGGATACCTATGTGTGGCAGCCCTGCAACTTCTCACAAAACCGTAGGGAACCTACTCTTCTGAATGCTTCCATCACTGTTGGGTCTTCAATTATTGCCTTCATGTCTTCAGGTTCATGCCTTATGAATTGTCCTCCTCTGTGAAATTTTCTTTCCTTTGCCATATTCTTCAGAAAAGCTTTCAGCTTCGCTTGAACAAATCTTTCAGCCTCACTTGATATGGATGTATCAGCCTCACTCGAATAAATTTCTCAGCCTCGCTTGATAAATGTATCAGCCTCGCTTGATATGGGTGTAGTAAAACCTTTGTATGAACCAGCCACATGTTTGGCTTGACACTCAGAGCTCAGACATTTCGAATGGAGGTAAAAGGATGAGAATGACTAATTATGAAAGATTTTGAAATTTTAAATGTCCTCTCATAACTAAAATGATGCCTCATTCATAACCTATAATGACCATGATGACTGCAAACATGAGTGTGTACTTCAATTTCATCATTACATGACTCGACATGCCACTATCCTACCCTTTCCCAACGGTTTCTGACATTTTCCAACTCAACTGATTAGACAGTTACAAAACCACGCTTTCATAGCACCTGCAGTGTAATTTTTCCTGTTTGCTCTACGAAAATATTAGCGCTTTCATAGTGCAAAACGACTTTTTTCAACAGGTGGCGCTAAGAAACTACTGTTTCTCGGCTAATTGGACAATTTTGACACAAAACTTTGGGAAATGAAATACAAATGGAAAACGATGAATGTTTGACATGAAAGAGCTTTAAACAAGGCTTAATTTGAACCTAAGGATGAGCTTTAAACTATAAAAAATCTAAAACCTTCCCTTGATCAAACCTAAATTGACTTCTAAAACCCTATTTTGATTATGAAATTTTGTAACCTTGTCAAAATGATGTTTTAAATTTTTTTGGGTGATAACACCCTCAATGCGTTGTGAGTCACTGCTTCTACCCCACAGTGTAAACAAACATGTTGTGGTATACCACCATGCATCTCCATGCTCCTTTATAGACCACTTCTCCTTGATGCATAGCCCTGCACACCACTGGGTGTTATGGCCTAGAATTGGGTCTATATGTATCGAGCCACATCCCTTTATATAACATTGGATGCTACGACCCGACTCTGTGCAGTCTTGTGTACCACTACCTACTGTCATACCACCTTGTAACATATGGTATCCTTCATGTGCCAAAGTGTATGCCATTCTATTAGTGACCCCACCATAACACACGTAATGTCCCCTCATCCATCCTGGTAGACCTGAGCATCGTAACTCCACTCCTGCTAGAGGGGATATCTCTGCTGTGCCAATCCTCTATGATCCCTGAGTCCTAAGCCTCAATGGAATAACATTGTCTCCATACAATATCCAATTTGGTGGCCTACCCATGCCACCTCCTCTAACCAACTCCCGCGAGAGAATGCTAATCATCCCCCACCCTCATGCGCAACCAACATGCCAAAAAAACCAATGGAGTCTTCTCACAAACCACTTGGCTACTAGCTCTGACTGGAACTCCCCTAAGGAATGCATGTGCTCAAGCACTGGGTTGAATATCTCATCAATTCCATGGCCATCCTGCATGTATGATATTAGATAGGAAGCCCCGCCTAGATCCCAATGGCAACCTGGGCATCCATTACGCTCGATGTCTGAGAGCTCCCACTGAGCTTCACTCCAGACTACGACCATATCCATGAGTGTAGCCCACTCCACCAGGTACCAACTCAGAATCTCTCCCCATCCAACCCCAAGAGAGGGATCAAATGCACAAACTCCGGCACATAGAACAAGCTCTCCATCCTATGAGTCTTGCACCCTGCGTAGTTAATTTCGACTCAAGTCACCATCCCGACCAATGCATAAAATTTGTTGGGGGGTCACTGCATCTCCCTCTCCATGGTGCAAAGGTAGTCTGACAATGTTGCAAGCTCCATCTATATAATCCTAAAGAGAGATACTATCTAGAAGTATTGCAACTCTGCTGACGGTCTGTGCATTTATTTTCTCTAAGTCAGTGGTTGGCCCTAAAGAAGACTTCTCATCCTCCTTCACCATAGGCTCAACATGAGTCAAAAAATCCCCCTCCATGACTAGCTCACACCCCTATATGTGCTCTCCATGTTGTTGTAGGTGTCTGTCATTCCATAACTTTTTCGTATATCTAGGTGCCTCTGTACCTATCGACTCCTCATCAAGGGTGGTGATGTCTCTAAAAACCTCATCATCCCGTCGTGTGCTGCTATCACTTGAAAAATTGATCACAACCCTGGATACATCATCAATGGATACCTCAACAATGGATGTCACCTCCTCAACATTGGACATGTCTGTGTTTCTTGGTACCTCATCCATGGATGGCCCTATGGGTGTATGCTCTGCTCTCTCCGCCAAGGTGTCAATTGGTGCTATCAAAGAGGCCTCCAACAATGGTGACTCCTATGCCACACTGGGTATACCAATGTGCTCCTCACACTCACGCATGTCCTCCGCCTCATGCTTAATCTCATCCTCATGCCCCTCATATCTAAATCTAGGTCTCCACCAACAAAATTGCCTCTTAGTCTCACCCTCTAACGGTTCTTGTTCTGTCTACTCCTTTCAAGGAGATATGGTGTCCCAAGTCTATCAAATTACCCCACATGGTGTAGATGACTACACGCCCATGGTCTGTGTACCTCTAGTGTATCTCCTATAAGGATGAGGATGGGTTTGGTCTGTCACCCTCAAACCTCTCATTGTCCCAATGGATTCCACCCCATAATTTATGCACATTGAATTTCTCTTGAGCCATGGGTTTGTCTATTGTTTCACCCGTCACTGTGCTTACATACCCGAATCTTCCATGATCTTACTAGTTACACACAGCTGGGCCAACCTCTCATTGTCCCAATGGATTCCACCCCATAATTTCTGCACATTGAATTTCTCTTGAGCCATGGGTTTGTCTATGGTTTCACCCGTCACTATGCTTACATACTTGAATCTTCCACGATATTACTGGTTACCCACAACTGGGCCAAGATCATGCTCTAATACCACTGTAATGTTCTAGGAAAAACAATTATATGCAAGAAAATAGAAAATTACACCACATAAATTTAAAAATTTTTTAGTAGACACCCAGAACAATCAGCAATATGGAAGAAGTTGAGCCATTTGATTATAAACTGGTGCAAGATTACAAATATATGGAAGGAATTCACCTACGATTTCCTTTTTGGCAAGCAGAGCAATGCCTAGGTGAAGCATTGATAACCTAGAAACTGTCCAACTGCTGCTTTGCGCTGCCCCGGAAAATTTCAATGTCTGATACAAAGATATAGTTGAAAACCCCACCTCCAGTGCTTTTAGACAATTCTGATTTTTTTTTTTTTGAGTTCCTTGTCAAAAACTTAGAAAAACACAGAAATGGTTTGTCTTGGTTTTGACCTTCCAAAATCAACCCCCAAAATCCCTATGCTCTCTAATAGTAGCTGAAGCATGCTGTCTGTCAAACCACCACCAAAATCCTCCACAGACACTCCTGAAATGTAGCAATCAACTCCACCAATACTTCCATTATTTCTCTCGGCAAGAAATAGACCCAATGGTTGAGAATATATCTCCCACGTATGCCCAGTTTCTCTCTTTTGTGTTGGCCCAGAGTCTGCAAAATCACTCTTGAATATTGCTGCCAATTCCAACCCTGAAAATCACCCAATAGCCAACAAATCTATTGGGCCTTCTCCTAATTTCTCTCAGCAATAGCCCTCTGGAATAATGCTGCAACAGCCACACTAGATCCACTATTGTGTCCTCTAGAAATATGAACTACTGGGGAAAACTAAATACAAATGCTAGAAATATCTCTAAAAATATCCTCCAAATGATAATGGACAAACCTCTCTAAGGCGCCACTCGAAGTCCCCCGAAGAAAGGGTGAGTTATCCACTTGGAAAACTATTGGTGAACAACAAGTGACCTGGATGAATAACTCGAGTAATAAAATCAAATTCGATAAGCCAAGAATTCCAAATGAAGTGTGTTGCATTCCTTTTATAACTTTCATGGAGCCTTTATTCCCGCCTTTTATTCCTTCTTGGGTCCCTCACCAAGCCTTCACTTTCCATCTCATGCATTTCAAATTATTGGCTTAGGTGGTATGTATTTCTTATGTGGGTGGTCCCTACATATCATTAATAAAATCAACTAAAATAAAATAATCTTACCTCTAACTCCTAAGTCTTCTAGCAAAAATAAAATGGGCTCTGTCTTCACCAAAATTGGCCCCCAAAATGTAGAAATAAATCATGTTCCAAAATAATTTATGAAGGGACATTACCAAAAATGGCCCTAAGGTGCATCGGGTGATCAAATCGATACTTAGAATGAGCGGGGAAATTTTCCAAATAGGGTCGCATGATGTGTTTAATATCATGAAAAGCATAATCCATGGCCTGCTGAAAATGTGACCCCAACATTCTTAAGACCAAATGGGAGTTTTTGGTAGGCGAATGTACCCCAGGGACAAATAAATGTAGTCTTAGGTTGATCCGTTGGGAGAATATTTATTTCATTATATCCAGAGAAACCATCCATGAACAGATATATTTCACAACCGACGCAGTCATCAACAATATGGTCTATGAACAGGGTTAGGTAGTTGTCCTTAGAATGAGCGCGATTCACATCTTGATAATCGACGCATACTCGGATATTCCCCGTTTATTCATGACATGGAAGACATTAGACACGCAATCAGTGAGAGGAACGGGGTATATGAAACCAACACGAAGGAGTTTTTCAACTTCACTGTTAATCGCGGTAGCCTGCTTTGAATGGACTAGATGAAGGCATTGCCAGACTAGTTTAGCATCAAGATACATTTTAATTTCGTGCACTACTATATTTGGGCCGATATCTGGCATCTCCTCATAGGTCCAGGTAAAGACATCACGAAATCCTGAAACAAGGCTTTATAGGTCTCAATCTTAGATGGAGAGTAAGACGCACCTATGTGTAGATTTTCGATGACACCTGGTTTAATAGAAATTTCAAGAGGTATCATCTCTTCTATATTCGAGAGATTCTTCTCGGAATTAACTTCGTGGATAGAAATGGAACCCGTAAAGGTTTCAATGAAATTGGGTAGATAAACATAATTATGATTATCCTCAATGGAATATGGTAAGGAGAAATGATGGTGATGATCATCCCACGAAGTATTGTCTGAGATCATGGTCTCCATGATGCTCTTGTCGGTAGAAAATACATGAGAGAATGGATCAAAAGACATGCCATAATCCAATAATTGATCGACCCAATTGATTGAAGAAAAATTATGATCCACACAATATGAATAGATAACTTCGTAATAAAGTTCAATAGGGCTAAGCGACATTCAGTCGCCAAAACTGTTGATGTTAGTTTTGTCTAGTATTATCCATGAATTAGTCTGGATAGTAGAAAATGATATCATGTTGATACAAGAAAACGAAGATAAGCTAAAAGGAAGAGGAGGAGGAGGGAGCGAAAAGGTTCCCATGAGCGAGGAATCCTTCAATAGTCCAACCCTGACATGCTGATAGGAAAGTGTAGTTTCCCCTACAAGCGGGACACTTCGAGTAACATGATAATCAGAGGCGAAAAATGTGAGTTGATCAATGGCCACAATCCTGCCCTTTTGAAGGAAGATGATCATACAGAAATAGGTCGAAACGACCGCGTTCATAATATAAACCCATGTGTGACCTAGTAGAAGATTATAATCAAGTGGTCTGTCAATAACTTCTACCTCTATAGATACAGTCTTTCCCCCTAATTCCACTTGTAAAAAATTCAGAATCCCACAAGGCTTATATGTTCTTCCATTAAAATATTTCAATGTGGTAGTTGACTAAATCAGTTGAGGTGATCCAATCACTTTCCATCAAGACATAAATGTTATGCAGGTCAAGGCTCCCTCATCCAGAATAAAGTGATGAATGTTCTTACCATAGACGATGACTTGAATGATAAAAGTTAATTGAACTGGAAGGCGAGGGGTTTAGTTTTCATGACTGAAAACAACTAGGTTGGAATATGAAGGATCCACAAATCCGATAGCTGAAAGAAAATCCTTTTTTCAGGGCGGGGAAGTTTTGCAACATCTCAAGGGTCGACATAGCTGATGGAGACTGAGCCAAGTCCTCAACTAAGTTGTAATTTTGAGCAGCCCTTGTACGAGTGTTGAAAGCAAACTTATGAATAACGCTCTTCAGAGGCTTGATTGTTAACTTCGTAAGAATCACATGATGGGCCTTTAAATTAGACACAAATTGAGGCCCATCTAACCTTTCTTGGGCACATAAAGGTTATATTAAATCTCTCATTCTACACTTAATAATGTTTTTTTAGCTTTAATATGTTCTTAGAAAGGTTAGAGATGATTTCATATTTGTGCCTAATATTTTTATTTTTGAAGAATATTGTGAGAATATTGGGAAATTATGAATTTTTGGAGGAGGAGATAATGTAGGGACTTTCTCCATACTACAGGAGGATCAATACTGGAGAATAAATGAACAAAATATCATGAAATTATTGTGAAATTTTGGAGCTCCAATGATTTAGAAAATCTAGGAATGTGTTTCCTGTCATTTAATGCATATTCCTAGTGTTGGGAACCAGATCCACTATTTGAGGGATTTTGAAGGGGAAATATTCCTCCTTTCAAGGAGAATGCTTCCTCATCATTTTTTATAAGTACCAATTCGAATTGGCCTCTAGGGACAAGTATTTCTTAGTCTTGTTGTGGAGAAAACTTGTTGTTTATCAACTCCACTTTTATTTCTAGCAGGGATGTACTTGGATTGGTTCAAATAATGAAGTATGGTGCCATTTTTAGCTTATAAATATTGGTTTCTTCCATAGGAATCTGAGTCTCCTTGGGCTTGGCTATCCTAGGAGCCGCAGAGCCCTCTTGCACAATTTCTTTATGTCCTTTGAATGTCTTTTTCACTTGCACTCTTGTTTATGCATTTACTATTCATGCTTCTTTTGTTGTAAGTTATATTGGTTAAATGGTTGAAGTGAGTTGTTTTTCAGGTTATTTAAAGAGTCAAAAGCATGATGCATCCTTAGAAAATTTTTACAAGCCATATTCGTCATTGAGTTACTTGGATTGGGTTACTAGTTCATGAATCTAGGATTTTTGGAAGTCCCTTTTAGCAAGATAGTAGCGATTTTATGCTATTTTTTAGAACGTGTTATTAAGAGACATTTGAGTTGATTACACTTGGATTAGGTCATAAAAACATTAAAGTTAATAAAAAAATTCACCCTGTTGACTTTTCACTTGATTAGGTTAGGCATTTGATAGGTTAACTAGCTCACTAATTCTTGAATTTCTAGTTTTTAGACTAGTAATTTTCAGCCTTTTTTTAGCACGTGTTAATAGGGGTATTTTGGAGTGATTCCACTTGGAATTGAGTCCTAAGACATCCCACTTAATAAAAAAATTGTCCTATTCAATTTTCATTTGGTTTACTTGGTAATTTGGTGAGTTATCTTCTCTTGTAGAAAAACAAGACTTCCTGTAGCAACTTTTTGTAGCACTCCTATAACACGTGTAAAATTGACCATATTTTCTCCCAAAGATTGGTTTTTTTCTCTTAGTCTTGAATCATGACTCCTAGGATTGAAATCCATGATTTAGGAGAATAAACACCACTTAAGACATGCATTTTTACAAATTAGGTTAGGCCTATTTATTTGAATTCATGCTCTTAGGATTTCAATTAAAAATTGTTGTTTTTGCGTAGGATTAATTTCTTTTCAAAGTAACATTTCTATTTCTGCAATTAGTTTAAGATTTTATTTCACGAAATTCACTCCATTACATCAAATAAACTAAATAAGGACACATTTTATGCTGCACATATAGTGCCGACACCACTAAAGTTTGTACGAACCCCGGGTTGATAATTAAGGTTGGTAGCCTTGGTAGTTGCAACATTCTTGTTGCAATACCGAGGCTCATCATCACAATACCCAACCTTTTGAGGGATTCAAATTACCATATTCCTTGTTTTGAGTAGCCACCATAACATAAAATTTATGCTTCGTGGAGGAAAGCATTAAAACTATGTTAGAGGAATATTGGTCTCGGGCAACCATATGGGCCTCCTGATTGGGAAACAGATTGATCAACACAATAGGAGAAGTGGAGGATTTCAGAAATTTATTCACTTCTTCACGGTGAGCATAGTCACAAGTAAAGTTCTCCTCGTTGCATATCAAGCATGGGTAGCGAGGCTTTCGTTTCTCATTAGAGGATTGATTTGTTTATTTATACTGTGGTGAAGAATCCTTTTTTTTTTTTCATTTACCTTTCTTTTTACTTCCCGGTTGCTATTGAGATTTGTATTTATTAGATGAAACGACATTTATCTCGGAAGAAGAAGTTGCAGGAGGATTGGATGAATATTTTTGGGTAGAAACAATGAGCGCAACACCAAATGGTTTGCTGACTGTCTGCGAACTAGCAGAATCAATAGTGCCATCAAGAACATGAAATTCTTTACCAGGAGTGGAAGGAACAATGTTCGAAGGTCGTAGAGAATCTGGTATCTTTTCATAGAGCATGCCAGACTGGGTATAAATGAGGTCCAAACACTAAGCACGAGAAATCACTTTCTCTTCCGTCATGACTCCACCTTTGGCTACATCCTCTGTGATAGATGGAAACAAGGAGTTTATGAACCATTCCGCTAACAATTGATCCGGAACAAAGGTATTAACCAACCATAAATGACATTGAAACTCATGAATGTGACCTAAAATATGAGTGGCTTTAGATTGTTTAAATTTGTTCAGAAGTTTCGTTCTAGTTTCATATCGAATGGGTAACTAGAAATGCATGAGGAAGGTGGTAGCAAAGGAGTTGAAATTGTGAAACAAAGCTCTAGGTAACTCAATGTACCATTTAGTTATGGTACCTATGAGAGTACGTTGGAAATGATGTAATCGTATGGAATCATCATTAAGGGAGTTTGAAGAACACCATAGATGGTACATCATGACATGGGTTGACGGGTCTTCTCCAGGATTCCCATTGAATTTTGGGATATTAGAAGGCAATTTGGTGGGAATTATCAGCCACTAAGGTGAATGAAAAATGGGATTGTTGGTAAGATGAGTCAAATATGGAAATTTGAGAGTCACCACATAAGGTAACTATCTGTTGAAATCTGGTGAAGGATAGCCTAGATAAGAAGGAATAACCTGAGCAACAGGTACTTGCATTCCTAGATAAGGAGGGTTATGATAAAGAGGAGCCTGGGCACTAAAATAAGGAGGATTCTCGTAACTAGCATACGCGTAGCCTTGTTGACCAGTTCTAGGATAACCCTGCAAAGGCTGGAATGGTTGGGTTTGGATGTATTGGACTTGAAAAGGAACTTGAGGAATTCCCTGATAGGGTCTATACTGTTTCCCTGTGGGTTTTTGCATCATCCCGACATGAGGTGGGTTTGATTGTGACTACACCATACTAAACACATTTTGTCCTATTGGAATTTGAGGAGTACCTTACCCAAGTTGTTGAGACTGTAAGATACCTTGTAAAAGCTGGGTAAGTGGAACCTAAGAGGTACCAGATATCGACGAAATAGGTTGTGGTGAAACAACAACATGTAAAGGTTGGATTACATGTATTTGAGTGTGTTGAGGTACAAAAGGATGGATAGGAATTTGAGATGAAGATGACAGAGATTGAGGATTCAAAAATCGGTCCCAAAATGAACCAGGTCAGACGAGAAAAAAAAGTTGCAAAACACTGGCATCCATCCTAGGATAAGGAGGATTATAATAAGGATGATTATTAACTTGAGGTTTACCAACAACAAGTTTCCCACATGCCAAAATTGGCAACTGCAATCTAGATGGAGGGTACCTAACATAAGGAGAGTTAGGTTGTTGAAGATAACCTTTCCCACTAACATAAGGGCCAACATATTTTTCAATTGTAGGTGTAGGTGGAGGAGAAGGAGCAGGCTCAATGGTGTTCATAAGAGAAGTACTAGATGGAATTCCTAAACTAGATGACATGGTAGAGGACCAAGGACTGGAAGCTACACCAGAGAAGGTACCAAATAAAGAGGTATAACCTAGCGGGATGGCTGGGCCACCATACATATGTGCCTCTAGTGATGTTTCAAACATGGATGAGGAAGAAACATTTGATGTCTCAACCATAGTGGTGGATACAAGATGATAGGTTAAATTAGATCCAATCATGGTTAGCAACTGATCAGATTTGGATCAAGGACCTACGTGATAGCTCAAATTTCAAAGTGTTTGAAAATATGTCGAACCTGAGCGACCAGGTAGTTCTCATCTTCCTGATTCCGGTGCCGTGAATGGTTCGAAAAACCGACACCGTATGAAGAAGTTATCGCGATTTGAAAAGTCCAGTAAAATGCAATTTTCGACCTTTGACCAGGTTTGAATGGGCATTTGAATATTCAACAAAAATAATATTTTAGGGAATATTCCTAGAACATTCTCTGGAATATTCCTCTCGAGCTAGTTACAGGAAGACAAATGGTGCAGTTATATTGGTAGATGGAAAGTACGTGGATTGTTTGGGCCAATTGCATGCCACCACGTGGCAGGCCCGGAGGCAGCCACGTGGCCCATGAACAATGGTTTAAAATTTTGGTGGAGCCGAATGGAGTCAACCCCACGACCTCCTTGCTAGCACGCCCATGTCTTACCACTCAAGCTACCAATGGTTCTTAACCATAGAGTCAACGACATATATTTAACGTATGGTGAAATTCGTTTTGGCGGAGTGGAGGGGCCAGCCCCTACCCATATGGCCGTGACCCCATAGCCAAGGGCTTAAGCCCTTAACCGCTGGAAGTTTTTCAACCTGTCACATGGCCACATTCCGACTTTTCATGTAGCGGTTAACCAAACGGTCACATAAACTTCGCGCTAATGTTAACAGTGACCACAGGGTATGGGGGCCATGTGGCCACCCCGACGGTTAGATTTAAATGCTAACGGTTTAATCAATAGTTTAAGTTAGCAAGTGCACCATTTTTGGCCAAATCCCTATTTTAACTGGAGTTAACTTAAGTGCTCCAGATTTAGTGGCGCTGATTTAGGGGTCACTGGACAAAAGTTGATTAGGCTCTATCTTGAGCTAGATTCGTCCATTCTTGGAGTGTGAATAGTAAATTTCAACTATCTCAGACATTCTAGACTCATTGGTGAGGGTTGCAGAGCCATCAGAGGACTTATGAGCGAGATTTAGCTTCATAGAAGTTCTAGGGGCCACTGGGGCCACCAGGAGCCAACAGTAGTATGAGGCCTAGCCAGGGCAGCTAAGGCCTTATTCAGTGATCAAATAGTAAAATTTTGGAGGGGCCAGCCCCTACCCATATGGCCGTGACCCCATAGCCAAGGGCTTAAGCCCCTAACCGCTGGAAGTTTTTCAACCTGTCACATGGCCACATTCCGACTTTTCATGTAGCGGTTAACGAAACGGTCACATAAACTTCGTGCCAATGTTAACAGTGACCACAGGGTATGGGGGCCATGTGGCCACCCCGACGGTTAGATTTAAATGCTAACGGTTTAATCAATAGTTTAAGCTAGCAAGTGCACCATTTTTGGCCAAATCCCTATTTTAACTGGAGTTAACTTAAGTGCTCCAGATTTAGTGGAGCTGATTTAGGGGTCACTGGACAAAAATTGATTAGGCTCTATCTTGAGCTAGATTCGTCCATTCTTGGAGTGTGAATAGTAAATTTCAACTATCTCAAACATTCCAGACTCATTGGTGAGGGTTGCAGAGCCATCAGAGGACTTATGAGCGAGATTTAGCTTCATAGAAGTTCTAGGGGCCATTGGGGCCACCAGGAGCCAACAGTAGTATGAGGCGTAGCCAGGGTAGCTAAGGCCTTATTCAGTGATCAAATAGTAAAATTTGGATGTTTCAGATATTATGGAGCTAATGGTGAGGCTTTCAGAGCCAGTAGAGGACTTCTGAAGGCCGATATGCTTCAGAGAAGTTCCAAGGGTCACTAGGGCCACCAGGTGCCAACATGAGAATGAGGCCTATCTAGAGCAGCCAATATCCATTCTTAGCAAACCAGTAGTCTATTTTGAGCCTTCTGAATCCAATGGAAGGATTTGCAGAAGCTTTTGAAGAATTTTGAAGGTCGAGATGATTCAGGGAAGTTTTCAGTGAACCTAGAGCCAGGGGGTGCCACTAGGTGTTGGACGCGTAACCGGAGCAGTACGAGGCCAATTTATGCAAGTGAATAGTCTATTCTGACTATTTTTAACATTATGAATCCAATGAGGGGATTTTTCGAGTCATTTGGAGACTTCTGAAGGTCAAGAAGCCACAGGGAAGTTTCGGGAAACCTAGGGCCAACAGTGGATGGAGGCCTAGATTGGGGAGCCAGAGTTCATTTGGAGCAAGTGATCAGTCCATTTTGGATGTGTGATATATGCTAGAGATAGTAGGTGAGGTTTCAAGGACAAAAAATTACTTCTAGGGAGTTTGTGCCAAATATAAGCTCAGGGAAGCTTAAGAGCATCGACAGATGAGGTCAAGTCAAAGGGAACCTAGACCTTTCTTCAGAGTGATGACAACCATTCCAAGGGTATGATGGTATTCTAAACCCAATGGTACAACCGAAATAACCATTGGCGTTGAGTAGTTTACTTGTAAAATAATTTATACATCATAATCCCAAAGAGCTAAGTCAGTTGAAAAAGCTTCAAGGAGTCGTAGCCCACGATATTCGGGTGAACTCCTTTATTAAATTTGCTGTTATGTGTTGATTCTTATTCGCTGCACTTTATGGTTGTTGCACATGCTTAATATCAACAAAAACAAATGTTCTTAAAGCACTTAAACAATTAAAAAAACATGCACCTGTTTCGAGTATTCATTTCTGCACAAGTCAAGAATAAGCTAGATCTTAATTTGTTTAACTGAGTGGGAGGTTCTTGAAAAGCATAACAAGTTATCCAACCCATTTTCATATCAAAAATCCCAGTGAATATTTCCTCAATAGATCTGCGGGTGAGTCCAAAGAATCATGTAAAAGAGTTTGTGCTAGAGTCTGAAGAGGAGGAAGAGGACCAATGTGATAAAAATGGAGTCTACCCCAATGAATAAGAGTAGAGGTAAAGGTTCTTCTTGCAGGATCTCTTCAATACTCACAAGTTCGTATGGAAGAGTTTCAACATCGGGTCCAAGATATACAGGTGGAGGTTCTATCTGAGACAAAAGAAGAGAAGGGGAAAGACATGAGGTAATAGGTGGATATGGCTGAGGTTCCTCAGGTTCAACAACCTTAGGAAGTAAATTATCTGACTCAGGAAAGTTAGGTTCAATAAACTCATGAAATAAGGTTTCACAGACTTCTGTTTTGATTGTGTTAGATTCACCAACAAGAGTGGATGTAATCTTGGGCTCATAACGCAAAGGGACAAATGATTCTGGTGGATCAATTTTCGGAGGAGGACCATAAGTAGTTCATGAAGTTCTTGATTCAATAGTTTACATCTTCTTATGCTTCTGACGACGACCAAGAGTAGCCTCTGGTGGAAGAGGAGGCTTATTTTTAATTCTATGTGAACATCGGGGTGGGGGATTTTGTTATTCCATGTGGATTAATAAATTTTGGATATTAACACAAATAAAATAAAAAGAGGGTAATCTAGGCATAAATGATTACCAAGCAATCGTGAACTGCAATATACACTTCACGAACCAAGGACTTAATGTACGAAAATCAATATCCCCGAATGTTGTGTTCGATGTATCACAATATACAAGGCCGCTGACTTGGTTACCTATGGAAAGGATATAAACCTATAGGGGAATCCTAAAATATACTCAAGGGTACGTGGCCGTGAAATCCGTAGTAGTGTTGTCTAATGCATAAACATTCGATGAGAGCATTCCCATATACTTTACGTGTGTGGAGCACCATCCAATATACCAAAAGGTTTGTGGAGAACAATCCTATATGTTATCATTCTATAATTTATGAGATTGTGAGAATAAACACGAAGGACAACATCAAAACAACTTTGGAAGCTAGGATCTAGCCCTGCCAGCTTCAGAGAGGGATCTCTCTATAAAATTTAGCTATGTTTTATGTGAATTTTAGGCTAGTTTTTTGTAAGTCAGTATCAGTATATTATATTATGAACCAGAGGTTACAAAAGAGTACAAAGGCCTGAAAGCATCAGCATAAAGCGCCACAGGCCTGCTCCTTAACGAGCTGACTGTTAGACTGAGGAGACAGGGACTGTGAAAAGCCAGGCTTCGTGATAACGAGACAACTAAAACCAAAACACAAACACAGGTCCACCACGCAGGGTTACCCGAGAGACTTGAGAAATTCACCAAAAAGCTCTAACGGCCGGAGGATCCCTATTACATACCCGATGCAACCAGTAGCAAATATAGTTATATATAAAAAACAACAGTTGACAGGTGCAGTCCGAACAGAAGACCCAAGAGAGAACATACACATCACTGAGTGGGAGTCGAAGCTCCAGAATGACCAACCATGCTAGGATTTGCCGCCTCCTCACCCTTCGCTTGAGTTCTGGGCTTGAAACGCCGGATGATAGTGGTTTGTGAATCATCTGTTGGAACTTCAATGGACACGTTGAGGACATGGTGGAGATAAATGTCAAAAAGTCGAACAAAACTGTCCAGCGCTTTGCCGTGCTTGCGGAGCTCCTCTGTGAGTGAGTTAAAGGCAACTTCCATCTTGTCCAACCGCGCGGTATTCCTGGCCGATGCCATGGAGGTAGCTGCAAAGGTTTCTTTGACCGCGGCTCCTTGCATGGCAATTGCCTTCGCTAGCATAGTTTTCATTTGCCATGCCACCACTTGGGTCTGCAGGAATTGTGTATGGCGAGTGGAAGGTGTCCCGGGGTCGACTAACCAGTCGACCTCTTCACTGATAGCATTGTCGTTAGTCCGAGCCTGGGATAGTTCCACCTCTTCTTCCAGCAATTCAATCGTTTGCTTTCCCCGTTTTGAGACCGAGGCTTCATAACGGTCTTTGGCCCGCTTAAGGGCCTGCGAAGCTTTAATACTGCGGAGGTTGATATCCGCCATGGATTCCAGGTTAGAGAGATCCGAGATATAACTGAGAGGAGTCGAGTGTAACCTAGGTTTAGAGCAAGGATAGCGCACCGCTAAGAGATAAGTGAGAGGAATGAATGAGAATGCGGAACCAAAGAGCTGCATAAATAGAAAGTCGGGAGGGGGGGTGATGAATGATGCAGGATATCCAATCAAAGTGATGATGCATGGCAGATTGCCGTCCGATCCGCCCACTAAAGCCGGGGTCCTAAACAGAGATCCCCATCCCCTAAGCATACCGATCACACGCTTAAAATCTCCTCTTAATTCGCCGTAAGGAACGGATTCTGTATAGTTGTCCTTTCTCATTATGAAATGCCGAACCCAAGAAAAGCTCGGTACTGTTTCCACGCTATGCCATCTGATATAATTTATCATGAGACGGGTATTCATGATCTGCTTATGATGGATAGGCTGCCGTCCGTCTCTACGGTAGTACCGGCAGTTAAGTCGTGCCTCGAAATGCTATAGCACTGATCCCTAAGCTTTGCATGCAGTAGATCCATCCAACAGGTGTCCAGGGCATTAGTTGGGTTATCGACCGCGTAATTAGCGAGGTGGTCTGCGAGAGAATTAGCTTTTCTTCGCACTTCTTGAAGGATGATGCCACCGAGGGAGGCAAGGTGCTGCGCTATGAGCTCTGTGACAGCGGCTAGACGCCAGTGTTTTATCGCCTTATCGGGCTTAGTTCCATACTGAATTTTCTTAATGGTTGTTATGGCGAGCTGAGAATCGCCTTCTACAATGGTCAATCCTCTGTCGAGTTGGATTAAAAGCCTTAGCCCTTGTTCAAGAGCTGCGAATTCCGCATCATTGTTCGTAGTTTCTCCTAGATTTCTGCAAAGGACATGCATAATTTCTCCCTTTTCATCTCGCAGGACACCTCCCATGCCAGCCGGGCCTGGGTTGCCTTTGGAGGCCCCATCAAAATTGAATTTGCAATATCCTGGAGGAGGACAATGCCAAATAGCAGGAGAGGGTGCGGGTCGACGTGCGTGCACCTGTATATAACGCTCTGCCGTTTTAGAGAGACCGAAAATAGCCAGAATTCGAAGGTCATTAGGAGACAACGAGTCGACTTTTTCTTCTTTGCACCAGGTGAGAGTAGTCTCTGTTAGGCCTTGCATAATAATTGTTTTTATTTCGTCGATCTGTCTGAAGCTACGTTTGTTAAAAATGCAATTGTTTCTCTCCTTCCATACTGTCCAGATTAAGAAACCCGGACTGAGCCTCCAAAGATTATTAACCATATTGCTATTGGAGTAGTTAGAGCGCCAGTGGGTGATTGTATCGTTAATGGAATTTCTGTTTTTGTCTGTTTGGTGGAAAATGCTTTGTATCCAGTCCCAAAGGTGGCTAGTCCAAACACAATCATTGAGCAGATGATTCATAGTCTCCTCCTGCGGTTCACATAAGGGGCACCGAGAGGGTCCTATGAACCCTTTCTTTAAAAGATTTTCCCACGTCAAGATTTTTCCATTCTGAAGAAGCCATAAAAAGGTCTTGATTTTGGGTCAAAGGTTGCACTCCCATACCTTATCATGCCAGGCCACCTTATCATCAACATTCCTGTTTTCCAAATAGGAGCGGGCTTCTTTGAGGTTAAAAGATCCTCCGGTAAGCTTACCCCAACGCAGAATGTTCGGCCCTTGTACTGTCCTGATTAGTCTCTTCCTGAGGATAGTATTGAGGGTATTGAGGAGATTCTTCAGGTGATCATCCGATGGAGGAGGAGGAGAGAGAGTCCAAGTTCTCCAATGATGTTGGTCTTCGTTACTATCCCAGTAGTGATGCACTTTCAGTTTTCCATTGTCCTGAAACCAAAGCTGTAGAGGTTGTAGGTCAGGATGTTCGATTTTCGGGAGTTGATGCCAGGCATCTTCCCAGAAAAGGGCATGGTGCCCATTCCTTAATTCCCAAAAATAGTGGTCTTGTATGATGTTCCGGTTGGCTCGGGCCAGGTTCCATATGGGAGAGCCTGCAGGGGTATCAGTTATTCTAACTAGCTCCTCAAGCTGCCATTGCGCCGCATATTTGGCTTTCCAGAGGCGTGCCCACGGGGTTTGTGGTTCTGAGAGCCATCTCCACCATAGTTTAGCACCGCATACCCTATTGGTAGAGCTTGGATCTTGTAAACCTAGTCCGCCATAGCTTTTAGGCTTGCAAAGTTTGTCCCAGGCTGCCAGCGCCCACTTAGGCTTCCCAGAGTTGCCAGACCAAAGAAAATTCCGTTGGATGTTCCTGATTTTCTGAAGAACTCCTTTAGGAGCTGGAAGGATCGAGAGCATGTAGTGAGGTATAGCCTGGAGAATGGCCTTCTTCATGACCAGATGACCAGCCAGGTCGAGGACCCGGTTGGTCCAATGACTGCACCTGTCTGCCAGCTTTGAGAGAAGCTTCTCCTAGTGACACTTCTGCCAAGGTTTGTCCATAAGGGGAATGCCCAGGTATTTGGATGGGAGATTACTTCTCTTGAAACCCAGGATGCCAGTCAAATGCCTCTGAATAGCTAAATGCGTGTTGAAAAAGAAAACAGAGGATTTCTCATAATTAAAGTCCATACCCGAGGCGTGACTGAACAAGTTTAGAAGTCGCTTGAAACCTCTAGCTTCCTTAACGGTCGGGACTCCATGCAGCATTGTATCATCCACGAACTGCTGATGGGTGGTGGCCGGAAAATTGCTTAAGGGTTGGAGGCCTGTTATCACATTCCTATCTTTAGCTGACTTGATGAGGCGGCTAAGGCCCTCCATCAGGATGACAAAGAGGAAGGGCGAAATGGGGTCCCCTTGCCTGATGCCTCTTGAAGGGTAAAAAGGCTGAGAGGGGGCTCCATTGATCAAAATGGAGTGACTAGGAGATTTAATCAAAGCTAAATTCCAGGTGATCCATTTATTTCCAAAGCCAAATGCTTTGAGAACGGCTTCCAGATATTCCCAACTGACCTTATCATATGTCTTGGATAGATCCAATTGCATTATCATGCCAGCTTTTCTGTGAGTTTGCAGCGTGTGGATCATCTCATGAGCCAGCAGCACATTGTCCATAATTTGTCTGCCTTCCACATAACCTGACTGTTCCTCGGAAATAATCTGAGGGAGAATAGGTTTCAGGCGATTTGCCATGACCTTTGATATGATCTTGTACAGTACATTACATAGCGCTATAGGCCTAAATTTGGCAGGGGTACAGGCCTCCGCTTCCTTGGGAATTAGTGCTATGAACATGGAGTTTAGGGACTTCAGAATTGAAGATGAGGTTCTGGAATCCTCCACTACCTCCCATATGTCTTCCTTTACCATGTCCCAACAGGGTTTAAAAAAATCCACTGTAAAACCATCCGGCCCTGGAGCTTTCCCATTGGCCATCTCTTTGACTGCCTCCTCCACCTCCTGGAGGGAGATCAGTCTCTCCAGGGCTCTGTTCTGTTCCTCAGTAATGAGGAGGGGAATGGATGAGACTACTTCTTTAATGGCTTCCTGTCGTTCCACATCAGGTTCAGTGGCAATGAGTTTGAAATGATTTCTGAGTTGGCAAGCGATGTCATGATGTGATTGGAAGACATTCCCTTGCTCATCTTGAATCTTGGTGATTCTGTTATTGCACCTGTAATCCATAGCAGATTTATGGAAGAATTTTGTGTTCCTTTCTCCCTCCTTAAGCCACTGAATTCGTGACTTTTGCCGCCACAGAATTTCTTCCTGCTTGCATCTTTCATTCCATTGCTGCATGAGATCCCGCTCTGTATTGATAGACTCCTGCGAAATGCTTCCTTGAATCCAAGTGTTATGGATTTCTTCCAGCTATTGCTTATCTGCAAGAATGTTGCCGAATACTTCTCGATTCCAAGACTTCAATTTGGTTTTGATAAATTTGAGCCTTGCTTGCAGCGTGAACATTTTCGTTCCTTCCACAGGCAGGGGTTCTTTCCACCATGTTTTAATATTGCTAGTGAAATCCTTGTGAGAAAGCCAAAATTTCTCGAAACGGAAGGGCCTGTTTCTAGGAGTGCCCAAAATCGAGGCCTGGAGCATTATAGGCCAGTGGTCCGAGCCTCCAGAGGGGAGGATATCCGAATTTATAATGTTCCCTTCCAAGAGGATGCTTTCGGAGACCAAAAAGTGGTCCAGCTTGGAGGCAATGAGCCTGTCTCCTCCTCTTCTGTTAGTCCAGGTGAAATTGCCAGTACGGGGTTGAACGTCCACCAAGTTGACATCACGAATGAAGGAGCTGAAGGCTATGGCATCATTGCCCAGTGCAAGTGTGGCCCCATTCTTTTCATTGAGCGAGGTAATCATGTTGAAATCGCCTCCATAAATGGCACTAGAGTTGAAGTGTCTCTGATGTAGCTTGGTTAGATTGCTGAGTAGCATCATTTTGTCCTCTTGTCTTTGAGGGCTGTAAACATTGGTGAACAGAAAGGTTCCTTTCTCCCCTATGACCTGCATTTCCAGGGCTAGAAAGGTTTTGGTGGCTTCTGCATTAAGGAGATGAAGAGATTTCGGGGTCCAAAAAGTAACAAGACCCCCGCTCATGCCATTTCTTTCCACTGGTAGGTATTCGAGCTGTCTCCCTAGACGTTTACCCACTTGATCCAATTTCTGATTCGTACATTTGGTCTCCTGGAGGAAAACTAAGTCCGGTTTTTCTTGCATGATTTTCTTTTTCGGGAGCCTCTGTTTCCTTAGGTTGCCTAGTCCTCTTACATTCCAGGAGAGAACTTTCATTGCTAACTAGTTCTTAAGTTGAGAAGGAGAAAGCCTCTAGGGCTTTCATCTTTCCTGAATTAATCAACATCTGACCCAATTCTTGAAGAGCATCATTATTGGATCGTCTTCCTCGTTTCCTCCTATGCTTGAGACTGGCTTGAGTTTGGTGGAGATTCTGTGATTTTACGCCTAAGCCTTTGGTTGCTTCTCTACCTCGTTTCGTCCCCTTCAATGCTGCATCCTGTCTGGTTAGGAATAGGTAGTTTACCCTATTGATTTCTTCCTCTGGTATTTTGTCTATTCCTTTCTGTTTCCATTGCTCCACTATAGAATTCAGATCCAGTCCTTCTTTCTCCAAAATCTCCCCTAATTCCAATTCTTCCGTGCCCAGTTCACTGAGGACCATGTCCTCATCCTCTTCCTCGGCTTTGCCTTCCGATGTGGCTGAAAGCGGATCTGAAGGCTTGAAGGGTTCCCTAGATTGGTTGCTTTGTTCTTCCGTTCTGATGGCTTGTTGCTCTGCTGCTAGGGTTTGTTCTATGTTTTCGGAAGGAGAGTATTCTCCTAATATTTCGAAGGTGTTCGCTGTTTTGTTGAGCGGATCGTTTGATTTAGGTATATTTTTGCGACTGGCCCGATGTCTGCCCGTGGGTCGAACAAATCCATCCGAAGCCGAGGTAGATTTCTCTTTGGGATTCTCGGCTGGTTTGTTTAGCGGGCATTCGCGGATTAAATGCCCATGTTCATGACATTTCCTGCACCTGAACGGTATCTGCTCGTAGTCGATGGTCTGAAAATAGGCATAGTCTATGTATCCCAACCATAAACCCTCATGCAGAGACCCAGATACATCCATTTCAACACAAATGCGGGCATAAGAAGTGTACCTTTTTTGAAGAGTGGCTTTAGAAGCACGGACAAAAGTTCCCAAGGTGTTTCCAATCTGTTCCAGCACTGCTGGTCTCCAATAATCTATTGGTAGAGAGAACAGTCGGATCCACACCGGTACTTGGGTGAACGTTTCTTGTTCAGGGGCGAAGTTGGGTATCCAGGGTTTCATGTAGAGGCCGACTGAGGCATAAAAGTACGGGCCGCCTTCGAAAATCCGATCCTTATCTTCCAGATTCGCGAAAACTACTGTAAAGAAACCCTTGGCGCCCAAGTGCAACTGCACATCTCCTTTCGGTTTCCAGACTTGCTTGATCCATTGACAGAGGGATTTTTCACTGGGCCAGAAACCCATGAACTTGCAGATCACAGCGTGAACGACCATGTGGTCTCTATAAGCTTGCAGATCTGGGTCGTTGATGATGACCCTGAGGCTTTCGCTCGCCTTCGGCTTGCATCTGCCTTGGTATTTTATGTGGTTGCCGGTGTCTCCGGACTCCTTTGCAGTTGATCTATCCAGATCGGGACTGCTATTCACCTTGTTGTCCAGATCTATTCCTCCTTGCGAACAGCTTCCTGCGAGGGCTGTTCAGGAGTTGTGTCTCGCTTTCTTGTGGTATCATCTGTCGTATTGACTGTGCAATCGCTTGGGTTCGAGTTACCGCCCTTTGAGCGACCCCCGACGGTTGAAGAGCCGGTGATTTTCAAACCCTCCATCTGCCTCTTGCCCTTGTCTATTGTGACTTGCTTGAAAGTGGGGGCTCCGGGGGCCCTCGGTCTTCCCATCTTCTGAGCCAGCTCGATGCCCCTTCGCCGCAGATCTTGGAGAAGATCTGGTCTTCTCGCCAGTATTCTGGCCGGAGAGCGAAACCCTCTGCGAGCCCTAGCTTCAGATCTAGACCATAAGTCTTTACTTAATCGATTTCAATACTAGTTTGTTGGGATCCTTTTAGGCTAGTTATTAATGTACTGAATGTTTGTTTGATTTGGATTGTTTGGTTGATTAAATTTTTATAATTCCATTGGGCTATGGAGTCTAAATATTTGACTAGATCTGCATCAATTTTTGAAGGAGTTTCACAGGGCAAGCTAGGTTGCACTAACTAGATCTTTCAAGATTTTAAACGAATTATGAAAATGGAAGAAATGTAGAGTTCAGTAGAAATCAAGGAGCAATGAAGTATTCCTCAAATTGACTTCAACAAAAAACATGTAAATTACAAACAACCAAAATAGGGTGCTCTTAATAACATATCATATTCGTCACAATTTCTGTTATGTAATTAAGCTTTTCAGAAATATAGAGAAAGAAAAACAATGAATAACACATTAACATAAGAAAAACATCACCAATTGGTACACCACATGAATCCTGTGAAGAATGTCCTTGTATTATTGATGCTTCCACCAACCAGAAAATTACAATGGTTAGCAGAAATTATACTCAACAATCAACCCTTAATAATTTAAACTGTGAAGTATTTACACTAAATTACAAAATGATTTACAAAATTGTTGTCTCACCGACAGTGTATTATTAGCATTATCTCAAACAATAAAATCGATCTTTTACAAAATAATAGGCAAGGTATACAATAATCTGGAAAGCTGGATCTGTTTTGGAGGAAAGAGTTGCTGAATAGGCCTATTCCTGTGCTGCACTCGCTGATGTGCTCGTTGTTGTGTTGGCCTGTGTTGACTGTCTCCGAATCACTGCTTTAGTCCTGTAACTCGTAGATTTTATCCCACCTATATTCATGTGGGATGATTAATTTAATTACCTTATGGTAAATCTCATCAACGCCTATATATATAGAAAAAGTGGGTTTTACAACAAATATATGATCTACTTCATGCTGGATGAAGAAATCATTACCCATAACTTCCAAAAATGCTTTGCCTGTCATGCTGACTTTGATGCTTGAAAATTTGGATCTGTCCCTGGCTATTTCTTTCAACTTTCTAACATAGTATTCATAAGTAATTAACTTGTCATTAATTACAAATAAATAAGGCAAACCTTTATGTGTTAAAGGCTCAATTCTGGAAAAAAATATGTTAATTGATATCTCCAAACTGTGACACTTTTCTTCTAGCTGAACAACAAGATTCTTCTTGATAAGAATCCTCTTCACCTCAAGAATGATTTATGTCCTGTCATCTACTCCCAAATCATCAAGCTCGTATATGTTCTTAGAGTTCAGGAATTTGATGATGTTTTTTTGTTGTTGTAAGAATTTCTCCCAACTCTTGTTTGATCTCTATTATAACATCTGATGCTCTTTTGATTAACTCTTTCTTCTCAAATATGATATGAATGTAGGGCCATATATCAGCAATTGAGTTCATGATGTTTTTCTAGATGATTTCCTTAGCTTGGGCCAAGGTTTGTACTATCGCTGAATCTATTTCTAACTTCCGAAATCTTTTAATCAATTTTTGAGCTCTCTGTGATTCTATTGAGTGAGAAGCCTCACTCCTTGTCTTCTGGTCTTGTAAAAATTTGACCTAGTCCTGCAATTTCTTAAACTCTTACGTCTGAATGGACATATTTTCAACTGCCTTAGTTACTTGTTCAACACCATCTGCTGTCTGTGCAGTCCGTGGAGTAGAAGTTGTAGCTATATGAATGGCTATAAGAGGTACAACATCTAATGGAATCATAGACAATTTTGCATTGTGCTCTTTTTGTTTGATCATCTTCTCCATCTCAGTGTCCATCTTCCTTATTTGTGCATTTTGTTCCATGATGAGCTTCATCATGTCAGTCTTCTGGGTTTTTGTCTCCTCAATATCCTTGGTAAGGGGATCCTCAATGGTTGGTAGCTTCAACTGATTTCTCAATGCTGCAATGTGAGCATTCTTCTTCTTGATTATTTCCTCTGAAACCTTCATGTTTGAAGGGTCATATCCCATCTTGACCACTAAATATTCTAAGGATTTAATCCTTGTGTCCTTAGCAAGAGAAGAAATATTCTCCATTTTCAACTATGACTGGATATTTGACAAGGAAACCTGCAATTTAGAAAGATTCATGGTAGTATTAGTCAGAGTTGAAAAAATCATTTCACCTATTTTTTTGTGGAGCTTCATTTGATCAATGGGATGAATATCCTTTATGTCGAATTTAAATGCTATCTTATTGTAATAAGATGCTGAATTTGGCTGTGGAATTTGGGCCTCAAGGAAGGCCATCAACATCCTACCCTTCTCTGAATCAAACAATGACAAAAAACTTCTATGAGAGCTGTAACTCTGCTTCCAGAATTGGGCATAGGTGCTATTCTTAAGAATCTCATTCTTAAGCTTTATCTCCCCGAACTTGTCAAATACTATCTTATCCTTCTCACCTTGGACAACCTTAGTTGTTTGAATATCTTCTTGCTGGTCATGAGATACTGAAGAAGTTGTGGGAGAAGTAATAGATTGGCCACCTACTTGAGAGGAGGAAGGTGTTTCTTTAATCACCATAGAAACTTCTTGCTCTGAGTTATTATCTATGTCAGCCTGAGGATTTAGCTTTGTTCTCTTCCTATACATTATCTTAAATTTGTTTCCTGCACTATTAGTCACTAAATGTGAATCTTCTTCTCTTTGCCTCTTAACTGCTTTTTCCCATGGGATAGGAGTTTGTGATATTGATGTAGATACTAGCTGCTCCTAAGCTTCCTGCAATGTATTTTCAGCCCATACTAATTGGTTCATGTATATTTCTATCTCAGGCCTCTGGGTATGAATGTAGGGAGTAGTTTTGTTTTCTACTCTTAGCTTGGAAATGATTCCCAGAGGGTCATAGGACCAAGTTAAACTCAAGCTGAAATTCATCTCTTTCAAAATCTTATCTGCTTCCTCCCCTCTTGACCTGCTATTGCAAATAAAGGACCTAATTTGTGTTTTGATCCTGAATTGGGACTTCTTCTTGGCTGATACAAAGTGAATCTCATCTGCATTCAACATCTGTCTGATATACTCAAGAGAAAAAATCCTCATGGGGAGGAATTTTGGGAGCTTATAAGGTGCAATATCGCATCCATAGACCCTGATTTTGGTGTAATTCTGGTACAAGTACTAGTCTCCTGTCTTAGCCTGATCTGCCAAATGAAGTATCCTCTTAATGTCCTCACTTATCCTGCGTTTTGATGTACTGCTTAGGACACTCATAGCTGGGTGAAAAAATTGTTCAATGAACTGTTTGTAAGAGAATTCCTTCTATTCTTTCATCACTAAAGATGCCCAAAAGATCACAGATTGCTGGTTGCCTTCTTCATCAAGATTATGCATGGAAAATTTGAACCTATATGCCTGATAATATAAAAATGTATATACCAAATGGAAGAGTATTTAAACACTTCTTTAGTTTGAAACTTGAGAAAATGCTCATGAATGTCTGCCAGAAATTGACTGAAATTGAAAATAATTGATGGTTTGCTATCTGTGGAAAAGATAGAAAGGAAGCCTAAAATGGGCTCATCGATCCACTGATCAGAATAATAGCCAAGGATGTATTAAATTACTGTTATTAACTGTTTAGCTTGATCAGGGAAGATGGAGGAAGGGTATGGAGCGTTTTTCTTTGGCAATTGAGTGTTTTCATGTAGAAATATGTCAAAGATCTTGGCTCTTCTAACAAAATCAAGATTTTGGTAAAGAATTAAGGGTTTCTAAGGAGAAAGGAATGCTATTTTCCATAGAGGGAGCTTGCATCATTTGGTCAATTGATTGGGTAGTGATGGTGAAAAGGATTTCACTAGTAGGGGAAATGATAGCGCTTTGATTGGGAGTGTAGCAAGCTTGGTACTTTTTGATGAATTCAGGGGCATGGAAGATGTGAGAGAAGATATAGTGTGGGAGATTGGACTCCCAGAGTTCAATCTCATATGATTTATCAATATATTTATCCTCCAACCAACAATATAGTTCAAGGAGTTCAAATTCTGACTGTTTTTCATTTATTTATAGTCCCTATTTGCTAAAGGAATGTGATCTAAGTCTATGGGAGGGTGTACTAAAGGATTGAAAAGATCCTCCTGGTTTTTATTTTTAGGAGGCATAGTTAATTCTGAAGAATTTGACTGCAATTGGGATGAACAGGGTTACCGAGAACACATAGCAGCTGTGTAATTTATTGAAGAAGAAAATGAAGGTATTGTCACTTGGTTGCACACTGATCAAATGGTAAAAGCTAGATGCAATGTAAAACCTGTAAAACAATTCAATTACAGCTAGAATATAACAATGAAGGTTGAAAAGGATGGATTTGCAAGGTTTATATAACAAAAGCTTGTTTTTCGTTGTAAATGGTGTGAGTCCGTTGGATTAACGATCATCCAATTTTAATTAAATGTTCAATGGATAAAACACCCTGGGAAATGATTTGATTGGAAAGGGTTTAGCAACGTGGCGTGATTGGAATGACAGAGGTATTGGGTAGGGACTATAGTAATTAGAATGAGGGGGAAGTTGTTTTTGGGAGAGGGGGAGGGAGGTGCGAAGCATGGAGATGAGGCCACATGGTAGTGGGACCGGGTGGAGAAACAACTTATTTCGGACCCCGCCCCCCGATGGTAAAGTTAGGATGGAGAGAGAGGGATGAAAGTTAATAAGGGCCGCTGACCGATGGAGTGGGGAGATTGTATTGCGGACAACTGCGGGGTGTTTAACAACATGTGACAGGAGTTTTTGTCAGGTAGTGACTTTTTTTTTTGGGTTGAAACTTAGGATAAAACCTGAATAAATCTTATGTATTCATTCACGTGGCCAACACATAATGAACCTCAAAACTTAAGATAGAGATTTTTATGTCATATACCCCTTTATGCGCCAAATGCATAATGAAATTAAAACTTAGGATATAGCATTTTCGATCTTTTTCAACGCCAAAACAATTTTACCTACCCTTTCACAATCACTTTTTTTTTTTCCAAACTAACATCTTTTATTTCTTCTATGGGTGCATTTAGACTAGCAAACCCAATTTTTTTTTTTTTTTTGTTAATGAAAAATCTATTCTATCCTATCACTTATTTCTCTTATTGATTTAGATTAAGCAGTTGAATTAATGTAATTTTCTACCTAAAAATTGATTTACCAAGATTAGACTATTTGTTAAATCTTTATTCTCTAACCTAATTTACAAAAAATTCAAAATTGTTCAACCATGATTAAGCTATATGATTTAAACAAATAACTAGTGATTGTGGCATTTTAAACAAGCTGCACACAATCTTATTTCATTTGACATAAAGAAAACTATCTATCGGTAGTGGCATTTGAATTTGCAACACTTTTAGTGTTATTTTCTTTTGTTTTCTTTTGTGGGGTTCTGATTTCATTTTTATTCTTTTTCAATTTTCTTTCTTTTATTCTTTTTTTCTCTTTATTCATTTTTTTTTAGAGATACTGCCTTTTCATTTTCTTATATATATATATATTTTTGGAAATCATTTGCATATCGAAAATTATTTATAATATAAGATTACTGAGATACAATACTTAATCAAATTGAGATCTTATAAATTTAGGACCCTAACAGTGGTTTCAGCTGGGAATGGCACTTCTCTATGTGAGGTGCCAAGAACATTTGATCAGTAGCCTTGAGTGTTCCATTTCAACAATGTCTGCACCTGATTTGTTTTGTTGTTTGGAGTACTTATGGTAGCATATCAATCAAAATCTTAGGGCCTTCTCTATGGGCTTCAACTTCTGTCAACAGGTTACCCAATCAAAATAATAAGGTCAATTCTATTTACAATGATTTCATGTAAGAAAAATCTCTATTGCTAAGAGAAGTAATGCTTCAACATTCTGCCATTCACAGGCCCACCAAGCATTTCTGTTCCATCTAGGTCTTTAAGAAAGAATGCAGTGTGTCCTTTGAAAGCATAAATTATGTAAGGTCCTTTCCAAAGATTGTCAAATTTCTCATGTTTGCATTTTTCCTCTCTTTTGGAATCCCACTTCAAAACTCTGTCACCCAAATTGAATTCATCTGCTTTAGTTCTTTGAAATTCTGCTAGACAACTTGTGTTTTATTGTAGACTTCTTCCTTGGATTGCTACAGCCGAATAGTTTGATTTGTTAAACACCATGTTGAAGCACACACATGGTGTATGAGGAAGATGAACACACACACAAGAGACTCAACACACAATGAAAGATAAGCGTGAGACTTTCTTATTTTCCATTATACAAAGATGTACATTTATAGTACAATGGTGTGACTCTTGGTTTCACATTCCAAGGTCACTTGGACTCCATTGTGACTTTTCATATTCCACACCTACCCATGTAGGATTAGGTGTTCCAACATCCCCCCTTAATCCAAAAGGGTATGTGTGAGTCCAAGAAAAGAGTTGTAATACAAATCTGCAAAGTATACATGGCAGCACTTGGCTGAATCAACTCTCCGAAATGTTGGAAAAAAGAGGTGGTTTTAGGATGACCACAAACACTGGAACGCAAAACTTGTTGCAGTTCCCGGAACTCTTCCAAAACTGGCAAGAAGCTGAAGGCTTCTGCTAGAGGAATTGTCCCTCATAAAAGGGAGACCTTCGACCTAAAAGAAGGGAGGTCTATGACCTGTGGTGGTTTTAGGTTGTCCACCAACCAAAGATGATGGTTTTAGGTTATCCACCAACCGAAAATGATGGTTTTAGGTTATCCACCAACCAAAGATGATGGTTTTAGGTTATCCACCAACCGAAGGTATACCATGGGAGCATCCGTGTTCCCTCCGGCTATCCGAATCCGGAATGACGAATTGTGGCTCAGGCTCGCTTGAACTACTGGCTACAACTCTGAACATGGAATGAGAGATTGTGGCTCAGGCTCGCTTGATCTGTCGTCGAAGCTGGTACATGACCACCATTTCCCCCCTGTCAGGGACAAGGTGAAATGATGGCGAAAACTCAACTGCAAGTTTGCTCAATATCCGTGAACAAGTTCTGACATGTGTCGTAAACATCTTCTTGGCTGCTGATGCCCATTGCCAAGAAGCGATCCATCCAAGATGAATCTTGGTTCTTGTAGGAGGCTTGTTTCTGAAGCATCTGTCTGAAGAATGTGTGTGCTGACCACAGTGCTTGCATGGATGAAGATCAAAACAGTGATCTTTCATATGGCCAACTCGATCACAGTGTTGGCATTTTACAATCTGATGTTGTTGTGGAACAGGATCTGGAACAACTGCAGGTGAACTGTCATATAGGAATCCGACACTTTGAAATCTGATGGGCTTTGTGTAGTGTTGTGGATCAGTATCTACATATCCTTTTTTATGTTTCATTTTTGAAATTTTGGAAAGAAAATTTAAAAAAAAGTATATAAGGATCCGAAAATATGCTATAGTATAAGGCTTTTATACTTTAGCATAAAACAAAAAGAGGGAATGCAATATATTTCCATTAATATTTTGATACATGGAGCGGGCTGACCTTAGGTTGATATATTTGTATTAAAGATAAAGCTCGCGCAACTTCCGGAAGCGGAAGTCACGATCATGAAAAGAAGCATTTGGATGTGCAATTGCGGGGGGTCAATTAGCCCGTCGGTTATCAAAACCCGACCCCCCGCAGTTGACTGGTCAGATCTCTAAAAATTGTCGATCGACGGTCCTGATTAATTGCGGGGGGTATGGGTTGGAATTCTCCGCCGTACTCACACACCCCCCGCATTACGTCATCCGTCGAGGTGGCAAACACGCTGTTATTCCCTGTTCGCTGTTTTTCCACGTCACCTGTGCATTTATTATGATTCTCACGATCTATAAAAAGGGTCTTTCCGTCCTATTATGATTTGTTTGTGTCTGTCAGCCTTATTTAACCCGCGTCCCGCCACCTTTGCGCTATTTGGTGTTTTGAATTGTTCTCAAATTCCTGTCAGTCATGGCTAAGCGAACATCATTGTCTGGTTTGTCCAGTCTCAGTCCCCTCCTAGATAGCGAGAAAGACATTCATGATACCGTGTCAGCCGTAAACCATCCTCTGTTGCATTATCAAGTAACCCTGAACACGGACAATTCACCTGTGTTTTCTGCTATGCAAAGTTCGGGAGTGTTATCCGCTTGCATCCCAAAAACTCATTTCTTCCCCGAGTTTATTTCTTGGTTAGTTTCGTCCATGTATCTCGGCAAGTGTTTTGTCATGAATTCCCAAGGGGAAAATATTTTGCAGGTTTCAACTCAATTAATGCGTCAGACATTATGTTTTCCAGAGAATGATTCTCCTTTGCAGTTCTCTGAAGATTCGTTGATTCAATATTTCGAGGAGCTCTCAAATGAGGAATTTAATCGCTGCATGTCGATTTTGGTATCAAATCCAGAGAAGGCCCAATTTGAATTGGGAAAGTTCAATTTGGAGGCGTTTAATGTTCAATACAGGCCAGTTCTTAGTTGTATTATGGAGATTTTGGGGAGAGATGATGATTGCGAAATTGACAAGGCGGCCCTGGGGATGTTCACTCTCATGATGAAACCAGGGGTGGTGCTGGATATCCCATCCTTTTGGCAAGAAGTGGTAAATTCTCAATTGATTGCCTTCCCTTTATCAGGTTATTTCAGATTTCCCTCATTGGTAGTCTACTTGTTTTTATATCAGAATGTTGAAGAATTCATGAATGTTGGTTTGAATATAATGGATAGTAATAAAAATAAACAGTCAGTTTTGCTTTGGACCGATATGGTCAGAAGAGAAGAGAACGAAGCCGGTTTATTTGAATTTGTGGAACATTTCATGACCACCGCTTATAAAATTCTTAATGGAACTCTGCCTTCATGCTTCCTGCCAAAGGCCCAGGAATTTTTGCAATTAGGACCTAATTGTAGATTTGGAGACTGGTTTGTCTTTGAAGATTTTTCTGAAATAAGGCTATATGGATTCAGTATTGAGCCTTATAGGCTTCCAACATTTGTTCCCATGAGACTGTTTGCCTTGGAATTTATAAGGCAAAGTCTCAATGTGGATCAAGTTCATTTTCTTCCGATGAAGAAAGGATTAATGTACAAGTTGCCTATGAGTGTAGGCCCGTTTGTTGTTAACACAAGGCAAGCTTCTGAGGAGGTATCAAAGATATTGGAAGGAACACAGTTGCTATTGGGAGAGAAATGGGCCTATGACCCACATGGGATTATTTCACAAAGAAGGGTCGAGAATGGGTATGCTGCTTTTACTCATGTGAGTAAACCGGATTTAGAGAAGTTGGCTAATCCAGGAGGGCCAAGTTCATCACGGATCAGTATTCAAACACCTGCAATATTGGAAAAGATGGGCAAGAGAGGGAGAGACGATGTTATTGAGATCGATGAGGAGGAACCTCGAGAGGAGAAAAGGACTAAATTAGCAGAAGACCACTCCTCCAATTCACCTGGTTTTACTCTCCAGGTCAGTGAAGAACAGGGTGGCCCTTCATCTCCTAGCAGACCAGAACTTCATTTGGAAAAGGCTCCTTCCATGAAGCAAGTTTTCTCACAGATTGAAGAAAAGAACCAAAGAATAAAGGCCAATATAGAAACACAAGTAGAGCACCAAATACCTGCTGGTCAAACAAGATTATTGACTGTAATGGATCTAGAGAAAGATCAGTTCAAAATGGCGCTGTCGCATCCGACAGGAATGTCCCTTGGACCCTCAGGCAGTTTTAAGGAGTTGAATATAGTCATGGATGTGAAAAAGATCCCCTTGTGGGACAAAATGAATCTCCACATGCAGACAGGTCAGTGGATTGTTAATGATTTGGGAAAAACTCATGCTACATCAGTTAAGACAGAAAATATGCTTGCTAAGGTTGTCAAACAGTGTAAGGTGGAGAAGGCCAATGCCAGGGCATTGACTACTCAAAATGAAGAATTGAAGAAAATAATAATGAAAATCGGGATTGACCCAAATGATAAAGGCGCAATTCAGAAACCACTGAAGAGTGCAGAAGCAGAAATATCTTCATTAAGGAAAAAGCTGAAGTTGCCAGCTACAGAGCACTCGTTGGCGGCCGAAATTGCAGAGGTTGAGAATGAAAAAGAGGCATTGCGACAACAGTTGATGAAGAAGGATGAGGAACTCAATAAGGTAAAGTAGACTGCTCTAATATTACAGAATCAAATTGAGAACCACACTTGTACTTTTGATTTTTCTGCAGGTGGATCTGATCCTCAAGCTCAGGTTGCTCAGTTAACCACAGAATT
The DNA here is from genome assembly GCA_034641835.2 of Pinus albicaulis. Classification (NCBI taxonomy): domain Eukaryota; kingdom Viridiplantae; phylum Streptophyta; class Pinopsida; order Pinales; family Pinaceae; genus Pinus; species Pinus albicaulis. The sequence continues at coordinate 332,817,300 of CM076578.1, read as the reverse complement.
AAAAATGGCAGAGAGAGATCGCAAACAGACCCAGGCTGAATTGGACACAGCTCTTAAGTTGATGCAAGGATGGGAAGGAAAGGCAAATGAGAATGAACAGAAGCTACAAAAAGCTGAGGAAGAAATCAAGGAACTCAAGGAGAAATTGAAGGGAAATATTTCCCTTATTAAAGCTAAGGATCTCATCTGGAATGAGATCATTTCTGAAATGCAGGCAAAATGGGACTCCATAAAAGTAATTGCCAGAGAGAAGAACATTGTTGCAGATCATGAAAAAGAGCTGTTATCGGATAAGCAAGCCGCTATCAAAAGATCAAATTGGGCCAAGAAATTCATGAATTTTATTAATTCCAAGACAGATGAAGAGTTGCAAGATTTGGGGATACAGGATAGGTATTTTTATGCTGAAGAAGTAAACAAAATGATCATTAAAAACGACCTTCTGAAGGCATCAGAGAAGCGGCTACAGGTAATTAAAGAGATGGTTAAGAAATTTGATATTTCGTTTGATAAGTTGATAAGAACTGGTTTTCCCTCATGCTGGAAGGAGGGAGGTGAGTTTATGTCCTGGAAGTTTTATGAGGATCAATTGGTATTTGCAAAAAGCAGAGCAGATGGCCGACATGAGAAGACGCAGATATTGAAGGGAGAAACAGTATTCAATTTCTTACAAAGACATTTCCTTCTGCTGTGGATGGTGAAAACATTGTTCACAAGTAACCTCACTCACAGTCATATTGTTGCCTTCACAGTAGAATATCATCGTTATAAGAATGCTCCAATAACTCAAGATAAGCTCTGGAAGGAATGTAAGAAATTTTCTATTGACACAGAAAAAGGATTTCCAGCCAAGCAGCCACAAGTAGCCGTTCAGCCGCAAGTAATCATTGAGTCAGCTGCTATTCCAGGAACATCAGCTCCTTTAGATTAGGAGTTATCATCTTTTATTTTGTTTTAAGTGAAGTTATGCAAATGTAATGAAATGTTTCCGAGGCATGTACCTCCGTTACAAAGAGTAGTTAAGCAGTTACAGTTAGTTAGAATCAGTTTTATAACTGAAACCATCTTGGTTCAGATTGTATTTAAAGACATCTTAAGGAAGAAAGAAGGTTCCGAGTTTTGAACCTTTGAAGGCTAATTTTGTACTGAGCAATATTGAATGAATGAAAAAGTTTTGCAAGTTTCCAATATTCCATCTGTGTTGAAGAGTTTTCTCGGTTTTCATTTCATCTCCATATCTGTGAATAAAGTAGAGTGATTAGAGCTGTAGGTTTCTTGATATTTATATATCTAAGAATTAAACATCCTTAATGGGCGCTCCTCTTCTTTAGCTTATATGTTTTTTCAGTTCTTCAGGATTTTATGATGGCAATTTCTGTTTTAAGCAGCATGACAAGTTAAAATCCTTTTCTTTCTTCGTCTTCCATTCACTCACTTCAATATAAAAGGAATATGGCATTGCAGAGCTAATAAAGATTTGATATTTGGGAAATATATTACTAACGTTTGAAGGGTTAAGAAACAGAGACACATATATACATTTTGTGACATAATCTTTAATGTCTTGAGCACGGATTCTTGTACACAGCCAAGAATTGTTTCTCAAGGAACAACATGTAGTCTGGAATATAAAAGGACACATCCTTGTCATATCCAAGACCAGTTCGGTGCTTGTTGTGGACAAGCTCTTCCCAAGGTCTGATGATGGGCTTAGGAAGTGCAGGCTGAGTGGCTGCATCTGCATGTAAATCTGCTCTAGTACAATGAACTGAATGTGAATCATCTGCAACTTTATCTTCTTTCTTCTGATGAGAGTCCTTCACAATGTTCTGAACAGAAACAGGTTCAGAATGGTGACTCTTTTGCTGAAGTTCTTCTTGTTGGAGCTGAGATTCCAACTGCAAAAACTCAATCTTTTCATGTGCATCTAGCAAACAACTCTGAATGTTACATAGAGCATCCTTGCTCATTTTTATCATATCATGAACATTTGAATGAATGAGGTTATTCAACAACACTAATACCTCATTGATTTTGGCCATTTTCAACAAATTAGGTTCAAAACAAATGAAAGGGTGTTGGCTTCAACCGAAAATGCACCCGTTTACAATGTCATGCAACAAGAAATACAAATGACTCAAGAAATTCTCAAAGTACAAAGTGTGCTCCTCAAATGATGGAGGGCAATCAACAATCCAACAACTCAAATTTTCTGATTCCAACTATGAATGAAGAGGCAAATTCACTCACAATGTGAGTTCAATACAAAATCTCTGCAAAATATTTGAATGTGCAGCAAAAACAACTTGTGCAAGAGGCCTTTAAAGCAGCTGAATTCTCTTCTTCAAATCGCTGTTTCAAACTTGTCTTCTCATGTAAAATTCTTCAAAAAAATACCCTTATGTCAATGCCACAAATCATAGAATGTAAATCTGCAATGTATTCAATCCATCTTCTTCATATGCCATTCCTCTTTTTCTGTTGTCCATGTCTTCTTTTCTTCAATGTCCTTCCCCTCTCTCTCTGCTGTTTTTTTTTTTTTTCTTAATTAATTAAAAATTAATTAAAAATGGGAATGGATGGAAAGTAAATAGGAGGGGGAATTTAAAAAATGAGGGTGGGAAATTATTTAAAAATATGGGATTTTAGAAATATGAGAATTTTTAAAAAAAGTCGAATTTAAAATGGAGGCGGTATTGTAAATGGAAGGCGGATTTTACAATGGAAAGGGGCGGTATTAATATATGAGAAGGCGGTATTAATATATGAGGGGGGGTTGTAAAAACTGATTTTGAAGGAGGGGGAATCGTATTGTAAGGGAAGGGGAGAATTTGAATGGGCGGTATATTATTGGAAAGAGTGGTATTTTAAAAAAATGAGAGAGCGGTATATTGTTGGAAAGGGCGGTATTTAGAATGGAGGGTAAGTAAAATTTAAAAATCGAATTGATAAGGGAGGTGCTGGAAGGTGAGGCGGGGAGGGAAGGCTCGAGGTGAGAGCGCGCTGGAGCAGGGGCAAGCGCTGCGTATGTTGAACTGTGTATGGAGCAGGGCTAAGCGCTGGAGCAATTGTGGAAGCAGGTGCAGGGTTGGGGGGCCGAAAGGCCGTGGAGAGTCGACTGTAAGGGATGTATGGAAGCCGTAGCAGAGGGAGAGCGTAGGGAAGGGAAGGGAGTAGGAGGGGCGAGGTCGTGGGTGAAGGATTGGGTCTATGCAGTGAGATGCAGGAGATGGGTGGGAGCAGACCCCGTGGCAAAGCAATGGAGTGATAAGGGGAAGCGTTGTGAAGTCGAGAGGAGGTGGGAAGTGTTTGAGAGGGAGTCGAGATTTATGCAGAGGGCAGCGTGAGTTAAGAGAGAGCGTTTGCAGGTGCGTTAAACCGTATAGTGTGGGGTTGGGAACGCGTTAACGCAGAGTGCAGAGAGGAGGGGGGGCGTAGCCAGGTAGGGGATAGTTGTGATGTAGAGTGAGGGAGTAGGGAGGTCTGCGTAGGGAGAGAGTGAGGGTCGAGCTGTAGGGGCGTAGTTTGGGAGGTGATGAGATTTGGAAGGGAGCGCTGGTGAAATAGAGAAAGGGCGCATGGATTTTTTTTTTATTTTTTTTAATTTTTATTTTTAATTTTTTTAATTTTTTTTATCAAAACAACAGAGAGCAGGAGCAAAAATTGGACAGCAGAGAATTGGACTTTGCAGAATTCTTCCAGATATACAGCAGAATTGGAAAAAACGCAGAAATGAGGGCAACAATAGAATTTTTCCAGCAGCAGAGAAACCCAGAATTGCAGAATTTTCTAGATTATTTCAACAGTAAAACCCAGAAATCTTTCTCAGGAAATGTGGCATAATTTCTCCAGTAAAAAACTCACAAATTTTCTAATAAAAGCCAGAAACTTCTTCAGAAATCAACTTTAAACAATTTTCAGCAGCTCTTTCAAAATGATGCAGATTTTAATGCAGACATTGCAGGAAAACATTAGAATGAAAACCTTCAGATGGGCAGTGCTGCCTTTCTTCAAAACCACTGCTGTTGTTCTTCAAAACAAATTCTGAATGCTGCTCTTTCTTCTGAACGCTGCTCCTTCTCCAAAACCACTTTTTGAATGTGGCAAAGAGACTGCTACAAACACTTGAGTGCTGCAAAAAACCAACAATTTTTTCAGATATGCATAGGCCATAAACACAAATGGCTCACTCAAAGTGGAGCAGGGCCAGAAATCGCCCGCTCTGATACCATGTTAAACACCATGTTGAAGCACACACATGGTGTATGAGGAAGATGAACACACACACAAGAGACTCAACACAATGAAGGATAAGCGTGAGGCTTTCTTATTTTCCATTATACAAAGATGTACATTTATAGTACAATGGTGTGACTCTTGGTTTCACATTCCAAGGTCACTTGGACTCCATTGTGACTTTTTGCATTCCACACCTACCCATGGAGGATTAGGTGTTCCAACATGATTAATCCTCCTCTGAGTGTCATTTGGCTCAACCTGCAATTCCTGAATTATCTTCATAATTGGAACTCCCAAAGATGGAAAAAGAGCATCCATCCCATAAACCAATTGGTATGGTGACATTCCAATTGGCTTCTTTGTAGTAAGTCTATCATCCCAAAGTGCCTTAATTAACTTCTTGTGCCATGAATTTTTGTTGTCTTCTAACAAATTTTTTATGATGTTGACCAAAATCTTATTTGAGGATTCAACTAACCCATTACCCTGAGTGTAACAAGCAGTTGAATGTCTCACAGTAACATGGTATTTACTACAGAAATCTATCATTTTCTTGGATTTAAAGGCTATAATATTATCAGTAATGAGCTTTCTTGGACATCCAAATCTAGAGAGGATATTGGTTTCTAGAAATTTAATGATAACAACATCAGTGGAAAACTGGAAGGTGTGGCTTCAATCCATTTAGTAAAGTAATCAGTGGCTGTGAGAATCCCTTTGTGTTGGGAAGAGGATGGTGGATGGATTTCTCCAATGAAATCCAATCTCCATTGTTGGAAATGACTTTCAGTGGATATGGGTTTTAAAGGTAGGGGTAATAGTTTTCTTTTTACCTCAAATATTTCACATTTGTGGAAAAATGTTACTTTCTTATGGACATCAGGGAAAATGGTAGGCTAGTAGAAACCAGCTCTAAGGATCTTGTTAGCAGTGGTTTTCCAGTATAGATGTCCACCGCAATCACCTTCATGGAATTCCTGTATGGTTCTTTCTGCATCATTCTTCAATAGACACTTTAGTAAAATACCACAATCATATTTCCAATATAAAACATTATCCATGATGCAAAATTTCATTGGTTTTAACTTTAAAAATCTAGCCATTGTTTTTGTTAATCAAGAGGAGCATTTAAATTGAATAAAACAAATATGAGGTCTGCATACCAGGGTGAGGTCAAAAAAGCCTCATCAATTTGTGGAGTCTCATGCTTCTCTTGATCATCTAATGCAACAACAAATTTGATATCCAATGCATGAAAGTTAGACTCATGCATCAATTTGGCTAGTCCTTGTCCTTTTATAAGCTTAGTGGGTTTGATTTCTATCTCATACTCAAGAATGATAGCAATCCATTTACCTCTTTTACCATCTGGTCCATTCTGAGTTAAAATATCCTTAACCACTGAATTTGGTACATAAACAATTATATGGAAATGTAGGATATACACTTTGAAAACTTTGGTTGATTTTATTAATGCAAAGGCTTGTTTTTCCATTATGATATATTTCAATGTAGCATACCTTAAAGCCTTACTAAAGAATGCAATGGCCTGTTCAAATCCTTCATTGTTTTTTCTGTAAAAGAACAAATGCAACAATATGTTCAGATGCAAAAGAAAAGATTATAAAATCTTTAGTGAAATATGGACTAATCAGGACTGGTGCTTTTGTCAATGCTTGCTTAACTTGATCAAATGATTGTCTAGCTTCAATGTTCCATTTTATTTCTGAATCCCTTTTCAGCATATTTTTTTATATTTTTGAGAATTCTGCAAAGTTGGGAATGAATCTTCTTACGAAATTTATCTTGCCAATAAATGATTGAATCTCCTTAATGTTTCTAGGATGATTGATGTTACTCCATTTTTTGGTCATCTAACCCATTGTTATTAGATGGACCCAAGTACACCATGTAAGACCAATTTTACCCTAAGTGAAATCGCATTCACTATGAAAAATAACTCAAGAACCACCTTTATTAAGTTGTTTATGGTCTATACAAAGGAACCCCATGAGGAAATATTAAATAAATCTATATTTGCTTGATTTTTCTCAAGGAATAATTAGTTAAACAAAAGTTTAATTAATATTCCTAGTTATATTTAAACCCAAAACAAGGAAATTAATTAGATAAATCATTATTTATCTTATTATTTTTCTAAGAATAATTATTTAAACCTTATTTAAATAATATTCTTTGTTAAATATGACTAAATCACCTTTAAATAATTAAATAAATCATTATTTATTTGATTATTACTCAACCACATCCTTAAAATGATAAATAAATCATTTATTTCTTTATTATTTACAAATAAAGGGATTTGACCCAAGTCAAATTCCTTTTCCCTCCAACAAACATAATAAAATATTCCATAAAAGTTGGATCTTGATTTGGTTAATAATATTTTAATTATGCACCAATATCTAGACTAACTCAATATTTTGTTATAAATAGAGGGGTTTTTCCATTCATTTAACACCTTTGTTGCCTAAAGATCACTCTGGATCTATACTTTTGATCTGACTATTGATCCACCATCATAGTCATATTTTGCTACCATTTTTGTCTGGGTTTTCTACACCATCAAGAGAGAAGTTTTAGATCTGAAGTGTCGAGGAATTAAAAGAACCCATCCCTTTGAGGAGAACTGGTAACACCCTTCTGTGTTTTCCTCCTAGGTGCCCATAATACAAAAAATTATTCAACATATTCTTGTCTTGTCTATTGGATGCATGGAGTAAATCTTGTTTTTTCTACTGTTTAATGTCTTCTAATGCATAGATCTAGATTTTTTCAGCATTTATCTTGATCACCTAACTATAGATCTGAAGATATTGACAACCATCTTTGCTGTTAGGGCTATTGTTATGCACAGCTAAAGTGGTAATTTTTCGTACGCTTGGAATTAAGATTCATACTAACAACTGGTGACTCCACACATGTTTACGATTACGACCGCTGTCGTTTTTCTGATCCTTGCATATCCAGTTGCTTCAAACCCTAGGATTTCTCTTCAGCCCCTTGTTATTTCTTTTCTTGATGTTGTTTTAAACCTTTAAAACCCTAAAACGATTAAAATTCTAACTTCCGCGTGTTTTCAGATCTATTGCGCAGGAGACAGACATAAGCCGCAGCTGAGACGACAATTTTTTCTGAAATCTGCCGCCGAGAGTGCTGGAAGTGCAAGATGCACTTTTCAGCCCAAAACCTGTTACCTGGACCCTTAGGGCGCACCTTATAGCCCAAAAAGTGTGACCTCTGCTGAAAACAGGTCAAAAACTGCGACCTGGACTTTTTGCTGGAATTTTTCTGAAAGTTTTATGGGTTTGTCTGAGCCTCTGTTCAGGGTTGTCTGACCTCCATCTCCACCCATTTTGGACCTGTACTTGTTCTATTTTGCTCAAATAAGTGGGAACCTAGCCCTCTAGGGCTTTAGTACCCTCCACTTCTTGTGGAAGAGTGTTTGCTGTTGCAGGTTGTCTGAAATTTCAGAGTCTTCAACCATTTTTTCAGATCTGATACCTCACCTTCAGAATCGCTTCAGATCAGCTTGCTATCCATCCAAAACACCTCATTTAGCTTTCTTTAGGTTTTCCTCTAGGGTTCACTCTGCTTCCCTCCTGGAGATAACCTTTCGCCACCTCTTTTTACAACAATTTTTCCTTTGATCTGTTGCTGTTTCTGCACCACTTTCTAGAAGATTTTGTCCTTTAGATCCCTGTCCCTTCTGTCCTTAGATCTATTGGCCGTTTTAGTGTGTTTTGATTAGTTTTTTCACTCACCTATAGACTATTTGTTGAGAGGCCCGCCTCCTTGGGTTTAGATTATTGCATTATTAACTGTTTATTCTCTATTTTTGTAGGCTTATATACTGTCATTTGCAGGTTTATTTGGAGCTATACAACACACTTTTTCTTTTTCTCTACAAACATCTGGGTTTAAAAATTAAAATTTACACACTTCACACACACACCCTAAGCGAAAAAGGGCTTGGTTAAAACCGCCAAGAAAAGACTCTAAAACATTGAAATCAATTGATCCTGCACGTCTCTGCCCTTGTTTCGACATTGTAATCGGTTAATCTTGCACCTCCTTGCCCTTGTCGGTCTCTTTTTCCTTTGTGCCGTGTTTGTGTCGTCATCATTGTGCCACCAAGGCGTTCATCCCGGAGACTTCTTGGCCTTCATCCTTAGTTTCCGATAGGAAGACTTACTCCTCCACATAGGATTTGAGTTAGTCCTCCACTGAGTCCGCACATCGACTCTTCTTCTGGTCCTTTGGGTTCTCCTTCTCGTTCTGCGTTCGGTTCTCCCGCTGTCACCTTCACCATGTCTGGTGTAGGACCTAATGCTGGTGGTAACCCCAGCCCTCATGCCGGGAATACCACTAGTGGGACCACAACGGACACTACCCCGGCTGCGCCCTTGCTCCCTTTCATGGTAGGCCTCAGCCTCCCTGATTTCGACTAGTTGATAAACGACCCTATACACCATGACGCTAGTTGGCCTACTATGTCGACAAAGCTCCCTTCCGACATCCCAAAGTTTAAAGGCCTTGCTGGAGAAGATCCTACAAATCATGTTAGATCTTTCCACATGTGGTGTTCGTCTAACTCCATTAAGGATGACTCTGTCCATCTTCGGTTGTTCCAACGTACGCTTACAGGTGAAGCTTCTAAGTGGTATGTTGATCATGCCCCTTCCTCTCATACCACCTTTGCGACTATTGCCCGAGCTTTCCTGTCTTACTTCCAGCTTCCCCTTCGTTATGACACTGGTACAAAACTCTTGACTTCTTTCCGTCAATCGTTTGCGACCCTCCTTTCCGATCATGTCCAGGAATGGCGGAGAAGAAAGAGCTTATGTCGAGCTCCTACCTTCGAAGACTGTGTCTACATGGACTGGTTCCTTAGATCTCTTTTGCCACCTATCGGAAAATATGTCGCATCGCACTTTCCTCAAACCGAAGAAGCTGCTCTCCAAATTGCGTTAAAATATGACCTGATCTATGCTCAGTGGGGTTATGTTTATACCGTTCTACCTGATCTTCCCAGACCCGGTGGTGCCAACATACCGGGGGCATCTCACGCCACCGACGATATCGTTGGAGCTCTCTCTAATCCGTATTCTCAACCTCCCATGGGCTATGGTTTTCCTCAGGGGGGGCCAATACCTCCTGCACTTTTCCCCCTCCCAGTAGCACATATCCAGGATATGGCATGCCTCCTCTTTTTTCCCAACCTCCTGTTTACCACACTGTTACCCAACCTTCTTATTATCCGTATCCACAGCCTGGTGCTCCAGCTCCTCCAACATTAGCACCTCCTCCTCCCTTGCCTTATCAACCCCCGCAACAATAGCCACCGCCCCCTCATGGGTACGTGTATGCATAGCAGGGCGCGACTAATCCTCCTCCCTCCAAAAAGAAGAGGAAAGGCACTCAAAATCAGTCTGCTCCTAGAAATCCTGGACCTAATTAAGGTAATGCTCCTAACACTACGAACCAGCAACAGGGCACTCAGCCCAAGCAGGACAGGCCTGTTCACATGAACAAGCCCTGTTCTTGTTGTGGTGTTTATGGTCATTACACGCATGATTGTCCTCTTTTTCCACAAATGCGGTAGCTGTGGGAGTTTCAAGCAACTCTTAGAGGACAACAAGCCGTCCCTTCCGTTCCTCCCAGTCCTGCACCTAGTCAATCGGCTGTGCTTACCGATCCTTTCCCTCAATAAGGATTTGTGGCTACCCAACCACCTGAAGGTCAGGTGGCCACTCCACCTCTTCCATTTGGTACTTCCGATTACCAGATTCTCATGATGAACTCTGTTCCCAGCTCATCGAATGTTTGCATGATGCAATCGTCTCGGGCTGATCTCAAGCGGCCCGCCTCGGCTAGTCAGTAGTCTCCTAGCCCTCTGCAGCCTACTCCTAACCCTTCGATTCAACCTTCATGACCTCCTCCTCCTGACCCTTCAGCTGGTATCCATGAGCCTCTATTCCCTCTTGGAATAGTTCCCCCAGGCCTTAACCATTTAGGAATCGTCCCGCCTGGCCATTACCCCTCCGGTCAGATACCGTTCATAGCCCACCCACCAGGATTTTATACGGTACTTGTCATGGCCACCCTCTCCCTCCCTAACCTGACCATTGGGATTCCCATCTGGTACCTTGATTCTCCAGCTGCTACCCCGCCTGGTCAGCCCAAACCTTATCTTGCTTTGACCCCAGTTCAACTGGTCCCCATGACTCCTCCTGCTGCAACAGTGCATCGGCCACCTCAACAGGAACCACCTTCTGTTGCAACCGTTTTGGGTAGGAAGGGCAAAGCTTGCATGGGGGCAACCAAACACAAGGCCACTCTGAAAAATCCTGCCCCTCCTCGGCCATGTAAACACACTATCCAGTGTGATTTATGTGATATTGTTGGTCATGCCACCCATACTTGTCCAGAGATGCTTCACCTTAAGTCCATGGTCAATGTGACGTTTTCAGAGCCTGATATCCCTGAGGTTTATGTCACTATACCCGATTCAATCCCGAAACTAAGAACTTTGCGCACCAATCACCCCTGTGCTTTGTGCAACTTCCATGGCCATTACACTCACCTCTGCCCTGCCTTGAAGAGTATCGCTCCTCCTTGGAAGCCTTCCGCCAAACCAAGGCCAAGCATGGCAAGTTCACCTCTCACTTGTTTGCAAATATTGCTCTAGCAGAACTAGAGGATCGGCCTGCTCCCATTGACATTCCACCTCCTGATGTCAAGATGATGGAGCCTGCGGCCCACATTTTCTACCTATCATCATCCATGAGACCCTCGGTAGAAGTACCCTTGGAGGCTTCCCCTGACATGTCGCCTGACCTCCCTTCAGCGATCACCTTGGGCTCAACTTTGGTAGATCCTTTATATGCTTACTCTTCTGTCACCCCCCATGACGTTGCGCATGTGAGTCTCTCTTCACATGATAATGAGTTATGCAGTTCTACCACGTCAAGAGGTCTCTCTTCCTCCAGTCACCCCATCTTTCATTACGATGAAGACATTATGGAAGCTATGACCATACCTGAATTTCCGTGGGAAAATATGCACCACCGCGCATACTTCCTCCCACAGCAGTCCCATGACCAATATGCTGTGGAAACTAAAGACTTCATTCCTGATGAGGTCGATTGGTTTAGAAATCCCATCCCTGCACTTGATGCTTTTGAAGAAGGAAATATGGCCAATATCTCTCCTACCATTAAAATTGACATTTCTGACAAACCAGGGATAGAAGAAAATATCACCTTGGGCACCAATTGCACCCCAGAAGAAGTTGAGGCTTACACCAAGCTATTCAAAGAATTCCATGATATTTTCGCCTGGTATTATTCAGAAATGCTCGAACTTGATCCTGCCATTGTTGAACACCATATCAATACATGGCCTGATGCCAATCCTGTCCGTCAAAAGATGAGACCCATTAATCCTTCCCGAAGAGAAGCTGTCAAAGCCGAAATCAATAAGCTCAAACAGGCTGGCTTTATCTATCCCATTGAATACACCACTTGGGTGTCTAACCCGGTTCCCGTTCTCAAGAAATAAGGCACCATTCGTGTCTGCATTGACTTTTGCGATCTGAACAAAGCTTGTCCCAAAGACAACTTCCCGACACCATTCATTGACCAAATCATTGATGAGTGTGCAGGGCACGAGATTCTATCCTTTATGGATGGTTTCTCTGGGTACAACCAAATTGTTATCCATCGTGCTGATCAACTCAAAACTGCGTTCATTAGTCCATGGGGAACCTTTGCCTATCGAGTCATGCCATTCGGTCTTAAAAACGTAGGAGCCACTTTTCAGCGGGCTATGTCTTACTGTTTTCATGACCTGGCTCATATTATCCTTGCTTATTTAGACGACCTTACTTCACGTTCTAAACATTGGGCGCAACACCTCCACGATCTGTGTATCGTCTTTCTCCGATGTCGCAAGTATAATATCTGCTTTAACCTGCTGAAGTGTGTCTTCTGTGTGCCCGCCGACCGTCTTCTAGGCTTCATTATGTCTAAATATGGTATCACTTTTGACCCATTAAAAGTTCAAGCCATCCTTGAGCTTCCTATCCCCCACACTTTACGCCAGTTACAAAGCCTCCAAGGCAAAGCTAATTTCCTTTGCCGGTTCGTACCTGACTATGCCACCACCACGCATGGGTTCCTTAGACTTCTCCGCTCTAATATCCCTTTTATATGGGATGCCTATGCTCAAAAGTCTTTTGATGCCATGAAGCATGCTCTCACATCCGCCTCCTTGATTTGTCCCCCTGACTTTGATAGGGATTTCATCCTGTATATCTCCGCTTCCACCCACTCGGTCACTGGAGTCCTTATTCAGGAAGATGACAACGGAATCGAGCATGTTATCTATTATGTCAGTAAGAACCTGGTAGGGCCTCCTGTATCCTACTCACACGAAGAGAAATTAGCACTGGATGTCGTGTTCTCGGTCCAGAAACTTTGTCATTACATCCTCATGCGTTCCACCAAGGTCGTGACTAATTCCAACCCTATGGCCTTCTTAGTGAGTCGTCGAATCATCAGTGGGAAGTACGCCCGTTGGATCGTGATCCTCCAGGAATTCAATCCTGAATTTGTCACACCAAAAAGTAAGAAAGGTTTAGCCCTCGCTGAACTCATTTTCGAACTACCTACAGGTACGTAGGATCCTCTAGTTAATGATAATTTCCCCGATGAACACTTAATTTCCATTACGACCGATGACCCCTGGTATGGGGACATCCTCACTTATTTGCGAACTCAAAATTTTTCCCTCCATCTTGACCGTGATGCTCGACAACGTATCCGACACCAGGCCCCCCGCTACCTTCTTATCGGTGACGACCTTTATCGTCGTGGTGTAGATTCTGTCTTTCGTCGTTGTCTCACACACGCTGAAGCTGAACAAGTCCTCAATGCCTGTCACAGCGGCGCTTGCGGTGGCCACCTCTCCGGTCTGGCCACTACCCAGAAAATCATGCGCACTGGGTACTTTTGGCCTTCTCTCTTTGGTGATTGCATTGAGGCAGTCAAACACTGTCCCAATTGTCAACATTTTGCCCCTAAGGGGCGAGCCCCTCCAGGTCTCCTCCATCCTGTCATCTTAGCTGCTCCCTTCTATAAGTGGGCCATAGACTTTATGGAGTGTCGACCATCATCGGCTGGTAAACATAAGTATATCATTGTGGAAGTTGACTATTTCACCAAATGGGCTGAGGCCATGCCAACGTTTAACAACACGGCAACTACCGCAACCCTCTTTTTCTTCAACCACGTAATCGCTCGTTTCGGAGTTCCGAAACAATTGGTCTCTGACCATGGCCAAAATTTTGAAGATGAGATATGGCGTGAGCTATCCTCACTGTTGGGCTTTGAGCACCAATATTCCTCCTCTTATTACCCCAAAGTTAATGGCCAAGTTGAAGCAATCAATAAAATTCTTAAAACTGTGCTTCAACGGATGGTGGATAAGCACAAAACCAACTGGCACCTTATTCTCTTCCCTGCTTTGTGGGCCTATCGAACTTCTGTTAAAACCGCCACCAGGTTTACTCCTTTCGACCTCGTTTTTGGAGAAGAGGCAGTCTTACCGATCGAGTGTGAAATCCCTTCCCTTCATCTAGCCGTCAAACTTCTCCCTGACACTCAACCTTTATAACAATGACTTATCATGCTTGAGCACGCTTCCGAAGACTGTCATGTTGCATTGCAAACCCTTGAGGCGGCTAAGAAACGCACCAAAGCTCAATATGACCGACAATTCCACCCACGTAATTTTCACGAAGGCGATCTTGTTTTGGTGTATGACCAAGCCCATGATGTACTTGGTCATGGGAAGTTTGACTCATTATGGCTAGGACCTTACATCATCAGTAAGGATCTAGGTCGGGGAGCATATCTATTAGAGGACTTCGAAGGCCATCCCCTTCCTAATCCTCGCAATGCACCCTATCTGAAGAAATATTACCCATAGCATTCCCTTCTGGGAAGGCACGTTTTATTTTATTTAGGTAGCCAACTCATGCTTTTTGTGATTTGATACTCCACCAAGACACATGTTGTCCAAGAAGCATCACTTCACCCCTCCTCAAAATCGAATTTATTCACTTGCAACAATCGTACTGGGGGCACCACTTTGTCTCCATACTTGTCCACGCTCGTGTTGACTTTCATCATGAGTTACCATCTTGTACTCATGTTTTTATGGTTCCCATTGGACCTTTTTCTGTGTGGCAGCACCATCGAGTCACCCTTGTTTAGAGCATCTGAGTTGAGTCATCATTGCATTCATGGAGTCTATCCCGAGTCCCTTTGCATCCCGCTATAGTCCTCCATCCTTCATTGCTTGGTCCCTCTCTCGTGTCGCACATTATTGCCTTCAGTCCCACTGTCCCCTATCCCTTATGATGTTGTGTCAGTGATTGCCAGGAGATTCATGCCATTTATGCTCTAACAAGGGAATTCGTCCGTTCGCTACTTAGTACCCTCCATTTTATCATCATCATTGGTGTCAGTCTGTCAGTCACTCTACTATTTTCTCTCGTGCCTTAGTTGAGAATCCCTTATTGCCTCACCTATGGCGGACCTCCTTCTGTCGACATCAGCTCATTCATTCCAGAAGGCAAGTCTAGAGGGCAGTTTACCTTGGTTCTAGCTTCCACTTTTGTTCGGTGCCTCGGATCAGGCAAAGGGACTCCTTATTTCCCTTTGAATTGATTGTTTCTCCACTCTAGCTCCTTTCAGCATGATCGAGATCCGTATACTTGATGGTTCAGTGATGCAGTAGCTGATATCAGTGATTCTCGGGTGTGTGTGATATGTCACAGCCCTCATGAGGGGGTGGCCCTACAGGTAGCCCCCCACATACCCGGATGACTTCTTCATTTCAGCCTTCAATGAAGCTCCATAGATTTGATGATGCTGGCCTTAGTTGCTTGCAGCGCCTTCTTGATTGCATATATCAATCAGATTTTCAGAGCCCTTTACTGTTTACAGGGGCATTTGGGTTGTATTTATATCTCATGTACTCAGATATTATTGTACAAGTCCTGGCTGTTATCCCAGACACAATATGTATGTGGAATTTATTATCATGTTATTTATCTGGCTCATGTTTATGCCAGCATATGCTATATTGTTTCATTCCGTGGTTTTTCGGACGCCTCATTGTTTGTACTTTGCCTCGGTGGGCATAGGTATGCCTCCCCCGCCGTCTATAACATAGGTACTCACTCATCAAAGAGACTTGTCGCACCTGTAAGTCTCGCCTCCTCAGGGTCTAGTTCTTTCAGCGCTTTGGTCTACCTTATACTCCTCTCTCTTTGACTTCCCCTTCGACGTCTAGTGATTGAGTTCTTATAATGTACTTCGGCCATATGATTAGCTCCTAACGCTCGCACGCCGGGGGGACAATCTGTTACACCATTTTTTGGTCATCTAACCCATTGTTATTAGATGGACCCAAGTACACCATGTAAGACCAATTTTATCCTAAGTAAAATCGCATTTACTATGAAAAATAACTTAGTAAACCACTTTTATTAAGTTGTTTATGGTCTAAACAGCAAACCCCATGAGGAAATATTAAATAAATCTATATTTGTTTGATTTTCCTCAAGGAATAGTTAGTTAAACAACGGTTTAATTAATATTCCTGGTTATATTTAACCCAAAACAAGGAAATTAATTAGATAAATCATTATTTATCTTATTATTTTCTAAGAATTATTATTTAAACTTTATTTAAATAATATTCTTTGTTAAATATGACTAAATCACCTTTAAATAATTAAATAAATCATTATTTATTTGATTATTACTCAACCACATCCTTAAAATGATAAATAAATCATTCATTTATTTATTATTTACAAATAAAGGGAATTGACCCAAGCCAAATTCCTTTTCCCTCCAACAAATATAATAAAATATTCAATTAAAGTTGGATCTTGATTTGGTTAATAATATTTTAATTATGCACCAATATCTAGACTAACTCAATATTTTTTTATAAACAGAAGGGGTTTTCCATTCATTTACCACCTTTTATTGCTTAAAGTTCACTTTGGATCTATACTTTGGTCTGACTATTGATCCACTATCATAGTCATATTTTGCTACCATTTTTGTTTGGGTTTTCTACACCATTAAGAGAGAAGTTTTAGATCTGAAGCGATGAAGAATTACAAAAACCCATCCCATTGATGAGAACTGGTAACACCCTTCTGTGTTTTCCTCCTAGGTGCCCATAATACAAAAAAATATTCAACATATTCTTGTCTTGTCTATTGGATGCATGGAGTAAATCTTGTTTTTTCTACTGTTTAATGTCTTCTAATGCATAGATCTAGATTTTTGTAGCATTTATCTTGATCCCCTAACTGTAGATCTGAAGATATTGACAACCATATTTGCTGTTAGGGATGTTGTTATGCACAACTAAAGTGGTCTTTTTTTGTATGCTTGGAATTAAGATTCATACTAACAACTGATTTTCAATATAGCGTCAATTATACTGGGATCAATCCTAATACCATCTGTAGAAATGATATGACCTATAAGTTTTCCTTCTTCAAAGCCAAAAAGTGTTTTCTTAGGATTTAATGAAATTCCAAACCTTTTACATTTTTCAAACACTCTTCTCAGATGTAACAAATGTTCCTCATCAGTTTTTGAATAGATAATAATATCATCTAGATAGATCACAATAAACCTGCCAATTTTATCAGTAAAGGCAATATCCATTGCTCTTTGAAATGTGGCTCCAACATTCATTAATCCAAAGGGCATTTTCACATACATGAAGGTACCCCATGGAGTAGTGAAGGCTGTTTTATCCTAATCATCAGGATGAACTAAGACTTGGTTGTAGCCTAAGAAACCATCTAATAAAGAAATCCTACTAGATCCAACTACTTTCTGTAATATGTGATCCATTTTTGGCAAAGGTTAGCCGTATTTTAAGGAGAGCTTATTAAGATTTCTGAAATCTATGCATAATCTGATTTCTCCTATTTTCTTCCTAGTTGGCACTATGTTGGACACCCATTTAAAGTACCTAAGAGGAACTATGATTTTAGCATCATACATCTTTTTAATTTCTTTCTTAATGAGAGGCACCATAACTCGATTTATTCTTCAAAGTTTCTACTTAAATGGTTTCTGATCCTATTTAATTGGGATTTTATGTTGTATAATACTAGTATCATAATTATTTGAGGTCTTCATAGCTCCAAGCAAATATATCAATGAATTATTTGAATAAAGCAATGTATTTATTTATTTATTTTATTATTATTATTTTTTTTCAGCAGTTGGCAGTGATTTGGACATTTTTATCATTTTAGGATCTTTTTCACTGCCTATATCACACTCTTCTACATCTTTCCCAGTGGGATCAATCTTAGGCTTCTTTTCTACATCATTGAAATCAAATAATTTTTCTAATGGAACTAAACCTCTAGGTAAAACATTATCCTTTCACTGAAGTATTTCAGACTCTTCTTTCTCTAGATCTATTTCAAGCAATTCTAATTTATTTACAACTTTATCTACATGAATATTTACATATGAGCTATCTAAATGTTTTTCTACATTAGAATGTATAACTATTTGATCTTTTAATTCACACTCTAAATCTATACTATCTTTTTCATATTCATCCTTAGACCACCAAAAGTTTTAAATTTGTTTTTCATTTCCAAACACTTGCCAATACCTCATATTTTCTGGTACAAATGGTCGATGTTTTACTTCCACTATATAGTGTCTATTGGGGTGAGGCATTTTACAGGTGCTGGCTAAAAAATCCATACCATTGGCAATGATATTCCGATTTCTAGGAATTGAAGCAAGATCATATTCCACAAAACTTTCTAGAAAACCAAGCACAACATTTCTGTATGCTCTCAATCTATGATGCTTTGCAGAGTATTCTCCTTTAATTTGTTTTATGATTAACTCATAATCTCCATGAATGCAAATTATTTTGGCACCCAATTTTTTCAACAATTTCAATCCTAATAGAAGTGCTTCATACTCAGCTATATTATTGGTACATTGGAAATTGATCTTATATGAATGACCTTTAGCATGATTGTTCCTGTGTTTGAAACCCACACTCCTGCTCCAGAACCCTCTTTGCTACAAGATCCATCAAAACTCATGTTCCAAAGAGGTTCGAGCTCAGTGTTTTGTTCCACTGTTTGTGTTTGGTTTTCATCTGTTTCACAAATACAATTTTCTGCATTGGTAACATGAGTATTGATATCTCCATCATTATAAAGAATGAAAGAGTCTAAATCTGAGTGGACATAATAAATAGGATAGCTATGTGGTTTATCCTGACTACTCACCATTAATTTCATCAAAGTTTCCCTATATAATCTCCTTTGTTGATCAAACACTGGTATGGTAGCAAAGGTCATGTCCATTTGTAGGGTCCCTTGTATTTTTTCTCCCCATGAGCGTGAAAACATCATGCCGTACTTAGAAGGTATATCTGCAACCACTATATCTATTACTAGAATTTTAGCTGGGATTTGAGCTAAAGTAGCACACAGATCTTTGATGAGACCTAGGCATCTTACTTTGCTCGAATCAAATGAATATAAATCTTTATAGGGTATAGTAATGTCAAGACCAAGTTTTTCCATAAGAGCTTTGGGCATTAAATTGTGCGAAGCATCTGAATCTAACATATCGTTATGGAGAATCTTATCATGAACATTTAGGCTAACATAGAATGGAGGAACACCTCCTTCTTGTGGTTTGCCATCAAATTCTGGACCAAATAAGGGTTTAGGTCAATTACCAATCAAATTAAAAGTGTTTATATTTTCCCCTATTTTTAAAGCCTTCATCCCTTGAGATATGTATAGATTTTTGTTCATTAACTCTGTTAGAGGAATGAGAATTTTTAGTTTTTCTAATCCTTTTTCAATGTTGAATGATGTTTGAATCTTACTTATGTTTAGAAAATCAGATTTATCAGGAATTTCTTTTGATACAGGTTCTTTTTGCTGACTGGTGTTTGGGATATCAGTTTGAGTAGTTTTGGAAGTATTATCAACTATTTTTTTGGTAGGAGTTTCTACTGTCTTTTTTCCAGAACTATCAACAGTTTTCTTTGCATAATTGTCTGTGATTTTTTTAACAATAGTATCAGAGGTTTTCCTAGCAGGACTCTCAAAATTATTTTTGTTGGGGGTATCTGAAGTTTTCTTACTCCTAAGGTTACATTGCCTATGGAATTCCATAATAGAATTTTCAAATCCTTGTTTGTAATCATCTGATTCTTCTGAATCAAGCTCAGTTTGGGAAAGTTGAAAAATCTCTTGTTATTCTTGAGTGAGAAAAATTGTTTCATCATCATTGATACCCATCAAATTTATTTGGTTATCTTCTACCTCTTCTACAATTTCCTCATCATCATCAACATAATTATCTTGAAATGGAGGTCTAATTTGTTGATCTGGTCCCCTCTGTTCTCTCTGTTTGATTTGGGGAGGAATTCTTCTAATATTTTGATTACGATTTTGAGGTGCAAGCTAGTTTTCTCTAGTAGCAGCCCTTTCTGTTAGATTGATCCTTTCCATAATTGTTTCTATTGTTCTGACTAATGAATATATTTTGGCATCAATAAAAGAAGTTGAGGTTTCTTCTTTCATAGTGACTCTTCTTTCAGTTCTTATCCTAGCCCTCTTTGCTAAAAAATTGGCTTCCACACTCACTGCATCCCTTTGCATTTCTTCTAATGTTGAGGAATTTCTCTCTCTCAACTGATAAGACATGTCTTCCTCAAAGCCACCTGGGAATTTTATTAATGCTAGACCTTGTGGTGGTTTAATGTTGGCAGGAATTGCATTGTATACACTATTGAATCTAGTGCAATAATCCTGAACACTTTCCCCAGGTGCCCTCCTAATGCTTTCATATTTTGATAGAATCTGAATAGGGTTCTGTTTAATTTCCCATCTATTAAGGAATGTTTGATGGAATGCAGGGAGATCATTGATGCTAGCAAGAGGCAAGGCTTTAAACTATTTCCTTACTTCTCCACTGAGAGTTTGTGCAAACAATCTCATTTTGACATTTTCCTCATCTACTTCCTTAAGGTCAAAACTATCATTCATCCTATCTACATGTTGAGTAGTGATAGGTACAATTCCATCAAACTGTGGAGTCTTAGTTTGATAGTCCTGAGGTATGTTTTCCAAACGACCTTGAAGAACAAGTGGAGCATATATGGCTGCAATTATAGGTATATGAGGATGAAAAATATGTGGGTTGATCAAAGGTGGTTTTGGGATGAAACATGTAGGTTGAATCAAAGGTGGAGGCTGAACTGAAGCTTGAGGTTTTTGTGAAGGTGAGGGTTGGATTGTGGGTGAGGATTGGGGAGAATATGGGGTTTGAGTTTCTTGATGAGAAATTACAATGGTAGTAGTGGAAACTACAAAAGGGGTAGGATTAGATGACCCAGGATGAACATATTGTAATGAGGTAGATGAAACTGCAAAAGAAGTCAGGGGAGAGAGTTCAACAGACTATTGGACATATGACTAATGAACAGAAAGATCAAGACTTGAAACTAAACCTTGCAATGTATCAAAATCATGAAGAATTTGAAGGTCAATATCAGGTTGGGTAGACTATACTTCAAAATAATGTCGCCTTAATGTGGCTTGGTCTACCATTGTTTCATCTACCCAGTTGGCTGACTTAGTTCTAAACAAACTATGTTCAAAAGGTAAATCAAATTCAATGTATTGTAGGGTCAACAAATATTTTGGGAGAGAATCTGCCCTATGGGGAGGACTGCTACTTCCTTGGCTCTCTGCTATACTTTTTCTTCTCAGCAGTTTTTTAGGATCATCAACAACAACTGCAGGCTTTGGATCCGGATGAGATCTAGTGTAAGATATTTTGGGAGCCATAATTAAAATCTAAGGCACAAACACATATTATTTACAAAAAATGAAAAGGAAACAATCTCTCAAAATATTCATACCATACACTTTTTTAGTCAAGGTTATGAATTCGAAGAAAATTACAATATTTTCAATTATCCCCAGTATGGTTGCCACTATATTATCGTTTTGCAATTTACGAGATTGTGAGAATAAACACAGAGAACAACATAAAAACCACTTTAGAAGCTGGGATCCTACAATTTCTTGATCTCTTATGTCTGAATGGATAGATTTTCAACTACCTTAGTTAACTGTTCAACACCATATACTATCTGTGTAGTCTGTGGAGTAGAGGTTGTAGCTATAGGAATGGATGTAAGAGGTACAACATCTAATGGAATCATAGACAATTTTGCATTTTGCTCTTTTTTTTTGATCATCTTCTCAATCTCAGTCTCCACCTGCCTTATTTGTGCATTTTGTTCCATGATGAGCTTCATCATGCCAGTCTTCTAGGTTTTTGTCTCCTCAATATCCTTGGTAAGGGGATCTTCATTGGTTGACAACTTCAACTGATTTCTCAATGTTGCTATGTCAACATTCTTCTTCTTGATTATTTCCTCTGCAACCTTCATGTTTGAAGGGTCATATCCCATCTTGACCACTAATATTCTAAGGATTTAATCCTTGTATCCTTACTAATAGAATAAATATTCTCCATTTCTAACCGTGACTAGATATTTGACAAGGAATCCTGCAATTTGGAAAGATTCATGGTAGTATTAGTTAGAGTTGAATAAATCATTTCAAATGTTTGTTTATGCATCTCCATTTGATCAATGGGATGAATATCCTTTATGTTGAATTCAAATGATGTCTTCCTGTAATTGGATGCTGACTTTGGTTGTGGAATTTGGGCCTCAAGGAAGGCCATCTGCATCCTACCCTTCTCTGAATCAAACAATGACAACAACCTGCTTTGAGAGCTGGAAGTATGCTTCCAAAATTGGGCATAGGTGTTGTTCTTAAGAATCGCATTCTTAAGCTTTATCTCCCTGAACCTGTCAAATACTGTCTTCTCCTTCTAACCTTGGACAACCTTAGTTGTTTGAATATCTTCTTGCTGGTCATGAGACACTGAAGAGGTTGTGGGAGAAGTAGTAGATTGGCCACCTACATGAGAGGAAGAAGGTGTCTCTTTAATCACCATAGAAATTTCTTTCTCTGAATTCTTATCTGTGTCAACCTTAGGATTTAGCTTTGTTCTCTTCCTGTACATTATCTTAAATTATTTTCCTGCACTATTAGTCACTGAGGGTGACTCTTCTTCTCTTTGCCTCTTAACTGCTTTTCTTGTGGGATAGGAGTATGTGATGTTTATGTAGATAACAACTGCTCCTCAGCTTCCTAAAATGTATTTTCAACCCGTACTGACTGGTTCATGTATCTTTCTATCTCAAGCCTCTAGGTATGAATGTAGGGAGTAGTTTTGTTTTCTACTCTCAGCCTGGAAATGATTCCCAGAGTGTTATAGGACCAAGTGAAACTCAAGCTGAAATTCATCTCTTTAAAAATCTTATCTTCTTCCTCTCCTGCTGACCTGCTATTGCAAATAAAGTTCCAATCTATGTCTTGATCTTGAATTGGGACTTCTTCTTGGCTGATACAAAGTGAATCTCATCTGCATTCAACATCTGTCTGATATACTCAAGAGAAAAAATCCTCATGGGGAGTAACTTTGGGAGCTTATAAGGTGCAAGCTCACATCCATAGACTCTGATCTCAGTGTAATTCTAGTACAAGTACCAGTCTCCTGTCTTAGCCTGATATGTCAAATGAAGTATCCTCTTAATGTCCTCACTTATCCTGGGTTCTGTTGTACTGCTTAGGACACTCATAGCTAGGTGAAAAAAATATTTGTAAGAGAATTCCTTTTTTTATTTCATCACTAAATATGTCCAGAAGATCACTGATTGCTGGTTGCCTTCTTCATCAAGCTTCTGCATGGAAAATTTGAACCTATCTGTCTGATAATATAAAAACATATATACCAAAATGGAAGAGTATTTAAACACTTCTTCAGTTTGAAACTTGAGAAATTTCTCATGAATGATGTTTTCCAGGAATTGGCTGAAATTGAAAGTAATTGATGGTTTGCTATCTATGGGAAAGATAGAAAGGAAGCCTAAAATGGGTTCATCTACCTAGTGATCAAAATAATAGCCAAGGATGTATGAAATTAATGTTATTATCTGTTTAGCTTGATCAGGGGAGATGGAGGAAGGGCATGGAGGGTTTTTCTTTGGAAATTGAGTGTTTTCAGGTAGAAATATGTCAATGATCTTGGCTCTTTTAGCAGAATCGAGCTTTTGGTAAAGTTCATTGAGTGCTTATAAGGAGAAAGTAGTTATATTTTCCACATAGGGAGCTTGCATCATCTAGTCAATTGACTAGGCAATGATGGTGAAAATGATTTCACCAGTAGGGGCAATGATAGCTCTTTGATTGGGAATGTAATAGGCTTGGAAATTTCTGATGAATTTAGGGGCATGGAAGGTGTGAGGGAAGATATAGTGTGGGATATTGTACTCCTAGAGTCCAATATTATATGATTTATCAAGATATTTATCCTGCGGCCAACAATATAGTTCAAAGAGTTCAAATTCTGACTGTGTTTAATTTATTTTAGAGTCCCTATCTGCTAGAGGAATGTGATCTAAGTCTATGGGAGGGTGTACCAAAGGATTGAAAGGATCCTCCTGGTTTTTCTTTTTAGGAGGCATAACTAATTCTGAAGAATTTGGCTGGAATTGGGATGAACAGTTTATCAGGAACGCGTAGCAGTTGTGTAATTTATTGAAGAAGAAAAGGAAGGTACTGTCACTTGGTTGCAGATTGATCAACTGGTAAAGCTGGGCGCAATGTAAAACCTGTAAAATAATTCGATTTGCAGAGAGAATATAACAGTAAAGGTTGAAAAGGATGGATTTGTAGGGTTTATATAGAAAAATCTTGTCTTCCGTTGTAAATGGCGCGAGTTCGTTGGATTAATGGTCATCCAATTTTAATTAAATGTTCAACGGATGAAACGCCCCGGGAAGCAATTTGATTGGCAATGGTTTAGCAACGTGGCATGATGGGAATGAAGGAGGTATTGGGTAGGGACGACAATAATTAGAATGTGGGGGAAGTGGTTTTTTTGGGGGGGGGGGTGTGAAGCACAGAGGCGAGGCCACGTGGTAGTGGGACTGGGTGGAGAAAGAACTTATTTCGGACTCCCCCAGGTGGTAAAGCTAGGTTGGAGAGGGGGGCCGAAATTTAATAAGGGCTGCTGATCGGTGGAGTGGGGAGATCGTATGGCAGACAACTGTGGGGTGTTTAACAACATGTGATAGGTCTTTTTGTTGGGTAGTGACTTTTTTTTTGGGTTGAAACTTAGGATAAAACCTGAATAAATATTATGTATTTCTTTATGCGCTCGGCACATAATGAACCTCAAAACTTACGATATAGCATTTTCTATCTATTTCAATGCCAAAACACTTCTACCTACCCTTTCACAATCACATTCTTTTTTTCTAAACTAACATTTTTTATTTCTTCTAGGGGTGCATTTAGACTAGAAAACCCATATATATATATATATATATATATATATATATATATATATATATATATATATATATATATATATATATATATATATATATATATATATATATATACATTTTTTTTTCTTTTAATGAAAAAATTATTGTATCCTATTACTTATTTATCCTATTGATTCAGATTAAACAGTTGAATCAATGTCATTTTCTACCTAACTATTGATTTACCAAGATTAGACTGTTTGGTAAATATTTATTCTCTAACCTAATTTAGAAAAAATCAAAATTGTTCAACCATGATTAAGCTGTATGGTTTAAACAAATAACTAGTGATTGTGGCATTTTAAACAAGCTGCACACAATCTTATTTCATTTGAAATAAATAAATCTATCTATCAATAGTGGCATTTGAATTTGAATCATTTTCACTGTGATTTTCTTTTGTTTTCTTTTGTGGGTTCCAATTTCATTTTTATTCTTTTTCATTTTTCTTTATTTTCTTATTTTTTCTCTTTATTCATTTCTTTTTAGATATACCCTCTTTTCATTTTCTTTTATACATATTTTTTGGAAATCATTTGCATATTGAAAATTATTTACAATATAATATTACTGAGATAAAATACTCAATCACCTTGAGATCTTATAAATGATAGGACCCTAACGCTATACACTCACATACGTGGAACGTGATTTCACCCACTAGATGCAACGCTAGGAAACAACGAAAACTCCTACGTTTAACGAAGTCGGAACACGTTTCTAGCCTAGACCTCTAAATGTTTGCATTAATGTTACAAATGATCCTTAGGTTGAGTCAATAAATTTACTGTTTATCTTTGATTAAGTTTCTTTTTTGGGGCTCACCTGAATGTCACCTAAATATCCTAAAATGAAAACTAGCATGAGGAAACTTGGAATCTTTCTCATTCAATGAAATTCTATCTAAGGAAGGGAAGAGACAAAGAGTATGCAATAAACAATTTTCAAAATGGAATCCCTTTCCAATGCAACTATTCCAATATCAATGCACACACAAAACTCTAAATTCAAATGAAAATATTATTCTTTTCGAGTCTCTTAATTTTCGTAAATGAGGAAAACTAAGATGCAAATTCAAATAAAATTTTCAGAATGAGGAATAATAAAACAATTCATCCAAGTAACCAATGATCAAACACAATCGAGTTGCAAACAAAATAATGATAAGAATAAAGGAAAATATTTTAAAAAGTCCTGATAAAAGGTGTCAAAACAAAAGAAAACCAAATGGAGGCTTCATAGGACCACAAGACACTCAAGACACAAGGAAGAGCAACTGGAAGCAATATGATCAAAAAGAAAATAAAAACAAGAGAAAATAAGTGCATGAATAGGGGCCAACGCATGTGCAGAAGAGGCACGAGTTCCTTGCAATGCACACACAAAGAGGGTTCTATAGAGGTGCAACTCTCTGTCCCTAGACCAGAGGGAGAGTTGGTCAAGAAAAAGAGAGTTTTGACACAAATTTTGCAATTGAGACTCAATGGAAGGTCTTCCTAGGCCTGTTATTTATTGACGATGATAGTGAAGATCAAAAGAAGAGGTCAAACAAATGCTAAGGATAAATAAATACCAAAGGAATACACCATTCCCCAGTATGGTTTCCATTTTGCTATATGAAATCTACAACTGGGAACATAAGTATCTTCCCTAGACTGGATGACTTAGCATAGAACAATAGAAAGAAAAAGAAGCCATTTTTTCCCTTAAAGTAAATGGATGATGGGATGAAGCCTACCTGTAATCCATCGTATGCTTCGCTCCTCTCTTGACTTGAATGCTCCAATCCTAGCTCCGATCACTATAATTAGAACCTACATAATCAAACAACACAAGCCAACAATCTATGATATATATGTAATGTCATCTAAATACTTCATTCAATGGATCAACATGACACAAAAATACATGAAATCATAACATCATATATAGGAAAACAAATAACTCTTTGCATTAATAGAAATGGAGTGAGTTACAACCAAAAATAGGTGTTGATCTTGCAAGAGAGCTCCTCCAAGTTGACTTGTCCTCCTTTTTCACAAAGTGAACCTCTAATCACCCTAATGCATGAAATGATAGTTCTTCACAACAACAACATGAGGGTAGAATCTATCTCCAAAATCCAACTCCTAGCTTGTGGATGACCACAAATATATAGGAGACGGAGGTAAGTTAGTTAGTTAGGCTTGAGATCCACTCTTGGTGGGAGGATGGAATCAAAGGATAAGGGATGTAAAATACAATGTAGAATAGGATAGAATATGAATGTTTTATCTGAGGTAAATAGTTGTAACAAATTTTGGAAGCTTATGGAAAAAGAGGCTTCCGAAATATCTCCCTTTTTCCCAAATTTCTAGAACCAACGCAGGTGAAAATGGGAGCAACATGTATGTGATCAACACATGCCACAATGGAGAAACCTGTAGGTGAACAATGTCCAGTAGGAGGCTCGGGATCATTGGCCCTAAAAATGATTGAAACAAGGTGTTTTCAGGCATAAACTCTGGGATATGAGAGTGTCATGCATAGGGATTTGTGCCATGATGATGTCAATGGGTAAAAGGATGTTGATTGATCTAGTTTGTAGGCCGACTGACCAGATGTGATAAAATGGCCTATAACATGCATCAAACTTTATAAAGAAAGGCTTGTGAGAAATAGTGTGTTGTTATAATGTGCAAATTCAAGGCAAGCTTCTATTCGCCTTTTGGAATTATAAACTACGTTTTTTTTTTCCATACGACTACGATATAAGTGTTGTAATCCTTTGTGATACTTTGTTATTAATAAAAGAATCAATTCCATCCATGGTATTTTGTTTTCATTGACTCTATGAGTTTAATTAGCTCGCCTACCAAGACTGTCAAAGGCTCACCTCTCTTGGGACAACTGAGATGAGTGTACTTGTATTTAGTTAGTTAATTTTTTTTTAAAAATTATTTCATGTACCAAGATCTAACTTACATTAACATAATACATGAATGCATGACCAAATTCTTATATAGTATTCAAAGAGTGTTTACTTAGCACGATTTATTAATTTCTTGAATCTCTGAGTTCGTATTCTCCACAGTGAGCATTTTTGCGTCTACGTTTCGGGTCTAGAACAAGACCCATCATCAGGACAAATTCTAATGATGATGGGTCTTGTTCTAGACCCGAAACGTAGACGCAAAAATGCTCACTGTGGAGATTCCAAACTCAGAAACTCAAAACTCACACCACAGAAACCTGAAATCTATTATTAATTTCTGATTAGAATGTCAGTTAGCACAACTAGATCTCATATATTAGAATATCTTTACATTTAGGTTATTTCATTGATATTTCAATGATGATTAATTTTTGCTACATTTTATTCTATTGCTCATTGGATAGTTGGGGTTTGTAGATATTAGTTTGTTTCTAGTTTTGTTTTTCTCTTGAACACATATCAAAGTAATTTCATTTTTTTTATTGTCAAAAAATCAATTCTTTGAGGAACTGATGAAACACTAAACATGAAAGACATGAATGTTTGATACAAAGGAGTGTCTTCCAATGTCTATTGTGATATTAGTTCATAGAGAGAGGTTTCAAGTATTATTGAAGATTTTTTTGAGTGTGAGGATTGAATGTGTGTGAACCTTGAGATAAGCCTTATTAGAGTCACACTTGCACAAAGATAGTGTCTCTAAATCCAAAGGTGCAGAGCCCACCATAATACTTGCTTTATCACACATACACTTATGCACATAAGTTTGTTGTTGTTGTACTTAAGCTGACACAATTCCATTTAGGTTCGTGGCTCTTATATAGGTTTTGAGTAATCTATGGAAGACATGCAAAGGAAATCATCTTCAATGACAACTTGTAACACTCCCCCACCCAAGAATAGACTCTACATTACTTTTAATCTCCCTCATTTACATTCAACCTTTCTCGATTGTTCGTATGAACGATATCTTAGTAAAATGAAAGATTTCTTTTTGGATACAATAAGGGTCTGAATCAAAACAAAGGAGTTAACTATTAGCTTATTTGGCTATTTTCGCAAATAAGTTTGATTATTGTTTTTCCTATGAATGGAATGCTTTTCCTATGAAATAATAGAGCAACTTGGGATTGAGAGAATAGTTTAGACATTAGACCTTTACCTACACATACTATGTTGAAGAATGTAACTAGTGCCAGTCTTCATAATTGTTTTTATCAAAAGAAAGAAAAAGGAAATTTTTATTGTAAAATAATTTGACTTATTAAAACATGGGTTTCATGCTTGGGTCAATGGTTAATAGGTCAAAACACCCATTAAGTGCTCTAAGATTTTTTTTGTTGAGTCAAAGTCATTATGTAAGAGACCCTTATTGGGCTCATTATGTCAAAGAAAGAAACATTTATATGTCAAAAATTATGTCTTATCCCCCTCCATCAAGTCGGTTGTGCCCTCTATCAAGTCGACCTTTCCTACCATTCATGTCGGCCCCAATAGAATAAACAAAAACAACTATATATAGAAAAATGTACTTGACCTAGTTTGGATAGTAACAAGACAATTCAAATCTACAACAAGTAAACGAAATTGCAGGGTCGAAATCTGCAACAGGACAACGAAACTACACAGATCGAAGTCTACAGTAGAAAAATTTGATTGCAAAGGATGAAATCAAAGGTTCAAGTTTGCATTAGAGCAACTAAATTACAAAATTAAGGAGCATATGTGTGTTGAATTTGGAAGTTTGAATTACCTTCATAAGAGATTGACTTGATGGATGGAGGAAAGGTCGTGCCATGGTCGAAAAGGTCTTGGTTTGTCTCAACTTGATTTGATTCTACTAGAGGAAGAGTTTGAATAGGTTTCCCCTTCACAAGGGTTTTGCCCTGGTTGTGTGCCTATATTTAGTGTCTTTGTGATCTTCTTCTTTGGAATCTGCCTCGATGATGAAAAGAACATAATAATAATAATGAAGAACAAAAATAATAATCACAAGAATTTATCAAAGTATAAAAGAAATCGAGCTAAATAACATAGTCTATATGTTGCACTATATTTCTCAACATATCGGTGCTTGCAATTCACAAGTATTATGAAGTGTATTGATATAGGCTATATTGATAACCATTAGTAGTTGTTTAGGAATTGTTAAAATGTAAATAATTGAAACATAGTCTTTTAATTTTTTTGTTTTGTAATCACCATTTAGATTGGTGGAGGAAAGACAATAAGACGAAAAGACACCTTCATTTCAAAGTTGCTAAAAAGGGTTCTAGCCCGTTGCATTCACTTTAGTAATTCATTCCAAACCCTATTTGATTTGTGGTTGAATAATGGTAATAATAGAGATAAAAAAGGTAGGTTTCTTAAATTTGAACTTCCAATTGATTTGTTTGGTGACAATAAAACTCCCCCTTTTAATCTGGTTGAAAGGTACATAGGTAGCAATTAGAGGGGGATAATTTTTGCATCCAAATTGACTTCCGAGCTAAAGATGAAAGAAAATATATAAAGATAGTCATGTTGATCCAATACTTAACCAATATATCAATCGAGAATGCATTTACATATGCTTTAGAACACCTCATAACATGGTGATTTCACAAATATTGATAATTGTTATGGAGGAGATACCATAGGTATTTGTTGAAGATAATTTTAACATTCACCTCACTTGATTATTGAGCCAAACCTCTCACTATGACCGGTTGGGTTAATATTATTTGGAAATATGGCAGATGAAGAGCACAAAGATGTAGAAACAAAGGGAGAAACTACTTTTGGGTTTCCCATCCTTGACCTAGCATCGAATTTTACTATGAATAAAATTCCTCCATCAATCATGCCCAACTTTTTAGGTATGGATACAAAGGATATAGATGCCTTCCTCTCTAAATTTAACATTCTATGATGAAGTTACAACTATGTAGATGACACCCAAAAATTAAAATTGTCCCCTGCCACATTAAAATATTCTACTCTTATATGGTTTATGGGACTTGGAGAGTCCACTACCATATCTTGGGATCAAATGAAATCCACCTTCCATAAAAAATATTAGGACTATTACATAATGAAGGACACACTCAATGGAATTTTCAAGATGTAATAGTAGCCAAGGAGAGCCTTGAGGACTTTGTTGAGATATTTTTGTACAACCTCCATAAGACTAAAGAGGATGCATTAATTGATGAGAGTATCAATACCATATTTTTGAAAGCAGTTTTATAGGAATAGATAGATGTTATTAATCTCACGGGTTCCGGTGATATATCTCAGCTATCATTTGATGACATTTGTAGCTTGTGCAGAAAATACTCAAGGAGCAAAGCCAAATCCGGTAAGATTATAAGAGAAGCTTTCTCACAAGTAACTAAGTCTGTTTCAAGGGGAATAACAAGGATGAAGTTAGGAAATTTTCTTGAAGATTTCAAAACATAAATCCTTGGGACCCTCAACTCACATTTAGACACCTTGAACATTAAAAATAAACAAGAATTTGCAAACACAACTTTAACTATTTTTTGTCATCAGTGTAGGAAAAAGCATTCTCTCAAGGACTTTCCACTAAATCATGTGAGGTTTTGTGTCATATGTGCATATGAACATGATACTCAGAGTTATCCTTTGTTGCTAGGACTTCGAGCTATATGTAAAGGAGGAAATGAACCAGCTGAACCATTGTTCTGTGTAGCACAAAGGAGACCATTGAAACCATGGGAAAAAGGTATTCCACTATACCCTTCTTCATAGTTTCCTTCATTTTATAATTCATTTCCTCAATAATTAAATACTCAGATGTCTTGGAAGCTTGTGTGGCCTAAACAACAAACTCAACCCCAAAATTGGCATTAAGGTAAGTGAGGCAATACGTTTGGAAATATTCCCTCATAACAAGTCCCCATGCCTTATCCCGTCTACCAACAATACTCTCCACCATTACCACAACAATATCATCCTTTGAAAACATAAGTAAGTGCTACACAATCTTCCATTCCTCAATTGCTAGATGGAATACAATGCAAAATCCATTTAGATCAACCCAATTGCTTGTTTAGATTGTACCCAGTCCTAACAACATGCCAACTTACATTGGTTTTAATACCAATATACAAACATTTCCAACATATTTGGTTACCCTGGTACTGATTCAAGACATTCGTCTTGGATCAGGAAAGGTCCCAAAACAAAAATATTCAATCATTGTCATTGAGGAATAATTTGAGGAGGAGGAAAATGTTGATCGATTGATAAATGACAACCAACCTAAGGAAATTATTACTCCTACCAAACATACACCCACTTATTCACAATTGTAGCAGCCTCAGGAAACAAAGCCTCAAAGTTATACTTCATATGCACAACAACAATAAGAACCTAAAACTCCTCCTTATTAGGAGAGATTAATAAGAGAAATTCCTTTTGTAGGCCATCAAGAATCTCCTTATATATGCAAAAACCATCAAGGAATTATGTATCAAAAATCTAAGAAGAAAACAAAAGGAGCCTCTCACTATTAAAGTAGTCAGACAATTAGCTAATTTTATGTCTGAGAAGGTTGTGATGGAGAAATATGTAGATCCCAGAAACCCTGTAGTCACCATATTCACAAAAATGTTTCCATATATAACACCCTTATTTATTTAGGGGTTTCCATCAACATTGTGACTATCCCAATAATGGAAAAAATATAATTGCAAAGTCTTCAACCCACTCCCACTATATTTGAACATGCTGACAGATGCAGGGTCAAGCCTATTGGAGTCTTGGACGATGTTATAGTAATCTTGGATACATGGGAATATCATGTGGATTTTTTGATAGTCCAACCCAAGAAAACCATGGACAATCACCCATTGATCCTTGGGAGACCATGATTAGCCATTTTTGATTCCCTTATTGGTTGTAGGCCCAGAAAAATGACTATATATAATGGAATGGCCATGAAGAAATTGATGCTCTACCCACCAACTAAGCCTATGATAGAAATGTACCCTTGGTTAAGAGATCCTTATGAAGAAGAGGATATTGCACTTCCTCTCTTAACTATTGAACAACCCAAAGAATTTATAGAACCCATAGAAGAAAACTTGCGAGACTAATTTCTTTCCACAACAGATTGTACTCAAAAGTCTGAATTATTTCCTTCATTTGATCACATTTATAGTATGTATTTTTGGGAAAACTGAGGACCAAAAAGCTCTTTAAACTATCCTTTATCAACCATTAGCGAAAATCTATATCCTTACAACATTCTCGTGAACATAATCCCTAATTTTTTTTTGAATATCAACCCTAATCTTGATAAGACCCAACAAGAACAATTAGTTCGAGTATTACAAAAACAAACTGATTTATTTTCTTAGGAATACCATGACATGCATAAATTATCCCTAGTACTTCCCTACACCATATATATCTTCAAGAAAATGCTAATCCAGTTAGGCACTCCAGCACCACAATAATCCTACCTTAAAGGACATCGTGAAAGAGGAACTACAAAAAATGCTAGACACAAACTTCATACACCATATCTCAGACAACAAGTGGGTTTCTCCACTTGTAGTCATACGTAAGAAAGGTGGTAAATGGAGAATTTTCAATTACTACCAAGAATTGAATAGGAATACCTTAAAATATTATTTCCTTGGTAGGCAAACAATATTTCTCTTTCTTATATGACTTTTGTGGATACAACCAAATTCAAATTGCACTACAAGACCAAGACAAAATACCTTTACATGTTTATAGGGAACATTTGCATAAAGGTTTCTACTATTTTGGATGTGTGACGCCCCCACAACCTTTCAACGTGCAATAATAGGATTTTTTTCTAACCTTATTCACGAATGTGTTGAAATATACATGGATGAATTATTGGTTTTATGGTAACACTTTCAAGGAAGCATTAGACAATCTTGAAAAAGTATTAACTTGCTACAAAGAAGATAATATTGCCTTAATTAACATTAAATTTTAAATGTCATTAACATAAGGGATTGTCATTGGGCATCATGTTTCTCATGTAGGTATTAAAGTAGACCCTACAAAAATTAATGTCATTATGGATCTTCCAATACCGCATTCAAAAAAATAAGTAATAAGCTTCTTGGGCCATGCGAGCCAAAAAAAGGCTTGTTGAAATTTTATAAGGATAAATGAACCCATGTTTAAAATATTAGCTAAAGATGTATATTTCTTATGGGATTCACAATGCCAAAATCCTTTGATATTATGAAGGATAAATTGTCCACAAAGCTAATGCTAAGGGGATCAAAATGGTCCCTTCCATTTCATATTTGTATAGATGCTTTAGATACAACTCAAGGGGTTGTTTTAGGAAAAAAAGAGAATGAGGTATCCTCTACAAATTTTTTTGTTAATAAAATCCTAGCACCAATAGAACTTAACTACACAATTACCGAGAAAGAATTTCTCTATGTTGTTCATGCTATAAATAAATTCAGACACTATATTATAGGCTATGAATTTTTTATACACACTAACCATTTGACCATTAAGTTTATAATGATAGAATTTATCACTAATTGTAAAATTACGAGATGGTTATTGTTATTGCAGGAGTTCAACATTACCATCGTGGATAACCTAGAAAAGAGAACTTAGTTACATATTTTCTTTCTCAAATTCACAATGATAATAAAAATAGTCCTGTTGACGATAGTTTCCAGGAAAAACATTCATTTGTTGCCTCTACTTACACTCCTTGGTTTGCAAACATAACAAATTATTTGGCTACAGGGAAGCTGCCTCAACACCTTTATTTGCTTGAAAAATAACAAATTGTGAAACTCAACACCACTTAATCTTGGTTTGATGGAGACATTTTTCATATGTGGCTAGAATTAATTATGAGAATGTGTGTACAAGAAGATGAAATATTCCATGTTCTGAAATCCTGTCATGATGGGCCTTGTGGAGGCCATTTAGTAGATAAGGGAACTACCTATAAAGTGCTCCATCAATGGCACTATTGGCCTACATTTTCTAAAAATGTGAAGGAATATGTCAATAGTTGTGGCAACTTCCAACGAATGGGAAAAACAACCCAAGTAGATGAAATTCCCCTACAACCTCAAGTGCTCATCAAACCCTTTGAAAGGTGAGCTTTAAATTTTGTAGGGCCAATCTCTCCTACATTGTGGAAAAGAGGCATATTTTAGTTTGCACGAATTATGTCACTAAATGGGTAGAGGCAAAGTATTTACATAAATATAGTGAAAAATCTGTTGTTGCTTTTATTTTTGAAGAATTTTTTACCTGTTTTGGTGTCCCTAGAGAAATTAGAACAAATCGCAAAGCTCAATTCACATCGAAGGTAGTGTAGCCCATTATTTAGCAATACCAAATAAAGCATCAAAATTCCTCGACTTATCACCTCTAGGAAAATAGACAGGTCAAGTCAACAAACAAAGTGTTGGAAGCCATCCTCACTAAGACTCTACAATTGCACCATAAGGATTGTGCGAACAAAATTCTAGAGGCAGTATGGGCATATAGAACTGCTTGGCGAACTACTACAGGGCTTACACCTTGCAAGTTAGTTTATGGCAAATATGTTCTCCTTCATATCGACTTTCAAGTAAAAAAATTCAGTACAATTGTAAAAATGGGCTTAAATCTATTAAAAGCTCAGAAGAAAAGAGCAACACAACTCAACTAGTTGGATGGAGTTTTCTAATATGCCAATCAATGCATAATTCTTGTCCAAGAGCAATGCGCTAGATGGCACGATAAATTTATTTGGAATAAGTATTTAAAATCTAGTGACTGGGTCCTTCGTTTTTACTCCAAATTCAATAATTTTAAACGCAAGCTTAGTACACGTTGGTTGGGACACCACGAGGTTGATATAGCATTTGATAATGGCTCGGTAAATATTAAAACAATAGATGAGGAGTAGATCCCTTTTTTGGTGAATGGACATAGGTTGAGACTGTATCACAAGCCCATATCCAAGGATAAAATTGTTCAAGATCTTCTAAAACAAACTGATATGGAGGTGGTCAACATGGAGTCTCCTTCTCCCTCTCCAACCTCTACCTGCATTTTCTTCCCATTGTAACATTTATTGTTTTGATAGGTTAGAAATTATAAAAATAATGAAAAATAAAAAAATGTTAGGATTGAATGTGAATAGAATAAAAATGGAAAATAAAAAAATCTTACGATTGAATCTGAAAAGAAAATAATGAAAAATAAAAAAATGTTAAGATTGAAAGTTAAAAGAAAAAAAAGGGAACAAGAAAATGAAAATGTTATGCGTAGTCAAACAACAATAAAAGAAAAAATGAAATTTCTTTTTTTAAAAAAAGAAAAGAAAAAGAAAGTGAGTGCGCTACCCAAAATTTCGCTTAAGTTATAACATAAAGAATAAAATTATGTTTTTTATTATTAATCACAGGTTATATGGTTAATCATTTAATCAGTCATAAAGTGGCATTATGTAATATTTGGCACGTGAAATAAACTTCTCGTAGCTTTGAAGCGCAGAGATCAGACACTCTCAGATTGACGACCCACATGCAAAACTGCACCCCCCAGTGTTTTCGAAAGATATCTGACAGGGGGGGGGGGGTGTCCAGCTAAAGCAATTTTACCGAAACCACTACCACCTACGTGTCTTCCTCCCATTGAGACCACACCCCCCACCCTTCAAATCCACTTACCATCTACCCCCACTCCGGGTCGGTTCCAAAACCACCCTTTTTAGCATCTTGACTCATTGCAACTATTTTTTCAACTATCACGTGTCATTCCACCAATCCAATAAAAATTTTCCACTTGTCTTTCATCTATTTATTGCAATTTATTGATTGCATATCCGTTAATTGTAACGTTTTCGTAATAAATCATCCTGCGCTTATTAACGTTCACCATTCACCTTGTTTAAAACTTCAATCTTCACTGTCAAAAAAATATTTTCTTCCGTTCTAACTGCCCACACCGTTTCCTAATTATTCCAAAATTCCAGTAAAGCACAAAAGCAACACCTGCACTAGTTCGACTGTCTCCAAGGTACTTGTACGTCTTTACCAGACTATTTGTAACATGTATTTATAGATAGTCCATTGTTCTTTTCAATTTTAATGGCTCCTTAAGGTAAATCCACCTCACAGGGAACTTCAGTACCACCTTCAACCGTTGATTTATATCACCAGCCATTAGTGGACCACCTCCATAAGGTATCTGAGGCAAATTTTGAAATTGATTTTCATGAAATTCACAATTGGCTCCATAAAAAATACCTAGACAACAATGACGAAATTAGCCTCTGGAATTCAGCACTACCCCAATACATTTTCCCTCAAACGCCTTATTTTCTTGAATTTGTTACCTCCTGTCAATTCCGCTATATGCCCAGTCAAAGAGATGTAATTTCCTAAAATGGAGAAAACTTGTTTCATATAAATTCCCATGTTATTTATGAAATTATCCAAATCAAAGATGATCCTATGGAAAAACCCTTTCCCCCATATTTTCTTATGGAGATATACAACAAATTGGACTTTCCACAAAGAGAAAAGGTCTTTGAGACATTTCTGTCAAATTATGTCCAAATACCTAAAACCAATCCTCCATATTCAGTCTCCATTTTTCCTAAAATGACCAAAGAAATTGTCTCCATTGTTATGTGGAATTATGGATTACGGATAAAACATTCTTCCGTAAATGTGGTGCTCATCTAAAACAACAGGTTAAAGACTTTGCAACTACTTTTCCTAACAGTAAATAGACACACAAAATAGATCAAGAAACTTACTTGGAGTCCAATCTCTTCCAAGTCTCCTTCTGTCGCTCTTGCTGAAGCTTCAAATCCAAGCTAGATCGCCAAAATATTTCCTGCAAGAATGAACACTAAACAAAAAAGAGATAGAAATATACAGATTCCTATTCAAGTTATTCAGTTAAATCAATGAAACATGAACCATATACATCAGATAAGAATTCATAATATGAAATTAAAAAAAGTTATACATATACATATGTGGGAAAGTAAGCAACAATATTTATTAATGGATAGAAGGGGAGGTTACAACCAATGATTGATTTGATGTCACCATCTTCAGCATCATCCCAGCCTCATCACAATGCACATCTCTCCAGCAGCATACCACTCATATCAAATCCTCAATTGAAATTCCACCAGCATTTCTCTACTCAATTTCTTCATTCTCAAGCACTAGGATCTGTGCTCAATTTATAGATGAGCTGAAGGTAGTTTAAAAATTAATGAATTTCTAATAATAGGTAAGACATGTTCCTAAGCTCAGAGGTGTCAAATGGACACAGGGATTTGAAGTTTGACACATATGCACTCTTCTAGAAGGCATTGGCCAAGTGGAGATTCCAGAACAATGAGAATTTCTCTCCCAATTTGATCAGTGCACCCTTGAGTGTTGGGAAGTGCTTTGCAAAGCACCCTTAAGTGGGGTTACCTGCATATGAAAAGCACTTATCCCCTTGAGAGACTGCGTTGGTGAGCTCATAGGTGATTTAATCATGTACTTCAAATCTTGGAAACCTTGCAATGGAAGTCATGGATGATTTTTATTGTTCTTTGTCTTAGGGCATGTAGCAACTAAAATGATAGGGGATGATAAACCCTATTCATTGGTTATGGGGATGATGTCCAGTTAACCAGGTCATTGGGAATGGTGCCCCAATTGACCTATAACAATTTTCCCCTAAAGCATGAAGTCAGAATAATAATAACAATTTTTTTTGAATGAGATGCTTTACACTGTGATGGGCTGGAGCTGAAGTGGAGTGGCGACCTATATCAATATTAAAATACATTACATCATGATATATCCTCTTGATCACGATTGCTGAGGGAAGGAATTCCCATGCTCAGCACATAAACTATCTAATAACATGTACATAGTTCAGAAAGTCGTCTATATTGGAATGTTTCCCAATATAGACATGCCTACAGATATAGGCCCATGTTCGAATGATGATCTATATGTAAGGTCACCGTACAGATGATGTGTATAACAATCCTGAAATCACAACCCAGATGGTTGAAACTAGATCCGGGGTCTTCTTATCTCGTTCACTCGATCATTCGGGTACAAGTCTATCCATGTGAATATATGATTTGTAGACGAACATGGTAAGACATCGTTTGATTACCAGCCAATGATGTGAGATGTTAACAAACACGAGAGAACCACCATTGATGTCAATGGCCCTCAAGGTACTGCAATAAATTTTGTAAGGCATGAATAGATGATTTGATGTCAAATGCCAAACAAAATATTTCGGTCAAAAGTCCGGAAACGAGGGTCTTGTCGATGCTGTAACAAGCCTCATGGTACTGGAATATGATGTTTCTAAGTAAAATTCATGGATAATGATTTGCCGTCGACAGGAAGTCACTTTATTTCAAAACAGGAGTTACTGATTTCAGAGACGAAGGTATGACTTGATATAGCAATGTTCAGGGATGACTGTCATGAGAATGAAGGTTTATGAGTATTGCAGAAGGATGAGTATTCACTAGATGACTTCTCTTGAACATATTAGCGACACTGATATGAGTTGACAGCATTGACCCAAAACCGAAGTGAAGGTATGATGAACCATCAAGAAGATTACCCAACCCAAATAGTCACAGTGATGGAGTGAAGTGTCATGTTCAAGAGTGACCTGCTACCGTAAAAAGTTCTATTCACTTTCCCAAAATTTCCTCGGTCATTTTTCGACCAATACCTCTTTATTTTTTAACAAGCTTGAGGAGGATAACATATGCTTGATCTATAATTCAGACCTTCGGGCGAATAATGTATCAGTATTTAATAATTTAACGAGTCTAGCAATGAATGAAACTCGATTCTTGCCATGATCAAAAAACTCGTCGCTATTTTACGTTTTAACGAGCATCACGACAGTGACAACCCGGTCTTTTTTCATGTTTAGAGAGTTTGAAAAAGAGGATGAAAGAAAACTCCATAAGTACTTTTTCGTAAAGTTGTCGCTTAGATCCGAAAAAGTGTAAAATAATATCTGAGAGAACCTCTTTAGTCATGTTTGACTAAGGTATTCCTTTTTCGTAAATAATCTATCTCAGTTTAGAAAATGGTTAAACTTATACTAAGTAGATATTATTTCATTTTATTTTACGAGCTCGAAAAGACAAGTGCTTGGCAATATTTTCACATTATCGGAGTCTGAAAAGAGCTGAAAGAAGACTCCAGTGGTTCCTTTTTCGTTGTTATCGAAGCTCGAAAAAGAGATAAAAGTGTGCTTCAAGTCCTTTTTTGTTTTTAACAAAGCTCGAAAAATAAGGATAAAAATATGCTTTGTGGTCAAATCATTCTTGAAATAAATCTGCATGACTAATATGTTCATCAGTTGTGAAACCTGTTCAGAACAACATCAAATGGATTAAAAATACCCGTTTCATGATAAAAATATAATAAAATTATAGTCACAACAATAAATATGATTTGCACATAATTAAATGACTATTAAAATGGGTTTTACTATTCATTTTTACCATTTGAAAGTTGCCATTTTCATTTTGGAGCTCTGAACTTGTTTTTGCCCCCGAACTTCAGCCGTTGATTGCGATCGTTTCTATGGACGGTTTTCATTGCCGTTCAATCCAGGTTAGTGCCATGAACCCTCTCTTTCTTTCAGTAGTCAATTCATTTCCTTTTGATTGCAAATTTTTAGGGTTTTGAGCCCCTTAGGGTAGATTTTTCTTCCAAAGAGGGAAACACACCCTTGAGCATCGAAAATTGCATTGTGGAGCACCTAAATTGAAGTTTAGCTGCATATGCAACACACTGTTCCTTGTTCAAGATTGCGTTGGCACAATATTCATTTTTTATTATTGCACTATGCTCAAAATTTGTCTAATTTTTTGCATTTAAAGGATTCTAATGAGTCTTATGGTTATGTTTCAGGATTTCATCAGACTATAATGACGATTACATGGACAGAAAGAGAGCATGAAGAAAATAATATGGTTGCCTTAAATGATCTAGGTACAGTAAGAGCCCTAAGAGATTGTGGCTTGTTAAAGTACTTCCGTTTGTCAGGGATGAGGCAACAAATAGAACTCTTGGAGTTCCTAGTTCGAGCATGGGATCCAGCTATAGAGGAATTTCAAATTAGGAACAAAGTGGTTAATATTACAATGGAGGATGTATACTTTCTTACAGGCTTGTCGAGGAGAGGCTTGCCTATTTCCCTCTGAGGGTCTGCTTTAGGAGGAGAGACCGTGAGAGATTATGTTTTTCAATATTGCTATCTAGGGGTAGAGCCAAGCAAGGATGGGAAAATAAACATCGGCGACGTTCGAGATTTTCCTTTGTGAATCATTATTTTCACGATTGCAAAACTTGCTGGCATCGTTACACTACATGTAGCGAATAAATCATATATGCAGTATGCGCTAGAGTGCATGGAGCCAATAGTCTTCAACTGGTCTGAAGCTGTACTTTCTCAAATAAAAGAACAACTCAACAAGGAAAAGGGAGGAAGGAAGAAAAACTTCAGTTATGGTTCGATCCTCATTTCATTTGCCTTAGAGTGGATTCCACTGATGCAACCTTAGCATGTGACACTAGGTGTGTCTAACCCTAGAGATCCGAGGATGCAGAGATGGGTAGAACTAATGGGTCGACATTCAGGCCAATTTTCCATTATGTTCTTGACTGCGTTCTTCACCTGGTTTAGGCGATAGGTTGTCACCATCGATGAGTATGCATATGTAAGGCGTTGATTTCTGAGGAGATCCAAACTTAGCTTTACCAAAAGGTGCTTAGTGGGGTGCAATAGGTAAGAATTTTTTGACCATGTTTTTGATTTTTCAAAGGTTTATACAATGATTTTGTATTTTTATGTTTTTCCAAGACTAAAATAAAGTTTTTATGTAATGTAGATGTTGGTCGAGTTAAACCGGTGGAGGAACAGAGCATGGAGCAGATGAGCTAGCAGAGAGGGCTGTCGGGAGAGCAGTCCTTCAGGATCTAGACATGACTGAGACTCTGTTTGAGCTTCGACAGCACATAGAGGGGTTGACCTTTGGGATTCTAGATTTCTAGATTGAAGAGTTACCCATGTGACTGCAACGCTACACTATAGGCATTCCTAATCGCTGGATGCAGTTACTACGTAGGATATTTAGATCTATAACATGTTACCATGAGCACCACTAGTTTACTTTTGACATGTAGCTTACATGTTGAGGTCAGATGACCAATGTGTCTTGGGCACAATTTTTTGTAAGGACCTATAACTATCTATCTATTTGATTTCAATGTTTTCCTATGTTTATTGCGTAATTCTGTTCAATTATGTGAATATTTTCTTTACATGTGAAAATTTCTGTCTAGAACTTGATTAGCCAAAGAATCAGTCAATGTGTTCAAATTTCTGGAAATTTGTTGATATTGAATAAAAATCAAAGTGTCTTTCCAAAAGTCGAACTCTTAGGAACAGACGATGTAGTGTTGGATTTCTAACAGCATAAACACTAGTAAGTTGTAATACCACAAGTTGTGAGTCTAACCTTATGATAATGCGCTTAATACCAAATGAAATGGCATAAGAGAGAAGTTAGATCAACGCGCTATATTCAGTGATATTGTTTGTCGATCTATCGATACAAATCCCTTGAAAAATCACTAACTCGCTGTTCGGAGCGAAAATGGCACACACTGCAGAGGATATAATTTGCATACTATGACTAGCACCATTAACATATCCAACAAATGGTTCCAAAGATTTAGACATCTGCGATGAAATGTAAAGCGGATTACTAACATCAAGAAAACTCTAAAAAAACGAACTAAGATAGTGAATGCAAATCAACAGAATATATATACAATATAATACAAAAAATCACTACGCTCATGATTAAGCATAGTAACGTTTCAGATACAACCCATTTCTGGGTTGCGCCAACAAAATTCCAACGTAATCCACCAACTCATAGGCACCCTTAGCAAGAACTCTTTTGACAATATAGGGGCCATGCCATAAGGGCTCAAATTTCCCTATACCTATTACATCAGCTTCTTGATCATAAAGAAGGACCA
The DNA here is from genome assembly GCA_034641835.2 of Pinus albicaulis. Taxonomy (NCBI): domain Eukaryota; kingdom Viridiplantae; phylum Streptophyta; class Pinopsida; order Pinales; family Pinaceae; genus Pinus; species Pinus albicaulis. The sequence goes on along the minus strand of CM076578.1, from coordinate 332,774,406 downwards.
AGTCGCCCTCTGAGAAAATGCAAGGCTGGACATTTTTGTCGTATTGCACCTTTATACGTCTCTTATGTGCTTCGTTGGCCAATTGGGCTTCACGACGCATTTCATCAAGATGAATGAGGTTAAAAAGACGCACTTCTTCTTTTGAGGTGTCAGGTAACAAGTCGATTGCAAGTTTTAACGATGGTATTTCACATTGGATTGGAAAGATAGCTTCCAGACCATACACCAATTGAAAAGGAGTAAATCCAGTTGAATTTCTCACCAAGGTTCGATACGCCCACAAAGTCGAGTACAGGATAAAATTCTAGTTTCTTTTACGAACTCCAATCATTCGTTGAAGCATACGTTTAAGAATCTAGTTGATAGCCTCAAATTGTCCATTTGATTATGGATAATAAGGAGTAGAATTATCATGTGACAATCCTAACTTGGCAGTCAATTCAGTCATCATGTGATTGTGAAAATTCTTCCCATGATATGTAACTATAGCTTGTGGGACCCCAAACCGTGCAATAACATGATTAAAGAAAAACAATGCAACTGTTTGGCCTATGTTGTTTAATGTAGGCATTGCTTCAGCCCATTTTGTAAATTAGTCTACTGCGAAAATAATATAACCATGCCCCCCGGACGAATGAGGGTTATAGGTCATGAATTCAATACCCCATTTCGAAAATGGTCCCACAGAGACAACAAGATGCATTGGCGCTTACGATAAAAAATATGGCACGCATGACAACTTCTGACTGCGAGAATGCAGTTGCGAAATATAGTAGGCCAAAAGTAACTAGCGTGGAGTATCTTCTGCACGATAGCGTATCCAGACAAGTGTCCACCACAAGCCCTAACATGACAATCATTTAAAACCTTTTCGACCTCCTCATGAGTGAGGCACCTTCTTAAAATAGTATCGACACCACGATGATAAAGTGTATCACCTACGATCAAATAATATTTGGCTTGGTATCGAATACGTCGCTAGTTAGAGTGAGAGGTATCAAGCTGAAAAGTTTGAGTTTGAAGATAAATGATAAAATCTCCATACCAAGGATCATATGATCCGATCAGAAATAGAGACTCGTCGAGAATTGATGGTTTCGACGTAGTAGTAGTGCTATCAGAGGGAAGGTCACAGAGAAGCTCAACCAAAACTAAAGACTTCTTTGACTTGGATTTGATGAATTCCAAATCAAATTCCTGCAAAATGACAATCCATTTTGAATAATTCCCCCCCAGAAATTGACGTGATAATATATAAGTCATGGGGCTACAATCTGAAACGACAATGGTCTTTCGGAACATGATATAGTGGCTAAATATTTGGACAACTTGAACAACTGCCAAGGCAAGATTTTCTACGTATGAATACTTAACTTCTGTATCATTTAGATTACGACTCAAATAATAGATCAGATGTTCTATCCCATTTTCTACTTTGACCAATACCATAGCAATGGTCGTATCAGCCATGATGATATATAAGAAATAATCATTCTGATAATTTGGGGGATACATTAATGATGCCCGGACAAGAGTATCCTTAACAACATTAAAAGAAGCTTGCACAAGTTGGTCTCACACATTTATGTGGATTGAGGCGTATTTTGTATTGTCGGCAGCGTAAGAAAATGGCTCTCAAATGCATCGGGTGATCAGTCTGATTTCGTGAATGCACGGGTAAATCATCTAGATAGGGTTGAACAATGTGCTTAATGTCATTGAAAGCATAATCCATTGCTCTCTGAAAAGTTGCCCCAACTTTCTTTAAACCAAACGGTATTTTCCTATAAGCGAATGTGCCCCAGGGACAGATGAATGCTGTCTTATGTAGATCCTCTGGGTGGATATTTATTTGATTGTAGCCGAAAAACCCATCCATGAACGAAAATATTTCACATCCAGCACAATCATCGATAATCTGGTCTATAAAGGGAGTAGGATAGTTGTCTTTTGGACAAGCAAGATTGACATCCCGATAATCAACACACACTCTGATGGTTCCTTGTTTTTTCATGATAGGAACGATGTTGGAAACCCACTTAGTTAGCAGAACAGGGTAAATGAAACCAGCATGCAAAATTTCCTCAACTTCTGTTTTAATGGCAGCAACCTTCTTTGGATGAATAGGATGAAGGCGTTGACACACCAGTTTGACATTTGGATACATATTAGTAGTGTCTTCAATGATGCTAGTATCTATGCCTGGCATTTCCTCGTAAGACCAAGCAAATACATCACGAAATTCACGAAAAAGAGAGCGATATGTTTCTAGTTCTGATGGAGAAGATACACCGACATGAATATTTTCTACAATGCCAGGTTTGGTCAAAGTATAGATAGAAATGGTTTCTTCAATATTTGACAAATTTCACTCAGAATTGGTTGCATTAATAGGTAAAGAATTCGAAAAGAAGTTTTTGATCGATGGGTGATATAGTTCACTAAGATTATTTTCTTCATAATCAGGAAGATGGGAATGATGATGATAATATTCCCATGGTCCTCCTTCTAACATTATGGTTTCTAAAATATTCTCATTTGCCAAGAAAGATGAGGAAAAAGGATCAGATGGAGTACCAAAATCTAAGGAACAATCAACCCAGACAACTGACGACGCTGATTTTGGATTTGCCGCCCAAGCCAAATAGATCGATTGCTATGCTAACTCAATAGGGCTGGGCGGCAGAAAATTATCGAACGTAACAATTTCAAAATCACCCGTACTCTTCCTTAAGCCAGATGGAGTGGAAGAAATCATGTAGTAGGTCTCTATGCTTGCAATTTCTGTTGACGTTGCAGGCGGCGGTAATGCAAAGGTTCCCATGAGAGTGGAATCCTTTAAGAGTCCTACACCAATGTTCTGAAGTGCTAGTTTGGGTGCGTGAACAAACGGAACACTTCCAGTTACCTGTGAAGCAGAGGAAAAGAAGGATCGCTGATTGATGAGTGTGATGGCACCTTTATATGGAAAGGCGATCATTCTAAAATATGTAGAAACAATTGCAGTCATAACATATACCCATGGCCTTCCAAGTAGAATATTGTAGTCAAGGGGTCCATCAACAACCTTGACATCAACATCCACTGTTTTCCCCCCTAGTTCAACATGTAGATTATTTATAATACCAAAAGGTTTATATGTACGCCCATCGAAAGCCTTCAACGTCGTTGATGATTGAGATAAGCGTGGAGAGCCAAGTGACTTCCAATAGTTTAAAGACATAATGCACGTAGATGCTCCCTCATCAATAATAGTACGATGGACAATGTGATTGGGAACATTTACCTGTATGGAGAATGCAAATTCTGCTGGTAATTGTGGTGCATAGCCTATATGATTAAAGATGACGAGATTATAATCAGTCTTATCAATTCCACCAACGGCCAACAATAAAGCCTGTTCCTGGGAGGGAAAAATTTTGTAATACCTCAAGAGCTAACATAGCTGAAGGGGATTGAGCCAAATATTCAACTATATTATAGTTCTGAGCAGCTCTTGCTCGAGGATTATATGTCGATTTATGAATGACTCCTTTTGGTGGCTTAATCATCATTTTAGGAATAGCAGTGGGTGGTACCGATTTCGTAGACAGATTCATGGTCAAGGTAGTAGGTTGATCAGTGGCCTGATTACCATAATATTTATTACGTGTTGATACTAAAATATCTATTGAAGATTTTGTGACAGATAACATAAGCACTTGGGAATTAGAAGCTGAATCCGTAACAACCAAATTTGTGTCCGGATTCAGAAACAGATCTGTCAACACAACTGACGCATGTGAAGTCTTAATGATTTTTGAGACTTCAGCATGGTGAGGACAGTCCTGAAAAAAGTCTTCCTCATTACAAATTATGCATGGATAACGAGGTTTCCTATTTCCAGATGATTGTTCAGATGATCTTTCCTGTGGGTTAGAAGTTTGATTTTTCTTAGATTTCCCTTTTTTCTTACTTCCGGGTTGCTTGTCACTTTTTCCTTTGTCAAATGACATGTCATTAATTTCGGAAGAAGGTGCAGGATTAGCTGCAGTAGTATGATGTGTGCTTGCAGTACCAATCAAACCTCTCCGGCATGAGAGTCCTTTAATTGAGGAGGAACAATAAAATTAGATCGTGACGCGTTAGGAATTTTTTCATAGAGCGTGCCAGACTAGGTATTGATAAAGTCTAAATATTAGGCACGAGAAATGACCAGCTCTTCAGTGATGATGCCACCCTTAGCGACATCCTTAGTTATAGATGGTAACAGGGACTTAATGAACCACTTAGCAAGGATTTGATCAGGAACAAATGTATTAACCATACGACAACGACGACGCCACTCATGAATATGATCAGAAATGTGAGTAGCATTAGTCTATCTAAAATTGGTCAAGAGTTCCGTTCCAGTTTCATATTGTATGGGTAACTAGAAGTGAGTCAAAAAGACAGTAGCTAGGGTAGTAAAATTATCAAAATAATCTCTAGGTAACTCAATGTACCATTTTACAGCCGGACCAGTGAATGTACGCTGGAAAAGATGTAGCCGAATAGAATCATCATTCAGGGAGTTTGATGAACACCACAAATGATAAATCATAACATGAGTCAACGATTCTTTCCCAGGGTTTCCATTGAAGTTAGGAATATTCGAGGGTAATTTGTGAGGTATCACTGGCCACCAAGGAGCATATGATCCGGATTTATGCAGGAACGCAACAGAATAAACATATAACCATAAATACAGAGATGCAGCGGAAATAATACTTCATTTCATTAATATCAAAGAACTGAAATTTGCTTACAGACAGAATGGAAATAAAACTAGCTAGGGCGCTGGTAGCTATCTCTGAGAAGAGATGTGGCGGCTACAGGCCTCTGAACTGAGTTAAAATGAGGCTCAAGGGCCTATTTATCATTTAGAAACAATGGGAAATCCTAAACAGCCAAAACCCTAACCCTAGGAGATGAAGCGCCAAAACTATGGGCCCTGCTTGGGTAAATTGGTGTTTCAACTTCTCAGGGGCGTAACTTTGGCATACGATCTCTGTTTGATGCGTACCATACCTCGTTAGAGAGATCTATCCGAGGACTACAAATTTGGAATGGGCAACATCGGTCCATGGACCCATGTTGCCCTTCGTTTTCCCAAAAAACGCCGTTTAGGGCCTCAAAACGGCTCCGGAAGTTTAGGACCCGAAAAACTGCTAAAAATAGTAAACTGTGCCGAAACTGAAAAACTGAAATAGACAATGGTGGAGCCCCAAGTGGAATAGGCGGGTGACCACCAATATCCACCTGGATCATTCCTCCCCCCTTAGGAAGCAATGGTCCCCATTGCGTTAAGTTCCTCCATGAGATGAGGAAATTTCTGCTGAACTTGGTCCCTGGTGAACCACTTTCCGTGGTGCAGGAGTTGGCCAGCTTTGACAACCCGATATAGTTGGATCTTCTGCTGGCGAGTGTTCTTGATTTGCATGTCCATGATGCAATCTGTGGTGGCCTGTTCCATGCAGTCTGGATTTAACTCAGTTGGTGTGAGTTGTTCTGCAATGTCCGAGGTGTCCAGTAGAGGTGGGAAGTAAGGACGAAGGCGATCCACATTGAAGACTGGGTGCAGACCAAGGAATGGTGGAATACTGAGCTCGAATGCATTGTTCCCTACAGCCTTGGTGATGGTGTACGACCCGTATCGGAGTGGGCGAAGCTTGCGGTGGGTTCCAGTGAGGCGCTCCTTCTGCAAATGTAGCCATACTTTGTCACCCACCTGGAAGTTGTGTGGCACCCGGTGTTGATCATGGCGTTGCTTGTACTTGGCATTGGCTTTGTCCAATATATCATGAACCTATTGGCGGATGTGTTGAATGCGCTCGATGAAGCTACTGGCTTTGTCAACTTCAGACTGGACATGAGCTGAATTGGCCTGAGCAGTTGCAAATGGCATGGCTACGTCAATGGGGCATAGTGGCTGGAATCCCAAGCCCACCTGAAATGGGCTATGGCCGATTGAACTGTGGAGAGCCCGATTATAACTATGTTGTACATAAGGGAGGCTCTCGTCCCATGTGCGTGGATGCTTTGAATTGTACATGCGCAGAATGTGTACAATCATTCCGTTGACGACCTCTGTCTGGCCATCTGTTTGGGGATGGAAAGCTGTGGACTTGGTGAGCTTGGTATCCAACATCGACCAGAGGCTGGACCAAAATGTGCTGAGGAACCTGCTATCTCGATCTGATATGATAGACCGTGGGATCCCAAAGTGCACCCACACTCGTTCAAAGAAGAGTTTAGCAGTGGCTTCTGCTGTGATATTCTTCTTGCAGGCCGCCATAATGGCCATCTTCGAGAATCTGTCGACGACCACAAAAACACAGTCATTTCCCCGCTTAGTAGAAGGCAGGCCCGACATGTAATCCATGGAGATGGATTCCCAAGGTCGACTAGGGGTAGGTAGAGGAGTATATAGGCCTTGCTTCTTGATGGTCGGTTTGGCAATGGCATAAGCAGTGCAGGATCTGATGTGCTTCTCAACATCTTTTTGAAGGTTCGGCCAATAGAAATACTTCTGCAGGATTGCTACTGTTTTCTCGACCCCGAAATGCCCAGCGACTCGACCGTAGTGTGCTTCCCATATCATCTTGGCACGCTCGCTTGAAGGAACACAAAGGTGTCCCATGTGACATAAAAGTGCATCTTGGAGGTGAAAATTTGGAACTTGCGCACCCCCCAAGAGTGCCTTGTAAGTTTGGCTGAATTCTGGGTCACTCTCATAGAGAAGCGGCCAATCAGAAGTCTCGTGCCCACAAGAGTTGAGCACAGTGGTGAGCGCCACGATCGGTGGTCGGCTGAGGCAGTCCGCAACATGATTGGTGCTACCCTTCTTATACTTGATGTTCAAATGAAACTGTTGCAGATATGTAGACCACTTCTGATGGTGATCATTCTGCAACTTCCCTTGTGTCTGTATGAACTGTAGGGGCCTGTGGTCTGTGTGGATGATTGTTTCCTTCCCCAAAATGTAATGCTTCCATTATCGACAAGCTTGCACAATGGAGTACATTTCTTTGTCATATGTGGGGTACTTGCGAACTGTGTCAGACAATGTCTCACTGTGAAATGCCACTGGATGTCCCTGTTGAGTAAGAACTGCCCCAATAGCATAGTCAGAGGCATCTGTCTCGATCTCAAATGGTTGTTGCAAGTCCGGTAAAGTGAGCACTGGGGCAGAACAGAGGCGGTTTTTCAGTTCTGTGAACGCCTTCTGTTGAGGTTCCGACCAAAAATTTTTTGCTCTCGCTCCTCCCTTGGTGACTTGACTCAAGGGCCAAGTGATATGAGAGAATCCCAACACGAACCTCCGATAGAAATTAGCAAGACCCAGAAAGCTGCGAAGCTCTGTTATAGTGGTTGGGGCTGGCCAATCCCGAATGACTTGGATCTTGGCTCGATCCACATGCACCCCCCTTTCATCAATAATGTATCCCAGATATTGAACCTGGGTCATGCCAAAAGTGCACTTCTCCAAATTGGCACACAACTTGTGTTGCCGCAGTGTTTGGAGGACTTGTCTGATGTGGTGAAGGTGCTCTTCCCAAGTCTGGCTGAAGATCAGAATATCATCCAAGTACACCACTACAAATGAGTTGGTGGATGGCCGCAAGATGTCATCCATCATCCTCATGAAGGTGGCGGGAGCATTCGTCAACCCAAAAGGCATGACCAGCCATTCGAAAAGGCCTTCCTTGGCTTTGAAGGCCGTCTTCCACACATCGGAGGGTTCAATTGGTACCTGGTGATACCCAGACTTCAGGTCAATCTTGCTGAAATATTTTTCACCTTTGAGTTGATCCAGAAGGTCATCAATCCGTGGGATTGGGTACCTATTCCGGACAGTGATCTTGTTTACCGCCCGATAGTCAATACAGAGTCTCCACGTCCCATCCTTCTTCTGTACCAACACGATCGGGCTCCCACAGGGCGATGAACTTGGTCTGATGTGACCTTTCTGCAACAGCTCCTGAATTTGTCTCTTGATTTCATCATTCTCCAGAACAGAGCGCCGATAGATCGGTCCATTAGGTAGCGGCGCACCGGGGGTCAGATCAATCGGGTGCTTGACCTGACAGTGCAGAGGAACCCCTGTGGGTGAGGTGAATATGTCCCCGTACTCCTCCACAACCTTATCCATTTGTTGTTGTTGTGCAGAGGAGCCCTGTCTGGAGGTCGTGGCCACAGTATTTTTCTTGCCCTGGGGGCGGATCATCAGGAAAACGAATTTCCGGGTTTGGGAAATGAGCTTACTGCATTGTTTTGCAGTAACCAAAGAGATAGTCGTAGGAGGTGGTACCTCTGGTATCCTGTACAACTTATTTCCCAAAGTAATAATAACCGCACGAGGTCGAGACTCATACACAGCATGACGCTTCCACAAGTATGGTTGTCCTAATAATACATCAGAAACATCAATAGGAGCAACGTCACATAGTACCTCATCCGTGAAGGGCTTGATGCTATAGGGAAGGCGACACTGCCGGCTGACGCGGAGATCTCGTCCTTGGTGAAGCCACTCGATGGTGTATGGATGTGGGTGAGCTGTGGTCGGCAAGCCCAACCGTTTCACGACGTTTGCTGAAATGAGGTTCTTTTGGCTCCCATTGTCGACAATGAACTGTACCGGGGAGCCCTTTACCCACATCTGGGAGTGGAAGAGACGTTCCTCCTCCTCTGGATCTTCCGGTTCCTCCTTTTGGATCTTTGCAGTGGCAACAGTGGCGTTGGGCTCCGCATCAATAATTTGTTTCCCTTTTTCATTCGCCTTTTCAGGTTCTGATTCGGAGTCAGAGCATGCATCTGACTTAGAAGCCCTCATCTCGGCCACTAGCGACTGCTTGGCCCGACACTCACTTGTGTTGTGAGTGGAGCTCTTATGGAACTCACACCACTTTCCCGTGTCCTTCTTTGGCTTTGCGGTGCTGTTCTTTTCTTGTGGCTTCGATGAGTTGTCTTTAGCCACCATGTCTTGGCTCTGTCCTTTGTTCTGTGGTTTGGAAGCACCTTTCCCTTGCTTTTGATTCGCAGATCCAAAGTCTCGCTTCTTCTGCTTGAATTTCTGCTCAATCTTGGCAGCATACCGGTATGCCGTACCAAGCGAGGAGATGTCGAGGAACTCCATTTCCTCCTGGATGTATCTGTGCAGACAGCTGTGATACTTTAGCACTAGATGTTTCTCTGAATCTTTGATACCCAAATTTGTGCGCAGGGTATGGAAGCACCTTTCCCTTGCTTTTGATTCGCAGATCCAAAGTCTCGCTTCTTCTGTTTGAATTTCTGCTCAATCTTGGCGGCATACCGGTATGCCGTACCAAGCGAGGAGATGTCGAGGAACTCCATTTCCTCCTGAATGTATCTGTGCAGACAACTGCGATACTTTAGCACCAAATGTTTCTCTGAATCTTTGATACCCAACTTTGTGCGCAGGGTATGGAACAGATTCGTCAGCTCGTGCACATCTTGATCCCTTTGTTATCGCAGCGTGGTCCATTGTATGCACTTGTCCTCATAGCTCCCCACGGGATAGTACTGTTCCTTGATGGCATCTCGGAAAGAATTCCAAGTTGGTACGGCCGAGAACAGAGAGGGTTCTGTCTGGTCCTTGTTCTCACAGTAGGTTTCCCACCAGTCCTTAACATGGGGGGTAGCTTTGAGGAGTGCAAAAATAATCTTCTCCCGGTCTGAAAAGTCATGAACCGAGAAATATCCTTCTAACAGATTCAACCATCTATCTACGGCATCTGCATCTATTTGACCCTCAAATATGGGAATGTCAAAATTTACTTGTACCTTAAAAGGAGTCGCGCCTCCCGAGTGGCTGCTGGATGTAGATGCGCCGCCGGTGGGTAGCCGTTGAAGGATCTGAGCAAAGTTATCCATCATCACGTTCCTTTGTCTTTCGAGGGCCTCCTCGAGCAATATTTTGATAGGATCTCCTGCTCCTTCATCTTTCTTTTCGTCCCCCATGGGCGTCCGTCGAGGTTTGCGAGGCTGATCTTGCAAAGGTTCCACCAGATCAAGCCCTAGCTCCTTATACCCCGACCTCGTTGGGGACATGCAAAGAAGGATCGAGAAAAAGCAGACCCCTCTGATACCACTGATCCGAATTTATGCAGGAACGCAACAGAATAAACACATAACCATAAATACAGAGATGCAGCGGAATTAACACTTCATTTCATTAATATCAAAGAACTGAAATTTGCTTACAGATAGAATGGAAATAAAACTAGCTAGGGCGCTGGTAGCTATCTCTGAGAAGAGATGTGGCGGCTACAGGCCTCTGAACTGAGTTACAATGAGGCTCGAGGGCCTATTTATCATTTAGAAACAATGGGAAATCCTAAACAGCCAAAACCCTAACCTTAGGAGATGAAGCGCCAAAACTATGGGCCCCGTTTGGGTAAATTGGTGTTTCAACTTCTCAGGGGCGTAACTTTGGCATACGATCTCCGTTTGACGCGTACCATACCTCGTTAGAAAGATCTATCCGAGGACTACAAATTTGGAACAAGCAACATGGGTCCATGGACCCATGTTGCTCTCCGTTTTCCCAAAAAAACGTCGTTTAGGGCCTCAAAAAGGCTCCGGAAGTTTAGGACCCGAAAAAATGCTAAAAATAGTAAACTGTGCCGAAACTGAAAAACTGAAATAGACAATGGTGGAGCCCCAAGTGGAATAGGCGGGTGACCACCAATATCCACCTGGATCAGCATAGTTGATTGGATCATTGGTGAGCCAATTTAAATCTGGTAACTCTAAAGTTGCAACAAAGGGCAACTGTCGATTAAGGTCAGGTTGAGCATAGCCAGGGTATGATGGAATGGCTTGAGAAACAGGGCTTTGAGCACTAGCATAAGGAATATGCTGCAGGTAACCTAGATAGGGTTTGTTTTGATAAGCAAACGCTTGAGGTTTATGTTGACCAAAACCTGGATATGATACTTGTTGAAATGAAGGTTGAAGCATTTGCACTTGAGGCTGCCAAGGGGTCTGTCCACCAATATTATAACCCAAATTAGAATAACTTGGATTCAGTTGAGGATAATTATAACCTAGATGTGGCTATGACATCCCATAATATGGTAAACCAACTTGTGAATAAATAATTCCAGGTACTGGTTGCTGTAAATTAGCCGAAGGATTTGGAGTCTGTGGGCCCAATACTTGAGGGTATTGAGTTGAAGGACCCGCCTGAAACGGTGGTTCTACAAAATTTTGATTCTATAACAGGAGTAAAGATGTATTAACAAGTGGAAGTGATGTGTGTGTAATAGGTTGAACTGGTTGATACGAGTCTACAACCGTTTGTGGTTGGATAGGCAGAGTGGGCTGCCATTGACAAACATTCATTTCGATATTAGGTTGACCAAAAAATGATGGAGTACTGTCAAAGTGGGTGAAAAAAGGTTGCCCCACAGCATGAGGAGGATAATAAGATGGAAAATATTGCTCTCCAAATGTAGGGAGTCCAGTTGATATGGTACTAGATGGAATAGACCCAAAAGGACCAACTTGACATTGCCCTGATGATGTGTATAAAGAATCGAGCCATTTAGTACTCACTATAGGTTTACCAGTTAGAATACCAGATGATGACATTGGTGAAGTCCATGGGTTTGAAGATGCACCAGAGAAAATTCTAGATAAAGATTTATAACCTGATGGGACCAAAGGGCCACCATGAAAATATGACTCTGGTGAAGTTGTGAACATATATGGTGTAGCGAGAGTAGGTGCTGAAGCAATTGGAACAGATGGTCCAACCGAAGATGTTGGTTCAGGCATGGTTACTTGACCAAATGTATACCCTTTTGAATTGACGAGAATTTGAATAGGAACATGATCAAAAAAAGTGGAGGGTGGTGATTGAGGAAAAGACTCGTACATGTAAAGATCCTCCCCAAAATGGGATGGAGTTAAAGGTGTCTCGTCTTGTGGGATTTATTCAATCGAAATTAAAATAGGTGGAAGGATTTTTCCGTTAGGCCCAAAGTATATTTCAGGAGGTTGAATGCGCGATATGGGAGATTCAATGGCTACAATAGAGTGTGGGGTGACCGATACAGGAACAACTTTTGGTCATTCGACTTCAGGATGTAGATGTTCTGGCAAAAAAGGGACATGATCTGGATCAACTTCTGGTTGAACAACGTCGGGTTCGGGAGGTATGGTCTCACTGATTGGATGGATCATGACCACGGGTAGCTGTGAGGACTTCGTCTCGACAATAGTAAACGAACCGGGATGTGTAGAAACAACTTGTGCTGACTCTGGTATATGGGAAGACGATGCTTCACCAGAGGTATTGATAGTACTTGTTTCGGTAGAGTGATGTCGCCTTCGTCGACTAGGATTAACTTCTGGTGGTAAAGGTGGTTTCAATGCTAATTTACGCGAACGATGGGGAAAAGGATTTTTTTCTTCCATGATGACTCATTTATTTTAACCAAAAACAAATAAACAAAATAAAAGGGTGATGCTAGGCAAAAGGTTTACCAAGAAACTGTGAATTGCAAAATACCTCCTGGCGAACCAAGAAGTACGTGCAAGAAATCTCCCCGAATGTTGTGTTCGGTGTATCACAATTTACAAGGCGGCAGACTCGGTTCACTATGGATGGAAAAAAACCTAAAGTTTTCCTTCCAAATATACCCGAAGGTACGTGGAGGCCCAAGTTCGTATTAGCGCTGTTTAATGTGAAACAACACAGTGAGAGCACCCCTTTATAATTTTCGTACTATAACACCGCCCGATATACTCGAAAGTATGTGGACGAGCTATGATATACTTATGTACATGGAGTGAGGTATCACACTCGGAATGTATCGCAGAAAATGAATGACAACTACTATGTTTTACGACGCCGGAACACGTATCTAGCCTAGACCACCTTCTAAATGTTATCGTTATGGTTCCAATGATTTGTTAGGTAAATTGATGTAAATTTTAAGTTGATCTTGTTTATCAATTTTCCTTTCAAGGTTCATCGTGATGATGTAATGGAAATTCCTAAAATGCAAACTAAAATGATAAGCAAACTTTTCACTTTTAGTTTTTTCAATGAAAGTCTTAGCTACTAGAGGGAAAGAGCAATCAGTTTTGAGAGCAAACAACAAAGATCACAAACTAATATGCAACTTTCCTAATTGTTCCTTTGAAAAACACACAATCCACTATATGCATATGCAGGTTTTTATTTTTCAGTCCCCTTAATGTAAATGAAAAAAAGGAAACTAAGTGCATCAAATCAATAAAAACAAATGCTTTATTCTTTGAGAAATGATGAATTTAACAACAATTTCTCTTTTAGGAAAAATGAAGAATGGAACTACAATTTTTCCTACAGGAAATGAAGAATTTAACGACAATTTCCTTTATGAAAACAAATGGATCTAATGCAACAATGAAAATACTTTGAAATTAATTCGTCGATGATAAAGAAAAACACTTTAAGAGACATTGAACAAATTTATCTTTCAAAGGAGGAAGATTCAGGTAAATTTACTGGTCTCTATGAGGCATCAAGCACTTGAAAACACAACAAACAAAAAATGAAAGCAAATTTAATAACAAATTCAATGGGAATTTGGTTGGCTCTAGGAGGAAACACAGTCTCTAAGGGGAGACAGTGCGTTGCAAATCACCCCTGAGTGGGAGACAACTCTCTGCAAAGCATCATGTCCTGTTCAACAGTGCGTTGGGCACAACAGAGAACACAAAATCAAGCTGTTTAACACACTTCTAATGCAAATTTGAATTCAAAAAGCCTAATATTTAAGAGTAATTGCTTCTAAGTGAATAAACATAGGCAAACACACCAAGGATGAAGGGTAAACTCCTCAGTGGAGTCGCCAATTTTTTTATGTGGAATTATGGATTACAGATAAAACATTCTTCCCTAAATGTGGTGCTCATTTATAACAACAGGTTAAAGACTTTGCAACTAATTTTCCTAATAGTAAATAGACATACAAAATAGATCAAGAAACTTACTTGGAGTCCAAGCGCTTCCAAGTCTCCTTATGTCGCTCTTGCTGAAGCTTCAAATCCAAGCTAGATTGCCAAAATATTTCCTGCAAGAATGAACACTAAACAACAAAGAGATATAAATATACAGATGCCTATTCAAGTTATTTAGTTAAATCAATGAAACATGAACCACATACTTCAGATAAGAATTCATAATATGAAATACATAAGCTTATACAGATACATATGTGGGAAAGTAAGAAACAATCTTTATTAATGGATAGAAGGGGAGGTTACAACCAACGATTGATTTCATGTCACCATCTCTATCATCATCCCAACCTCATCACAATGCACATCTCTCCAGCAGCATATCACTCAAATCAAATCCTCAATTGAAATTCCACTAGCATTTCTCTACTCAATTTCTTCCTTCTCAAGCACTAGGATTTGTGCTCAATTTATAGATGAGCTGAAGGTTGTTTCACAATCAATGACTTTCTAATAATAGGCAAGACATGTTCCCAAGCTTAGAGGTGTCAAATGGACACATGGATTCAAAGTTTGACACATATGCACTCTTCTAGAAGGCACTGGCCAAGTGGAGATTCTGGAACAATGAGAATTTCGTTCCCAATTTGACCAGCGCACCCTTGAGTGTCGGGAAGTGCTTTGCAGATCATGCTTGAGTGGGGTTACCTGCATATGCAAAACACTTATCCCCTTGAGAGACTGCTTTGGTGAGCTCATAGGTGATTTAATAATGTACTTCAAATCTTTAAAACCTTGCAATGAAAGTCATGGATGATTTGTCTTGTTCTTTGTCTTAGTGCATGTAGCAACTGAAATGATAGGGGATGATAGACCCTATTCATTGGTTATGGGGATGATTTCCAGTTAACCGGGTCATTGGGAATGGTGCCCAAATTGACCTATAACATCCATTATTTCTTATATCCTGGGCTATAATTCAGACCAGTGGATTGATGAGCATATCTTTGCTTTTATTTCTATCTTCTCAAGTGAACAAAAGCCACCCATCATTTTTAGTTATGGTGAATTTATAGCAGAGATGATCCATGACCAGTTTATGAAATTTTAAAATGAAGGAGTTTTTAGATATTATTTAGTCCTTGTGTATCTTTTTATTTTTCATCAACCAGAGAGATTTCCATTTCAATCACATAAAATGGATGATCAGGGCAATCCTTTATCAGTAATTCATTGGACCCCTCTAGTTAGGAAAGACAACACATAATTCTCTTTTAGTCAGTTTGTAGATCAATTTTTGCATATGGCAGTGAGTTTATTGAACAGAAATATAGAGCCAAGGATAGATTCATAGATAAAAAGGATTTTACACCTTAGTTATTAAACCAAAAAGGGTGATTGGTATATGTAGAAGCTACTCAGAAATCCGAATTTATGGTTGTGAATTAACCCCCTACAAGCTTCCTAAGCATGCGCCCATAAGAATATTTGCTTTGGAATTCATCAGACAAATGATAAACATGGATTAGATACATTTTCAGACAGCTAAGAATAAATCCCACTTCAAAATGAAAACACATATTGGCCCTTTCACATGAAATACAAGAGCAGCATGACATAATGCAGATGTTATCTTAAGAGGGATGAATTTCAGGCACAATTTTACTTGGTCTTATGACCCTTTGGGAATTATCTCAAAGATGAGGATAGAACAAAAGTATGCCCCTTATATTCATACATCGAGACCAGAGCTCGAACAATTCATGAACTAGGAGGAATCACAAGAAAACACTCTCTAAGAGGCTGAAGAGAAAAATATGTACTCTTCACAAAATCCATTAGTGCAAGAAAATGGAGAGAAAAGACCAAGGGAAACAAGGTCCCCTTCAACATCATAATTTTTAGTGAAATATTTCATTGTATATAATAAAAAACCAAGGCAAACAAATGAGGAAGACAACCAGCATGTATTGAACAAATACACCCAATTTTTCTTTATGGAGCATGCACTCTGTTAGTGCCTTCTAGTTCTCCCAGTCACCAATGATCAAATATGATCCTATAAGGTTTTTTTAGGGTCTTAAAGTCAAATTTTTATGGTTTCAGTAGGTCTTCAAATAAAAATTTGGTCACTGGCTAGTGTGTCTAGGTGTGTTACTACTCCTTTCAAAAAAATAATGTTTTGGTCATTGACATCATTCAATTAAATGAGTCACCACTGAAATGTATCCAATATCATCTCATTCACTTCACTACAGTCATCATTCAACTCATTTCATGAAATGTCACCATTAGGTCTTAGTGTCAAAATCATAAAAAATCTTTCATTTCACCAATAAAACTAGCATTGAAGGAGTAGTAATATAATGCTCAATAAAGGTTATAAAGTGTAATTTCATTTCAAATATGAACGTAATATGTTTCTCAAATTTCTAAAGCTGCAAAGTTTCAAGTCAAAAGTGAAAAGACTTGGTGGGGCCACTTGACCACCAAAAATGAAAAGTGATTTCCAAAGCTACAAAAGAACCAAAAGAGTTTTCATTTTCTCATTCCATCCTCAAGAAATGTCTCTCCAACAAGAAAAATCACTCTCACACTCGGAGAAGAAGTTCCATTGCCCAAGTGTGCTCATTCCTCCATTGTGGTGCGCACGCGATGCACTTTCTCCATTTTGGCACAAATAATACTTTGTAGTGGTTTCTTCATCATCCAAAAACTCTAGCGTATCAGTGATAGGTAAGTGGGCCCTCCAAAACATCTCTCGTGTCTTCATTTTATGATTGGAAGAAGAAATTCCCTCTTCTAGGGTTTCTAGTTCATATTGCTTGGTTTCATGTTGATATTGATAAATTTCTGAAATAAACCCTCAAAATAGAGCTAACTCACCTTCCCCTACCTATTCATTTTCCCCACCCCCTACACCTCATTTTCCCTACTTTTGTACAAGCCCTAGCCTAGACTAGACATTTCTAGGTTAGGATCGTTTTTTCCCTTTTTGGACCCCTTCCCCTCATCCATTCCCTCAATTTTCACTTTCCCCTACTCCCTAATATCTCTCCCTACCCCCCTAAATTTTCCCAAGAATTTAGGAAGCTCTCAACCCCTTCATCTCCCTTCATTCCCAAAATTTTCCCAAATCCCCTGTTTTTCCCTTCACTAAACTGTAATTCCCTTTCCCATTGAGCTAGGGTCAGCATGGATTCTAAAACCACTGAGAAAAAGATGCACAAGGGAGGTCATATTAGCAGGTATGAGCCCACTTCAGAAAATGAGGTTATGTCTTCACCCTTCCTTAAAAAATCACTTCAGGATGCTGGTTGCCTTACCTTTTGCCAAAAGGTGGAGGAATTTGGTTTTTGTGAAAAACTCACCAATACTTTTTCCACTAGAGGGTCACAATTTCAAGGGTGGTATTCACTCTTTCCATAGAGATAATTGCATCATCCACATGGATTCCAAACAACGGAGAAAACTGGTTCAAGAGCAGAGACCTAGACCTTTACAGCTACAAAATGTACTTGAAGCCAACATACAAAGCAACTCCTAAACAAATATTTCCATTTCGGCACTTTTTGGAAAAATATTCCCCTCTCATGAAATTGATCATGAGGTAATTCACATGTGAGGGCAGATACTCAAGTCTATATCAGTATCATATGAGACTCTTGATGCATTTTACCGGTGTGAAAACCCTAAAATTACCTCATTACCTCTACAAGAGAATGGTAAATATGACAGAGAAGGTACGAAGAATGGCAGACAATCATCATGCTATTTTGTTTCACCATAGCTTGGTGAAGGTCTTGGTTTTCCATCACCTATCACAGATCAATTTGTCATGGGAAGGTTTTGTATATTCAAATTATCTTTTTCCTTCTCTAGCTCAATCTAGCAGTCACTCTACACCCTTGGCTTCACCAACATATCAAGAGGTCGATTCCTCAAGTAAACCTACCAAAATATTTCCTAGGGCAGAGGTGACTCCACAGATCAGTGAAGCTTTCATTGACTCACCTTGGTATGTAGATAGCATATTTGTTTTACACGACGACTCCACAGATCAATGAAGCTTTCATTGGCTCACCTTGGTATGTAGATATCATATTTGTTTTACTAAATCTACAAGCTCCTCCTGGTTTATCTAGAACTAAAGGTGGATTTTTGAAAATGCAAGAAATGAAGTATTGTATCATAGATAATGTTTTATTTTGGAAAGTTCATGGTGGTATACTACTGAACTGTTTATTGAAATATGAAGCTGATAAAGTAATGCAGGAGTTTCATGCAGGTGACTGTGGAGGACACCTCTACTGGAAAACAACTGCCAATAAAATATTGAGGGAAGGTTTTTACTGGCCCACTCTTTTTGCAGATGTCAGAAAGTATGTGATCTCCTGTCACAAATGTCAGATATTTGAGGGGAAGAAAAAACCCTTACCTTTACCCCTCAAACCAATCTCTGTTGAATGCCATTTCAACAATGGGGTTTAGAATTCATTGGTGAAATTCACCCACCCTCCTCAGCCCAACATAAATGGATATTGACAACTACTGATTATTTTAACAAGTGGATAGAAGCCATTCCTTCTAGACAAGCCACTGATTCTGTCATTATCTGATTCCTCCAAAACAATATTCTTTCTAGATTTGGATGCCCACAAAAGCTCATTACTGATAATGCAGCTGCCTTCAAATCCAAGAAAATCATAGATTTTTTTAACAAATACCACATCAATCTTGGCCATTCCACTGCCTATTACCCTCAAGGTAATGGACTTGCAGAATCCTCCAACAAAAGCCTAGTTACTATCATCAAGAAATTGGTAGAAGACAACAAGAAGTCCTGGAACAAAAGGTTAGTTAATGCCTTATGGGCAGACAGACTAACTACCAAAATGTATATTGGTACATCTCCCTATCAAATAGTATATGGGATGGATGTTGTTTTTCCATCCTCATTGGGAGTGCCAGTGATGAGAATGATTCAAGAGTTGCAAGTAGAACCAAATGATATCCAAAGGAGGATAAATCAAACCATTCATTTGCAGCAAACCAGGGAAGAGGTTTATATCAAATCACAAGTTATCCAAGATAAAATTAAAAATATATTTGATAAGAAAACCAACGCTGATGATTTTTACATAGGTGACAAAGTACTCAAATGGGATTCTAGAAGAGAAGAAAAAGGTAAACATGGTAAATTTTATTTTCTATGGAAAGGCCCATACATCATTTATGGTTACAGAGGTAACAATGCATTCTTCTTGAAGGAGTTAGATGGAACAAATCTACCAAGTGGACCAGTCAATGGTAGAATGCTGAAGCACTACTTTTCTCTAGATTAGACATTAGTTCACTTGTTTTACTTTATTCATTGTGAATAACATTGCAAAGTTTAGATTGGATTGGATGATTATCTTCCGAAGTTGAAGCCTGAAGAGAAGGCCCTAAGATTTGAAAGGTATAACATCATATGATTGAATAAAAGAGAGTCCAGAAAGCAGTTACAAAGCAAGAAAAGTCAAAGTTCCAAGGCCACAGATCTTAAATTTCTTGAAATCTCACCAGGAGATGCCATCCCCATGTGGAGCCACTGTTAGGGTCCTATAATAATAGGATCATAATTTTGAATTGAATATGATTAAGTCTTGTAATATTGTACATGTTTCCTCTAGAGGTGAAAAACATCCAAAGCTATCTAAAAATCAATACTATGGGTATCTGCATGATATACTTTAGTATGACTTTAAATCCTTCAAAATTGTTTTGTTCGATGCCAAATGGTTTAGGATACGAATCCATGAGTGTGACCTTGATAGACTATTATTGAGAATGTTAACATATTTACCATGGTTGATACAAGGAATCTTGAGCCAGGATCAGAGTGATATTTTCTTCCAAGCCAATGTCAACAAGTATTTTACCTAGATGTTTTGGGTAAAGTGGGTTGGTCATATGTTGTTAGATGTGATCCCATAGGAAGGCCAGTAAAGTATAATGTAGCGCAAGAAGAAGAAATTGAAGAAGAAGATGATGTAGAGGAGAAGGGGGTTCATGCAATTTCAGAAGAATACATCAAAGAAGTTCAATGAATAAATCTTAATCAATATAATGTTAACTTGGATGAACTAGATGATATTGACGTGTTGTCGGATGAACAACTTGAAGAAGTTCAACCAAATGTAGAAGAGCATGTTCGAGATAATGATATAGATGATGATTATGATGTTGATATGGTGAATCCTTTGTACATGAATTCTAAATTGGATGATACAAATGATGAGATGGATGAGGAAGAAGTTCAATGATATAAAAATGTTGAAAAGTATGAGGTATGCATTTATATGTTTTCAATTGGTTTTTTTCTCTTTTGTTCACCTTAAATTTTTATTTTCTTAGTTTTTATGTTTGAATGTTACTGTGTTTCTTTCAAATATAGTATAGTAGATAGATTGGGTATCAGGGAATTGAGAGTGATGTGAGCGGGGGGAGGGGCCATATGAGCTTCCACCTTCACATGGTTGGCCTTGCTAAGTAGAGAGTATATTATTCTTGAAACAAAGAGAAGCTCATTTGAGTTTATACCATCATTTCCAAATTTGACTTTGATTCATTAAGAAAACGTATCGGGCGAGTTGGGTGATGGGTGAACCAAGTGACACGACGGTTGGGCAGATGAAAAAAGTAAAGTCAGCCCATGAATACCCTTGAACTGAGTTCCCACTAGGCTGTCTCATAACGATTTTACAAAATTGACTAAATTAATGTTTAGGTGTTAAAAGCCGGTTTATAATTGATTGATTATGAAGCATGGAAGTACTAGCAAATGTAAACATTTTGTCGTCATTGATGAGATAATGATTTGTGTTCACTTATTTGCACCGCAAGGTGAACACTCGCGCCCTGGTCATGCCTGCACGAAGGCGAGGGCGCACACATCCACCCATGTGGGTATTGCGTGCGAGGCATGCTAGGGTGCGCGCTTGATAGGGGCGTTCGTGTGATGAGTTGGTGGGTAAAATCTAATTAGTAAGGGGCACCCACACAAAATAATTAATTTCAACCCATGACTATCCATGAACTGATTTCAGCACCCACGCCTAGTTGCATTAAGCACCCAGACTAGGGTGGGGCCCACAGTGCTATTTTGGGGTGCATGTCTATTTTGGTTATCCCTTAATTAAGATGGACATTAAATTGTAATCTATTCTCAATGTTGACTTGAATCAGTTAACTGAAATTGATAAACTTAGTTAGCTAGTGGATTTCGAGTTAGAGGTAGTTGGTGAGGCATGCAGAGTAATTCTAGTTGTAACAGAGTTCGAAGTGCAATGGTGCATAAGTTAATGAAAGTTGTAAATAGTTTAACTCAGTTAAGTGAGTTAAATTCAGTTGTGCCAGTTGTAACTGAAGATACACTAGCGAGAGATCTAGTGAATTAAATTTTAATTAATTCACAATCAATGATCTGACATGAAACTGAGGATTTACTATTATTAGTTGCATGCATGTTAGATCCAGTGTAGACCCAGTTGAGTTCTAGGTGAAAGGAAAGTTGACTTTCAGTTGTAGGATTATTGGCTTGCAAACATGCAACCAAACACCCATTGGAGTGCCCATGATACTTGCACAGTCAAGGCAGGTAATAATTCCTATCTTTTAAGGATATATATCATTAGGGATTGCGCAAGCAAGGTAGGTTGTTTGGAGGCTGAGAATTGGCTATGTGTTGGTAAGTTTTGCATATGACCATGTGAGACAATTAGCTGAGTATTGTAGGGCTCTTGTGAGAAGAGTTTCGTATGTAATTGTTTCATGATCCATGATTAATATACAATAGAATATAGTGGGGTTTTTAGTTGTAATATTTCCCCAAGAAATTATCTATGTTGTGCGTGATTGATATTTCTTCATGTTCACGTGATAGCGATTGTGTTTTTAATTCCACAAAATATTTGTAGAAGCGATTCAGTATTTAACTTTAGTACATTTTTAGATCGCATGAATCCAAGATATACATGCATGTTGTATAATTTCTACATGGTATTAGAGATGTGTTATCAATTATACATGGTATCAGAGCACAGGAAATTGCAGAAGTGAAGTAGGAGTTGAGTTTGTGATTGGATAGAATTTGAATTTGCAGAAAGACTTTCTTGGTGCTACAGCTGATTCAAGATCGAAATGGATTTCAGTGGCTTGAGGTTAGAGTATGAACTTGAGGGAAACTCGAACTATATTTCTTGGAAGGACGGGATGGAGGTAGTACTTGAAGGCAATGGCTTAAAGGAATTCATTGACATTGATGTTCCTAAACCCGCTGTGGCATATGCTGCAAATATTGATGCATGACAAAAGAAAGTGGAAAAGGCGAGGAGGATCCTGTTGGAGGGAGTAAGAGACCACATTGTCTCAAGCCTCCATGGGAAAGCCACACCATATGTAATGTGGAAGGCTTTGACGGATCTATTCCAAAGTAGCAATGACCATAGGAAATTGGCTCTCAAAGATAAACTCAAGAAGATAAAGATGGAAAAGGGCGACACCATTCCAAAATATCTAACAAAGTTTGTCCAATGTCAAGATGAACTGGGGAGCATTGGAATAACAGTTTTTGATGATGATTTGGTGAGCTTGGCTCTCATAGGACTTCCCAAGGCACACTATTACCAAGACTCTGTCAATGGAAGGGAAAAATTTCCAGATTGGGAATGACTGTGGTTGGATTTGGTGCAGGAGGAATTCAGGCGAAACACTAGAGATGGATATTCATAAAAGAATGAGGATGAAGAGGATTGTGCTCTGGCTGCCAAGGCAAGGAAGGAGAAGGGGAATAAATTCCATTCTAAATTTGAGTCCAAGAATGGCAAGAAGCAAGACATATCCAAGGTCAAGTGTTTTCACTGTCACAAGCATGAGAATTTTGCTATTAACTATCGACAAAAGAAGAAGAACAAGACGACTTGAGGATCTGCATCTGGTAAGGCCCTTACATCGAAATTTAAGCTTGAATTCTCATTGATCGCATGCATGGTGTCCAGTGCATTGATATCTGTGTGGTATTTGGATAGTGGTGCTTCCTTTCACATGATGAGAGACACGAAACTTTTTAGTGACTTGGAGGAGAAAGATCTCCAGATGCATATTGAAATGGGAAACGACAGACGATACAGTGCTATCGGGATTGGTACCATTACCTTTTAGAGGGAGTTAGGTAAACCCTTTCAATTAAAATATGTAATGCATGTACTAGGTCTGAAGAAAAATTTGGTCTCAGTCGTAATGTTGGAGGATAGAGGCTATGATGTTGTTTTTAGTGATGGAAAAGCTTTCCTGCAACATAAAAAAACATGAGAAGCCAAGACGATAGGGATTCAAGTTAAGAATCTCTAAAATTTGGAGATAGATGGTTGTGCAACAATAATAGGCAAGGTAGATCAAGTGGAGAGCCGGGATGAGGGCGAATTATGGCATAGGCGATTGGGCCATCTTCACCATGGAGCCTTGAAAGTCATGCAACATATTTCTACAGGTCTTCCTAGGGGTACACTTGCGCAGTTAGACACATGCAAGGGATGTACTATGGGAAAATATCTAAAGGACACCTTTCATGAGAAGGAAAACCGAGCTTCAGGGATCCTTGAGAGAGTTCACATAGACATGTATCATCCTTTCTTGGTTGTTTCAACAGAAAAACATAAATACTTTGTAATATTTGTTGATGACTTTTCTCGTGAGTGATGGATCTTATTTATGAAAAATAAAGATCAAACTTTCTCTAAGTTCTGTGAGTTTAAGGCACTGGTGGAGAAAGAGTTGGGGAAGCAAATGAAGGCTCTTAGGAGCGATAATGGTGGAGAATACATCTCTAACGAATTTAAAAACTTCTGTAGCAAAGAAGGAATTCGAAGAGAACTCATAGAGCCTCATAACCCATAGAAGAATGGGGTCATGGAGAGGAAGAGCATAACTATTGTGGGTGCAGCACGAGCGATATTGCATGATCAAGGCCTACTAATGCATCTGTGGGAAGAAGCATGCAATACAACGGTACATGTGCAAAACCGTTGTCCTCATAGAGTACTTGGAATGAGTACACCTGAAGAGGCTTTCAATGGTAAGAAACTTGATGTTTCACACTTTAAGATTTTTTTCTCATCTGTTTATGTGCATGTGACCAAGGATGTCAGGAAGAAGCTGGAACCAACGACTAAGGTTGGTATTTTTGTGGGGTACATTGAAACACCCCATAATTATTGTGTTTATTTTCCAAACAAAAGAATGCCTGTTGTGTGATGAGATATAAAATTTGATGAGGAGAAATCCATGTGGTTGTCCCTTAAGAGGGAGATGGACTTGCATGCAGAGGAGGAACTGTTCGTTCCCAAGGATGAGTCTCAAGATGCGCATCAGCCACATGAGGAGGTTCATGGAGTGGAGGAAAACACTCATGCAGAGCCATCCATCAGAAATGGCAGAAGGAGTACCACGAAAGCTGATAGATTGAGACTTGATGCTGCAAACAATATAGGAGCCCCTACTTCACAACGTAAACAGAGACAGTGAATTGGATACCTGGCTCTTATGAGAAAATGTATTGTGACTAAACCATCTTCATTTTAGGAAGCAGTGCAACATCCAACTTGGGTTGATGCAATGGTGGAGGAGTATGACTCCATTCCCAAGAAGAGTGCATGGGAGATAGTCCCAAGACCGGTCGACAAATATGTGGTTAGATCGAGATGGATCTATAAGGTAAAGCAAGCTGCTGATGGGCGTGTGGAGAAATACAAGGCTAGATTTGTGGCCTAGGGATTCTCAAAAATCAAGGGGATCAATTATGATGAGACCTTTGGACTTGTTTCAAGGTACTCTTCCATAAGATCCATCCTTGTACTCTCAGCGCATATGGGCTGGCGCATTCATCAGATGGATGTGAAAACTGCGTTTCTTAATGGGATCATTGAGGAATAGGTGTACATAGAGCAGCCTGAAGGTTTGGAGATATTCAACAGTGAGTCGTATGTGTGCTGACTCAAAAGAGCGTTGTATGGACTGAAGCAAGAACCCTGTGCTTGGTACACTTAGATATATAGCTATTTCACTGGACTGGGCTTCACCAAAAGTGAAGTAGATGCAAACTTGTACCAGATTTTAGTTGAGTGTAAGATATTGATTATTGTTCTTTATGTTGATGATCTAATTTTGATTGGTGATGAGCCGCTGATACGCTCATGCAAGGAGGATCTTGCAAGGGAGTTCGAAATGAAGGACATGGGACTCCTTCATTATTTACTTGGATTGGAAATATGGCAGCAGGATGGTGAAATTTTTGTATCTCAAGGCAAGTATGCAAAGGAGATACTAGGTAAGTTTAACATGGAGAGATGAAAACCCATGGATACTCCTCTTCCAGGAAATTGGAGGAAAGATGATGCTACTTCTGGAGAGGTAGTGGATGCTACTATCTACAGGTAGTTAGTGGGTTCGATAATGTATTTGGTGAACACGAGACCTGACATATGCTACACAGTTAACCAACTGAGTCAATTTATGGTTAAGCCTGGAAATCTCTTTTGGAAGGTGGGGAAGCATGTCCTGAGATACTTGGGGGGCACATCAGAGTATGGTCTATGGTATAGATAGACATAGGGAGTGAATCTGCATTGCTTCATAGATGTAGATTGGGAGGGCAGTTGATCGGACATAAAGAGCACATCAGGAGGGATATTGAGCATTGGATTGACAACAATTTCCTACAACAAGAAGCAACGATATGTGGCACTCAGTTCAACGGAAGTGGAATACATGGCAACAAGTCAAGCTACATGTGAGGCTATCTGGATGAGAAAGATCTTGGTTGGTTTGTTTGGTTCTCAGATGGATCCGACAATGATTCATTGTGATAATCATAACTGCATTAAACTCTAGATTAATCCTGTGTTTCATGATAGGTCCAAGCATGTAGATATCCGGTACCATCATCTCACAGATTGTGTGGAGAGAAGGATAATGTTGCTTCAATACATTCCCATGGAAGATCAAGATGTAGATATATTGACGAAGGCACTCACCAGGAGAAAATTCGAATACCATAGAGACATGATCGGGGTGAAGGATAATCCCTTTCTTGTTGAGAGGGAGTGTTTAGATTCAATAATAAAATTTCAGCACCCACGCCTAGTTGCATTAAGCACGCAGACTAGGGTGGGGCCCATAGTGCTATTTTTGGGCGCACATCTATTTTGGTTATCCCTTAATTAAGATGGACATTAAACTGTAATCTATTCTCAATGTTGACTTGAATCAGTTAACTGAAAGTGTTAAATTCAATTAGCTAGTGGATTTCTAGTTACAGGTAGTTAGTGAGGCATGCAGAGTAATTCTAGTTGTAACAGAGTTCGAAGTGTAGTGGTCATGAGTTAATGCAAGTTGTAAACAATTTAAGTCACTTGAGTGAGTTAAACTCAATTGTGCTAGTTTTAACTGAAGATACACTAGTGAGAGATCTAGTGAATTAAATATTAATTAATTCACAATTAGTGATCTGACATGCAACTGAGGATTTACTATTATTAGCTGCATGCATGTCAGATCCAGTGGAGACCCAGTTGAGTTCTAGGTGAAAGGGAAGTTGACTATCAATTGTAGGATTATTGTCTTGCACACATGCAACCAAACACCCATTGGAGTTCCCATGATACTTGCGCAGTTAAGGCAAGAAATAATTCCTATATTTTAGGGATCTATACCATCAAGGATTGTGCAAGCAAGACATGTTGTTTGGAGGCTGAGAATTGGCTATGTGTTGGTAAATTTTTCATATGACTGCATGAGACAATTAGCTGATTCCTAGAGGGCTCTTGTGAGAATAGTTTTGTATGTAATTGTTTCATGATTCATGTTTAATATACAATAGAAGATAGTGAGGTTTTTAGCTGTAAGCTTTCCCCGGGAAATTATCTGTGTTGTGTGTGATTGATCTTTCTTCATGTTCATGTGATTAGTGATTGGGGTTTTAATTATGCAAAAGATTTGTAGAAGAGATTCAGTATTTAAATTTAGTACATTGTTAGACTGGGTGACTCCAAGATATACATGCATGTTGTATAATTTCTACATGGTATCAGAGTTGTGTTATAATTTCTACAGAGGGGCCATATGAGTTTCCACCTTCAGGTGGTTGGCCTTGTTAAGTAGAGAGTATATTATTCTTGAAACAAAGAGAAGCTCATTTGAGTTTATACCATCATTTCCAATTTTGACTTTGGTTCGTTCAGAAAACGTATCGGGCGAGTTGGGCGATGGGTGAACCAGGTGACACAACGGTCGAGCAAATGTGAAAAGTAAAGTCGGCCCATGAATACCCTTAAACTAAGTTCCCACCAGGCCGTCTCATAAAGATTTTACAAAATTGACTAAACTAATGTTTAGGTGTTAAAATACGGTTTATAATTGATTGATTATGAAGCATGGAAGTACTAACAAATGAAAACATTTTGTTGTCATTGATGAGATAATGATTTGTGTTCACTTATTTTCACCACAGAGTGAACAACCGCGCCCTGGGCACGCCTGCACGAAGGTGAGGGCGCACGCAGGTGCCCATGGGGGTACTGTGTGTGAGGAATGCTAGGGTGCTTGCTCGATAGGGGCGCTTGTCTGATGAGTTGTTGGGTCAACTCTAATTAGTAAGGGGCACCCACCTAAAAGAATTAATTTCAGCCCATGACTATCCATGAACTGAGTTCCCACAAGGGGGTATCATAATTATTTTTATAAAAATAAATAAATTAATATGTAGGTGTTAAAATCCTGTTTACAATTGATTGATTATGTAGCATGGAAATAAAAAATGATAATATTTTTTTGTCATTGATGAGCTTGTTATCACTCTGCTAGATCTCTAAGGCTAAAGAAGAGATCCCAACAGTTCAGGTAACCACAAACCAATATTTTAACTTTGTATTTTTGGAACAGGGTCTCCTACAAAAGCTGCGAATCTGGTCCATTTTTTGTATATTTTTTATTATATTTAGTCTAATGCAAAGGTTTTGGGGTGGGTCAAAATCCCTAATCCATTGAAAGTGGGTCAAGGGTAGACCAAGAGTCCGCAAACCATGGTTTGCGGACCATTGGATGCGTAGGCTAAAGTAGTATAAGTAATTGAACCTTTTTTGAGTTGTAAGGCAGACATTGAACTAAGATTGGTGCGAATTGAGAATTAGTAGATCTGTTTTGGGTTTTTGGGGAAAGGACTCCTGTTGGCTGTGTGCGCGGAGATCCTCAGTCCTACTGTAGGCCGACCCTGCTGCTGTGTGTGTAGGTTGGGTTTTGGGTATTGTAAAAGGATATGAAGGATTAATGAATGCGTAAGGCTGTTGGAATATCTGAATCTATTGGACTTATGAATCTGTGATATCTGATTATGTATGCTCTGTGTCATTGATATAAGTTGCGAAAGTACTTGTGCTACTTGTTTATACTGTGATATGGATTTGTTGTGTTATGCATAATTCTATATTGAGCTCTGCAAGTGGCTGTGTTAAGTACTTATGTTGCGTTGACAATTGTTCTTAGTCTGCTTTTAGACTTTATGCAAGAACAACTGCAATAGTTTCTTTATTGTCCTGTATCTGTTATCTATTGTGATTATATATGGTATTGCGCACATAGATGTGAAGGGACTGATAGATCTGGGTTCTGTATTATGTGTTCTGATATTTGTGAAGTCGAACATAGCTCTACCTAACTTACCTGCCCTCTCCCAGGGTGTGGAAACCTGGTTCTAGCACCCTCCCAAACTACTTCGGGTGAGACTTTGGC
The DNA here is from genome assembly GCA_034641835.2 of Pinus albicaulis. Lineage (NCBI taxonomy): Eukaryota > Viridiplantae > Streptophyta > Pinopsida > Pinales > Pinaceae > Pinus > Pinus albicaulis. The sequence continues at coordinate 332,745,582 of CM076578.1, read as the reverse complement.
CTGCGCAAGAAGGTCACTGCCAAAAAGGGCAGTAGTATAGGGGTTTGTTGGCAAACCTTAACCTCTGAACTTGGGTCAGGACCCTTCAAGCCAACAAATGGTTCTGTTGCCTAGATCGGGAGCATTTTGAGAGAGGAGTCAGGTAATGCCAAGGCCGTAATGGAAACTTGAAAGAAAAGATATTGATGAATGGTTAAAACATCAAGTTCAATAATTCGCAGTAAAAGAAAACCATAGTCAGAGGTTGACCACCGAAGAGTGAAAAAATAAGTATATTTTCATGGATATCTACGAGATCTTCTTCGTAACCATTGCAGTCTAGCTCTAGGAGTGGCTCGCAAGGTTGGTTGAATTTCAGAAGTATTGGAAGGATGAGCAGGTCACATAATGGACCCCATAATTAATCCAACAGTTAGAGAAGGCTGATAACACCATCACTCGCACAGTAGACCACTTGGTGGACATCGTGCTAGGAGAATTCGTGACAGAATTTTCCATTGATAAATTTGTCTCCTACTCCAAAGTAGAGTGAAGATTCTTCAAAGGATTTAGGGGTAAGTTTATGAAGACTTTACCATTGTTGATTAAGATATTACTGTGCGAAAAAAGTATTCTGTGTAGCCACACTAAATGAATGACCTCTGATCTGGATGAGAGTACAACGAGAAGTGGTAAATACTATTAGACCAACCTAGAAGGAGGTAGATCTGTCTACAGCCCGGTGAGAGAAGCAGCTGCGCAGAGTCCTCCAACCACACCACTTTCGAACCAGCGTAGGGGTAAGAATTCACCTACACCTCCACCACCAGAAGATGACATGATTGCACACATGAAGTTGCCTACCTTTAAGGGTGTGGGAGATGAAGACATGGATCAGTTTTGGTTTGTCGCAGAATTGGTATGGACTACGCAGAATGTAGCTAGTGATGCGGTGAAGAGGGCACAACTATCCCTTGCCTTCAAAGGAAGGGCTTTGGATTGGTACATGGGATACATCGGACACCATGCAAACTCAACCATTGAAGAGATAAATAACACCTTGAAACAAGAGTTCAAGAAGCCTAAGTCCTATTCTCAAATAGTGGTCGATCTAAAAGATTTGAAGCAAGGGTCTTCTGAGTCTGTGTGGGAGGCTGATCAATGACTGAAGAAGGTGATCAGGGAAGGAGGATTTCAGTACGATGACAGACAACGCACGGAATGGTTCATTCCTATGTTGCTGCCTCACCTCCGCGTACCTATGGGTCACCAAACTTTCAATTCACCGGAAAAATCCCTGGAGGTCGCTATGAAGTTAGAAGCTGTGCCCAGAGATGATACCCAGCTAAGCGTCCAGCAGATCCAAGGACAACTAGAGGTGATGCACATGGAGATCCAGAACCTGCGAAAAGAGCGAGGTGCAGAGGCTAGCCCTGAAAGATGGTGCATACAATGCAGGATGAATGGTCACATCAAGGATAACAGACTACATGCAGGCTGGGGGACCTAGTCCATTGCTCCCTAGGGAAGTTGTAGGACCAAGTGGGTCGGCACTATTGTGCGATGATTGCCGCGTTGCAGGGCTACACAACACAAACCACTGCCCTCGCCTTACTGCGTATGTCCCAGAAGTAAAACAACAATGGTGTAGGTTCTGCAGGTCGGTAGGAAATGATGAACAAAACTACCAGATGTATGATTTGATGATCGATCGAGGGAATCTCTATAGGGTGCAGTCGGATCCATCCTCACCCAGATCCCTCTCGAGCGTAGGGGGCTCCCCAACAAGGGGCAGGGGAGGCGGAAGAGGTGGAAGCGCAGGTCGCGGACGAGGGAAACTAATCTGTTATAACTGTGGAGAGGTAGGGCACTTTTCCAGGGACTATCCAAACCCTACAAGACAGTCCTGCCAGTATTGCAGGCAATTGGACCAAGCGATTGAAGACTGTCCAGTCTTGATTGCGAAGATGCAGGAAAAGAAGCCGACACCTACGCAGAATGTGCAGAAGGTTAACGCCGAGCTACGAGACAAAGATCCAAACTTGAATGTCGTAACACATAGTGGGATAGCCACCGGGGGGCCTAGGGAAAAAACTGCAACCGAGCCTTTGATCCGACCAGCAGTTATCAAACAGGAAGGTTTGGATCTAAAAAAGGAGAAAGAAACACTTGTTGCAGCTCATAAAGACTTTGCGGAGGCAGAGACATTTACTTCGAAGCCGCCTGAAGACCTCAAGGTAGATGAGGAAGTCAAACCATTTTTACAGGCATGTATGAAGCTGTTGCGCAACCCAAAGGTTGTGGAAAATATTCAAGCATTGATAGATAGCTGCGCAACATGACCTATCCTCCCTTTGGAAGTCAAGGACGTACACAAACTCTATAGGTATAAGAAACACACTGGTAGGGCGATGCGGTTGACTGTGAAGATCGGTGATTATGAGATGGATCAGGTTATTTTGGACCTAGGGTAAGATGCGAATGTATTACCTAAATAGGCTTGGAAATGAATGGGGGAACCTAAGCTAGAATGGTCCACTATCTAGCTGTGTATGGCCAATCAACAGAATATCATACCATCGGGAAGACTATCGAAGATTGTGGTGGATATCGCAGGGGTTAAGGTCCGGGCTGACTTTGAAGTAATTCAGATTGTGGAAGATGTGGACCCCTATCTTGTGCTCTTAGGCTTGGATTGGGCCATCGATATGGGGGGCATCATTAACCTAAAGAAGAGAAGCATGGTATTCAAGAATAACGGTACAAGGGTAATAGTAATATTAGACTCGGCAGAAGGTGAACGATACATAGAACCAGGGTGTGAATTAAGAAGAGGATGTGGATCACATCTATAATTTAATTGCGCGAGATAAAGATTGGATCAACCCCACGACAGAGGGGGTACTCTGCTGGGAAAAGGACAGTGAATGTTGCTTCGACTCTGATGGGGAGATAGAGAATTGGAAAAACCGATTACATGATGTCTCTGCGCTGCGATGTCTTCAGATCACAAAGAGCTTCTGCTACATCTCCTCAGAGGTAAGAGATCTACCTTATTTCGATGGTTCTGGTAATGTTAGGTACTTTTTGCGGGCATTGGAAATCGAGGTTCCCCAAGAACGACGACTATGGGCCTGTAAGTTGGCCATGCGTGGATCACATGCGCAATGGTAGGTAACGCATGAGGAGGCATTCCAAGATTGGGAGGAGTGTCGAAATATGATGATCCTAGGATTTGAGGCCCCAACTGACGTGCGAGTCAAAATGTTCCTTGGACCTGAAGATCCACGAAAATATCTGCTCCATTGTATAGAACAATGGTGTGACAGAACTGCCCAGGAGTGGGTTCATCTGCTTATTCATGCCCTAAGACCACTTCCCACTGCATGGTACTTAGATGCAGAGCTCCATCAATGCACTCGCCACTGGGAGACTTTGAAGGATGAATTTCTAGGAACATTTGGATTAATAGGCAGGACAAAGGCACTTGACGCAGCTCTGGAGGACATTGACACTATAGCATGGGGTGAATCTCACTTATGGGTCGCACCTGAAATACCCAATTGGGAGCTGCAGACACCAAGCATGATAAAATACTGCAGCCTAGCCCTAAAATAAGGTAAGAATGATCCACGAGAGGGTCCTGACTCATAATTAAACAGGGTGCGCACGAGTACCGAACCACTCGGGCTGCGAACGGATAGCATTGAGATGCACCCCACGTTGGCTAAAATTGGGGATGCGAATATTAGATATCCGCCAGCTCCCACAACAAAGGGGAAACTACTCTCACTTCTCGACCACGTAGGTTATTATAGAAATTTTTTTCAGAGACATGCAATGATTACAACACCTCTGAAATATTTGCTTATGAAGGCGGCCCGGTTCTGTTGGGATGACACATGCCGAGCGAACATATCTTTGGGTTTGAAGTACTTAGGGCTTAAGCCTGTGTTGGGGGAAGATGCGCAGGAGGCGCAAGTGTTTAAACCAAGCGTAGCAGGAACGCCAAGCGCATAGGAGGTCCAAAAATTAGCCATTGGCACAATAACTTCTGGTAAAACGCAAAAGTTACCGTTAAAAGGAGCGGGCCGTCGGAATTTAATGGGGCATATTTTGAGGATTTTTTACCGTTTACCTGATGGTAAGTTCCAGGTCAAGATTACCCTACCGTTGGATGCCCACAGGCACTATAAAAAGGGCTAAATAGCATAAACAAGGGTTTCGTCTCACTTGTGTAACTTGTACTTATCCTCTTTATCTCACACGAGCTTGAGCTGTAAGATTTTTCGGGTCTGCACTGTCCCCCTCATGTCGGATCAACCTCCCCCTGCTGATAGTAGCCACCAAGAGTTGGGATTGATTTTCTGCACTAGGATGACAACCACTAACCCAGCTGATCCCTCGTGACCTACTGCCCAATAAATTGAGGAAGTAATGGAGATCGGGTATGAGGATGAGGAAGTGCCCTCAACGCCGGTCACGAGGAAGGGAAAGGAGCAAGCACAGGGCTTAGGGAAGCCCCCAAAAGCTGCGAAATGGGCTTCAGGGAAGCCTAGGACCTCCCCAAGGCATGACAAATCCCCACGAGCAATGCCTCAGGCTCAGGCTGCACAAGAGGAAGCCCTACCTACCAATCTGATCAACTGGTTACCTCCCTTCATCTGCCCGCGCAGGCCCTCGATGTGCACACCAAGGAACCTTAATGGCTTGGTTACCTATCTGCAGACGCCGCTAACCCCGGGAGAAGTCCCTATCCCGAGTGACCCCTGCAGAAAGCTCCATGAGGTTAAATTCTACGATCACGATTTGGCGAAATACGAAGCCTTCCCTGAGCTGACCCACGCGGTGTACTTCGACACAATTTACACGGACAATGGGGTCACAGTCGTTCCTTAGCGCTAGGTAAGAGGATTGGCCACATCCGGGCTCTTGAACCTGCTGCGTATGCCCCACTTTGGCCATTACAATGTCACAGATCGACTGGCCCAACAGCTGCTCACCCTAATTCACAATGGCTGCCTGTGGATTCGAGATAAGGTCCCCATAGATGCTGCATTGGTTCATAGAATCACGGGCCTTCCCATGAATGGGCCACACCCTCTAGAGCGTGCAAGAAAGAAATATGAAGGGGACACCACTGAATATGTGCATAAGACCTACCATGTGGAAAGGAATATGCGGGGCTTCGTCATAAAATTCATCAGCGACCCGGCTACGCAGATGGGTACCATATTACTAGCTTGCAAGCTCATGCGAAAGTGCCAGGTCGCAACCGTCCCTGCCAATGTCATTCGGCTAGCCGGTCAGTGTGTGAAGGGGGTCTGCCTCAATTGGGCCCAATACTTATGCAACGAATTCTTAGCCAACGTTCGCGAATCGCAGGAGCAGGGAAAAGGCTTCTGCTATGCTTGGATACTATTTCTTATAGTCCTCGTTGCCTAGGAAACCCCTGTGGAGTCGGTCCTCCTCGATCTCCCTCCAGATATGTGCGAAGGGGTCTAGTATGCCCATTTGTGGGATTCTAAGGACGCGAAACGCATAAAAGATAACCAAGTCTTCTGGGTCCTCTTCAAGAGTAGCGTGGCCGCAACCATCAATTCTCGACCTCGGCTGTCCCCCACAATATATGACAAATACAAGAGTATCGCAACATTCCAGGTTACCACGAACAAAATTCAAATCTGCAGCCACAAGAATAAAACCTGGACGTCACTTCCTTAAATGGTAGCAGACGAGGAAATTGACAATGTGATTGCGCTATGGCCTCCCTCCTGGAAGATAGGCTTCAAAACTAGCGCAAGGGGCACCGCTGGTACTAGCACGACGCAAGTACCTGCACCTGTTATCACCAAGGAGACTGGCAGCACATGGAAAGACTTAGGCGTAGCCATGAAAAAGGACATACAACCAAAGCAGACCACCACAAAGAACACCGAGGCTGAAACCCAGGTCGATTTGTAGCTAGGCACAGAGGAAGTAAACGTCGGAGGTACGAAGCGAACATGTGAGCCTGTCAAGGGACCCCGAAAGAAGCAGCATGCCTAGCGGAAGGAACGAGATGAGACGGTTACATTGACAGATGGAGATCTCGAACAAATCGTAGATTCTATCACATTGGCCACGGAAGAAAAATGGGTTGCTTTAGAGGAACACCAGAAGGCTGCGATCAACGCCATCCAGCAAGAGCTTCGAACCTTGCAGCTAAAGACAGACACGATACAGACCAACGTGGTTCAGGGACGAATTCCTTTGACATCTAGCAGTGCAATGCTTGCCACAGAAGAAAGCTGTCTCTGTCCCTTACCTAGCGACGCCCTTGTGATCAGTTCACCGGACCAGGAGATCCAGCTCCAAGTAGGTTCAGGGGTGCAGCTGAATCTTGCCAAGCTAGCCCATGTAGCATTACAAGGTCTCCACACCGCGGTGTTTCAGGAGATTCACCATCGGGACCAGCGAGTACACCACCAAATTGGTATGGCCGAACAGACCATCGCACAGAAGAACGCAGAGGTACTCTTTGCTATCGTGCAGCAAGCAGAGCTCGAAACTCTGATCCACCAACTCTGCACAGAGGTTACAGAAGAAATCCCAGCCGCAGCCACCCCCTGGGCTAAAGTGGAAGGATTGGTCGCATCATTGAAGGCTTCTAGGATGAAAATGCAAGTCATTAAGACATAGTTGGAGCAGCAAATCTCTGACTTACAGGCCAAACTGTAGCCCGAAACACCCTCGGAGGTACAAGCCCAGCGCGCTACTCTAGTGACCGAGGCTACAAACACCATTATAGGACAGATTTCTCAGGGTGCCCAGTTACTCGAGGATGCCATGCAGCTTTGGAACAAGGTCCAGTCCGATCCGGTCCTCCGAAAAATCAATCAGGACTTGCAACAAAACGAGGAAGCTTTCGAGTAGATCGAGGCTACATTACCTACCTTGGTCCCTGCAGAGTGTTTGGCGCAATTGTGGACCAGCAACACCCTCCATGATGAGATCGAGGGACTCCGCCATAAGAAGCATATTATCAGAGAATCTTTGAAGCCTTGGGCTGCTGCAGCCCTCTAGCTCTCACAGGATGTTGATGGTGCTATGAAGCGACTAAACCAGACATTGGAGAGTGTCACGACTGTGACATAGGGGCCGACATCACAAAATCTTGTAGATATTGCACAAAGCGCTGCTGCTCAGAGTCAAGAAGTGTTGCCCCCATTGGTCGCAGCTATCAATGCACTGCGCATGCAGGTGGAGACCCCACCACCACAGTGACTCGGGATGAGTCACAAGATTGTGTTAGGGGACCATTGGAACAGGGTCTCCTACAAAAGCTGTGAATCTGGTCCATTTTTGTATATTTTTTATTATATTTAGTCTAATGCAGGGGTTTTGGGGTGGGTCAAAGGCCCTAATGCATTGTAAGTGGGTTAAGGGTAGACCAAGAGTCTGCAAACCATGGTTTGCGGACCATTGGATGCGTAGGCTAAAGTAGTATAAGTAATTGAACATTTTTTGAGTTGTAAGGTAGACATTGAACTAAGATTGGTGTGAATTGAGAATAAGTAGATCTGTTTTGGGTTTTTGGGGAAAAGAATCCTGCTGGCTGTGTGTGCGGAGATCCTCAGTCCTGCTGTGTGCGGACCCTGCTGCTGTGTGCGCAGGTTGGGTTTTGGGTATTGTAAAAGGATATGAAGGATTAATGAATGCAGAAGGTTGTTGGAATATCTGAATCTATTGGACTTACGAATCTGTGATATCTGATTATGTATGCTCTGTGTCATTGATTTAAGCTGCGAAAGTACTTGTGTTACTTTTTTATACTACGATCTGGATCTGTTGTGTTATGCATAATTCTATATTGAGCTTTGCAAGTGACTGTGTTAAGTACTTATGCTGCGTTGACAATTGTTCTGAGTCTACTTATTAGACTTTATGCAAGAATAACTGCGACAGTTTCTTTATTGTCCTATATCTGTTATCTTTTGTGAGTATATATTTTATTACGCACATAGATGCGAAGGGACTAATAGATCTGGGTTCTGTGATATGCGATCTGATATTTGTGAAGTCGAACACAGCTCTTCCTAACTTACCTGCCCTCTCCCCGGGTGCGGAAACCTGGTTCTAGCACCCTCCCATACTACTTCGGGTGAGACTTTGGCCCGTGCAAGAAGGTCACTGCCGAATGGGCCAGTAGTATAGGGGTTTGTTGGCAAACCTTAACCTCCAAACCTGGGTCAAGACCCCTCAAGCCAACAGGTATCTAGCCCTACCAAGTCGTAGAGGGATCTCTCCACAAAAATCATAGCCAAGAGGGCTGGATGAAAAGGTTTTATGCTAGCTATGAGTTCAGGGGTTTTGATTTGGTTTTAATTGGGTTGGGTTGCTGGATGAGGATTACATCAAGGGAACTAGGTCAGGGAAAATGAGATGGAATTGCAGTCCATTCGAGGGGTCAAGGTAGGTAGAAGGTTTAATACTTAAAGGTGATTTGGTGAGATGGTTTAAGACTGATGAGGAGCTAGGAAGAGCATAGGAGATGTATTCTTCCTAAACTGAAGAAAATGGATAAATTATGACAAATTTCCCAAAACAGAGCATGAAAAACATGTATTCTGCCTATCAACTTAAAATTTATCATATAATAGTCATGAAATGTTTATGAGCTTACAAAACATTTTAACAAATGATAATAGAGAAAAAAAAATGCCAAACATTCATATCACATGAAACCCAAGGAAATAGCTGCAATTCTTCATTTGCTTCCAGGCCAAACTGGTTCTTGATCAATACACTAGCATCCAAATTGATTCCAACCCTTGATAAGAATGAAGAAAGGGAATATATAGACATCAAAACTATATTATCTCATCCTCAGGGGTTGAATTTCTGAGTTGATGATGAGACCCACAAAATTCTGAATTGAAAGCTGGAGCGTAGGGAGCTCTAAGTGACTCCTCCCTAATTACATTGAAACTGATTCATTTGACTTTGATGAGTACATTTACTTCATGAATCTACCACTAGGTAACTTATTCATACCATATTTACATTTACCATGCTTAATTACATAAGTGAAATCATGATTTTCAAGACATAAGTGAAATTTGAAAAATATCACCAAACTGTCAAACACACCCTCTCTTTGGTAAACATGCCCTCCCTTTGGTAAACAACCCTCCATCTTGCAGGCTGTCTTTTACTGGGCTACAAGTGTCCAAATTGGCTCCAAGATAGCTTGTTGGAAAGCCCTTCAAGTCTTGCTTTTGAATAGCCTTTAGTTTTGAAAATGCAGCTCATTTTACCTGTCAAAACTTGATCCTCCCAATACTTCTCAGCACACAATGCAAGGGCCAAAAATGAGGCAGAAACATGATTTTTTGGTGGTTTTTTGACATTTTCACTTGCTTGTTTTGCAAATAAAGGCTTGAAAAGTGGTTTTCTGATATGTATTGACCATTTTTAATCCAATGGTGGTGATATTTTGGTCAAAAAATGGCTCAAAAAAGAGCACATCGCTAAGGGCACTGCGTGTTTGACACTTCTCTCTGTGACCTGATTGTCCAAAAACTCAATAAAAACACAAAATTTTCCAAAATGACCCAAAAATCTTCAAAAATTTTGATATGATGGCTGATGATGTGGCAAGGCTTGGAGTGAAGCCTCTGTAAGTATATCCAATTTTCTTTTCTCCTCTAGCATGGTCAAAGCCTCAATTTTTGGTGTTTGACACTTCTCTCTGTGACCTGATTGTCCAAAAACTCAATAAAAACACAAAATTTTCCAAAATGACCCAAAACTCTTCAAAATTTTTGATATGATGGCTGATGATGTGGCAAGTCTTGGAGTGAAGCCTCTGTAAGTATATCCAATTTTCTTTTCTCCTATAGCATGGTCAAAGCCTCAATTTTTGCATTGGCTTTTTTGAGCTTGACCTTTGCAATTTTCTCCTTTTGGGCATAATGCTTGACCTTTCTCCTCAGTATGTCATTACCTTTATTTTATTTCTCCAAAAGCTTCTCCAAATGCCGACTTGCTCTATCAAGCCATGGCTCCCGATTTTCTTTGGTTACCATTGCAAGTTGTTCATTTAGTGTGAGTTGATCAATAAGCTAGCCTCTTTTTCTCTTTCTAGAGATAGAGCTCTTTTCAGCCCTCTAGTTCTAGGTCTGCCTCTCGGTGCTTGTTCATCTTGTTCTTCAAAAAAACCATGCTTTTCAAGTATCTTATCTAGCAAAAATTTGGCTTTTTCTGCCTCCCTTTGAGCTTTTATATATTTCACCTCATCAATGACATACTTCATCTTCAAATGCTGGTTCTCTTTCTCAAGGAAGTTTATGACAAATTTGGATCTACCAATATTAGTTTGGAGATCTCTAATCTTGGCATCCTCCCCCTTGATGAATACAGTAGTGATCTCATCATCATCATTCTCATCTAGGTCAACAAGGTCAAAATCCTGTTCTGTTTCATGGAGGTCATCCTCATCATGAATGGTTGCCTCATGTTCATCCTATTATACCATATTTTCTTCCCCCTTTTGTACCTGCTTTTTTGGTGAAGAATGCAATGCCCCCTCCACAATCTATCGAGCAAACACCTGCCTATGACCCCTCTAGTATGTTTTTTCAATGGCTCCATCTCAACCACATTAGCTTGCTTAGGCTCATTGATCTCAACTCTGCTAGGAAACCCAGTCTAAACGTGGGATGGAGATAATGATGGTGATGAAATAGGTGAGGGAGACTGATCTGAAGATGATGAATGTAATATGGGTTGAGATGGAGGAATGGAAGTGGAAGGATGAGATGATGAAGGAACATTTTGGGCATGCTAAATACGTGGAGCAGTGAATATGTACTCAGCTATGAATGAACTCCATGGAATGTTCAATTGTTTGAGGTGATGGAGGACTATGATTTTGATGAGGGAGTGGTGAAAGAGACTGTTCATTTGGTGTTCATACTCTCTCTTCTGGACAATAAATTCGATCTTATGAATGCTCCAGAAGAGGTATTAGGGTATGTTGAGCATATTTACCCTAGTGAAGTGCATAAGTAACCGAATGTGATAGGCATGCAATCTAGAAAATATACCGTCACATGAAAAGTATTTCATGATGATATTCATCATGGGAGCATATATCTCTAGGAGGTAAGAGAAAGGAAAAAGCCTCTTTCTCTCTTTCTTGTACCTAGGCTTGATGAAAGGCTCATTATAATGTTCCTCCAAGTTTTTCTATTTGAACCTGTTAGTGTCCCGTGATTTGGTAGATTGGTAAACCAAATGACAGGGTAACATGAAACCAGTCTTTGGAGTCCTAGGACCTAGCCTTCCTGGACTCAGAGAGGGATCTCTCTATTTTTTTGCAAAGGATATGAACTTTTTTTCTTTATAGGGTTGATTTTAGGCTAGTTATTAAGCGTGAGGTTTTGTTGTTTGTTTTGGTTGGGTATAATGATCAAGAAGCATAGGTAGAATGAGGAAATATTTAAGTCATTGGGAAATGGAGTCTGACGGAAGTCATGATAAGTTCATTAATGGATTGGGGAGCATCATAGGGAAAATCTAACTTGGTCAGTGGATCTTCAAGTTCTTAGGGGTAATGAGATAGACATCAACTGTAAGAATGAAAAGTAGGACAAAGGGAAATCAAGAATCCTTTATCATATGTACTTCTCAACAAAGGGAATTAAATATCATAAGCACAAAGAGGTAATCAATAGATAAGGCAAACCATAAATTCTTTGATTCAACTAAAGAAGATGATAATTCAAGGCAAACTTTTCCAATGAAATATAGAAGGCGACAAACTCATTTAACTTCTAGTGATTTTAATTTCAAGGACAGAAAACACTTAAGACAAACATATTACTTTAATCAGAGAAGAGGGAACTCCTAAACATCCTTGATTATAGTTATGAAGATCTCTAAAACAATTAGTTAAGCAAGTACAAAGGGTATGATCAAAACAAAACCTCTTTGGCAGACTTTAAAGAATGGTACTTTAGAGAGAGACTTCAAAAACAATGTTTTAGTGGAAGCAAGTAAGCAAGGCTAGCCATAAATCATGCTTGATACCAACTATATTCAACTATTTATGAAATAAACAAGCTTAGGGGGTCTAGAGAGAAATTAAGAATTGTCTAAAATGTCCTAGCAGAAGAAAACATTAAGGCAATGAAGAATAAATAGAACTAAGGTGCTTTCAAAAGACATTTCTTAGTCTAAATCCTTTATTCTACTCCAACATAGAAATATGGAAACATAATGAAACAATAAATAACAATAACAGATTAGAATCACTTCATCAAAAACCAAGCTCAGGGATCCAGTGATCTAGCCTCCTCCATCAACAGACAAATCAGGGCATCCACAAGTTCCAAGACATCAATTTCTTTGAACTTCCAAGAGACTATGTATTACTTCAAAGAGTCATCAAATGCTAACCAAATAATGAGTTCAGATGCAGTATTTATGCTGCAAATGAGGAGGTGAAGCTAAGCTAGGTTTTGAGTGTCATTTATTATAGAGTTAATGAATTCCTAACCTTGAAGCCCATGCAAGGCTCAAGGCAGGAATATCTGCAGATATTTCTCTGAATAATAATTTCTATCTTAACTCCTAAGGGAAAATGGATGAAATGTTTGACTTTTAAGGCCTATTCATAACTTTTACAATAACTGTCTGGTAGATATAAATATCTTTGACTTAGCTCAATAACTACCTAATGCTTTATTGAAGGAAACAAAACACTATGTGGCAAAAATATCTTTGGGGAAGAGTAACTGCCACAGGCTGAGTCATTCGAATCTGTTTTTGGTAAATCTGCCTTTTGTTTTATCTTTAATCTCTGTCATTAAGGCCTTAAAATTTGTTTTTTATGCTCTCACTGTCTGCTTTTATCATTTTTTCTTTATTCTGCTTGTGATATGTTCTGTTCTTTTAATCATTTTCAATTTATTTTTATCATCTTTTGCCTTTCATCTGTCTACTTTTTCTTTAATCTTCCACTTTGATTGGCTAACCATTTTGTTTTGTCTTTTGATTAGGATTAGCCCTCTAATATTTCTGCTTTCTTCCTTTCACTGTTTTCTCTAACTGTTTGTTTTTTCTGTGTGCAAGGGAGGCTGTCTTCGTGGCTGGAGGGTTCCTTTTGATCCATCGATGATCATGTTTCATTGATGATCGATCTTGATGCAGGGCCTTTGGTCCCTTTAACTTTGAATGAAACCATTGGATCGTCACCGAACATTTTAATCCAACCCTTTTTCGACTGTGGGAGGGCATGGTGGACCTTTCCGCCATTAAACCTGCATAAAACATAAACAATTAGTCTTTAAAACCTGCGAGGAGGGTTTACTATATTTTCAAGGGTTTTCGGGCGATTGGAAGGCGTTTACAGAGGTGGAGAGGGTGCAAGAGGAAAGGTTCCAAAGGTGGAACTAGGAGGGAGTTCAAACGGAGGTGGGAGATTTTGAATTTTGGCGCGGAGGACAAAGGCGGTTTTGAAAAACGTAAGTGGTTTATTGCGCGAAGAATAGGCGGTAAGATGTTTTGGGTCAAACGGACATGATATACCCCAGCATGTGACGCGTGGTAGGCAAAAACCGTCCATTTCGCGTGGGTCGCAAAATGCTAACCCAATCGCAATTTTATTTGCGATATGCAATGTCAGCTGTCAGATCTCGGGATGGGATATCGATGGTTGACGCATGTTGGGAGGCGATGAGTAGGTGACGGGATCGACGGAGCGGAAGACAGATGTCAAGGCGTGGTTGGTTGGTAGTGTTTTTAGTGGAGAATGGTGCCCGGGTGCGAGGTGACATGGCAGAGTATTTGTCGTGTAGTGCAGGGTCATAATATATGTGGGGTTTTAATGGGGAATGGGCCCTAGTCTAATATTTTCAAAGGTTTGGGGCCTTTATTATAAGGTTGGGGGTTTAATAAAAATAAAAGGGCGGAAGCATAGTTTATACGGGGAAGGGGCTTAGGATAGCGGGGGTAATGGTCATAGGAATGTGAGGGGGCTGGGGCTAAGAAGAAAAAGGGGCTTAAAGCCTATATAAAAAAAGGGCGGATTTTAAACATAAAACAAGGTTTTATGCCTAATTTAAAGGACCTGATAGGCTTTAAAATTTAATTTTAAACAATGTAAAATGAAGCTTTTACATTGTTTAATTCGTCAGAGGAAAAAATGATGAAGAAAGGAAAGGTAGAAATGGGTTTTTTAGAGGAAAAAGGCCATGAATGACAGTGAGGGTGAGGTAGTGAAATGAGGTAAACCAACCCAAATAATGAAGTCCTTCTTTGTAGCAGTGGGGTAAACTTTTAGAAAGCAGAGAGGGGAAAATATAGTGAAAATAGTCCAACTTTGGATAATGAAGGCTGTGAGATTTCTAAAACTCACAATATTTCTCAAATTTTGTTTTTAGAAATCCAGGACTATAACTTAGTCATATTTTGATATTAGCAAAAAATACTGATGACTAACAAAACCATTTCTCCCCAAGATTTGGGATCTTGGTGGCAGCTGAGATGATGGCAGTTGACACAGTAAAATTGACACCAGAAAGAGTAACCTGGTTGTCATGGAGGTTAGGGATGAAAATTCTGGTCAGCATGGCATGGTGTTGGAACTTCTGAATTTGCTGATAGAACTCAAAAATCCAACATGTTTGAAACATGTCACAGCCATAAGAGATGCCAAAAGTTCCCTGGTATTTGTTGGCTCTAATATGAGTATTATTCCCCCTTTATGTGGCCTCCTTCCCTCTGTTTCTTCTCCCTCACTATATGGCCTATTTTCTGACATGATGCCTTAGTGTCAAATCCCTAGGGAAGTGTGATGATATGGAATGTGATTTTTAGGACTAGGGAATGGGATAGGGTAATTGAGGGACATGGGGCTAGGGATTTATGAATTAGGCAATGTGACAGGGACTAGGGATGTATAGGAGTTTGGAATAGGGAATTTATCACAAGTGTAGGGAATTGAGAGTCTAGGTAAAAAGTGCACCTAAGGCTTAGGGTTTTAAGGAAACGAAGGCTTAGGGAAAGGGAATGTCACTGTAGGGATTTGGGAAAGAGTAATTTTGCAGTGTGGGAAGGGTTAAAGGTTTAGGGACTGAAATTGAAGTGTAATTAAGTTTTTTAGGAATACTAGGGTTTTGAATTTGAAGAAAGACACCAAACTACCCTATACAACTTCAACACCCAAAATGATTTGACGAGAGGAGGCATGAAGGAATTGTAACTTACTTGTGTTTTTGGAGGTGTAAAGAATCACTGTTGAAGATTGGAGGGCGATTTTTGAAATTTGGAGGCGTTTTTGAAAGTTGTTGAGGAAGATTGACAGGCGTGTAGTGCCACAAGCAAGTGCGCAACGCCTTTGATAGGTGCGCATTGCAACACATAGGTGTGCAACGCCTTAAGGAAACATACCCTCCCTTAATCAAAAGCGCAACGCCTCCCCTGTTCTACCAGTTTCTCCTTCAAAACGAAAAACACTACTTTGCTTTGAGGAAGCTCGATGGTAGAGGAGATAAATGAAGTCTCTCTTGATGTTGTGGGGGCTTTTATACTTGTTTGAAATTGATTTTTTCATTAAAAACCCATTTTATAATGTTTTAATTTGACCTTTGAAAACTTTGAAAAATACCCTTTACACTTTGACTTTGACTTTTACAGGTTGATGATGCTGGAGTTTGGCACTCTTTACACTTTGAAGTTTGATGTGTTAATTTTGTCTTATGAAGTTGAATTAGAAGCTTGGGAATAGTAATTATTACATAAAGTGAACATAAAATTACATAAAATAAGAATAAATTACATCTCTGTTTTTAGAATAAAATTACATTGCAGAATAAAATCATAACTTGAAAGCAAAATTAAAACTTTGGAAATCTTCCTTGGAGATCATATTTCATGTTTTCAAATCTTCTTTAGATGATAAGGAATATCATTCAATCACTCTCATACTTTTTCTTACCTTATGCAATGAAATGGTGTTTTATTGGACCTTGAAAAATGAAACCTAGTGACCTAATGAGACCTTGAATGACTAGACTTAACGCTGACTTTGACTGACATAATGACATGATGAAATGGACTTTCAAGACTAATTTATGCTCATCAAGACATGAAGGTGGGACAACAAGTATAAATTTTGAGGAGTGATATTTTATGACTAGGGATACCATCAATGAGTGAATTTTTTACATGACCTAATGGAATTATTAAAAATTTCTGAGTGGGATTCCCAAAATGACATGAAAAGAGTATTTTTGATAACTGATGGTAGTATGCAAATATTGAAACTAAAATTGGCCTTATTGGGGATGATATCTTTGCAAGAGATGTTAAGAACCATAGAAATCTGGATTTTGCAGATTAGTGCCTCTTCCATTGGGCAAATATGGTCAAAAAATCAAACTGAAAAACTTGACTGAAAACTAATAATTGAAGAAATACACTAACTCAATGAAAATGACTGAAACTTGACTCAATACTGACTTACTTGACTGAAATCTGAACTTGAAAATGGGAGAAAATCAGTGAAGCTCCATGGCCTTCACTTTGGGCTCCGAAGTCCATTTCTTTTCTACTTCACACTTGGAGAAAATGTAATCGATATTTACAATGAAATGGAATAACTGATCGAGAAATTTGTTTAAAAAAAATAGTGCTTCAGGAGCCTACCATTAACTATCCCTCCTAAACACTCATGTCCATTCATCTCCTTCAAGTCAATAAGCATTCTGTCTTGGACAAGCTGAAATCTGATATGGCCCTTTCCATAAATTCTCAAATTTACCATGTTTACCCATCTCTTCATTCTTGGCATCCCAGCAGAGTACCACATCTCCTATCTTGAAGTTGTCTTCCTTAGTTTTCCGATCATAGTTCTTCTTTATCCTGCCATGCATTTTAGAAGTATTCTGAAATACTTCATCCCTTGTCTGCTGGAGGTGTATCATTTGATTAATACGACGTTGTATGTCATTTTCCTCAGTCCTTGATTCTTACAGCAATTTCATTACCGGGACTGCTAAGGATGAAGGAAACACAATATTGACACCATAAGCAACTTGAAAAGGAGACATACCAATAGATTTTTTATTATTCACCCGATCCACCCACAATGCATTAATCAACTACTTATGCCAATTCTATTTATTCGTCTCTAACATATTTTTAATGATACTGATCAATGAATTGTTAGATGATTCCGCCAATCCATTACCTTGTGGGTAGTAAGTTGTAGAGTGTCCCAACTTAATGTTGTATATGTCATAGAACTCATTCATCTTCTTAGACTTGAATTTTTTCGCGTTATCTTTGATAATATTAGTAGGACAACCAAAACATGACATAATATTAGTTTCTAAAAACTAAATGATAACAGAATATGTTGCTTGCCTGGTTAAGATTGATTCAATCCACTTTGTAAAGTAGTCTGTGGTTGTTAATATCCACTTGTGTTGAGCGGATGATGCTAGGTGAATCTCGCCTATGAAATCTAGGCCCCACTGCTGAAATGGTGCATGGACTGAAATAAGTTGAAGAGGCAATGGGAGAAGTTTTCTCTTACCCTGAAAAACTTGAAATTCATGGCAGCTCATTACTTATTTGTAAACATCTGCAAAAAGTGTCAGCCAATAATATCCCACTCTCAATATTTTATTAGCTGTGGTCTTCCAATATAGGTGGCCCCCACAATCACCTTTATGGAAGTCGTTCATCACTTCCTTAGATTCTTCTTCGACCAAACAGTTTAGCAACACACCTCTGGGATCCTTCCAAAGTGCATTATCTAGTATGCAATACTTTGAAGCTTTGAGTTTCAAATATCTGCCTTGACTCTTTGTCATGCCTATAGGAGGTTTTAGGTGTTGCAAAATATAAAAATATTAGAATATCATGGAGATGACAAAAATATATCGGATACTTGAATGTGATTCACTTCTTCTTCATTTTTGGACAAAGTTGAAATCAAATTGATGTCAAGGGCATGAAGATTTGACGTAGCCATGAGCTTGGCTAAGCTATGACCTTTGATCTGCTTGGTGGGCTTGATCTCAAGGTCATACTCTAGTATATATGCTATCCATCTTCCTCTCCTACCTTTTGGGTCTGTCTGCATGAGATTTTTTTTCACAGCTGCATTAGGTACATAAGCAAGAGTGTGTGAATGTAATATGCAAACTCTGAAATATTTCAGCGCTTTAACCAAATCTATAGCATGTTTCTCTATGATGTCGTAGCGAAGGGATGCATCTATGATATTGTGACTGAAGAATGCAATTGGTAATTCTGTTTTGTCCCTTTTCTGCATCAAGACTACTGCCATACTAGTGCTCAAAAGAAAATGAAAATATTATGAAATCACTATTATAATTACGACTTATCAAAGCCGGGGTAGTAGTCAAGGAAAAATTAACTGAATGGAAATATTTTCGAGCATCTTCAGACCACTTCACATCATTATCTTTCTTCAACATGTTTTTCAATTCTCTAATATGCTCTGCTAAATTAGGAATGAATCTATGTAAGAAATTCATCTTATGGTTGAATGCTTGTAAGATGAATCAAGGCCCAGGTTCTCTGTTATGGCTTTTGGCATCAGATTGTGGGAGGTTCCGGAGTCTAACATGGAATTATCTAAAATGAACTGGTGGATTATTAGACTCAAGTAAAAAGGAGGAACCTCACTATCTTCTAATTGACTGTCAATAGCAAGACCAAAAATGAGTTCGGGCTGATCATCTTCGGCATTCACCATGTCAGACAAAGGATCTACTTTAAGCATCTTGGCAACATGGGACTTGTACTGGTTGTTCTTAACAAGCTCGGTTAAGGGGATGGACAATTTTAACTTTGAAATTCTTGTATCTAAACTGAAGGAATAGTTTTGTCTACTTTTTTAATGACAATGTCTCGCTATCCAGTATGGTCCTTCGGTGGAACTTCTCTTTTCTGATTGTCCTTTTCCTTGTTGGATGAACTTGTGGATGGCTTATTTACTTTATTCTGATTTGTGATCACGGGCTCTTTTCCCTTAATTTTATTGCTCAGAGGATTCTGCGTTGTTTGAGTGTCTTTCTGCTGAGATACTCTCTTTTGAATGGGATTGACAGGTACATCTCTGCTCCTCAATGACATCTTCCTATTTTATGAACTTAGTGCACTCAAGTATCCCCAATGGTAATCATCTGATTCGATCTCTAATTCATGATCATTAGCAAGGATAAAATCTTCATCTTTAGGCTGATCTTTATTTTCAAAATATTCCTCATCTTCAGTAAAAAACATAGGTAGATCATCAGCTTTGAAAAGGAAGTTTTCCTCAACAATTGTGTCTTCATCTTCTTCTTCTCCTTGAACATAGTTCTACTGCAAGGGTGTCCTGATTTGTCGTTGTTGCTGTGGTGGTTTTTTAGGAGCCTGTTGTTCTCCTTAACTCAATCTATTGTTGACCTCTATAGTTAGGATTTCTGACCTTAGGTTGTCTCTCCGTGATGGACATCCTGTCAACCATTCATTCAATAGTTTTAATCAAAGTATCCATCTTAGCATCAGAAGATGAAGTGGAAGGCTCATCTTTAATAGTAACTCTCCTCTCATTCCTAGCTCTATCTCTCTTCATCAACATATTCGCTTCAACGTTGATTGCGTTCTTTTGGATATATTCTAGTGCATCTATATTTCTTTCTCTTAATTGGTAAGCCATGTCATCATCAAATGCATCAGGATAACGTATGAGAGCTAAGCCTGGAGGAGGCTTAATATCAACAGGAATATTTGCATTGTAAATCCTATTAAAGTGAGTATTGAAATCTTGGACTGATTCATTGAGATTTATTTTAATGTTCTCATACTCAGCAAGAAACTATAAGTGATTTTTCTTTACCTCCCACTGGGCTATAAACAAATCAACAAGATGGTTTGGTGTGGAAATGGAATTAGTAGTGAGAGACCTAAACCAAAATTTGACATCTCCAAAGAAACTTTGGGCTATAATCCTCATTTTTGCGTTGTCAGCATCGACTTCCTCCAAATCTATGAAGTCAATGACCTTAACAATATGTTGTCTTGCATATATGGTGGAGTTTTCATCAAACAAGGGGAGTCTTTGGCCATAACCCCAAGGTAAGTCATTCAATTGGGCTGGTAAGATGAGTGGGGCAAATCTTGCCATGATTCTTGCTGGATGGAGTACTTGATTGACAACAAGAGGGATTGGATGAATAGGTAAGGGAGATGAAGTTGTAGGTACTGAAGTAGTAGGTATGAATGATGAGGTCACAGGTGTAGATGAATAAAATACAACTGATTGAGTTTGAGGTTCAGATGAATTTTTTTTTTCTCTTGATGGTAAAATTGAATCCACTCTTTGATGTCAAGGTCAAATTCGGGCTTAATCTCTTCGAAAAACCAATCTTTCAGAGGACTAAGGTCTAATTCAGATAAAGAATTAACCTCAGATAATATTGAAGGATCAAATAATATGTCATATAAAGAAATTTCGGACTTGGATTTAAACAATGATAATTCTAACTTCAGATCATTCGGTATATCTTCAAGAGAAAGTAAATTAGCAGGTAGAGAAAATGATCTTACCAATGGAATAGGTCTTAATTGAATGTTTGCAGTTTGATATATATGTCTTCGAAAGAACTTCTCTGGGTCATCAATCGGATCAAATAGATCAGGGTTGGGATTTGCTCTGGTATATCTTGTGGAAGCCAGCTCTATAATATTAGCACTGCAATTATCGAATCAACCTTTCTGAAACTTAACCCTATCATCCAAAGCATCAAATTCTGAAATGTCTTGTTGTACTCCCAGGGAAAATAAATCTTTCATTCCCCAGAAATGGCGCCAGTATGTTATCACTCTGCTAGATCTCTAAGGTTGAAGAAGAAATCCCAACAAAGGTAACCATAGACCAATCTTTTAACTTGGTATCTAGCACTACAAGTCAGAGAGGGCTCTCTCCACAAAAATCATATCCAAGACGGTTGGATGAGAAGGTTTTAGGCTAGCTATGAGTTCAGGGGTTTTGATTTGGTTTTGATTGGGTTGGGTTGTTGGATGGGGATTAGGTCAGGGAAAATGAGATGGAATTGCAGTACATTCAATGGGGCAAGCTAAGTAGAAGGTTTAACACTTAAAGGTGATTTGGTGAGATGGTTTAAGACTGATGAGGAGCTAGGAAGAGCATAGGATATGTATTCTTCCTAAACTGAAGAAAATGGACAAATTATGACAAATTTCCCAAAATAGAGCATGAAAAACATGTATTCTTGCTATCAACTTGAAATTTATCATATAATAGACATGAAATATTTATATTCTTACAAAAAATTCATGCAAATGATCACAGAGAAAAAACAATGCCAAACATTCATACCACATGAATCCCAAGGAAATAACTGCAATTCTTCATTAGTTTCCAGGCCAAACTGGTTCTTGATTAATGCACTAGCATCCAAACTAATTCCAACCCTTGCTAAGAGAGAATAAATGGAAGATATAGACATCAAAAATACATTCTCTCATACTCAGGGGTTGAATTTCTGAGTTGAGGATGAGATCCACAAAATTATGAATTGAAAGCTGGAGTGTAGGGAGCTCTAAGTGACTCCTCCCTAATTACATTGAAACTGATTCATTTGACTTTGATTAGTACATTTACATCATGAATCTACCCCTAGGTAACTTATCCATACCATATTTACATTTACCATACTTAATTAAATAAGTGAAATCATGATTTTCAAGACAGAAGTTAAATTTGTAGTGAAATTTGAAAAGTATCAGCAATTTGTCAAACACGCCCCCTCTTTGGTAAACGCGCCCTCCCTTTGGTAAACACACCCTCCATTTTGCAAGCTGTTTTTGACTAGGCTACATGTGTACAAATTGGCTCCAAGATATCTTGTTGGAAAGCCCTTAAAATCTAGTTTCTGAATATGACTTTAGTTTTGAAAATGAAGCTCATTTTCTCTATCAAAACTCCATCCTCCCAATACTACTTAGAACGCAGCGCCGAGGCCAAAAATGAGGTAGAAACATGATTTTTTGGTGGCTTTTTGACATTTTCACTTGCTTGTTTTGAAAACCAAGGCTTGAAAAGTGGTTTTCTGAGATGTATTGACCCTTTTTCATCCAATGGGGTTGATATTTTTCTCAAAAAATGGCTCAAAAAGGAGCACAACACCAAGGGCGCTATGCGTTTGAGACTTCTCTCTATGACCTGACTATCCAAAAACTCAATAAAAACACAAAATTTGCAAAAATGACCCAAAACTCTTCAAAATTGGTGAGATGATGGCTGATGATGTGGCTAGGCTTGAAGTGAAGCTTCTGCAAGTATATCTAATTTACTTTTCTCCTCTAGCATGGTCAAAGCCTCAATTTTTTCATTGGCTCTTTTGAGCTTGGCCTTTGCAATTTTCTCCTTTTGGGGATAATTCTTGACCTTTCTCCTCAATATGTCATTATATTTATTTGATTTCTCCAAAAGCTTCTCCAAATTCTCATTTTATCTATCAAGCCATGGCTCCTGGTTTTCATTGATTACAATTGCAAGTTGTTCATTTAGGGTGAGATGATCAACAAGCTCAACCTCTTTTTATCTTTCTAGAGCTAGAGCTCTTTTCAACCTTCTAGTTATAGGTCCGCCTCTTGGTGCTTGTTCATCTTATTCTTTAAGAAACCCATTCTTTTCAAGTGTCTCATCTAGAAAAACTTTGGCTTTTTCTGCCTCCCTTTGAGCTATTATGTATTGCACCTCATCAATGGCAGGCTTAGTCTTCAACTACTGGTTCTCCTGCTCAAGGAAATTTATGACAAATTTGGATCTGTCAATATTAGTTTGGAGCACTCTAATCTTGGCATCCTCCCCCCTGATGAATACAGTAGTGATATCATCATCATCATGCTCATCTAGGTCAACAAGGTAAAAATCTTGTTCTATTTCATGGAGGTCATCCTCATCATGAATGGTTGCCTCATGTGCATCCTCCTCTACCATCTTTTCTTTCCCCTTATGTACCTGCTTTGTTGGTGAATAAGGCAGGGCCCCTTCCACAATATGTGGAGCAAACACCTGCGTATGACCCCTCTAGTATTTTTTTGCCAATGGATCTATCTCAGCCACATTAACCTACTTAGGCTCATTGATCTCAGCTCTGCTAGGTGACCTCGTCTCAATGTGGGATGGAGATGATGATAGTGATGAAATAGGTGAGGGAGAATGATATGAAGATGATGAATGTACTGTGGGCTGAGATGGAGGAATGGAAGTGGAGGGATGAGATGATGAAGGCACATTTTTGGCATGTTGAATAGGTGGAGTAGTGAATATATATTCAACCATGAATGAAATCCATGGAATGTTCAATTTTTTAAGGTGATGGAGGGCTTATATTTTGATGAGGGAGTGGTGAAAGATACTGTTCATTTGGTGTTCATACTCTCTCTTGTGGACAATAAATGCCATCTTATCAATGTTCCAGAAGAGGTAGTAGGGTATGTTGAGCATATTTACCTTAGTGAAGTGCATAAGTAACTAGATGTGATAAGCATATAATCTAGAAAATCTACCTTCACATGAAAAGTATATCGTGATGATCTTAATCATGGGAGCATATCTCTCCAGGAGTTAAGAGAAAGGAAAAAGCCTTTTTCTCTCAATATTGTACCTAGGCTTAATGAAAGGCCTATAATAATGTTCCTCCAAGTCCTTATGTTTGAACCATTTCTCCCCAACATGTGGGATCCTGGTGGCAGCTCAGATGATGGTAGTTGACACAGTGAAAGTGACACCAGCAAGAGTAACCTAGTTGTCATGGAGGCTAGAGATGAAAAGTCTTGTCAACATAGCATGGTTTTGGACCTTTTGAATTTTCTCAAAGAACTCAAAACATCCAACATGTTTGAAACATGTCACAACCATAGGAGATGCCAAAAGTTCCCTGGTATTTGTTGGCTCTAATCTGATTATTCTTCCCCCTTTGTGTGGCCTCATTCCCTCTGTTTCTTCTCCCTCACTGTATGGTATATTTTCTGCCATGATGTCTTAGTGTCAAAACTCTAGGGAAGTGTGATGATATGGAATGTGATTTTTAGGCCTAGGGAATGGGATAGGGTAATTGAGGGAGATGGGGGTAGGGATTTATGAATTAGGGAATGTGACATGGAGTAGGGATATATAGGAGTTTGGAATAGGGATTTTATCACAAGTGTAGGGAATTGGGAGCCTAGGTAAATAGTGTACCTAGGGCTTAGGGTTTTAAGGAAATGAAGGCTTAGGGAAAGGGAATGTCATTGTAGCGATTTTGGAAAGGGTATATTTGCAATATGGGAAGGGTTAAGGGTTTAGGGACTGAAATTGAAGTGTAATTAGGTTTTTTAGGAATAATAGGGTTTTGAATTTGAAGAAAGACACCAAAATACCCTTAACAAACTTCACACACCCAAAATGAATTGATGAGAGGAGGAATGAAGGAATTGTAACTTACTTATTTTTTTGGAGGTGTAAAGAATCACTGCTAAAGTATGGAGGTGAAATTTGAAATTTGGAGGCATTTTTGAAAGTTATTAAGGAAGATTGACAGGGACGCAGTGCCAAAAGCAAGCATGCAATGCCTTTGGTAGGCGTGCAACGCAACACATAGGCGTGCAACGCCTTAAGGAAACGTGCCCTTCCTTAAGCAAATAGGTAGCGCCTCCCCTGTTTTTCCAATTTCGCCTTCAAAACTAAAAACCATGTTTTGATTTTAGGAATCTTGATGGTAGAGGAGACAAATGAAGTCCCTCTTGATGTCACGGGGGATTTTATACTTGTGTGAAATTTATCTTTTCATTCAAAACCCATTTTCTAATGTTTTAATTTGACCTTTGAAAACTTTTAAAAATACCCTTTACACATTGGCTTTGTCTTTTGTAGGTTGATGATGATGGAGTTTGGCACTCTTTACACTTTGAAGTTTGATATGTTCAATTTGGCTTATGAAGTTGAATTGGAAGCTTGGGAATAGTACTTATTACATATAGTGAACATAAAATTACATTAAAATAAAAATAAACTACATATCTATTTTTTGAATAAAATTACATTGTAGAATAAGGTCATCACTTGAAAATAGAATTAAAACTTTGGAAATCTTCCTCGGAGATCATATTTCATGTTGGAAAATCTTCTTTAGATGATAATGAATATTATTCAATCACTCTCATACTTTTGCTGACCTTTTGCAATGAAATGGTGTTATATTAGACCTTGAAAAATGAAACCTAGTGACCTAATGAGACCTTCAATGACCAGAATTCATGGTGACTTTGATTGACATAATGACGTGATGAAATGGAATTTCAAGTCTGATTTATGCTCAGCAAGACATGAAGGTGGGCTAGCAAGTATAAATTTTGAGGAGGAGTGATAATTTATGACTAGGGCTACCATCAGTGAGTGAAATTTTCCATTTTTAATCATTCCATTCTATGAGCAATTCCTTGTTGATTATATATGGGATATGGCTAAGAAGATATATAAACCTTTCATTGTATTCCAACAAAATTTCACAAGGCATCTAATTAGTGCCTTTCATTTTTTTTTCTATTAGATGTTTGACATATCAGTTTTAAGGAATGATAAAAAAATGTACTTCACTTCCATTTTTGTTTTTGTTTTTGTTTAATTCTCCTTAAAATCATAAATCATGTTAACATTATTTTTTTTAATGCTCGAACAAACTTTTCAAATTGCTTTGATTTGTGTTTGGTATATCCACCATAACCCAATTTTTCTCACATATGAACCAATGATTTTTAATATCCTCATCACCCTCATAGAGGGGTAGACGATGGGGCAACATTTGTTTAAGGAGGATGGTTTTTTTACTATATTACATAGTAAGTGGAGCTAGTCATAGGATAGTCAATGGTTTATTAGTGTTTAATTGATCAACTTTTCTTGATTAAACTAAAAGGTTTATTTCAACGATATAACAATTTTTATCTTTATAGAATGTCACAAATGTCTTGTTTGTGGTTGCATCACTTCCTTCCAATGTTTGAAAAGATTTGAGGTATCCTCCTCAAATAGAAAATCATATAATGGGTACAATTCTAATATCTTTTATGTGGAGTTGTATGTTATTATCTCCTTCAATACTTAACCAATTTCACCTTTTCTAGAGTATTCCAAGGAACAACATACCTCTCACATTTACATGGTTGTCTATTTGATACCTCTATGAAGATCATCAAGAACATACTTGTTAAATGTTCCCAAAATAATTTTTGAACACAAAGTATTATTGAACATAGATGACTTGTTACATAAGGATTTGGATGATTTGTATGTATCATATGTCCTAATTCTCAACTTATATGCTTTCAACATTATCTACCAGTCAAAGGGTAATAATTCCTACCTCTACCAACTTTATATCTTAATTTAACTTAGGAACCCTCAAGGATTCTTCCCATGTGACATATATATAATCATCAAACCGATTTAACACTCCAATGACTTTCCACGGTTGAGGATTTTTTCTTTGGGATTGAGGATGGTATGCAACATCATGCATCACTCTTCTTTTCTTTTGGTTTTTTCCCTTCCAATTTTTTGAATATTAATCATTGTCTTGTATGATTGCATTCTTTTGAGCATCATTTTATTTTTTTCTTCATCTAGTGCATACTCTCAGTCTCTTGTAGTTGACTTCCTCATTTTCCTTAGCATAATGATTATTCAATGTGTATCAACTAAGGTTACTCCATTTTATGAATTCTCACAAATTTTCACCCCCAACCACAAAGCCTAAAATTTTACTAGTTGAGAAAGGTACCATAATTAGCCATTCATTTCTCTAAGTATTCCTAAGCTTCTTGAGCAATTTTTCAACTAGCATTCAAAAAATATTCCCACCTAGATTGTCATTTTTTTCTATTAGGTACTAGTTAGTCTTGTTAGTGGAGATCATTTGGTTTCAACAATGTTCCAAATTCCTTTTCAAATCAAGAATTTGTGAATTAATGTGGGTACTATGTAGAGGAACTAGTCATACAATTTTTCTAAAAATCTTATTTCAACATCATCGAGGGATGTATTTCTTCTGTTGCTTGCTCCTCACAAAATTCATCTACGATTTTTTGGCCCTGTCATTTAATTTTGTTTGACAATTATTAATAAATTTAGAGATAATTCATTATCCTTAATTAATTTTAATCATGTACACCAAATTCTATAAATTTCTTAATTTCTTTAAGAATGGATATGAGAAATTTTTCATGTGTTTTTCTGAACATTTGTGCTCTCACCTATGCAAGCGTGACATAGTGTCATCTAGGATAATTTTTGAAATAATTTTATAATTTTATTTATCACCAATGACGTTGGAATATTCATTGTGTTCCTCCCCTAAACCTTTTTGAATCTGGTGGGCAACTAGGTGGACGAAGCAAGGATAACCCCTGAATAATGAATGTTTTTTGGACAAGTTACTTGCTTCCTCTGAGTCTCATATCTACATGGGTAGATTTGTATTTACTAAATAATCATGCACTAGCATGTTGCTTTTGCTATGTAGTTATGTTGGCCTATCGGTTTCCCAACTCCCTTGGTTTAGTACTCAATGCGAGAAAGCATGAAATCAATCTAAATTCCATCCACTAGTTAAGTGAAAATGGACAAACCTAGTCTCGGATATTGCACCACTCACAGGAAATATATACTAATATATAATATTATTATACTATAATATATAATATATCCTATATTATATATTACATATAGACATTATATAGTTGATATATAATATGATATATAATCGTATAATCAAAGTGCGGGTTTGGGCTCAAATAGGAGTAAATAGGGTGGTTCATAGAGCGACCATAAGCGCATTCCATAGGGTACGAGGAGAGCGAGAACAAGGGAATTCCATAGGGAATTAGAGGAGTGAGAACAAGGGCATTCCATAGGGCGGCAAGAGGGAATTTGAGGAGGCCACGAGGGAATTTAAGCAGTGGGAACGAGGGAATTCAAGCAGGGTAGTATTGGAGATACGGTTGCAAGCTAAAAATTGGGTTTGTCTATTTGATATTATACTATAAGCTTGGCCCCAACTCTCTTATCATTCTCAGTCCTTTACCTGCCTCGAAGTCGCCCAACTATTCCCACCAAGGTTGTTTACTCGTCTTACCTACAACGGGGTGAACCCTTACCCATGATTCTAAGCTAGAAACAATTTTATTCGTCTCACCTGCAATGGGGTGAGACCTTACCCGTTATAGTAATATCGAAACCATTTTATCTGTCTTACCTACAATGACCAGGTGAACCCTTACCCATGATTGTAAGCTCAAAACCCTTACCCTCCCGTTCAACAAATTGTTATGCTCCATCTAACTCGTATGCCTCTTGCTCTTATCCATCCAATGCTACTAGTTATGAATTGTATGCTCTTACTCCCTCCCACCTTCATATGGTATGGGGTTTACCCCTTGTGCCCATTGGGTCGGATACCCCCATAGAGACTATTCCCATTTGAAAACATGTTGGGAATTGGAGTAACAAAGAACCCATTGATTCCTAGTTTTATCCTTATGAGGATGAGGTCAAGAAGGATTTGAAGGTAAGGAAGTGAGAAATTTTATTTCGTAATTAAGCTTGAAACCCTTATTCATGTTACCTACAATAGGGTGAAACCTTACCGATGATTGTAACCTTGAAACCCTTACCCATGATTGTAAGTTTGGATGGCAATTTTGTATGGTATTCTTATGAAATTAATATGACACGTTTGTATGGTATTCTTATACAATTCAGATGGTACTGTTATTTGGTATTCTCATATAGTTTAGATGGAAAAATCCATATGCAGAACTGTATTATCCTACTATAGTACGTATGGATATGTCATGGAATTTTGCATATAACCTTGGCATCGTTTATTTATACAGTTTGTATGGTATGTCTTCTATGAGAATTATGGCTTCTATACAAAATACATATGACCTCAATATATATATATTTTTGGCTATGTGATGGAAGTTTGCATACATTCTTGGCATCAATTATTTATAAAGTTCCATATGACCTCAACACAAAGTTTATTTTGTCTATGTGATGGAAGTTTTCATACAGTATTGGCATCAATTACTTATATAGCTTTTATGGTATTTCTTCTCTGAGAATTATGGCTTCTATACCAAATAAATAATACCTCAATATAAAGTTTGTTTTGGTTCTATGATGGAAATTATCATATAGTCTTGGCATCGATTATTTATGCAGTTCCATATGATGTCAATATAAAGGTTTTTTTGGATCTGTGGTGGAAGCTTTCATACAGTCATGGCATCTATTATTTATATGGTTCGTATGGTATGTCTTCTCTAAGAATTATGTCTTATATACCAAATATATATGACCTAAATATAAAGTGAGTTTTGGCTCTATGATGGAATTTTTCATATAGTCTTGGCATTGATTATTTAGACCGTTCCATATGACCTCAGTATAAATTTTGTTTAGGATCTATGATGGAAGTTTGCATCCATTCCTAGCACCGATTATTTATATAGTTCATATGGTAAGTCTCTATGAGAATTATGGCTTCTATACCAAATACATATGGCCTCAATATTAAGTTTTCTTTGGCTATGTGATGGAATTTTGAATATAATATTGGCATTAATTATTTGTATAGATATTACGATATGTCTTGTTTGAAAATTATGGCTTCTATATCAAATACATATGACCTCAATATAAAGTTTGTTTGGCTTTGTGTTGGAAGTTTGAATACAGTCTTAGAATCGATTATTTATACAGTTCCATATGAAATCAATGTAAATTTTGTTTTAGCTCTAGGATGGAAGTTTTCATATATCCTTGGCATCGATTATTTATACAGTTCGTATGGTATTTCTTCTCTAAGAACTATGGCTTATATACCAAACACATATGACCTCGATATAAAGTTTGTTTTGTCTTTGTGATGGAAGTTGAATACAGTATTTGCATCGATTATTTATACATTTCCATATGACCTCAGTGTAAAATTTGTTTTGGCTCTATGATGGAAGTTTTCATACAATATTGTCATGGATTATATATACAGTTTGTATGTTATGTCTTCTCCTATAATTATGGCTTCTATAAAAAATACATATGAGCTCAATATAAAGTTTGTTTTGGCTATGTGATGGAATTTTGCATATAGTATTAACACCAATTAATTATACAATTCGTATGGTATGCCTTCTATGATAATTATGGCTTCTATGCCAAATACATATGACCTCAATATATATTTTTTTGGCATGGAATCAAATTACAATATGGAAGTATTTAATTTATGATTTTGTTGATGGAATTGAAACCTTATATTTTCTCAATATTACATTCTTTCTAATATGTGTGTGTGTGTGTGTGTGTGTTGAGATCTTATTATCATCAACGCTCAAGTGAAACCCTAAGGAGACTTGGAATCTTAATTCAGACATTCAAATGACAAAGATCTACTTGACAAGTCTCTTCTATGACTCATATGAAACGATGCCAACTCGAAAGGAAATATGAACAATGACAAAAAAAAAAACTTATATCAATAATATTAGGGTTTTTAGCTAATGATATTCTTGACATATTATAGTGATCATCAAGAAATTGAGAAAGCATCTATATCATTGTCATCATGACAACGACATGCATAGTTAATCTTATGCATGAATTATAGTATTTAATGCAGTAATCCATATGTACATCAGTGACATGGCACACCTATGTCTCGAAATGATGATAATAGAAATGAACTTATCCTTATGGAAATGGCCTCATTGCGACAAGGATATTGAAGTATCAATTGGATACCAATTCTTATATAATGCATGAAAATCGAGATTAACCATTTATTTATTGACGGAAATATGTGAAATACAAAATGATTGTGCAAAAATGTCTATTAATGTAAATAACACCTATAAATCATCAATTTTATTCATTTTATATTTCTTCATCTGTTGCACATTTTCCTCCTTCCTGGTGCTCAAATAATCAATCAACCTCTATTCACTCACAAGACCCAGTTTTACCCTTCATGGTGTGTGAGTGGCCTCACTCACCATGTCATAAGTCTCTATATTGAGACTAATCTTGATGATTCCTCGGATGGTGTATCAACACGTCTCATGATTTATCCCAATAATCATTGAATGTCATAATATCGCTCTAAGGTTCTATTCAAATTTTGGAAATTGACAAGGCTTGTAGCCTTCCACTATTTGCATGGCTCTCTAGCTTCAAGTGGTACACTAAGTCTAGGTTAATTAGTATAGGTTTAATGGAGGTAATTTATTGTCCTCAATCCATATTTAGAAGATCTTGCAAGCATTCCATCATAGGTGTGGGATCTTGTATGTTATTCATATTATATATTTTCTTAGTTTGATCAATATTAGAAGTCTCATTCTCATAACACACACCCTACACATATATGTAAATATTTATATAATATTAATCACTAATATTTATGCATCGAACATAACTCTCATTAAAATATAATTTTTATCATTACATGTTTTATTCATGAGTTATAATATCACATTTCACTTTTTAGTAATGTTTTCATTCATGAATCATTAATATGCATACTAATTTATTCCACATTTTATGATCAACACCATATTAATAATGAATATGTAAACAATACCCATTCTATAGGATAGGTAAACAATATCAAAATAAACTAAAATTAATTTCACATAATTAACATGAAACATTAATCATTATTATAAAATTAGAGGCGTGACATACATTCTTATTTATTCCCCATTCTATAACCAATTCTCCATAAAAAATATATAAACAATATCCATTATAAATTACAAGCCAACAATGTCATAATAAAATATATAAACAATATCCATTATAAATTACAAGCCAACAATGTCATAATAAATAATCGTCACTTTCACACATAATGTCTAACAAAAATCATTGATCAATAATTAATAATATCTTAGAGTAAAGTGATTATTATACCTTTAAATCCATCCATACCAATGAAGGCCCTGAATCATTTGGGAATTAACCGACCATTTAATAAGAAAGAATTTCCAATCATCGGCCCTTATCAATACTTATTCTTATTTTAAAAGAAATTGTATTTCTCAAGTCCACCTCTTTGGCCCCGAGAAATTAGATGGAATTTTTTCGTAATATATATGTCGATCAATTATTATGTGGGTCATGTTTCATGGAATTAAATTGTAAGCACATGAGTCAAAATGTAGTGAACACAGATGTGTGATGGAAAATGCAGTGATGAAGTGATATTACTAGCCCAATATCAGTATTATTATATTGTGTTTGTTATCATTGAGGCAATACCAAATAAAGAAGATCACAATGCAAGTAGGGACACCAGAAATAGGCTTTTCACCAAGGAAAAACCCCTCCATACGGGAAAGCCCAAAAAATTCTCTTTTTATATATTGTCAAGGAAGACTTCTAGGCCTTTGATCTAAAAAACCCACCAAGTGATAGGGTAGCCACCCAAATAATAGTGCTTCTCTGTTCAACTCGAACTAATACTCTTTTCTGGGACGAAATGTAAACCAAATCAAATTCACTTCTCATACATGCGAGCTTTCCAAAACAAGAAAAGATGCCCAAAACAAAATAAAAAGCTTTCTCTTCTTCCTCGATAATTTTCTTCTCTTCTTCGCTCTAATTTATCTCAGACTTATCAAGAGATGCAAACTTGATTAGTGTCTTTGGAGGTTGAATGAATCTTCTATATATATCTTCTTGGTGTGGGGAAACTGCCTTCTTGTGGGGCCGACTTGGAGGACTGGCTAACCCATCACTTAGTGGTTTCTTGTTCTTTTTACATTAAAAAATAATTTGTTTTACATTGATCCTGGATCCCTCCAAGGGAATTTCCATCATGACCTTGACCTAGACCTTGTCAAAACCCTAGAGCACAAAATGGGTGCCAAAATTAATAAAATAATCAACGAGAAAGAAACCCATTCTTCAATAAATAATTTTTATTTTGCAAAATATAAATTTATTTTTCTTTTTATTTGGAAATTAAATCAAGTCATGGTCCATAAAAAATTATAAAAACCAGATCTAGTTGCTGTTTTCAACACCAAATTGTATAGGGCAGGCACCTCTATAAAAATGAGTATGAGGATAATTCCCGCAAAATAATTAGGCTACTAGACATTTTCTCTATAACCAAAAGGAAAAGTAGCCTAAGTAAGAGAACATATAATAGATTTGGTTTTAATACGATTGTTAATTCTCCTCACTTATTCTATCTCAATATTAGGTACACATGCAAAAGTGAAATGAGAATTTCTTTCTAGAATCACATAGACATTCAAATTATGGCAACAAAAAATAATAATTCTAAGGCAAATTTGGATATAATTGGATCATGTTTTGTGTTATTAATTTTAAATATAACAAATGGATGCCTGGCATGTTGACCAAATACTCAAGCATGAAACCCATGCTTTATAAAATTTACGTTTTACAATTTTCTTTCTTCTTTTGATCAATATGTAATAATTACTTCATGACATAAGACAAATGACAATTATGAAGACCGAAACTAGTTACATTTCCCAACAGACAGGATCATGTTCATTCAACTAATCCATAGGAGCAACACCAATTATGTTTCCATTTTTAGTGTTTCACTCACTTTGGGAAAAAGTTTCATTTGATACATAATGACAACAATAAAACTATAGTTCATGATATATGTTGCATGATGATATTGTCGAGTCCTCCAAGTGTAGTGAAAAAATATATCCAAGGGAAACGAAACAAGATCTCTTCAAGACGCTGGCTCATCTAGCCTTTCGTGCTCACCAAGGAAACTTGCAACACCTTCTGCAATTTTGAACCCAAGGAAACCCTAGAAACCCTAGGGTATTCACATGTGTGAACATAATTAGAAGAAAAATTACAAACTTTGGAAATCTTGATTTATCTCTCAATAAGTTGAAGAATCATATTTATATATCATTTCCAAGAGGCTCCATTAGCCCTCTCTACGTTGGCTTTTCCTTGGCTAGTCGAATTGGTCTTGGGAGCTTTCTAGACATTTCTAATTTCAAAATAATTTTTCTTTCCTTGATAAAAATTCCCAAAAGGGTCTTTTACAATATGAAAATAACTCTTGACTCATGAAAAACCCTAGGAGGATTCAATGGGTGCTTGACCTAATCGCAAAGGTGACTTGAGCATGAAACCCATGCTTTAGAAAAATCATTTTCTTTCTTGTTTTGATAGATACATAATAATTACATCATGAGATGAGTCAAATGGCAATTATGAACACAAAAACTAGTTACATTCTTCAACATATCGAAGTATGTGGATACTTTTTTGTAATGGAAGATTAAATGCTATCAGATTATGTTGAGTTCTCAAGTTATCAAGTAAGTTCATTGGTTAGTATGAATAGGTTCACAAGCTCTCAAGTTTTTAAAAATTACTTGAATATTTTAAACACAAATAAATTCCTTGTAACTCACTTTTACTATTATAATGTTCTTGTGCTTTCGTCAAGGCGTTTCTCAACATCCTTTATGACACTCACTAACAATTTCTCTTATTTGATGGAGTGTTATAGGACGTTCAACTAAACAGGTATTTTTCAGATATATCTTCGTTTAGTGACATAATTTTAGGTAGGATATAATAAATTGACCAAACATATGTTACTTCATCTAGCAGGCAAAGATCAACTAGAGGTGAAAATATTAGAAGAAAATTCCATAGACGCATGGAAATTTTTCTCACTAAAGGAGGATCATTTTATTATGATAATGAGAGCATAGATGAAATCGAGGTTCCCTTGAGGTACAAACATATATTGAAATACTGGGAACCTAGGGATCTTCTTGAAATAAGTTGTCAATGAAAGGATATACAGCAGTGCCCCATCGTCATTACATGGTTTGAGGCTATTTTCCATGGATGGCATAAAGGTATGTTATGGAAGATTAAATGAATTGATGGAGTATTTCGTACCTTGTTACAAATACAATGATGTGTTACCCTGTTATGGAGGATATTAATCTTGTGTGTTTTTTGGTCATGAATTTGCTATAGAGCTGAGAAAATGAGGATACACTATGGGGAGGGAAAAGTAAAGTTTCATTTCAAGATGGGACATCAAGTGATTTTTGGGGAGCACCATGTTGTGTTAGGATCATAAAATAATTTTTGGACATGGAAAAAGAAGTCAATGCTGTCATGGAGTTAGTTTGGATGGATTTTCGATTTGGAAACTAGAGGTGGTGAAAAAGTTGAGTACAAGTTTGTGATTATTAGTGGAGACGGGAAGATAATATGGGAGGTAGGCCATAACAAAATTTTAGAACTCACAAAAAAAGGGATCTTTGAAATTATCTTCAATGGGACAAGAAAAAAGAAGCCATGTATTTGCAAAGGATAATTTGTGTACTTGAAATATCACAAACTTTGGATATTAAGAAGGAAGAAACCTCATCAAATGGGAAGGCTCAAGTAGAGACATATGAGAATTTTCTTGAGGCAAGTAATTTTTTTCAAGAATGGTAAGGAAAGGATATTACTTTTATGAGATCTAATGATCGTTCAGTCAAAGAAAGGGAAAGGAGTTGGAATACATTATGTTTATAGGTATCAGTAGGGAAATTGGTTGGACTTGATCGAAACATGAGAAATTTGTGGTGGAAGGTAAGATTAATTTGTTGTTATTTTTTATTGAAAAAGTTTTATGAGTCTAGGTATACTATTGGTCTTCATGTGAGAATTTTAGATACCAAGGAAGCAAATTTATAGGGGCACTTGGTTGTTTTGAGAGCTTATAGAGATCCTTCTTTATTCTATAATTTCACTTGCGTGAGGTTAAAAAAGGCTTCATTAGAATACATCATAAATTTAATGGTAGGGAATATAAAAAATAAAATCCCATTGGTCTAACTCTACACTTTCAAAGAAAGTCATGCATTTGGGGAAATTTCTAAAGCATTTGTGCAGACTGCAATCAAAACATATTATACCTCTCAAGAAGTGAATAGATTAATCAATGTTAATTGTTTTTTCTGCCTTCGTTCTCTTTTCATAGCTTTTATCTACTCTTGTTTTTAATCTAAATATCCAAAAGATTAAGTCAAGTCACATCTAGCAGATGGAACCAACATAAAAAGAGGTAGAAGGTCATGTTGGTCTAACTCTACACTTTGAGAGATAGTCACGCATTTGGGGAAATTTCTGAAGCATTTGTGCAGACTGCAACCAAAACATATTCTACCTTTCAAGAAGTGAAGATATTAATAAATGTTATTTATATTCTCTCTCTTATTTCTCTTTTCATAGCTTTTATCTACCATTGTTTTCAATCTGATTAGCCCAAAGATAAAGTTAGGTTACATCTAGAAAATAACACCACCATAAAAAGAGGTAGAAGGTCAAGTTATTCATGAGTTTTATGACATTTTTATGTTGTGGCGATGTCAAGTATAATTTCATACTATGAAAATATGAAAAATGGCTTCAAAGAATATATAGATTCCTTAAAATAATGGCTCTTTCATGAATTCAATCCACACATGAATAAGTTAAAGGAAAAAATGTTTCAATTGATGGATATTAAAAATATAGTCATGGATTCACTATCAAATATAATTTCAGAGCTCCATTCAAACCAACAAAAATTGCTTACCAATTTGTCAAGATTTTGCTCCCAAGGGAAGGTTTCTCACTACTTCTTGATTACGAAATGGAATTACTTCCTCAAGGTGGGATAAATATTTTTGAAAAATGATGTACTGATTTGGGTGAGACAACTGGGGTAGTATTTATTCTTGGATCAAAGCTCGCTATAGTAGAATATGACCTTAGCATAAAATTCCTTGAATATAGAACCTTTCCAATTGTATTAATGGATAACAAATATAAAAGTACATAAAGGATCAATATCACTTGGGCTAACTGTAGTTGTTTCAAATTTCCTCCACATTCTTAGAGTTCTGCGTTAAGTCATCAAATATATATATATATACCAATAGTTATATATATATATATATATGTAAATATATATATATATATATATATATATATATATATATATATATTGGTATATTGAGTTAAACCTTAGTGTTAAAACACCTTGTGATAGTTTTATTCATAAATGTAAATGGGGCAGTGTATAAATTAATGCTTAACTCTCACACAAGTTTAAGAAAAGGATGCCTATTATCATGGAAGAAAATCAAAGTACTTAAAGGAGGACATTAGCCATAAAACGAATAAAATGTGACCACCTGTAAACATAAATCTCAATATCCCTCCAAATACTACACTCACTAAAAATAATGTGATGAGAGAAATTATCCATGGAGAATGATCAATTTAAGAAAGGAATGCAAATATTCCAACCAATCACCCATTTGGCCAATTCATAATCTGAAAGGTTGAAAGCGGGAGTTTGAAAAATAAATAAGGAATGAAAACCCAACTAATTTACATTCAAAGGGTCCCATGAGGAATTAATAATGCACATAGGCATTTCCACAAATTTCCCATCATTGGCAAAAGGGGGATATTGGTTGTTGTTCTTTTGGAGTTGATATGAAAGTGAGGCAATAGTATGTTTATAACTTAAGTTTACCATAAATGTCTAGATATAATTTCAAATGAGTTATTTCAAATAGTGATAGAAATTCAATCAACATAACAAGGGCAATAAACTAACTCAAACTCCAATAGCTCATTGTAATTCCGAATAATGACTGCATGCTAAGAGATAGGAATCAAACATTGTGCCAAACCCTGAGCTCTGTGTCTAACTTGGGAATTTTGTTTCCCAGAGTTCCTCATTTAGTATTCTCAATATGTTTAAGGCATATGAGAAATTAAATATATAAGATAAAGTATTGTGACACTCATTAAAAAATAACAAATAAATTATTATGAACTCATTAAATCTTTTCCCAGCCTAACACTGATGTCTTGTATGATATTCACATATTAGTGAACACCATCCTTATCTATTACACTTCCTAGAGTGCCAATAAAGTCAATGTAAAGGAAAACATTTTAACCTCAATGTCTTTATTGACAAAAGGCCCAATATGCTATAGTTCACTTAAATGTCCAGCAACAAACCTGAAAGCATGTCCGCATGGAACAAGATACTTGGAATTATTGTGTTCAAAATAAATTTTAAAATATCTTCAAACATATAAACATGGTAACCTTGAGCCATGAAATAAATGAGAAATAAGAAGTCCATAATAGTTACAAAACAATGGGAAAACAACAAACTTAAAAGCAATTTATCCATTTGAAGACCATAACGAGGACAAAAAAAATTCGCTCATTCCTTAAGAAAAACAATAACTATTACAAGGAAGAAACCTTAAAAATAATTTCCACCTAATAGACAGATACATCCATGTTTTTTCTAAACTATAAGCTCGTATTATAATATGGCACCGACAGATACATCCATGTTTTTTCTAAACTATAAGCTCGTATTATAATATGCCACCTTCGGTGCCACGCCTATCTGCATGTATATATTGTTACCCAATAGTAGGGTTTTCCAGACGAGGCATTCAACCCACAAACAAACTTTTTTCTAGATGTTAACCTCGAAACCATATACGCAGTGGAGCTCCATAATCACTGGCCACATCTCTTATGAAGCAGGCCACAATTTCAAATCAGACGACACTTACAACACACAAGGAGTCTATTTTCTCCATAAGAAGCCACTAGAAAAGACATATACCCCATTTCGAATACCACATCCATATGAAACCCACAAACCATAAACAAAATTATAGGGCCACACCCCTTTCTCACCATTATAGGGCCACACCCCTTTCTCACCATTATTGTTCCTCACCATTATCTAACCAAAACAAACTGCATATCTCCATGCTCCCTAAAACCTGTAGCTCTCCTTGGACACCATTAACCGTAGATTTCTATCAGAATAATGACCTAACGTGCCATGACTTGGTTGGCACCACACCACCATTGTGCAATGGACATAACAGAAAACATAACCATACATGAAGTTGAAAGTGGTCTTAATTAATAAGCTCTTGCATTGCCTTCAATGCTTGCGCTAATGTCATCCCATTTTCCTCTCAACCGATATATAATTAGAGTGTGGTGGAGTGAGCATGTCACAAACCATTGTGTTGCGTCAGAGCTAGAGGGGCTTGAGATGAAAAACCCATAGAAAGTCTTGGAGCTTTAAGTGTTGTCTTGGAGCTTTAATTGGGTAGCATGTGATCTGGGTTTTGATTAGCTAATGTGGCGGCGGACCACACTTATCTGCCTTGGGAAAACCGAAACCAAATTCACACTTAAATTTTTTTTACAATTTAAAAAAAAAATCTTTGTACGACCTAAATAATACAAAAAGCGAGATGCTAAATGTCACTGTTATGTAGTGACATAATAAAGGAGGGACCTGCAAAGAGAATTTTTTAAAACTTAAAAATATATATTGTTTTATTAAAAAGAGTATTTCTTTTATTAAATTTTATTATTTTCTCCGAATATTAAAAAAAAAAAATTCTATGAATTGTGAATTGGAATATATACCAGGAAAACTAAAATCTAATACCATTGGTCAATCATGGAATATAATAAGAAGAATAATTTCTTTGAAAATATCCTAAAAAACTACACCTCATAATATAAGTGTGTTTAAATTTTATTTCGTACTCATCTATTTAGAAGTCTTAAATAACTATTTGTAATGTAAACTTATCTGGAAAAAAAATGTAATAACATGATTTTTTTTAAACAATCATATTCTTTTAGGTTTATATAATAATAATTCATATTCTTATTTTCCATGTATTTTTCTAAAAAAACTCAAAGGACACTCACACTTGCAGTTTTACAAATATACAATGTCCATGCTCTTAAAATTCTTTTTCTCGTTTACTTTTTAATCTTGCGTCTTGATTTCACATACTTTATTTTCTACATAGACTTTCATGTTTCAACTTCTTCTTTTTATACTACCATTTATAATTTGCATTGAACTATTAGGCATCTCCATGTGTACTTCACCTCAAAAGGAAAAATTGGAATTCGTTTTAGAAAATCATAACTTGTTTCTAGTAAACCATTTTTCATATTTGACTTGAGATTATTTGTTTCATAGTTTACAATTTTTACTGCATTTTACATACACATTAGTATAATTAGGAAAGAGAAAAATTAAGTATTTTAAATAATTCCTAGAAGAACACGACAGGGAAGCAATTAAGTCTTATCAACATGAACTCCATG
Organism: Pinus albicaulis; assembly: GCA_034641835.2. NCBI lineage: Eukaryota > Viridiplantae > Streptophyta > Pinopsida > Pinales > Pinaceae > Pinus > Pinus albicaulis. The sequence continues at coordinate 332,705,258 of CM076578.1, read as the reverse complement.
AAGAGTTATTAATAGAAACACACTACATTAACAATCACAGATTGTATTTACAAGAAAAATCTAGATCAATGTAAATTAATATACTACCAGAGTCCAGTGGACTATATAAAGACATTTTTTGTATACATTGGTTATCAAATTGGTCAAAAATTTCAATTAGAGTTTAGTCCAAAACAAAAATGAAAATTATTTTGCACTTTAATTCAATTATCATAACAAATATTTATGCATATTATTTCATAATGACGATCCTATAATGGCCACTTTGAGCCATTTATTTGCAAAAGATACCCTATCATGGATTCCACCTTTTGGTAGAAAAGAAACACCTGATACAAACAAATTGACTTATCCACTATTGAAGGAAAAATATTTATGGCCATGACCAACCTTTATAGAGTGTCATTGTTCAATAACATATATGGTGAGAGTGCATTTAAATAATTCATTATTTTCTAGACAATGAATATAATGTTCCATGCCTTTGAATTATCATTGCACAAATATTTAGCAATGTAGTAGCTCAAAATGATCCATTTGTAATTAGGCGCATAATATAACATATATACTTCAGTTGTATAGGAAAGTACAAAACAATAACAACTTGGATAAAATACATAAAATGTTTAACATTACCATATAACAAAGAGAATGTTTATAGTAATCTATTTGTCTTTGTTTGGATAAGAAAAATGCTAAATTTACAAATTCTCATTTAGTCTCGAGTTAAAATGTCCATATTCATGAAATATGTAACTCATAAACAACGCTTATAAATTTGAACATATTGTGATTTGAAACAAGTCTAGGTTATGTCTACTATGAACCATTACAACAAATAGACAAAATTGGAAATCAAAAATACCATGCGAGTGATAGAATATATCATAAAGCTAAACTAGATAGGTAAAAATAGAGCTAAAACATATAGGACAAATACATGTTAGCTTGGAAATAAAATTGATACAACTAATACAAGAACATCACATGCTCCACCTTGCATCAATACTGAGAATAATGCCATGTTTCAATCACTATGATCCTTGAAAAATGATACTAAAAGGAACTTGCAAGAAATAAGTGAACTTTTCGCAAGCCAATTCAAACCATCCTGTGGCTTAAACAAGCATAAGAAAAGTTTATCTTTGCATCTGCTTAAAGAAATTATTCAAAGAAAGTTGAAAAAAGTAGAAAATAAGACAACAACAATGAAATAACAAGTAATTCTATAGAATTTAGAGAATTCTTATGACGCTACAATGTTTCACTCACTTTGATGCTTGAAAAATCGTATTAGAAGTAGATTACAAAGGAAAAGAGTTGTGTGTCAATCACTATAGTCCTTGAAAAACAATACTTAGAAGGAACCTCCAAGCAATAAGTGAACATTTTGTAAGCCAATTCAAACTATATCGTGGATTAAACAAGCACAAGAAAAGTTTATCTTTGCATCTACTTAAAGACATTATTCGAAGAAAGTTGAAAGAACAAAAAATAAGACTTTTGTATAACACAACATCAATGAAAAGAGTAGTTCTAAAAGATTTAGAGCATGCTGATGACACCATAATGTTTCACTCACTTTGATGTTTGAAAAACAATATTAGAAGTATATCACAAAGGTAAATTGAAGGCTCTAATATTCTTCTCACTATTACTAAAAACAATTATAGTTGTATATTACTAGGACATTTAAAAAATTGTCATCACCTTGGAAATAATATTGATACAACTCCAACAAAACCAATTGATGCTCTAATTGGAATTAATATTGAGGATAGTTGGCATGTTTCAATCAATGCAATCATTTTAAAAAAATACTATAAAGAATCCCCAAGCAATATGTTAACTTGTTTATGTCCAATTTAAACCATCTTAAGGATTAAACAAGCAAAATAAAAGTTGGTCTTTGCATTCGTTTAAAGACATTATTTGAAGAAACTTGAAAACACAGAAAATAAAGCTCACATATAACACAACAGAAATGAAACAAAAAGTAGTGCTAGAATATTTAGAGCACAACACATCCATAACAACATCAAAGAAAATAAAAGCTTATAAACAAGGTGATTTATTGAAACTGTCAAGGCCATGGAAGAAATCGAGAAAATGTGATTCCAGTGATTCAATCAAAGATCAATGAAGAAATGAATAAAACTATCAAAGTTTAAACAAAAATATCTAACAAAGATAAATGAAACACCTATATTTGATTGTTCAATATGTGAAAGAAATTCATTTAAAAGAGATGTTTTATTGGTGAAACAACTAAACCAAACAACACATGCACACAAAATTAGCAAACTACTAAAAATTTTAACTAAGAATGGAAAAACTAGTATTGAAGATCCCAAAAATAACAATCCTTACAATTGTGAGCTTTGAAAAAAACTTTTGAAGGTGAAAAAATTCCTAGGTATGCAGTTCCATAACAAATAAGACAATAAAGGCACTAGAACACTCACATAGATTACCGAGCTAGAGGAAAGACTGGTGCTGTTAAGGTTTCCCTTCCTCCAAATAAGGAAAATGTGTTATCGACATAAAAAACTGAAAATAGGTTTAACTCGAGGAGTCATCAATATCCCTACTAATTTATCTAGAATTCAAGTTTCTTTACCTTGAAACATAAAAGACATTGACATAGTGACATTTGTGATTAAAAATAATTTAAGATTCAAAAGTGCCTATGCATTTGGCCAGATTCAAATTCACATAGTCATGAAAGCGTTAAAATAATTCTACAAAATAATGTTTTACAAGTTAGAAAATGTCAACATAGATGAAAATTGGAAGAAGTGTTCATAGAAAACCAAGAAGCATATGAGAGTTCAATTGAGACTGAAGATAGTGAAAACAATAATCAAGATATTTATGAACTGATCACAAAAACATTGGTTCATGGATTCATTGATCCACATACTATCCATGACCTTATAAATAAACAAATAAATATTGCACCTATTGCAAGATATGGGCCATTAGGAATTTTCAAAGATAAGTACATAGAAGAAATGCATTTTCCATCATTATTCTATGGAAACAAACACCCAATCGATATGTTTAAAATATTTACATATAATTTAAATATCTCTTAATGGAAAATCCTTCATAAAAATCATGACTTACCGTATCATGCAACTAACATGTCTTATAAAGAAATTTGCATTTTCATAAACCAGGAATTGAACATTATGTGGATTAGAATTAGAAAATGTTAGTTAAAAGGAGGAAAATTACTTGCAAAAGATGTCAGGTCAAAACTAAATTTGGATCGCATTTTGAAATATGACATTGGGTACATGAACTTAAAAATAATTTTCACTTCACTAGACTACCGTCAACAAATTCATCGAAACCAGTATGCAATGATTCGACAACTAGGCCCACTTGCTTTCTTTGTGTCCTTTAGTTGTGCATATCGTCTTTGGTAGCCTCTGATTAGTGCATTAAGACATATAAGGAAAAACACTACAATACCAAGTGAAAATTAATTAAAAGAAAATGAACCCCACTCATTAATAAGAAATGATCCTCTAACTTATGCATGTTCCTATAGATCTAGGATGGATGCACTACAATGATTAAAAACTCATGATCATGCATATTATAGAGAAATCAATGACTACTTTTATGTGTCAAAATTCCAAAACATAGGAAGTGAGCATGAACATGGCTTATTATGGATAAAATCTATATTAGTATATGGTAAGGACGCAAACATTGACATAAGAAGTTTTTTAGATAAATACTTTTCAACTAATTCATTTCTTTTTTCCAAACAACTTAGATCCCTCCAACATCATTGTCACACAAGAAGTTGTAGGAAATATAAAAATTATAATTGCATATTTAATTTTCCAATACCAATAATGAAGAAAACCAAAATACTTGAACCTCTTGAATTTGATAACGGTAGAACAAAAAAAATGAAAAACTAATATTTGACACAATAAATGATGCTAGGTGTTATGGAAAAGATACATTTCATAGCTTCTTGGATAGCCTTGGATTAACACATGATGAATACATACATGCTATCCAATGTACACTAAATAAAAAAAACTTTTTTTGTTGCAAAGAAAGTCAGTTGACACCTAGACAAATAAATTTGCATGACAGATTCCAACAATTTGGATTGCAAACATTGACTCACATTTTGTACTCAATTCATATGTAGTTACAATGTACTAGAGTTCCTACATGACAAAAGAGGATAAGACACTTACACTGAAATTTAAGAACATACAAAAATATCATCCAAAAATAAAATATAATATCATGAACACTATTAGTTGTCTAGGAAAGGCTTTAGTCAACATGCAACAAATGTTTGCACAATACGTAGTTCATATTGTGCTAACGCTTCCATTAAACTCTAGTTCATGAAAATGTGTTTCATCAACACATATTGTATAGAGGAATGTAAAATTGTTCTAAAAGAAAAAAAAAATACTTGAAAAAATAACTAGATGACTTTGAAGATATAATGTATCCACTAATTATCAACTATTATATTCTACGACCTGTAGCTATTGATGCTACACGTTTAGCATAATTTGCATCTAGTTGTACAAATAAAGGAAAAAAAACGTAAAAAATAGATAATCCATATGTCATTTGATACATGAGGTATAAAAAATATAATGACATTGAAAATTCTTCTCGAGAACAATTAATGTTATACTATCTATATAGATTCAATGAAACTAAGATCAAGAAAAATCAACCAACTTGGGAATTTGTGTATGTTGCATTGGAAAAAAAATTAATAAAAATGAAAAAAAAAAATTGTTACAACACCTACATGGGGTGAAATTGATGACGCAACCAACGCAATAGAAACACAATCTGAACAGTTATTTAACACAGAGAGTCTCAAACCAAATTAAACAGAGAGTACAAGATTTGATAAATCCGTGGATGAAAAATACGAAAACTAATTCCAAATTGATTTACAATATTTTCACCATACAAAGAATTTGACTCTACGATCTTCAAGAAAAAATGAAATTGTCAAACAAGTTCATATGCCAGAAAACATAAAGTATTATAACAACATGTGACAATTAAACATAGAACAAGAAAACTTAGTAATTGATGTGTTAACAAGAAAACTCTATAGACCAGATAAACCAATCCATTTGTTCTTGGTAGGAGGTGCATGAACATGAAAAACATTTGCAACCAAAGAAATTTTCCAATCATTTGTATGCATACATAATGATACATATCCTTATAACCCATCACAACTAAAGGGAATAATCACTGCATATACAAGAAATGTCACATTCAATGTGGGAGGTGTCACAATGCATTATGTGTTCTATATGCCCATTAACAAGACAAATTGTCTTTCACTAAACACTGAAAAATTAGATACATTATCAAAGCACTTCCAACAAATTCATGTAGTTCTTATAAATGATGAATCACTTTCAAGTGCAACAACACTTTACCAAATTGATAAGTGACACTGTCAAATCCTGCACACATCAACTTCATATTTTGGTAAAGTTGACATGATATTCTTTGGGGATTTCTTTTGGAAAAAACCTGTAAGACTCTCTTATATTTGAAGGTACAGAAACATAATTTCATATGAGTTTTAGAGAAAATATTTTTTTTTATCAATTATATACAACAATGCATCAAAATGACTTGTTCATCGATGTGTTAAATAAGCTGACATTAAGCATGCAAACTAATAAAGATATTGCTTGCATAAATTACAATTTCCATAGACCCCAACCTTTAAGTCAACGTTTCTCATACATTTTCTATCGAAACAAAGATTTCCATAATCATTATATAAAAATTATTTCACTATCACATGATCAATCAAATAACACTCAATGTTGTTGACAAGTATGAGATTATTGGATCAAACTATTTTTCCTTTGAGAAGACAATACAATTTCCATCAACAGTTATAGTCAAGAAAAACATGCTAGTTGAGCTATATGCAAGAAACTATAAAATAATCATGGATTAGTCAACGACACTAAAGGAGTTTTCAGAATGTACTCATGTAGTAACAATGGAACTCACATTTTTTGAATAGAATTTTTAGACACAGACATTGGGAAACATCAAACAAAAAAATTCAGTGAGGCTATATATTTCCAACTTGAACATCAATATTTTAAATAAAAAGCCATTATAAAGTATCACAAAAAGTTGCAAATCGCAATATGAAAACAATTTTCAATATAATTAGGTTGTGCATGAACGATAGACTAAACAAAATGACTAAACATTGGATGAGATTGCATTTGACCCAACTAGTGTGACAAAACATGGGATAGTATATATTGCATTGTCACATGTTTAAAACATTGACTCATTATACTTGATAGACAAACTAGTACCTTGAAACTTTCATGTAAAGAACAAGATATTAGATGAAATGACAAAACTAGAAAATATTTGACAATACAGATGTTTTATCAATTAAAACCTTAGATAAGCACACTTTACATGCACTTCTTAGTAACGTTGTCCATGACACAAAATTAATGGACAATATGATCCCATGTTTTTAAAAAACTTGTTTGCACATTCCACCAAAAAATAAACAATTCATGTCAATCAACTTTGCATTGCACACTCCACACATGGCATCCTTACTTGTATAGAAAAAATACTGATAAAAGCACCAAAAATATTTTGTGGCAACAAAATTGAACTTACACAAATTTACATATACTTTCAATAAAAAATTTTCTTAATCAACATTTATGTAGCACCATTTGAACAAGTATCTATAATAATAGAAATGATGAGAAAATAAAAGTGGAAAACTACACATGTTGATTGTGTTTTCTTAGTTATTGGTGATTTCAACATTGATTTTCAATTAGAAACAACTCATAGTAGAACCTTTTCAGAATATATGAAAAATAAAAGTTACAAGAAATAACAACTAAGTTATATCCACAATAAAAAAAAGAAAGATCATATATGGACAAATTTGTCTACTGAACAATATGAAATAAATGTTTCAAACACATGTTAGTCTTATCATAACATAATTACACCGAAGGTGTTATCTATTGTGGGGTTTTTTGTAGCGACACTGTACAGATTCGTCGTTATTGACAGAATCTGAACAGTGTCATGCTACGTCATGATTCGCTGTATGCTTTGTAACCACCGATGCCAAGAAGCAGATCATTGCAGGAGCTCATGACTTTGGTTGCGCGCTCAACAGTCTGCAATGCGATTTGTCATTTCCGTTAAATTGCACACCTGTTCTATGAGATCCATGTACACTGCGCCATAATTCACAACTGCGGCACACGACGAGGGCAGCACATCGCATAGATGAGTCAAGGCCCGGGTTGCAAGAAGCATTATATCCGCATTACTCTCGTGGTTGAGAAGACTCACGAGCGAACACGCTATTCCTGTGTAGGGGTGTAGTGGTGAGATCAACGCAGCGATGGTGGAGTAATGAATTGCAAACACAGAGAATCTGAATCTCAATTGCGGAGGTGCTGTAGTACAAAGCTTAACCCATGACGGAACCCTGAGCCAAGGGTCAGCGTAATTAATTACATGTCGCAGTTGACCGAACCGAGCCGTAGGAGATATCAGGTGCATTCTCAAGGGCAATGGGCTTTAATCAGAGTTCTCCGAAAGATAGAGATGCCATTTGCATGGCATTGCTCTGCTGTAGCATCATGAGCTTGGAGGCAGTACAAGCTCACCTTATTTTGGCTCTACAGGTAGATTCCACGACAATTGAAAAATTAAAAATGCTCTTGAAACTTTGTAAAGGCGGAATCCGAAGTGAGGGCGTTATGGAACCGTGAGGCATGCACAGTAAAGGCGGGTTCAGAAACTCGTTTGTGGTTTTCACGCAAATTAAAAGTGGTAAGCAGTAATTCTGATTTCAACGCGATGATAGCCAGCGAGTGACACGTAGCGAAAGGCAGAATTCTGATACAACCCATATCGTGCGCTAACGTCCGGTATTTAAACTCTTGCGATATCCATCTACGCCGTTCGATCAACAGTCGAGGCACGATAAACCTTGGACCATTGGATCCATTCTGCTATTAGCCGAGGTAAGTCTTCGTGGGACCCCACACCGTTCATTGATTGGCGTTTGATATTTTATAAAATAAATATATGATATGATATTCATGCGACCCCATTCGCTTACGATAATGGAGATTATCATGTAAAAAAATGTTTTTGGTATAGTTTGTATATTCCATTTTAAAAGATTATAAAACTATTACAATATAACAATGTGAGTAAGTAAATTTTGAATTTTATTTTTGACTACTTTGTTGTTTAGGTTATTGTCATAATCAAAATAAATAGCAAATATAATTAGATATGAATAAATCAATCTCTTTTGTAATTTATTCATAAGAATAAATATTAAAAGTATATAAATTTCATCACCCTTATATAAGGTTAAAATGTTAAAGATAGTAATTATTTAATTCCACTTATAGTATTATAATATTGGATGGCTTCAATTTGGAAAGGAGATCTAAGTACACTGTAGTGCACATTCCAATACAAAATCTAAGATAAGGTAATGCATGGTGTTTCATTTTTGAAGATATGATATATGTTGTTAAGGTTAGCTTGTGAGAGTAACATTGAGTTTATGAGTTGAGACATTAGAGTATTATCTTTGAAATCAAGAATATATTATTTTTCATTTTGTAGGTAAAATATAAGTTGGTTATCTCTTTTTTTTTTTCATTTTACAAAGTTATAAGTTAATTAATCTAATGCACCAAAAAAACTTTTTAATTTCTTTATCAATTATCACAAAATAATTATTGTATTTTAAAATAAAAGATTTACATTTGAATTTAATCAAAGCATAAACCTTGAAATGTGACCAACTATGCATAATGGATATGGACCGATTATATATTTGATTTTGATTTTGATTTTATTTTTATTCGTTTATTTTTATATTTTTCATTTTATTCGTTTTTATTTTTATTTTTATTTTTATCTATTTATTTATTTTATTTTTAGTTATTTATTTTATTTATATTTATATTTTATATGTTTTATATTTTTATTTCTAATTTATTTAATTTTTAATTTATATTTATATTTATATTTATATTTATATTTCTATTTTTTATTTTTATTTTTTTTAAGCTTAAATAAAATTACTTATAAAATAAGGTAACTGATGTTATGAGTTTTGAATCAACTAACATATAATTATTAAAAATAAAATAATTCTTTATATATTTAAACTATAAATAGTATTTCATTATTCTTAACATTTAATTTATTCGAAAATGTCAATTGTTAATCTCAATCAAAACACGCACGATCAGGCTGAACTCTTTGATACCCACAAGAGTTAATACAAAGTCTACTCCTTCGGTATACCTTTGCACCCTTAGGGGCAAATACTAATTTATGCTTTGTTATACCTGTAATAAAAAAGTGGCATACACTTTTCTAAATCTCTGATCATAACAAAATTTAACTCTTTGCTAAATCTTTGATCACAAAAAAACTATGTTTTCTTACATCTCTCGTTTACTTGAGAACGCTCCAGGTATGTAACAGCACATTAAATCTCATTCTTGTTGTTTTAGTTTTTAAACAATGTATTAAAATATAAAATGGAAATAAATGCATCCCGCACATATTTTTATTTCTATATATTTTCATCCTTAATTGACATTTACTATTGAATGCAAAATATTTCACTTGCAAATCTAACAAGTTGTAGTAATGTTTTATATAGAAAAACAATATGAAATGGACATGAGGACCTTAAGACAAAAGATATACTGTGTCGACTTGAAAAGAGGTAAAAATTCTTTATGTCTACTCTTGTTGATTTGATCAACAAGACAATATGCTCATTTTCACCGACTAAATTATGCTATACAGATAAAAACACAAATAAGATCCTCAAATAGAGGACAAACATAGAGAACGAAATCCAATAATAATACAAAAGCTCAAAAGATTAAAAATTAGTAAGACTCTTTCATGTAGATGTTCTGGTCACATATAAAACAACAATTGATTGAGCACATGGATTGGATCGGTTGTATGTTGACTTAATTGACCTAGAAAGAGAAATGAAAATTACAGTAAATGTGCCACGCAACCTAATCCCGCATATAGAAACCAAACATTTTTTGGTTAAGGAGTTTTCATCACAAATTTTAGAATCTCTCTAAAAATAGTTGATGGTCACGTAGACTGCAATTTCATATTGGTATTGCAGTATACAAATAAATTGGAAACAATACCACATGTTTGCAAAGAATATAAATTCATTCTGACCACAACAATAAAGAAGCTAACAACTACTGTATCTACATTTGCAGTTGGAACAATTGTTGCACTTGTAACATCTACAAAGTAGACAAGTCAACAATATGCATTAGAGATCAAAGATGAGAAATTAGAAGAATATAAAGCAATGATATGTACAAACTCAATCATACATACTTTTGGGAATTTATAGAAACAAAATTTAGACCGCATACTATTCATAATAATGCATTTTTTAACTATTGGTTTACTTGTTCTTCACATTCATTTCCTCCATTTCGATATAGCAACAATTATCCATAAAATAGACACCATTGATGCTATTTTGAAATCTGGTTAAAGGAAGAGGAACAAAACAAATCATTACAAGGCTTGTAAATCAACATTCATAACCAATATGAAGTCAAAGGTAGCACTCTCTAACGTAGACAAATTGATCGCTTTGACAACAAAGGTAGTTAAAAAATATATAGATTATATTCAATTATTTGATGTTTTTATAGCATATTATATTTCAATATATAACGATTTCTTTATATTGAAATATTACTAATTTGAGGGGATGTTAATCATAGAAAACATCCATGTCGATCCATTTGTTACAATTTGTAATGTTGTGGTTTTCCAACATATACATTTGACACAGTTACGTATGATAAACTTCATTGTTTTGCATGTCAATAGTTGAAAACATTTCAACACCCCCTTCAACTACAATGCATCATTCAAATAATAACAAATAATCAAAATGAATGCATTCTAAAGGAAAATATTCTTCTGCAACTTTGTTCATACTTAACCAATATGACTTATGAAAAGTATTTGGAAGACACACATGATGTTCTCTACAATCTAAGATCAAATGTGTCTGCCAAATATGTGTTGTAATATGTCATATTTGTTAAGGATAGAGAGCGTTGTAGAAGAAAATTGTTCTTTATAATGCATTCATTTGAACATATGTTATTTTTTGAATGATGCATTGCAGTTGAAGGGAGCGGCAATATGTTGTCAATTGTTCACATGTAGAACAATGAAATTGATCACTAGTAACTATTGCAAACTTCTCTGTTGGAAACTACAAATGTTACAAATTGCAAAAAATGGATCGACATGGATGTTTGCTATTGTTAATATCCCCTCAAACTCGTTCATATTTAAATATAATTAAATTGTTAGATATTTCAATATAATATGCTAAAAAACATCAAATTATTTAATAGAATATATATTTTGTGAAACTACATTTGTTGAAAGCAATCAATTTGTTTAAGCCAACGAGTGCTCACTTTGACTTCACGATGGTTATTAAAGTTGATTTGCAAGTGCACAATAATTTGTTTTGTTTTTCTATTCCTTTAACAATATTTTGAAATAGCACCAATGGTGTCTATTTTCTAGATATTTGTTGTTTTATTGAAATGGAGGAGGAAATGAATGTAGACAACAAGTAAACTTGTAGTTGAAAAATGCATTTGTATGAAATGTATGTGGTCTAAAATTTGTTTCTGTAAATGTGAAAATTTATGTATGATTGAGTTTGTGCAAATTGTTTCTTTATCTTCTTATAATAGGTCATATTTAATCTCTAATGCATATTTCAAACTTGTGTTTTTCGCAAATGTTACAAATGCATCAATTGTTCCAACTACAAATGTAAATCTGGTAGTTGTTAGTTGCATTATTGTTTTTTTTTTTTTTAACTGTAATGGATATGAGATTTTATTTATTTGAAAAAGATAGGGGGGGTCTTTGCCGAGGCAGCCCCGATTACAAAGAAGACTTTCAACAAAATCTGCTTGTAGATTGCTTCATTTTCAAGGAGTTTGAAAGGAACTTTCGTCATTTATAACAAGCTGCCCTTTCATGAGAACACATCCTTTGTTCGCCATCTGGTCCACCTCATCATTCAGGTTTCTGAGGATGTGATAGAACTTGTAAGATGTGAAGTCTTGAAGAACTCTTTTCACCCTGCCCAGAATTTTGTTAAGACTAGTGTTGTTGAAGAGATCTTCCGAATTTAATTTTTTAATTATGATCTCAGAATCTCCGAAAACTTGGAGATCTTTGACACCCTTATCTCTTGATATGAGGCAAGCTTTGAGAAGACCAAATAACTCTGCTTGGTTATTGGTTTTTTGGCCTAAACCCCAGCAAAAGCAATCTCTTGAACTCCCTGTCGGAGAGTAAATGACCCCACCAGCACCAGCAGTTCTGGGGTTTCCTTTGGAGGCTCCGTCGAAGAAGATTGTCGTTAGTTTTTTGGACCGCCACCAACTTATGAAAGAATCCTCAGGGTCTCTTTTGCGCCAATCCGGGTTTGCAGTTTGGGGAGGGAGAAGGGACTTTCGAGGAGAAGGCTCAAGGGATTGGAGCCATCTCCTTTCATCAGGCAGGAGTGTTGGATCTTATTTATAAAACTATTGTTGAGCAGCTTCCAAGAGAAAGGCTTTAGCTTTAGCTGCGACCTGGAGAGGGGAATGTCGGAATCCATTGAAGATCTGGTCATTACGGGCCAGCCAAAGCTGCCAGCAAAAAAATTTGGGAATAGCTGTCCAAACTTTGAGCCAGAAAGACTTGATGGGAATGCTGTGAGGGTAGTAGTTGTTCCAAGAGGCAAACAGATCAGCCACTGTACTTTGAGGAAAAGCGAAGGTCTGAAGATCCAAGAGAGTAAGATCCCATACTTTCTTAGCAAAAATAAAATCCAGGAATAAATGTTGGGCAGTTTCAAGGTTGTTTCTGCATAGCTCACACCTGTGGGGCCCTGCAAAGTTCCTTTTCTCTAAATTGTCTCCTGTTAATAGTTTGTTATGAACCAGAGTCCAGAAAAAAAAATTCGCTTTTGGGAAGGCTAGGTTGTCCCATACACGTTTCCAGAAAGCCGGAGTGTGACTGCTGATCTTTGTATCCTGTAGAGCTTTGTAACCTGCTGCAGTGGAGTACTTTCCAGTCTGTCCCCAAGCCCAACTGTCTCTCATGAAACGATTTTCTGGAGTGGAGTCTTCCAGCAGCTCAATGAGCAGAGATTTTTGGGGCGTTAAACGGTCAGGGACGCCATGGAAGTCCCATCTGACCCAATCTCCACGGTGATCCCAGACAGAGAGATCGAATAAGGAATTGATACCAGCGCGGATCAACCAATCTCTGAGATCCGAGATGTCCTCATTTGCCACCAGAGGGTCGTGCCCCATGATACGATCATACCATAGATTGGTACGCTTGCCATTGCCAGGCACTCTGTACAATGATTTTTTGAAGAAGGAACTGCTTTTGCAACAGAGATTCCAAGCCTGCGTGGTGTTGGCTGAGGGATCGAAAGGCATATTTCTGAATGATAGATTGTGAGCGTATTTGGTCAGCAAAGTAATGCAGATCGGGTGATTGGGCTCGTGGGCCAATTTCCACAGAAGCTTTCCTCCCAACGCGAGGTTAACGAGGAAGGGATCGCGGATTTGAAGGCCACCCTCAGCTATCGGTCTTTTAATCAGATCCCAGTTGGCGAGATGCATTTTTCTTTCATTACCTTTTCCTCCCTGCCATAAAAAACCTCTTAACGGCTTCGATATCTAGTCCATGACGTTTCTGGGAGCTAATAAGAAAGCAGCTTGGTAAATAGGGAGCACAGACAGCAAGGACTTAATTAAAATGACTTTGCCTCCTTTGGTTAGCCAAAAGCCACCCCAGGCAGATATTTTTGCTTTGATTTTGCATATGATATCAGTCCAGAGCAACCTCCTGTTTGGTCCGTTTATAATGGGGAGTCCAAGATATTTGATTCGATCCCAATGGGCATGCCCTCTAAACCCAAGGATATTCGAGATGCTTATGAGCTCTTCTTGATCGATGTTCCAGTTGTAGATTTCACTCTTCCTTTCATTGACCAAAGCTCCTGAAACTCTACAGTAGCTTTTTAGGACTGAGCCGAAGGCTTTAGCAATTTTGATAGACGCCCCTCCGAGGAGCAGAGAATCGTCAGCAAAGAGCGCATGATTCAGAGGATCAATGCCTGCAGTAGGTTTCAAACCGGGAAGGGAGCCAGCAAATCTTTCCGCAGTGAGTTTTCTACTTAGGGAGTCGGCCAATAAGATATACAGGAAGGGAGAGAGAGGGCATCCCTGCTTGATGCCTCTCTGAGCTTGAAAGAAGCTTGAAGGGAGGCCATTGACAAGGGGGGCGATCCACGGATTGTCGATGCAGGCATTTATAAGCTGAACAAAGTGAGAAGAGAAGCCAAAGGAAAGGAGAACTTTTATGAGGAAAGATTGGTTAACTCTGTCAAACGCGTTTGCCATATCTAATTTTATCAACATACCTTTTTCTTTTCGAAGCTTGCTGGAGTGAATGGTCTCTTGAACTTGAATGACGTTATCGAGGATATGCCTGCCCTCCACAAAACCTCCTTGAGGGCTGGAGATCAGCCTTTTGAGCAGAGGCTTGATCCTGTATGCAAGAAGTTTGGCTAGAATTTTGTAAGATGCGTTACAAAGCGAGATAGGTTTGAACCTTGCAAAAGTTTCAGGATTGGATTCTTTGGGAATTAAGGCGAGATAAGTGGAGTTGGTTCCTCCACCAATCTTAGCTTTTTTCATGAACCCCTTTATCATTTTTTGGAAATCAGATTTAATGATATCCCAGCAAACTTTGTAGAAATGAATGGTGAATCCGTCTGGGCCCGGAGCCTTGTCCGATTCCATTGACCAGATAACCTTGATAATCTCCTCCTCAGTTACCTCGCGGGACAAAGCAGCATTATCTTCAGGTCGGATAAGATGTGGAATGTTAGAAAGAAAGTCTGCTGTTTCCTTCTCGAATATCTGAGGATCCTCACTATATAAATGCCTGAAATGGCTGTCAGCAGCAGCTTTGACCTGAGCGAAACCTTTGCTGACACAACCCTCTGCGGTTTTTATTTCAGAGATATGATTCTTGGACAGCCTTGCTCTGTATTGTCTGTGGAAGAAGGAGGTGTTCCGATCACCTGCTTTTAGCCACAGACTTCTGGATTTCATTCTCCAATATTCTTCTTCTTTTCGAAAGGAGCGGTATGTTGCACATTGAGCCTTTGTTTCTTGTTCCAACAGGTCAGAAGTGACCTCATTGTTTTCCATGTCTGCTTGCAGATTCTCCAGGGTATGCACTGCTTCTTTTCTTAGGCTCGTTGGAGTGGGGACTGGTTTCCTAATCCAATCCTTTAGATCATATTTAGTGGCCTTAAGTTTTTTCTCCCAAAAATAACTTGAGGACCCTGAGAAAGATTTGGCCCAAGCTTCTTTCACTATATCAGAAAAGCCTTCTCTCTCAATCCATAAGGGGCTGAAACGGAATGGTAGAGGGCCAAGGTCTTCTTCATCTTCTAGGAGGAGCTGAATCGGCTTGTGATCGGAAGTAAGCTTGGGGAGTATTTTGGTCTTGATTATCTTATTGTTCATCATAAGAGAGCTTTGGACCAGAAATCTGTCCAGGCGGGCAGAAATGTGGTCCGGCCCAGATCTGTTGTTGGACCAAGTGAAGAGTCCATGAACAGGATTGAAGTCTAGAAGATCCCAGAGCTGCGAGAGCTCTTCCACAAAAGCCAGCATAGGGTCTCTGCTGCTGGAACCACCCCTCTTCTCTTTAGATTTCAAGACTATATTCAGATCTCCTGCTATGATAATGTTGTTTGGATTATGCTGATCTAAAAAAGCTGAGAGAGAGTTCCATCATTCTCGTTTTTCATTGTATGTGACAGGGACATAAAGATTAAACAGTGAGATGGTCAACTTACTTGCGCAATGTGTCAACTCAGTGAAGATCCAATGCTGAGTTTCATGGGATCTTTTTAACTGAAATGAATCTTCTGTCCAGAGAGTTGCCAGACCTCCGGAAGATCCCCGTGAGCTTACAGCTCTGCCTGCACTTTTCTTCCATTTTGACATGCTGATATATAGAAGAGCACGCCCTTTTATCTTCATTTCTTGGAGCATGAGAATGTCCGAGGGTTCTATTTTTAGGAGGTCCATGACTGCTTCAGCTTTGGAGACGCTCCCCAATCCTCTGCAATTCCAAGAGGCGAGCTTCATAATTTACTTGAGGGGGGGGATAAGGCCTCCCTTAGTAGGCCTTGGTCTGGTATTTCTTCCGATGGACATTTCTATAGTAGACTGGCTTCCTTGAACTTTGAGGCGTTCTGCCTCCTCTTCCCTAAGTTCTTTGCGAGATTTCCTGCCTGCTCTTTTGGAAGGGCGCTCGAAAGTTTCATCCTCTGATGAGCCAGAACTTTCTGTTGATTTTTTTTTCTTTGTAACTTCAGCATATGAAGGGTTGGAAGGACTACCTTGTGAGGCGTCGACCTGTGTTGCTTCTTCTCCATCCTTATTAGGGGAAGAGACTGCTGTATGTTCCAGATTTTCCTAGGTCAAATTTGCAGGAGTGGTCTGGGCTTTTTCTGCTCCATTCAGGGAGGCTTCCTTTTCTTGATTAAGCTTGGAACTGCTTTGAGCTCCGGATGTGTTACCTTTGCCAGTTCCTTTTTTTTGATGGGCGGTTTTTTGGACTAAAGTCCATTGGTCCTCTTTTGCTTTGTCTGTCTGCTCGTCGACCTTTTTCTTGCTGTGCTTTGCGAAATGCCCGTGGCCATGACAATGTCTGCATTTGAAAGGGAGCTGTTCATAATCCAGTTCCTGGACGTGAGTCCACCCAGCCACAGTGAGCTTGATAGCTTCAGGAAAACCCTCTTCGAGATCCACTTCCACACATATTCGAGCACATGAATACTGATCTTTTCTTGCTGCTTCGTCGATGTATTTTCCTAGAGCACTGCCAATGATCTGAAGAGTTTTTTGGTTCCAACAGTGAAGAGGCAGATGGGGAAGTCGCACCCAAACCGAGATAGCTGAAGGGGCTTCCTGGGTGGGATCAAAGTCTGGGGACCATTTGTTTAAATACAGGCCTTGAGGACCCATGAAGTAAGGCCCATTTCTGAAGATTAGACTTCGATCATCCTGGCTTTCAAAGACAAATACGAAGAAACCTTTGCCAACAAAATAGCTTTTGACCCCCTCCGTGATCAAGGGGGACCAGTTTCTTTGAGTCCAATCCTCAACCGACTTGGGGGAGGGCCAAAGGCCCGTAAACTGGCCTATGAGGCCTCTCTCAGCTAGATTCAGGGCAGCTTTGCAAGTCTCAGCTTCAAGAAGGGCCACCGTGGGGATAGAGTCCAACTTCTTGACAAATTTCTGTTGACTGGCGGAGGGAGGGAGTTTCGGACCAGCGGCAAGCAAAGCCATGAACGCAGAAACCTCCAGAGGCGGGGTGTTGGGGGGGGCAGAGCCCCCACAGGACTCCATGAGGAGGGAGGGCGCAACAGAACTGGGCAAGAGCAGCAGCTAGGCAACCCAGGAGGACCGAGGCCCCAAAAAAGCACTGCACAAACACAACGTGCAGAAGAGAGCGCAAAACAAAAAAAGAACACCGTGCAACCTTGGAGGAAGGCGGAACCCTCGGAGCAGTGGCCAGAGGGCCGAGGCAGGCCAGCCTGCGGCCGCGAACACAGAGAACCAGCAGATTTGAAATTTCACGACCTAAAGAGCGCGCTGACTTTTGTGATTGCATTATTGTTATGGTCAACAAGAATTTATATTATTTGCAAATAGGCAATACTGTTTCCAATGTATTGAATCATGTAAGGCTAATATGCAATTCCAGTGTTCATGATCATAGACTATTTTTAGTGTGATTCTAAATTCTGTGATGCAAAATCCTTGACCATCAACAAGTTTGGTTTCAATATGTGCAATTAGGTAGTGTGGCACATTTACTGTAATTGTCATCTCTCCTTTTGTGTCAACTAAGTTAACATGCAATAGGTCCAATCCATGTGCTCGATCAATTCTTGTTTTATGTGTGGCTAGAACATCTACATGAAAGAATCTTTCTACTTTTAAGATTTTAAGCTCTTGTATTGTTATTGGATTGCATTCTTTGTATTTTTTCTCTATTTGAGTATCTTCTTTGTGTTTTTGTTTGTATAACAAAATTTAATGGGTGCAAATAATCATATTGTTTTGTTAATAAAGTAGAAAAAAATAGGCATAGAGAATGTTTACCTCTTTTAAGGTCGACACAATATGTCTTTTGTTTCAATTTCCTCATGTTGCATTTTCATATTGTTTATCTATATAAAACATTGATATAACATGTTACATCCACAAGATAAATGTATTGCATTCAATAGTATATCAATTAAGGATGAAAATATATAGAAACACAAATATGTGTGGGAGACATTTATTTCGAGTTTTGTGTTTTAATGCATTGTTTAAAACCTAAAAAAATAAGAATGGTATTGAATATGTTGTTACATACCTCAATCATTCTGACTAAATGAGAGATGTAGGAAAACTGATATTTTGTTGCGATTAGAGATTTAACAAAAAGTTAAATTTTGTTATGATTAGAGATTTGGCAAATCGTATACAACGTTTTGATTAGAGGTGTAGAAAAGCATAAATTATGCTATGATCAAACCAATATGCGTTTACGATGTTGACTTCACGCTGTTCAATAGGAAAATTTGCCCAGATATGATCTATTATTGTTTTTTATCACAAACATAACTTAGTTTTTATTTTTTGTAACTTTTCTATTTTCATATATTTTGGACGAGTTCTACTATGAGTTGTTTCTAATTGCACGTCGATGTTGAAATCACTAATAACTAAGAAAATACAATCAACATGTGTAGTTTGTGACTTTGTTTTTCTAATCATTTCTATTATTGTAAATACTTGTTCAAATGTTGATGCATAAATGTTGATTAAACAAATTGGTTGTTGAAAGTACATGTCAATCAGTGTGAGTCAAATTTCGTTGTCACGAAATGTTTTTGTTGCTTTGATTGATATTTTTCTATATAAGTAAATATTACATGTGTGCAATGTGTTATGGAAAAGTTAAATGGCAGGTTTTTTTTTTGGAATGTGCAAGCGAGTTTTTTGAAAACATAGGATCATATTGTCCAGTATCTTTGTGTCATGGATGATGTCACTAAGATGTGCATGTAAATTGTGTGTATTTAGGGTTGTAATTAATATAAAATTTGTGTTGTGAGATCTTTTTTTTTGCAAGTTCTAGTTTCCATGGAATAGTTGATTATAGTCATGTCATTTATTCTAATATCTTGTTCTTCACATGAAATTTTTGAGGTGCTAGTTTGTTAATCAAGTAAATGAGTCAATGGTTTTCACACGATAGTGCATTATATACTAGCTCATGTTTTGTCACACTAGTTGGGTCAAATGCAAGTTCATCCAATGTTAGTCCTTGAGCCAGTGTTTTTCATGCACAAGATTATTGTATTTGGAATTGTTTTGTATTATGATTTGTAGCTTGTTGTGAGCATTGCTAACGAGTTTTCAATTCAAAATATTGGCATCTATGTTGGAAATATATTTATTTCATATAGCTCACTAATTTTTTTCTTTGGTGTTTTCCAATGTCTATGTCTGAAAATTCCATCCAAACAATGTCAATTCCATTGTTATTACATGAGTACATTATGAAAATTCTGTCAATGTCATTCACTAATCCATCATCAGTGTTATAGTTTCCTACATATAGCTCAACTACCATGTTTTGTTTAACTATAATTGTTGATGGAAATGTTATTTTTGATCTGAAATGACTGTATTAGTTTTGTTTTGCTAAGGGTCTTTCAGTTTAAAAAAAACATGTGCGTAATTGGTTCATTAGTTTGCATAAGGATTAAGGAGTTTTTCCATGAATTATAGTTGAACTTTAGTGAATTAGAAGCATAAAATAAGCATAAATAACACTGAATAGTAGTGTAAAACAGAGGAATAAGTCACCACATGAAATTTTCACAATAGGCATGATGAAGCAGTTCACCCCTCCTGGGCTACATCTGCTTGTCCAGCTCCCAATGGCTTGTCCATCTTTCATTATGCTCAAAATTTTTCTATTAAATGTAGTTATAGTGCTCTAATGGTTGTTTTATTTGCACCAATGGCTTATAAATACTCCAATTAGTCAAGAATGACTCTTCATTCCCTCAAAATGGTCAAAACATGAGCCTCCTACACTTTTACCCAATATATCCTAGGAAAACTCTGCTAAATGGGGAGAACTCTAGTTAACTGGAGTTAAATTAGGGATGACCGCCAAATTTTGTGCACCCCTATCCACTTTTCCTATTAAGCCGCACATTAAACATTACGGTTAGGGTGGTGGCCACATGCGCACCCCCAACCGTTAAGTGGCTTGACCGGAGCAAAACATAATACAATTTGGAGTTAAATAACGTACATACGTTAAGCGATCAAGAAACACTCTTTATAATAGAATGAAAATAACCAAAAACACATTACACACACACAAACTTCTTGCTGGAGGGACCCACCATACGTCGAACTGATCGCAAGTGATCGCAATCGCTTGCCCGCAACTTTTAACTCTTTGAGAATTCGCTAAACCACAAAACTTGTGAAGTGCAATATTGCACAAAGCTGACACATGGCTCCCCCTCGTCACATCGCATCATTCGTCGTTCTCACATCGCATCACAAACCATTTAACATACCGTGCGAAATCTTAATGGTATCTTCTATTATTTGCAAAATGTGAAATCACGATTCATCATCCACCATTGATCTGCTGCATGATCCAACAGCTCACGTCTGTCTCTGCCAATTCATCGCATATCATTCTGTTAGAATTGTGAAGTCATCATGACCGTTCATATTTCGCCGTTAGATTTGCGATTTAATCGCGACATTCTGTTCCTCTCTTGGAATTATTCTAAGTATTTCTATCTTTAGTCAATTGCTCCTCACACGACATCAGTTTTTCGAACCATTATCAGCATCAAAATTAGGAAGACGAGAACTATGCAACCATCCTGGTTTCAACCTAATCCTATAACTTTGAATTTTGAGCAAAATTTATGAACTCTTGATCATTCCTCCCTATTGGGAATCTTTTTGACCCCAAAAGACTTGATTATCTATTCAGTAGATAAGGGTACACCTCCCTCACCTTTTCAATCTCCATCCATTTTTCCTTGCTTGGTTTAGTTCCTTTGAGCCCAACTCGAAGGTAGTCAACACTTCTCATCTTTGATGCTTTTGTCCTCCTATCAAGAATTATATCTTCTTTGATCTCATCCAGAAATTCTGGTGAGAAATCTTCAATAGAAGGTAGTTGAACATCACTTCCTTGATCATTGATCAAAGGAGGCTCATACAAGCGTAAGTTTTCAACATTAAAAAATGAAAAAAATTTGCATGTAAGAAGGCAAATCAAGTTGGAATGCATTATTACCAACTTTTTTTATGATCTTGAAAGGACCATAGAGAATGGGTTTGAGTTTTTTACCTTCCACTTGCATCATTTCTTTGATAATGTGAAACCATACCTCATCTCCCTCTTGAAACTTATGATCAACCCAGTGTTTGTAATGCCTTTCTTTGTATTTGCTTTGAATTTTCTCAAGTTGTTCTTGAACTTGTTGATGTATCCTCTGAATTTTCTCAATGAATTTTCGAGCCTTATCAATATCACTATGGCCATCAATTGCAACATCCTTCCCAAAGATGAAGTCTAATGGCGAATTTGGAAAATACCCAAAGCATGCTTCAAAAGGTGAGGTTTGTGTTGAAGAGTGCTTTAACCAGTTGTAAGTGTGCTGAATGTAATGTATTTGTTCATCCCACAACTTAGGATGTTTTCTGCAATATCCTCTCAATAGATGCACAATTGTTCTGTTCACCACTCCGGTTTTTCCGTCTGTTTGTGGATGAAAAGCAGTACTCTTTTTCAATTTTGTGTCCATCATCCTCCATAGATTTGACCAAAAATTCCCAATGAACCTAGAATCCTTGTCACTAACAATAGAAGTGGGCAATCCAAAATGAACCCAAACATTTTGAAAATAAAGTTCAGCAGTATCTTCAATACTAATGGTCTTCTTACATGGCTTAATTATACATATTTTACTGAATCTATCCACAAGACAAAAACATAATCATGTTGCTTTCTTGACATAGGTAGACCTCCAACAAAGTCCATGGAGACACTCTCCCATGGCCTTGATGGTGTTGAAGATTGCAACAAGAAACAGTGAAGGAGGCCTCCTGAAACATATTTCTTGATCCTAGTTGGAAAGTGATCACCTAAACTAGCTGGGGACCACACATGTGATTTTTTGTCGAAAAGTCTATTTTTAGACTATGTCTATTTTTAGACATATGGAGCACGGTCTAAGAGTTGCGGGATGCTATTATTCGATGATTGGTCGAGTTGGTAAAAATAGATGGACATCTATTTTTAGACATTGGGCGGAATCTATTTTTAGACTGCCGGGCTAAAAATAGAACAGTCAAATATTATTAACCCTTAATAATATTTGGACTATAAGCATTATCTTTTCCTCTTTGAAGCACTTCAGTTCGAGCTACAGATGTGGCACATGCAGCTGGCAGAAGGAAATTCGAATTTCCTATGGGTTAGTTGAGCTATTGCATGGTTGACTTCAGTTAGAACTCATGTGGCAGAGTTTGGTGGAGTTGATGAGACAGTTGGTGGAGTTGTGTTCGGTTTAACTTGGTTGAACTAGTTGTATTTAGTCTAACTGACAAATACACTAGTGATGAGTGGTGTGAATTAATTATTAATTAATTCACTAATTATTAACTCATAAATCAACTAAAGAACACATCAGTTAACTGCAATGCATGGACAGGTCAGTGGAGACCAGTGTTAGAGGTGGGTGAAAGGGTGGAGTCTACTATCGGTTGTGACTATAGTGTGCATGAGATTTGCACAATCAATGGAGGAGATTACCAATGAGTATTGCGCATTTATATCCAAGGGAATTCAAATTCATTCCATTCATTCTCTCATCTTCGATTGCGCAGTAGAGGCAGGCAAACGGTGGAGGAGTTTTGAACTAGTGACTTGTTCAAAGCTAAGCTAGTTTGTATGTAACTTTTGGAGACAGTACTGAGATTGTTACATGATTCGTCTTCATTATAATATACAGACAGTAGGGGGTTTTCAGCTGTAAGCTTTCCTCGGTATACATACTGTGTTATATGTGTTGAATTTCGATGTGCACATGTGAATGTTTTCAATACTGCTTGTTGTTTTTATTTCCGCATGTGATGATTAA
Source organism: Pinus albicaulis (assembly GCA_034641835.2). Lineage (NCBI taxonomy): Eukaryota > Viridiplantae > Streptophyta > Pinopsida > Pinales > Pinaceae > Pinus > Pinus albicaulis. The sequence continues at coordinate 332,681,803 of CM076578.1, read as the reverse complement.
TGCATAGAAGAGATTATGTGTTATGTATGAAGCTCAAATAGTATATGACCAGGATAATCTCGGTGAATAATTCAGCAAATTATTCAAATTTCTACATGGTATCAGAGCGATATTGATCATCAGATCTATTATTGAGAAAGTGATTGCATTTTATTTCACCGAATGAACTTAATTCGGGCCGGGTAGCCTCCGGATTCATCCTTCTTTGAAGGTGAAAGGTCTGGTAAATGCCCATGCAGTCGATCTCTGATTTGGAAATAATTTGTTCTCACGAATTTTAGATCGGAAGTGGTGGAGTTTGGAGCTGTTGGAATTCGAATTGCAGAATTGTTTTCTTGATGTCAAAAGCAAAGATGTCTTTCGTCGGATTGCGATTGGAGTATGCCTTGGAAGGCAGCTCGAATTATATTGCATGGAAAGACCGCATGGAGACAGTATTAGATGATAATGGGTTGTTGGAATTCATAGAGAAAGAAGTTCCAAAGCCTACTTCTAATGATGCTGCTGTAATTGAAGCCTGGCAAAAGAAGACAGCAAGGTGTCGAAGGATTATGTTGGAGGGCGTGAAGGATCACATAGTATCCAACCTGCATGGTAAAGCTTCTCCATTCTTGATGTGGAAAGCTTTGACATAATTTTTCCAGAGCAAGAGTGACCAAAGGAAGTTGGCACTCAAAGATAAACTCAGGAAAATAAAGATGGAGAAGAATGACACTATTCCGTTATACTTGAAAAAGTTTGTCCACTGCAGGGATGAGCTTGGGAGTATAGGAGTTAGTGTGGATGAAGAAGGACAAGTCAAGAAGGTAGGGATTCGAGCAAGGAATCTCTACAGACTTGAAGTAGATGGGATGTCTACAGAGCTTCCTACTGTTGGGAAGCGGGAGAAAGACATGCAACTGATGCTTGAGAGGGAGAAAGTTTTGCATGCAGGTAAAAGTGAACCTCGGGGTGTGGAGCAGCCATAAGAGGATCATGGAGTGGGCGAAACCACTCATGCAGAGAAATTTCGTGCCAGATGGGCAGAGGGAGTGCATGCAGCTATACCACCAGGTGAGAGGTGGGGCGACATGCATGATTGATACGAAGGGGTTACACGGGCAGGTGGCAGAATAGTGTGGATCTCATGAGTTGAACTAATACGGTGGCCACGAGCGTGTGATAGCGGATACGATTGGATTGATGCGAGGGCAATTCAAGACGACGATCATGTGAGATCTTCCCGGAAGCGCGGACCCGAGAGTTGACGACGGGGTGCAGAGTGCATGGGTGCAAGAGTTCAACAACGCAGTGGTTCCTGATGACATGTGCAGTTGGGCCCAGCAGAAGTCGAAGACTTTGATGATAGATGCATCAGATTGATTGAGTTGTTTGGAGCCTATTCAGTTTTAGAGGAGTTGCAGAGCAGATGCATGGAGTTGCATGGCGCTTGTGAAGGTTGCAGGGCGAATACATGGAGTTGCATGTGCATGGAGTTGCATGGCGCTTGTGAAGGTTGCAGGGCGAATACATGGAGTTGCATGTCACATGCAATGACAGTCCTTTCTTGTTGAGAGGGAGTGTTGAAGATTGCAACAAGAAATAGTAAAGGAGGCATCCTGAAACATCATTCCTGATCCTAGTTGGAAAGTGATCACCTAAACTAGGTGGGGGCCACACATAACGATTTTTTGGCGCAAAGTCTATTTTTAGACTATGTCTATTTTAGACATATGGATCATGGTCTATGAGTTGCAGGATGCTATTTATGGATGATTGGTCGAGTTGGTAAAAATAGGTGGACCTCTATTTTTAGACATTGGGCGGTTTCTATTTTTAGACTTCCGGGCTAAAAATAGAACAGTCAAATATTATTAACCCTTAATAATATTTAGACTATAAACATTATCTTATCCTCTTGGAGCACTTCAGTTTGATGCTTGGATGTGGCACATGCAGCTGACAGAAGGAAATACACTTTTCCTAAGGGTTAGTTGAGCTATTGCATAGTTGACTTCAGTTAGAACTCAAGTGGCAGAGTTTGGTGGAGTTGATGAGACAGTTGATGGAGTTGTGTTCGGTTTAACTTAGTTGAACTAGTTGTATTTAGTTTAATTGGCTAATACACTAGTGATGAGTGGTGTGAATTAATTATTAATTGATTCACTAATTATTAACTCATTATTCAACTAAAGAACACATCAGTTAACAGCAGTGCATGGACAGTTCAGTGGAGACCAGTGTTAGAGGTGGGTGAAAGGGTGGAGTCTACTATCAGTTGTGACTATAGTGTGCATGAGATTTTCACAATCATTGGAGGAGATTGCCAATGAGGATTGTGTAGTTAAAGCCAAGGGAATTCGAATTCATTCAATTCCATTCTCTCATCTTGGATTGCGCAGTAGAGGCAGGCAAACAGTGGAGGAGTTTTGAACCCGTGACTTGTTCAAAACTGAGCTAGTTTGTGTGTAACTTTTGGGAGATAGTACTGAGTACTTGTGAGGAGTATTGTACTATGATTGTTACATGTTCTCTATCATTATAATATACAGATAGTTGGGGGTTTTCAGCTGTAAGCTTTCCCCGATATACATACGTATTTACATGTGTTGAATTTCTATGTGCGCATGTGAATGTTTTCAATACCGCTTGTTGTTTTTATTTCCGCATGTGATGATTAATGCGTAGAAGAGATTATGTGTTATGTATGAAGCTCAAATAGTATGTGACCAGGATAATCTCGGTTGAATAAGTGATTTATTCAAGGGAATTTCTACATGGTATCAGAGCGATATTGATCATCAAATCTATTACACGGTGATTGCATTTTATTTCCTCGGACAGAGCCTGCATTCGGGCCAGGTAGCCTCCGGATTCATCCTTCTTTGAAGGTGAAAGGTCTGGTAAATGCCCATGCAGTCGATCTCTGATTTGGAAATAATTTGTTCTCACGAATTTTAGATCGGAAGCGGTGGAGTTTGGAGTTGTTGAAATTCGAATTGCAGAATTGTTTTCTTGGTGTCAAAAGCAAAGATGTCTTTCGTTGGATTGCGATTGGAGTATGCCTTGGAAGGCAGCTCGAATTATATTGCATGGAAAGACCGCATGGAGGCAGTATTAGATGATAATGGGCTGTTGGAATTCATAGAGAAAGAAGTTCCAAAGCCTACTTCTACGGATGCTGCTGTGATTGAAGCTTGGCAAAAGAAGACAGCAAGGTGTCGAGATTCGTTTGTTGGAGCGTGAAGGATCACATAGTATCTAGCCTGCATGGAAAAGCTTCTCCATAATTGATGTGAAAAGATTTGACAGAATTGTTCTAGAGCAAGAGTGACCAAAGGAAGTTGGCACTCAAGGATAAACTTAGGAAAATTAAGATGGAGAAGAATGACACTATTCCTGTATACTTGACAAAGTTTGTCCACTACAGGGATGAGCTTGGGAGTGTAGGAGTTAGTGTGGATGATGAGGACAAGTCAAGAAGGTTGGGATTCGAGCCAAGAATCTCTACAGACTTGAAGTAGATGGGATGTCTACGGAGCTTCCTACTGTTGGGAAGCGGGAGAAAGACATGCAATTGATGCTTGAGAGGGAGCAAGTTTTGCATGCAGGTGATAGTGAACCTCGGGGTGTGGAGTAGCCACAAGAGGATCATGGAGTGGGAGAAACCACTCATTCAGAGAAATTTCGTGCCAGATGGGCAGAGGGAGTGCATGCAGCTATTCCACCAGGTGAGAGGTGGGGCGACATGCATGATTGATCCCAAGAGGAGATTTCTGGGCAGAATTCATGAGATAGTGTGGATCTCATGAGTTGAACCTGGCTACGAGGTGGCCACAGCGTAGCAGTAGCAGATCAGTTGGATTGATGCAGGCAATTCAAAGTGACAGTGTCGGATACTGGAGCGCGGATCAGAGTTGACAGCAAGTGCAAGAGTGCATGGGTGCAAGAGTTCAACAGCGCAGTGGTTCCTGATGACATGTGCAGTAGCTAAGCAGAGGTCGAAGACTTTGATAGATGCATCAGATTGATTGAGTTTGTTTGGAGCCTATTCAGTTTCAGAAGAGTTGCATGGTGCATGCATGAGTTTGCATGGCACATGCAAAGGGTGCATGGCGAATGCATGGAGTTGCATGTCGCATGTGGAGTTGCATGGCGCTTGTGAAGGTTGCGGGGGCGAATGCATGGAGTTGCATGTCGCATGCAAAGACGGTCCTTTCTTGTTGAGAGGGAATGTTAGAAGATTGCAACAAGAAACAATGAAGGAGGCCTCCTGAAACATCTTTCCACGATCCTAGTTGGAAAGTGATCACCTAAACTAGGTGGGGACCACACATGTGATTTTTTGTCGAAAAGTCTATTTTTAGACTATGTCTATTTTTAGACATATGGAGCATAGTCTAGGTTGCGGGATGCTATTCTTCGATGATTGGTCAAGTTGGTAAAAATAGATGGACCTCTATTTTTAGACATTGGGCGGTTTCTATTTTTAGATTGTCAGGCTAAAAATAGAACAGTCAAATATTATTAACCCTTAATAATATTTAGACTATAAACATTATCTTTTCTTCTTGGAGCACTTCAGTTTGATGCTTGGATGTGGCACATGCAGCTGACAGAAGGAAATACACTTTTCCTAAGGGTTAGTTGAGCTATTGCATGGTTGACTTCAGTTAGAACTCATGCGACAGAGTTTGGTGGAGTTGATGAGACGGTTGGTGGAGTTGTGTTCTGTTTAACTTAGTTGAACTAGTTGTGTTTAGTTTAAGCTGGTTAATACACTAGAGATGAGTGGTGTGAATTAATTATTAATTAATTCACTAATTATTAACTCATTATTCAACTAAAGAACACATCAGTTAACTCAGTGCATGGACAGTTTAGTGGAGACAGGTGTTAGAGGTAGGAGAAAGGGTGGAGTCTACTATCAGTTGTGACTATAGTGTGCATGAGATTTGCACAATCATTGGAGGATATTTCCAATGAGGATTGTGCAGTTAAAGCCAAGGGAATTCGAATTCATTCATTCTATTCTCTCATCTTGGATTGCGCAGTAGAGGTAGGCAAACAGTGGAGGAGTTTTGAACCCGTGACTTGTTCAAAATTGAGCTAGTTTGTGTGTAACTTTTGGAGACAGTACTGAGTACTTGTGAGGAGTATTGTACTGAGATTGTTACATGATTCTTCTTCATTATAATATACGAACGGTAGGGGTTTTAGGCATAAGCTTTCCGTATACATCTTGTGTTATGTGTTGAATTTCTATGTGCGCATGTGAATGTTTTCAATACCGCTTGTTGTTTTTATTTCCGCATGTGATGATTAATGCGTAGAAGAGATTATGTGTTATGTATGAAGCTCAAATAGTATGTGACCAGGATAATCTCGGTTGAATAAGTGATTTATTCAGGAATTTCTACATGGTATCAAAGCAATATTAATCATCAGATCTATTATTCAGAAAGTGATTGCATTTTATTTCCTCGGACAGAGCCTGCATTCGGGCCAGGTAGCCTCCGGATTCATCCTCTTTGAAGGTGAAAGGTCTGGTAAATGCCCATGCAGTCGATCTCTGATTTGGAAATAATTTTTTCTCACGAATTTTAGATCGGAAGCGGTGGAGTTTGGAGTTGTTGGAATTTGAATTGCAGAATTGTTTTCTTGGTGTCAAAAGCAAAGATGTCTTTCGTCGGATTGCGATTGGAGTATGCCTTGGAAGGTAACTCGAATTATATTGCATGGAAATACCACATGGAGGCAGTATTAGATGATAATGGGTTGTTGGAATTCATAGAGAAAGAAGTTCCAAAGCCTACTTCTACGGATGCTGCTGTGATTGAAGCTTGGCAAAAGAAGACAGCAAGGTGTCGAAGGATTCTGTTGGAGGGCATGAAGGATCACATTGTATCCAGCCTGCATGGTAAAGCTTCTCCATTCTTGATGTGGAAAGCTTTGACAAAATTGTTCCAAAGCAAGAGTGACCAAAGGAAGTTGGCACTCAAGGATAAACTCAGGAAAATAAACATGGAGAAGAATGACACTATTCCGGTATACTTGCAAAAGTTTGTCCATTGCAGGGATGAGCTTGGGAGTGTAGGAGTTAGTGTGGATGAAGAAGGACAAGTCGAAAGGTTGGGATTCGAGCCAAGAATCTCTACAGAGACTTGAAGTAGATGGGATGTCTACGGAGCTTCCTACTGACGGGAAGCAAGAGAAATACATGCAAGCGTGGGGATGATGACGGAGCAAGTTTTGCATGCGAGTGACAAGTGAACCTCGGGGTGTGGAGCGACCTGAGAGGATCATGGGTGGGAGAAACCACTCATTCGGAAAACACTCAATTTCGTGCCGGATGGGCGGAGGGATGCATACGAGCTATACCACCAGGTGAGAGGTGGGGCGACATGCATGATTGATCCCAAGAGGAGATTTCTGGGCAGGATTCATGAGATGGTGTGGATCTCATGAATTGAACCTGGCTACGAGGTGCCCACAGCGCAGCAGTAGCATGATCAGTTGGAATGATGCAGGCAGATCAAAGTGACAGTGTCGGATACTGGAGCGCGGATCAGAGTTGACAGCAAGTGTAGAGTGCATGGGTGCAAGAGATCAACAACGCAGTGGTTCCTGATGACATGTGCAATTGGCCAAGCAGAAGTCGAAGACTTTGATGATAGATGCATTAGATTGATTGAGTTGTTTGGAGCCTATTCAGTTTCAGAGGAGTTGCAGAGAAGATGCATGGAGTTGCATGGTGCTTGCAAAGGGTGCATGGCACATGCATGGAGTTGCATGGCGCTTGTGAAGGTTGCGGGGCGAATGCATGGAGTTGCATGTCGCATGCAAAGACAGTCCTTTCTTGTTGAGAGGGAGTGTTGAAGATTGCAACAAGAAACAGTGAAGGAGGCATCCTGAAACATCTTTCCTGATCCTAGTTGGAAAGTGATCACCTAAACTAGGTGGGGACCACACATGTGATTTTTTGTCGAAAAGTCTATTTTTAGACTATGTCTATTTTTAGACATATGGAGCATGGTCTAGGAGTTGCGGGATGCTATTCTTCGATGATTGGTCGAGTTGGTAAAAATAGATGGACATCTATTTTTAGACATTGGGCGGAATCTATTTTTAGACTGTCGGGCTAAAAATAGAACAGTCAAATATTATTAACCCTTAATAATATTTGGACTATAAACATTATCTTTTCCTCTTGAAGCACTTCAGTTCGAGCTACAGATGTGGCACATGCAGCTGGCAGAAGGAAATTTGAATTTCCTATGGGTTAGTTGAGCTATTGCATGGTTGACTTCAGTTAGAACTCATGTGGCAGAGTTTGGTGGAGTTGATGAGACAGTTGATGGAGTTGTGTTCGGTTTAACTTAGTTGAACTAGTTGTATTTAGTTAAACTGACTAATACAATAGAGATGAGTGGTGTGAATTAAATGTTATTTAATTCACTAATTATTAACTCATAAATCAACTAAAGAACACATCAGTTAACTCAGTGCATGTACAGTTCAGTGAAGACCAGTGGAAGAGGTAGGAGAAAGGGTGGAGTCTACTATCAGTTGTGACTATAGTGTGCATGAGATTTGCACAATCATTGGAGGAGATTTCCAATGAGGATTGTGCAGTTAAAGCCAAGGGAATTTGAATTCATTCCATCCATTCTCTCATCTTGGATTGCGCAGTAGAGGCAGGCAAACAGTGGAGGAGTTTTGAACCCGTGACTTGTTCAAAACTGAGCTAGTTTGTGTGTAACTTTTGGAGACAGTACTGAGTACTTGTGAGGAGTATTGTACTGAGATTCTTACATGATTCTTCTTCATTATAACATACAAACAGTAGGGGGTTTTCTTCTGTAAGCTTTCCCCGGTATACATACTGTGTTATATGTGTTGAATTTCTATGTGCGCATGTGAATGTTTTCAATACCGCTTGTTGTTTTTATTTCCACATGTGATGATTAATGCGTAGAAGAGATTATGTGTTATGTATGAAGCTCAAATAGTATGTGACCAAGATAATCTCAGTTGAATAAGTGATTTATTCAGGAATTTCTACAGATGGTACCAGTAGTGGCGTGTACAATCCAAGCTTCCTATTACTAGGCTTACTTGTTGCACACATATAACAACATGTTATAAAACATGACACACTATCTATCATGCGAGGCCAATAACAATACCTCTATATATGCACGATTATTTTTCTTACCCCAAAGTGTCCAACAATAAGAGAAGAATGAACTTATCTCATGAAACTTAGCCTCTCTCCTTGTGGAATACATAGATTTCCCAAATGAAACAACAAATTGGTATGCATGTGATAATCTCTTTCTTCAACTTGATTCCCTTCACTCAAACTAGCATACACATCTTTGAAATCAACGTCATGTGCATATTTTTCTATGTAACTCTCATGTACAACAAAATAATTTTTGAGTAAAGTAGAAGCACTAATGATTGGTCTCGAAAGAACATCTCCAAATTTATTGAATATACATTTTTTGTACCTTATAACCAAGTGAAATTGTTGAATAAATCCCATCCACTTGAAATGTCTCGATTGCTGCAATTTTGTTTGCGACTGCAAGTTCTGTAATGGTTGGTGATAAGTGTGTACAATAGTCTCTTTACCCATCAAGCAGTGTTTCCACTTCTTGACACTTTGTACCAACACATATAGTTCTTTGTCATATGTAGGATAATTAGTCACAGCACCATTAGAAGTTTATGAATGAAAGGCGATAGGCTTACCATGCTGTAAAAGGACTGCGCCCATGGCAGAGTCATTAGCATCGGTTTGTATCTCAAATGGTTGTCTCAAATTTGGTAATGCAAGGACTGGAGCTGAATTGATATTGTTTTTTAAAGCTTTGAAATCTTGCTGCTGTTTTCCTCCCCATTGGAAGCCTTTCTTCACACTTGTCACTGCATGCATAGGAGTTGCGATGGCAGAAAAGTTAGCAATGAATTTCCTCCAATATTGAGTTGCACCTAAGAAAATTCTTACCTCAGTAACTGTTTTGAGTGTGGGCCAATTCACAATGGCCTTCACTTTAGAAGGATCAATCCTCAATTCTCCTCCTCCTACAATATGTCCAAAATATACCAAATAAGTCTTTCCAAACTCACATTTTGACATCTTAAGAAACAATTTCTCTTTCTTCAGAGTATCAAGCACTCTATTTACATGCAAGACATGATCTTCTCTTGTTTTGTTGAAAATCAAAATGTCATCTAAGTAAAAAATAAAAAATTCATCAAGGAATGGTCGCAAAACATTATCCATAACCCACATAAAAGTTTTCGGTGCATTACATAAACCAAAAGGCATAACTAGCCACTCAAAGAGTCCTTGTTTGGTTTTGAATGCAGTTTTCCATATATCACTTTCTGCAATTCTTACTTGATGATATCCACTTCGTAAATATAACTTAGTGAAAAACTTTGCTTCTTTCAGCTAATCAAGAAAATCATTTATTCTTGGGAGTGGGCAATGATTTTTTACTGTAATTTTGTTCAAATTTTGAAAATCTACACACATGTGCCAAGTCCCATCTTTCTTCAATATCAAGACTATAGGTGAACCACATGGCGAGGTGCTTGGCCTTACGATACCTTTATCCAACATCTCTTTGATTTGCCTCTTTATTTCATAATTCTTCATTATCTACATGTGATACATACCGTTGTTTGGAAGAGGATAATCTTGCTGCAACTGATTCTCATGTTGAATTTTCCTTTTTGGGGGAAATCCTGTTGGCTCCTGAAACATCTCATGATTCCCATTAACCACATCATATATTTATGATTTAAACTTAGGATCACATCCATCAAAATATTCATGATTAATATTAGCTTTGGGCTTAATCATAAGAAGAACAAAATTCTTACTTGAATTTACTAGCCTCTTTACCTATCCATCATTTACCAAAGCAATATTTGTCTTCTTGCGGTGTGCTCTAACAATGAACTCCTTGCCATATTTGAATAAATTATACTTGTTATCATGGAAATAGAAGATCTCTTTCCTGTCATACAAGTAAGGAATCTCTAATACAATACCAGTTATGTCAAGCAGAACCACATCTAATTCAACTGTGTCAACAAAGCTTGCAGTGATTGCGAACCTCAATATACATTTCCTTGTAACGTGTAGCTTTTCATCCTTACAAATCCAACCCAATGGATATGGTTTTGGATGTGGTATGGTCTCAAGGTTAAGTTTTTTGACCAAGTATTTAGAGGTTAAGTTTGCTTGTGACCCACTGTCAAACAGTGTGTCAATCTTGGTATGCTTGGATATGACCCTCACATGAAATAATTCTATTATTTATTCTTCATTTCGAGTGTTTATGTGACAGTTTGATGTACTGGTACGGGGTTTAGTTTAAATTTCTTTTCCCTTCATGTTCTTCAATCCCATGTCTGTAATTTTAGTCTCATCACCTGAATCAGACCCTAAGTCATGTTGAGATGTAGCTGTAGTTTTCTTTTCCCTTTGTTATTGGGTTTCTTTGGCCTCAATTCTAGATGTAATTTCCAACAATGAGTTTCATCAGGGCCTTCTTTTGAACAATGTTTACAAGTCACTTTTTCTCCCTCTTTCTTAACAGATGCATTCTTTTTGTTTTTACCTTTTGGGGTTTTCTCCTTGGCTTTACCCTTAAAAGGTTTCTTCCTACCCTCTTCAAGAATGTTCTTCCCTCTAGCTTCTAGATGTGTGGCTTGAACACAAAATTCATCTAGACTGGTGTGGTTAAACATGAGAATAGTATGTTTCAAGTAGCTATGTAAGCCTCTTATGTACTTTAGAAAAGTGTCTTAGCTCTACAAATCCACCCCTAATAAAAAAGCTATTCTCCTAAATTCCTGGGTGTATTCTTGCACATTCTGTCCCTTTAACTTCCTAAAGTTTTTCCAATTCATGATGGATTTTTGCATATGAGCTAATGGATAAAACTGTCGTTTAATAGAAGCAATAAAATCTGATCATGATAGATTAATCTTACCATGTTTCTTGATTTCCTCCTATGTCTTTGCTTCCCACCAAACAAGTGCTGCATCTTCCATTCTCAAAGAAGCTAATTGAATTTTTGTATCATCATCTTGGAGGTTTTGTATTCTTAAATAGACCTCCAATTTTCGAATCCAATTATCTAGCTTGTCTGCATTTACTTCACCATTAAACATTGGCAATTCAAACTTAACGTCAAGTTTTAATAAAGGATATTTACTAGTGCTCTTGGACTTGTGTGGTTGATGTACTAAAGAAGATCTAGAAGATGATGATGATGATGATGACGATGACGATGATGAGGGTGAATATGGTGGCTCTCCATTGCCTTCATTTCCTCCATTTCCCTTCTTTGACTTGTTTTCATCATGTTGACCTCCTGAAGATCCTTTTCCTTCCTTTTAGAGTTTATATCCTTCTCCTTCCAATCTCTCATTCCTTTCTTGATAAAGAATTCTAACCATCTTATTCATGTCAAGAAATTCTTTCCTAAACACTCTTTCTTCTTCCTTAGGGTCAACTTTGTCATGAATTTATCCTTCATGAATTTCTCCTTCCTCATGAGGCATGCTTAATGGAACTTATGTTTCTTTAGGAGGTGAATTAGGTGGTGGAGATTGTGGAAATCTTGCTCTCCTTTTCTTTGGATCCTTTTGAGACCCTCCTGCCTCCACCAGTTTTCCTTATTCCCTTTTGAGCTTGAGCCTTGTAAGCATCTAAAACTTGCAAATAGTTAAAAAATTCTTTGCACTAAACAACACCAGAGAAAAAACTCTAGCTATGATACCATCTGATCTGAAATTATTGTATTAGTTTTTTTGTGCTAAGGGTATTTCAGTTTTAAAAAACGTGTGCATAATTGGTTCATTAGTTTACATAAGGATTAAGGAGTTTTTCCATGAATTATAGTTGAACTTTAGTGAACTAGAAGCATAAAATAAGCATAAATAACAGTGAACAACATTGTAAAACAGAGAAATAAATCACCACATGAAATTTTCACAACAAGCATGATGAAGTAGTTCACCCCTCCTGGGCTACATCTGCTGGTCCAACTCCCAAAGGTTTGTCCATCTTTCATTACACTCAAAAGTTTTCTATTACCTGTAGTTAAAGTGCTCTAATGGTAGTTTTATCTGCACCAATGGCTTCATAATTCTCCAATTAGTCAAGAATGACTCTTCATTCACTCAAAATGGTCGAAAATTGAGCCTCCTACAGTTTTAGCCAATATCTCCTAGGAAAACTCCGCTAAATGGAGAGAACTCTAGTTAACTGGAGTTAAATTAGGGTTGACCGCCAAATTTGGTGAACCCCTATCTGCTCCACCTATTAAGCCATGCATTAAATGTTACGGTGAGGGTGGTGGTCACATGCGCACCCCCAACCGTTAAGTGGCTTGACCGGAGCACAACGGAATACAATTCAGAGTTAAATAACATACATACGTGACGTGATCAAAGATTGCTCTTTATAATAGAATTCAAATAACACAAAACACATTACATACACATGGAATTCTTGTTGGAAGGACCCACCATACGTCGAACCGATCACAATCGCTTGCCCACAAGTTTTAACTCTTTGTGAATTCGCTAAACCACAAAACTTGTGAAGTGCGCTATTGCGCAAAGCCAACACGTGGCTACCCTTCGTCACATCACATCCTTCATACTTATCGCATCGAATTGCAACCCATTTAACATACCGTGTGAACTCTTAACGATATCCAATATTATTTGCGAAATGAAAAATCACGATTCATCATCCACCGTTGATCAGTTGCATGATCCAACGGCTCACGTCTGTCTCCGCCAATTCATCACATATCATTATGTCAGACTTGTGAAGTCATCACAACTGTTAATATGTCACCCTTAGATCTGTGATTTAATCGCAAAAGTCCGTTCCTATCTCAAAATTCTTCTAAGTATTTCTATCTTTAGTCAATTTCTCCTCATACGACATCGATTTTTCGAACCGTTTGCGGCACCGGAATCAGGAAGACAAGAACTAAGCAACCATCCTGGTTTCAACCAAATCCTGTAACTTCAAATTTTGAGCAAAATTTATGAACTCCTATCAATTGTCTTCTCAAAGGGAAAAATAGTTTGATCCAACAATCTCATACTCGTCAACAACAATGAGTGTTATGGACATCATTGTTTCGATAAAGTGGAGTTAAAGGTGGGGGTCTATGGAAATTGTCCTTTATGTATGCAATATCTTTACTATTTTTCATGTTTAATCTCATCATTTTTAGCACATCGATGAACAATTTGTCTTTTGATGTATTGTTGTATGCAATTGATAACAATTTATTTTATCTCTCCAAATGTCATATGGAATCATGTTTTTGTTGATTCTTAGGCTTTTAAATATAAGAGAGTCTCTTGTAGGTTTTTCTTGGTAGAAATACCTCGATAATATCATGTCAACATTGCCAAAATTTAAAGTTGGTGTTTGAATTATTTGACAAATTTTATTATCAATCTGGTAAAGCATTGTTACACCAACAATTGATGCCTCGTATATAAGAACTACATGAAGTTGTTGGAAGTGTTTTTATATTGTATCTAATTTTTCATTATTTAGTGAAGGAAAATTTGTCTTATTAAATGGAATATAAAATGTAAAATGTACTATGACACCGTCCGCATTAAATGAAACCTTTCCTGTATATGCAATGATTGGTTGGTTCATCTCGCCTATAGATTTTTATTATTAACACATCAGTTACTAATTTTGTTTATTCTATGTTTAATTGTCACATGATGTTATAATACTTCTATGTTTTCCAATATATGTGGTTTTTTGACAATTTCATATGGTCCTGTAGATCTTAGAGTCAAATTCTTTGTATGTTGAAAAAGCTGTAAAACAATTTGGAAGTCACAATTTTTATATTTTTCATCCATGGATTTATAAAATCTTGTATTATATGTTTCATTTGGTTTGAGACTATCTATGTTAAATGGGTTTTCAATTTTTGTTTTAATTGTATTGATTGTGTCATCAATGTCACCCCATGTAGGAGCCATAACAAATCTTATTTTTTGTTCATTTTTCTTAATTGTTTTTTTCCAATGCAACATACATAGATTCCCAAGTTGGGTGATGTTCCTTGATCTAATCTCATTGAATAAATACATATAGTATAACATTAATTGTTCCCCACAAAAAATTTCAATGTCATTGAATTTTTTATACCTCGCATATCAAATGACATATGGCTTATTTGTTTTTTTTTTTTTGCCTATTTGTCCTCTTTTTGTATAACTAAATTAAATTTTTTATAAACATATAACTTCAGTATCTATAATACGTAGAATATATTATTCGATTATTGATGGGCACATTATGTCTTCAGATTCATCTGGTTCCTTTTCAAGCCTTTTTTCTTTTAAGAAGAAATGTGTGTTCCTCCATAGGAGATATGTTGGTGAAAATACGATGTCATGAACTAGAGTTTCACAATATTTTTTTCTTGTTATGTAGACATTTGTTGCATGTTTACTAAATCTTTTCACAGACAACTAATAGTGTTCATGGTATTATACTTTTTTAGATGATTTTCACGTATGTTCTTAAATGTTGATGTAAGTGTTTATATTCTTTTGTCATGTGGGAATTGTAGTACATTGCAACTCCATATGAATTGAGTACAAATTTTGAGTCAATGTTTGCAATCAAAATTGACGGAATGTGTTGTGGAAAGTTATTTGTCTAGGGGTCAACTGTCTTTATTTATAACAATAAAGTCGTGTGATTTAACGTACATTGGATAACATGTATGTATCATCGTGTGTTAATACAATGTTATTAAAGAAGCTATCAAACATATATTTTTCATCATATCTAGCATAATTTATTGTGCCAAATATTAGTTTAGCATTTTTTTTTTGTTCTATCCTTATCAAATTCAAGACGTTCTAAGTATTTTGGTTGTCTTCATTGGTGGTATTGGAAAATTAAATCTGCAATTATAATTTTTGTGTTTCCTACAACTTCCTATGTGAAAATGATGTTGGATGGCTCTAATTTATTTTGTATGAACTCATAAAGTATTTATCTACAAAAATTTTGATGTCAATTTTGTGTCTTTCCCATCGATTGGTGCAAATTTTATCCATAATAAGCCATGTTCATGCTCACTTCCTCTATTTTGAAATTATGTCACATAGAATTCATCATTGATTTTTCCATAGTACTTGTGATTGTGAATCCGTCCTAGATATAAAGTGATTTGCACAAGTTACATCATTTATTATTAATGAGTGGGGATCATTTTCTTCTAATTCACTTTCCTTTGGTCCTGTAGTTGTTTTCCTTATATGCCTCAATGCACTCATTAGAGGCTCCCAAAGATGTTATGCACTACTAAAGGACAAAAACAAAGTAAGTGGGCCTAGTTGTCGAATCATTGCATATAGTTTGTTACACATCTGTTGATGATAGTCTCGTGAAGTACAATTTTTTTTTAAGTCCATGTACCCAATGTTGGATTTTAAAATGTGATCCAAATTTGGTTTTGACCTAACATATTTTGCAAAAAGTTTTCTTCCTTTCAACTAAAATTTTCTAATTCTAATCCACATAGTATTCAATACCTAATTTATGATAATGTGAATTTATTTATAGAATGGGTTAGTTGTATGGTAAGTGAAGTCATAATTCTTATGCATGACTTCCCATTGATAGATCTTTTGATATGTAAATTTTTTCAACATATCTCTTGCGCATTTTTTTCCATATAAGAATGATGGAAAACTCATTTCTTCTGAGTACTTATCTTTGTAAATTCCTAATGGCCCATATCTTGAAGCAAGTGAAATATTAATTTGTTTATCTAGAAGGTCATGGATAATATATGGACTAGTGAATCCATGAACCAATGTTTTTGTGATCGATTAATCAATACCATGATTATAATTTTCACTATCATCATTCTCAATTGAATTATCACGTGCTTCTTGGTTTTCTATGAACACTTGCTCTTGTCATATATGTTGGCATCTTATAACTTGCAAAGCATTCTTTTGCACAATTGTTCATGACTATGTGAACTCGAACCTTGCCAAATGCATGGGCACTTTTGAATCTTAAATTTTTTTTATTATCACAACTGCCATTGTGTCAATGTCTTTTATGTTTTGAGGTAGAGCATATTAAATTCTAAATATTAGTAGGGAGACTAACAACACATGTAGTTAAACCTAGTTGTCTTTTTTAATGACAATGGCCCATTTCCTTTATTTGGAGGAAGAGAAACCTTAATGTCAATAGCATTTCATCTAGTTTGGTAAGTTGTGTGAGTGTTATAATGCCTTTATTTCTTTATATTTATTTTGGAACTACATATTTAGGAATTTTTTCATCTTCAAATGTGTTTTTGCAAAGCTGAAAAAAATGTAGGGATTGTTATTTTTTGCATAGATTCATTACTAGTTTTGTCATTCTCACTGAAAATATTTAGTAGTTTGCTAATGTTGCATGCATGTGTTGTTTGGTTTACTTCTTTCACTGGGAAGACCTCTCTTCCTAAGATATTTATTTCACATATTAAATAATCAAATGTAGGTGTGTTATTTATCTGTGTTTGATATTTTTGTTCAAACTTTTATAGTTTTGTTGATTTCTTCCGTGATCTTGATTGACTCAGTGAATCAAATTCTCTTGATTTCTTCCTCGGTCTTAATAGATTCGACAAATCACATTGTCTACAAACTTTTATTTTCTTTGATGTTGTTATGGATGTTCCGTGATCTAAATCTTCTAGAAATTTTTATTGTTTCATTGTTGTTGTGTTATATGCAAGATTTATTATTTTTGTTTTCAAGTTTCTTGAAATAATTTCTTTAACCAAATGCAAAGATAAATGTTTCTTCTACTTTTTTAAGCCACATGGTTAGAATGGGCTTGCAAGAAGTTTACCTATTGCATGGGTGTTCTTTGTAGTACTGTTTTTCAAGGACCACATTGATGGAAACAATGAACTATCCTCAATATTGATTTCAATTGGAGCATCATATATTTTTGTTTGAGTTGTAATTTTATTTCCAGGATGATGACCATTTTTTTAATGTCCTTGTAATCTAGGACTAGATTTTTTTTAATAATAGAGATTTCAAATTTTCTTTGTGATTTGCTTCTAATAAGAGTTTTCAAGCGTTAAAGTGAGTGAAACTTCATGTTGTCACGAGCTTTCTCTAAATATCTTATAACTACTTGTTGTTTCATTGTTGTTTTATTATGTGGAAGTCTTATTTTCTATGTTTTCAACTTTCTTCGAATAATGTCTTTAATCAAATGAAAAGATAAAAATTTTGTGTGCTTGTTTAAGCCATAATATGGTTTGAATTGGCTTGCAAAAATTCATCTACTGCTTGGGGGTTCTTTTTAGTATTGCTTTCCAAGGACCCCAATGACTGAAACTTGGAACTATCCATAGTATTGATGTTGTTTGGAGCATGAGATGTTTTTGTTTCATTTGTATCAATTTCTAAGATGACATGTTTCTGCCCTATATAGTTTAGCTCTATGGTATATTATATCACTTGTATGGTAGTTTTGGTTTCCAATTTTTCCTATTTGTTTTAATGGTTCATAGTGGGCATAACCTAGACTTGTTATAAATCACAATATGTTCAAAGTTCTAAGTGTTGTTTTTGAGTTACATATTATCATGAATATGGAAATTGTAACTAGAAATCAAATAAGGATATCTACGTTTAGCATTTTTCTTAGCCAAAAAAGACAAATAGATCACCATCAATATTCCCTTTGTTATAGGACAATGCTAAATGCTTTATGTATTTTTACAAAGTTGTTATTGTTTTGCACTTTCTTATACAACTAAAGTATATATGTTCTATTATGAACCTAATTGCAAATGGATCATTTTGAACTATTGCATTACAAAATGTTTGTGCAATCATAAGTTGAGGGCATGAGACACTATATTCATTGTCTAGAAGATAATGAATTGTTTCAAATGCAGTCTCACAATATATGTTATTAAACAAGGGCACCCTATAGAGGTTGGTAATGGCCATAAATGTTGTATTTAATAGTGGATAATTCAATGTGTTCATATGAGGTGTTTATTTTCTGCTAAGAGATGGAATCCATGATAGGGTCTATTTTTCAAAGCAATGGATCAAACTAGCCATTTATCCTCATAATAAAATAATAATTCATAAGTATTTGTTGTGGTGGTTGAATTAAAGTGCAAATAAATTTTATTTTTTGTTTTGAACCAAATTCTAATTGGAATTTTCATCTAATTTGATAACCATTGTATACAAAAAATGTCTCCCCATTGTCCTCTAGATTCTAGCGGTATAGGTATATCAATTAATGTTAATCTAGAAATTTTTTTCTAAATATAATCCGTGATTGCTAATGTTGTGCATTTCTAATAATTATTCTTCATATATTTCATGTTGATAAAACATAATTGTTTCCCTATCTTGTTCTTCTAAGAATTTTCTAAAATAATCAAGTGTTCCTCTTTTTAATCCCATTGATGTGTATGTAAAATGCAGTCAAAGTTATAAACTATCAAACAAACAATATCCAATCAAATATGAAAAGTTGTTTACTTAAAACAAATTCTGTTTTTCTAATACAAATGCCAATTTTCTTTATGAGATGAATTACATATGGTGATGCCTAGTAGTTCAATCTAATTATAAATGGTATTATGAAAAGAAAAAGTCGGAAATAAAAATCTATATAAAAAATAAAATACGCAAAATCAAAACACAAAATTAAAAGTAAAGCAAAAAAATCATTTGAAGAACATGGATATTGTGTACCTATAAAATTGTGACTATTAGCGAAAAAGATGGAAAAAAGAAAGAAAGAAAATACAGATATTGTGCAAGATTATTTTTAATAAGGATATCACCCAAAATTATTTTAAATTGCAAGAGAATTAGTTGTCTTTGTATTATATTCTCATAAAGAGCTCAAAAATAAAAATAAAATAAAATAAATGTTAAGCTTCAAAGGATGATGGTGGATCAAAAAAACGAATATAAAGAAAAAGAAGATGTTCAAGCTTCAAAGGGTGACGGTGGATCAATAAATCCATCCCCAAGGATGGTTGGTTTAATTTGACTCTTATATTGAGGATACATATTTTGGTTTAATTTGACTCTTATATTTAGGATTCACATTTACTTGAAGGTAAACCACTTATTTATTGAACATTTTTATGATGTATTTAAATTCATATTCTTCTTGTGGTGTTAACATATTTCTTATAGAAAAATGTATATAAATTATTATAAATTTATACAAATGTTTTCCTTTATCTTGTGTAGTGTATTAAAATACATCGATTAATGTTCTATAATGTAAATTTAAATTGAAAATAAAATTTTTTTATAATAAAATGAAATCCCACCTCCCTTACTTCGCTCTCTTACTTTTCCACCTACCTCCCCTACCTCCCCTTTCTTCATGCAAATCCACCTCCTATCATCCTCTTCATTTCCCTATGCAATTTCCCTTTCTTCATCTTTGTCCTCCTCTATTTACACTCTCGCCTTGTCATCCTTTATCTCCTTTCTTGCCGCAAACAAATCCTCCTTCACCATCACCACTATCACCTCTATCATCTTGTTGACCTCTACCTCCACCTCCCTTTTATCTTTATACCCTTCATTTTCATCATTACCTCATCCTCCACTACCTCCCCTCCCACTCACTTACCTTTTCCCCAACATACCACACAACCACTTCCATCGCTTATTCCATATAATCTTCCTCCTCCTCTACATCTACCTCTCATACCTTATTCTCTTCCATTTATTTTTCCATATAATCTTCCTCCTCCACATATACCTCTCACGCCTTCTTATTCTTTGCCTCTCTCTTGCTCTTCCTACTACGCCACCTTCTCCTCCACCTCAACTATCACACTTGCTAACTCTCCCTCCCACCATCCTGTTCATTATCGTATACCAATGTCATTTCCTCCTCATCTCTTGCCGCCACCATATCCTCCTTCACTATCACCATTATCACCTCTCTCATCTTGTTGAAATCTACCTCCACCTTCCTCTTATCTTTATACTTTTCCTGATCATGACCTCGTCCTCCACTACCTCCCCTCGCCTAGTTATATTCTATCCAACATACCCCACAACCACTTCCAACTCTTCTTCCATATAATCTTCCTCCTCCTCCACATCTACCTCTCATGCCTTCTTATTCTACTTTCTTATAGGCTTTCCATCTTTCTTGCTCCTCCTACTACATCGCCTTCTCCTCTACCTACATTATCACACTTGCTAACTCTCCCTCCCACTCCTCTTCATGATCCTCTTCCTCTTCTTTCCTATGTATCCTCCACCATTTCCCTCTCACTTCCTTCTTTCCTCTGCCTCCTCCACCACTTCTCTCTCACTTCATTTTTATCATGCCTCTCTTCATCTTGCCCCATCACCATGTCCTCCCGCATCACCATCTCCTCCTCCAGTTTTCAATATATTTTTATAAATACTTAAATTTTATAAACTAGCAATTGCACCATATGTTGCAAAGGAAACGTTGTAAAGCAGTAACATAGGAAAGAGTAGTATAGAGGAAAAAGCTAAATCCCGCAATAACATAGGAAATAGTAGTATAGAGGAAAATATAAATCCCAGATCTGGGTTCAGTAAAAATAACATAATAATCTTATGATCAATCTTGTTGATCCTCTTTCAAAGCCTGTGAAGAAAGCATTCATTATCTTTGTCTGCAACTTTGAGAAGCCTCTCCATCAACTACTGTCGGGTCTCGAGTTCGATACCCCTAACTTCGACCTGATCAAGATCGATGATTTTTTTGTCACTCGCATTTGCAAGAATCACAATTCTTAACTGCACTTAAGTGGACAGTATTTCTGTAACTGATCTCGGGAAAAACAATGCCAACACAACAAAATTCCACCCAAAAAAACCACAAATGCTCATTTAAGCGAAGGCAAGCTAAGCTGAACAATCCTGGATTTTGATTCAGTAAAAAATAACATAATAAGCTTCTGATATATTATTTCAATTGTCTAACATCAAAATCAACGATACACAATGGTACAAGTGGCAGTTGAGGGGAGTTGTTTTCAAAAAGTAAATATAATTACATTTTTTTTACATTTAGGTTTATGATTATAGTATTTTATTATTATCATATAACTTAAATAAATATATTTTACTTGATATTTGGATAAATTTGGTGATAAATAAAAAATTTATTAAAAACAATTATATTATAAAGTTAATATTTTTTACTTTTATTATTTCAAAAATATAAAAATATATTAATAATATATATTTTTGAAATGAAGTAAAAATTTAATAAAAAAAATACCATAAAATAATATATTAAATATTATATAAAAATATATATTATTATTTTCAAAATATTGTCTATAACATTCTTTACATCTACAATTGTACACAAAAAGAAAGATTTAAAGAACTTGCAACAAATCAATAATATGATGTAATAGACATATATACGTCATTTGGTTTTTGGCCTCATCTTTAGTCTCTGTGTCATGTACACAATTTAATGTCCAAAATCATCTATCGAATCAAATTGAATATTGAAGATCGATTATGAGTTGAAAAACAAAAACCATAGAATATCTTTGTATATCCTTTATTACACCGAAGGTGTTATATTGTGGGGTTTTTGGTTGCGACACTGTTAAGATTCGTCGTTCCTGACAGAATCTCAACAGTGTCCCGCGTACCATTTTTTAATTATGATTATATGAGATTTGAAATTCAATGCACGTGGTTTTGGCTCGCTCGTAGAATGTGGGCATATTAACTTGGCCTCCTGCAGAGGACTCGAGGACCGCATTAGCGAAGCTCATTTCATCCTCGGCAGACCATTTCTTGGTCGTATCCTTGGCAAACTCGCTTGGCATTTCCAGTCCATTTGATCTGTGAGTCATGTCCCCAAGCACCGAGGGCTCTTTCGGATATGTCTGGGCTAGCAGCTCTTCGATATCAATCTGCGATTTGTTTCTGCTGGGTCCTATTTCTCTTGAATTTTTCTTCTTTTTACTCGCCGGCAGCTTGGTCTCCAGCCTGTCTCGACTCTGTTTGGGCCTTAACCCGTCTCTGGTCTTCTTCATGACTAAGTCTTGGGCTCCGAGTTAGAAGATGCAGCAGAGAACTTGGTGGGCGGACTTGTGGAATTGGGTTTGGCATGAGATCTTGCATCGTCGTCGTCATCAGAGTAAGGAAGAACAGAAGAGCCCACTACTGCTCCCTGATTCACGCAAATTTGACCTTTTCCGCATTATGACAACGTTGCAACGCAAGATTTGCAACAAAATGCACACATGCCACTGCAATGCTCTTGTAGAGCAAAGTAATGCACAAGTTGCATTAAAACGTTATGAACTGGGTTGGTCATGACAAAAAGACTATGATACATGGATTTACAGTTCAAACTTCATAGAATTTCAAGCAGCCGAGATTTAGACTTCATAGGATTAATGGTTAGTTGGATTTCTATCGGAAGAAGATAATGCAATACAAAATAGTCATGCTAGAAAGAGACGTCTCCTTGTTAGAGTTTAATGCTAGTACAAGCTCTGAATCACCATGATTGGTACACTGCCCTTGCAGTCGGCGTGGATATCATATTCCTCTTCTTTAAATGAGGGGGCCATTCACAGGGGAACCTTAAATTTACAATCATAGTGTTTCAATCTATCCTTCAAGCTGGACAACATTTCTCGGAAGGGTGTAAATACAAATGCCGCCCTCTGGCCTTCAAATCTTGCTGTTGAAACAAGCAAAATGATCTAAATTGCGTAGGAGGAGGGTTTTAATACTAATTCTCACCTTTAATTTGCGATCTTTAAATTATACTACTGAATTTCTTGCGGGAGCTGGAGAACATTTCTCGCAAAGGTCTTATTACAAATTCAGGCTTCATTTTCGAGCAAAATAACTTTAAATTGACAGTTCCAGCCGGAGAACATTTGTTGTGAGGGCTTTAATGGATATTTTCTCGTTTCCGACCCTGCATTTGGTCATGGCTGCCCTGGTCGGGGTCTCCGTGGTTGTCGCCTCGCCATATTATGTTCACAGAAGAATAGTGGATCAACTCCTCAAGTTAAAGCATCGGATTGAAGAAGAACAAAAAGCTGAGTCGGAGCACAAGAAGAGGCGACGGCGTCATGACAGTAAGAATTATGGTCAGAATTCAAGTGCGATGCCGGAATTTACAGCTATTAGAGGGTTACTGGAGTCTAATACCGCCGAGCATCAGAAGAAGTTGAGCTCCTGCGAGGGAGGAAATGGAATCGTGGACCAGTGGCGAGGTTCCTCTACAAATTTAACGATGATACCCTCGGGACTTTCTCAGGTTCAGATGCAGCACGAGGGTACATTTCTTTAATACTGGAATTTAGTTAATGTCGGTAGTCACAGCAAGCAGTAAATGTTGGTGTCTCAAAACTCCCTAAACTTAAATGCTCGTAACAGTTTGCAGAAACGCTAAATTAAAGTTATTTGCTTTTAAAATTAAATTTAATTGATTGAATTCTCTTTTTCTTTTTATATTTTAATGTTAATTTAATTACACCGAAGGTGTTATATTGTGGGGTTTTTGTTTGTGACACTGTTCAGAGTCGTCGTACAATCCTTATTCATTCATAAGCTTATGTTTCCCATTAAACCCTTCCATTTGCAGAAATGAGACAAAGTTGGTGAAGCGCGTAGTTAGAGACGTGCAGAAGCTTAGATAGATGGCTCGCCTTCCTTTGATGTGATACTGCGGCATATATATGGTGATGTTAGATCTTCTTCCTAATAATTGCCATGGCATTTCTCGACACTCTTACAAAAGGTTTTGCGTGTTTTGGAGACTCGCAGCGTCTTTTGATTCGTTGGATTATGTTACACATCCCTTTCGTTCTTGAATATTTCGATACTTATGTTATACAAGTTTTTAGTTGTCGCATGAGACTCTCTTTTCACAGGGATTTGCCTGCAATTTGGGAAGCTTATGTATTGTATCTTCTTCTCTTAAGTTTAAACAAACCTGTACCTTTACAGAAACAAGAAGTTATAGGTCTTCATGTTTTTTAATACGAAATATACATACTTTTTCATGTTTTTTAATACAAAATATACTTGGAAATCTGAGTGGAACAGACTCCCATTCGATGAGAGGACCCAGATCAAAGCTAGACAGGGCAGCGGAACATCATTTCGTTCTGCAGAACCTCGTTACATGAACTGGCCCTTTCTCTCTCCCAATTCCGAATTAATGCTCAGCCCGCTTGCTGGATGATAGCCCCGCCGCTTAATTGAATTGTTTTTCTTTTATTAAGATTATTTTAATTTTAATTTTAATTTTATTAAAAAATATTAAATATTTTTCAAAATTTTAATATTAAAATAAATTTATTTTTTCTTAATGGTATTATAGGAAATAAATAAATGATTTTTTCAAATCTTGTATTTTTTTTTTTGTACAACAAATAAATACATGATTTTCCCAAATCTTGTATTTTTTCGGTATACCTTTGCACTATTCACTGCAGCTAATCAGTGAACATGAATTTCGTCGTTCCTTTATCCAAATTGAATTTAACACGTCGCACTGAAACTGTTTCGCTTGCGTCACTGCAGAGGGACCTCTGGGTACCGCTTGTTCATCGACCTTCTGCCCCCCGCAGAAAATGTCAACTGTTGATCTCGGTCAAAGCACACATGGCGAGGTCAACTACAGGGGCATCTTTTGGTTTAAACATCGAGGTTGTTTGTGCCTGCGGGTCTTCGTTGATCTAGGATCAATGGAGACCGAATCCTTTGAAATGCACGAGAGTTAACACAAAGTCCACTCCTTCGGTGTACCTTTGAACCCTTAGGGGCGAATGCTAGTTATATGTATTGAAAAATTCACACTGTATATTTCCCATTGCTCTCGTAGTATACTCATTTATATCACCCACTGCTCTCGCACTATACTCATTGAGGTTGTTTGTGCCTGCGAGTTTTCGTTGATCTAGGATCAATGGAGATCGAACCTTTTGAAATGCACGAGAGTTAACACAATGTCCACTCCTTCGATGTACCTTTAAACCCTTAAGGGCAAATGCTAGTTATATGTATTGAAAAATTTACAGTGTATATTTCACATTGCTCTCGCAGTATACTCATTTATATCACCCACTGCTCTCGCACTATACTCATTTATATCTCTTTATATCCTTTATTATATGTATTGAAAAATTTACACTGTATATTTCCCATTTCTCTCGCAGTACATTCATTTATATCACCCACTGCTCTCGCATTATACTCAGTTATAGGTATGTGGCATATTTACAGACTCGGTATACCACACACTATGCAACTGTGACTTCACCAATTATCTACGGACCTACTCCAGCGTTACTCTCTTTCTCCTGCAACTCTTCCATTTGCAAAACCCAATGGAATTCCGCCTCCATTCGTCAAACTTCAAAGTATCTCTGTATTAGATGCCGCGTTCTGAACTCAAACCCTGTTACATATGGAGATGGGTTCTTCACCAAAAAGTAAAATAACAGACGAGGTTTTCCACAAGGTCTTATTTTAAACAGTAACATGAGTATGCTCGCTGTAAGGACTCGGCGAACAACAAACCCATAGGGCAGATAGCAAGAATCGAACCTGGTTCTCTTCCATAGGGTCACCTGACTATTAAGATTTACAACGTTATAGAACATGACATCTCATTGTTTTCCAGAAGTCATTCAACATATCTCATTTTCACAGTCCATGCCCCAAAACACTTTGGCTTAATCAAATTCGATGGGATTGCATAGGGCATGAGTGGTGAGCCATGGATGCTCTGTAGCAAAACGAATATTTCTAATCAATATTCCATGAATCTTACACATACCAACATCGATTTGTATTGAAGCCGCAAGAGGGAATCAGTATTAATGGTAGAAATGAGGGAATACCTAGCACCATGTGTGCGTTGAGTCCCTTGGTAACGTCTCTGTAGAGCATCCAGCGTATCAAGTCCTTGGCAAAGTGAGATATCGAGAGCCACGGATCAGTTGGGAAGAGAAGGGGCCCAAAGAGGAAAGAGGACTGCCTCAAATATCTCTTGCGGCTTGCGGGAAGTCATTCATTATATCTCATTTTCACATTCCGTGCCCCAAAACACCTTGGCTTAATCAAATTAGTTGGGATTGCACAGGGCATGAGTGGTGAGCCATGGATGCTCTGTAGAAAAACGAATATTTCTTATCAATATTTCATGAATCTTACACATCCCAACATCGATTTGTATTGAAGAAGCAAGAGGGAATCAGTATTAATGGTAGAAAAGAGGGAATACATAACACTTTGTGTGCGTTGAGTCTCTTGGTAATGTCTCTGTAGAGCATCTGGTGTATCAAGTCCTTGGCATAGTGAGATACCGAGAGCCACGAATCAGTTGGGAAGCGAAGACGCCCAAAGAGGACTGCGTCAAATATCTCCTGCGGCTAGTCTCCAATAAAAAGGGGAACTCCACTCAGCATTATGTACAGGATCACCCCTGTGCTCTAGACATCCACTTTCTCACTGTAATACTTCCCTTCCAACACTTCCAGTGCTACATAATACGGAGTACCCACAATTCCTTGCATTAATCCTTCTCCTGCGTACATTAATTTGGGAATTTCAACCATGGGATTCATCAATCCATACCCACCAAAAATTTCATAGACTTAAAGAGGCAAAGGGGGCAAGCATAATTCATACACCAACAAATATCTTCAAATATGTTTATCCCTCAGCATCTGCAACTACCTTTAGTTACAGAATGATGTTCTGAGTATTATGAAATATAGGTAAAAATAAATTGTACTGAATAATGAATTTGGTTTTACAGGGCGATTAAATACTTATTTTATCCATAAAAAAAATGGGCTTATCTCTAGTATCTTTATGGAACTATTTATGCTAAATAGTAGCTAAAATGTAATATAAAATGAATATATGCCATATTTTACTACTACAGACAGGAAATTTGTGACTTGAAATGAAATGGACTATTAATCTATTAATCGAATTGAATTGGACTAACAACTACAAATTGAAGCTGATGCCTCCGAAATCGATAAATCTTGAGCACCTGATCATCTGCAAAATCCAAAGATCTCTCCATACCATTAAAACAATATTCTGCCTTTGATATGGGGTTATGGTTCCCACTTCAGGGCTGACACCTAGTGAAGTGAGTCACAAATGACCTCCTCTCTTTGGGGATCTTAGTTATCTGGTTTGGATGTTTACCAATACCTATGGGTTTTGTTGTAAGGGCAAACCTCTTCATGGTATCCGAGACCCAGGTTTGATTCCCCTGAGCTGCATTTGAGGGGGGTTGTTGATTCTCCTGAGCTGGGTTTGAGGGGATGTTGGAGTAATCACCTTGGAATCAGTAATTCCCACTCTCGGGCTCCTCGTTATCAATTTGAAAATTTACTAACACCTAGGTTTTATGTAACGGCTAACCTCTTCACTGAGAGAGAGCGAGTTAAAGCTGACACATGGCTGAAAGTGAAAACAATAAAAAAGTATTAGAAGAACATTTAATAAAGCCCTGGCTGAGGGTGAAAATGAAAAAAAGCAGAGGGTGAAAATGACAAAAGTATTGGAGGAACATTCAATAAAGCCAATGGCTGAAGGTGAAAAAAGAGGGGCTGAGGCTGACAAATGGCCGAGAGTGAAAATAAAAAAGTATTACAGAAACAGGCAATGATAGGCTGGCTGAGGGTGAAAATAAAAATGTATTACAAAAACATTCAATGAAAGGCTGGTTGAGGGTGAAAAACAAATGGAAGGAACATTCAACAAAAACATTCAGCAGAATAAACTATATCAAGGGGAGTGATACAAAATTTTGGTGAGAGTGTATGTAAACTATCTCAAACAGAGTCATACAATTTTGGAGAGGGCACACAATTCTGGTGAGAGCATATGGTTGATGGGAAAATTATTCTAATGAAATGACTGAGGAAGGGGTTGACGGTAGAGCTCCATTGATGAAGTGATGGAGGGGTTGAGGGTGGAGCACCCAATAGAATAAAATAAATTTACAAACTTAATTAAAGTATCTCAAAAGAGTTTTACCATTTTGATGAAAGCATATGGCTCGGTAGATTATACAATTCTGATGAGTACATAAGGGGAAAATTATACAATTCTGCATACAATTCTCTGATGTGTAATCTCAGAGTTAGGTATAAGTTGAGTTATGTTGATTAAGTTGAGCTATGTTAATTGTATGTGATTGTAGATTTTGGGGATATTCTAAAATTTAATCATCAAAATATATGAGATTTATCTCTTGATAGTGAGAGATACAAGATATACAAGATATACCAGAATAATTGACATATCTCCTAATAGTTAGAGATAGGAGAATAATTGACCTATCGCTTAATTACAGATTCTAAGGATATTCTAAAATTTGATCGTCAAGATATACTAGAAAAATAGAATAATTGACCTATCAATCTATCTCTTCATCGTCAAAGATAAGAAAATAATCGACCTGTCTCTTGACCATTAGATTCTGGGATATCCCTGGAATCTACAATTCACCTATAGTTGATGGGCTGCAGGTCAGCCCCATATGGTTGATGGGCATATAGTTATTCCATTTTATATTTAGATTGAGACATTTTATATTTGACATTAAAATTGAAAAAAATAAATAAATAACATAAAGTAACTAAATAACATTAACATCAAGGACTCACGCTGTTCGTCGGGAATTGTTCTGCCATTCGAGCTAGAAATAAAAAATAAAAAATAACATTCAGTGTTGACATTGTTATCTTTAGGTCATAAATAATAACCTGGCACTGACTGATGGTTGAAATGGGGTAGGGAGATCTAAAACAACATGAAATAAAAGTAAAAAAACCAAAATTAATCACCATACGAGCTTTATATGATAGCTTAAATAATGATTCTTAATGTGGAATAAATACTTTAAAAGAATCGAAAAATAAAAATTAATGCCCAATAAATCATACCTCTAGCCATTGATGCTACTCACACTCAGAATGTCACCCGATCTACCCCAGATTTTTCCTCAATCCCCAATTTCTAAATCAACACGTCAAACTCACAAGCCACGCGCCGAAGTCCACTAATCAATAACCAAAGTTCACGAAGAATAGTGCCCACAGAAAGCACCAAGGAAGAACAACAATGGTTCATAAAGTGTTTGCACAACGCGTCGGCTCGATCAAATCCAGTAGTCAGTTTCAATGCAATTACTACTTTTAACAAAAATTGATTGCTCACAATGTGCAGTCCAGCGCGAGGAGAAAACCTTCAGAATAACAGTCAAAACGGAGAGATAAAAAACTTTTCAAACTTCGCCCTTGGATTTACAAAACTCTCCTAAAATCTCTCACACAAGCATAAAGAAAAAGAATACATTAAATCTGAAAGGACTTCCAAGCTCTGCTCACTCTAACTTGATGGTGTAAAACTGAAAGGGATTGAGTTTGTGACCTTGGGGACCAAACAGAAATATTTATAGCCAAGCTTCCATCAAGCTTCTATTGGCTATGTGTCAAGTGTTTCACAAATCATGGTAGAGAACTGCAGTGGGAGTAATGGACCACTTCAAAAGCTCT
Organism: Pinus albicaulis; assembly: GCA_034641835.2. Classification (NCBI taxonomy): domain Eukaryota; kingdom Viridiplantae; phylum Streptophyta; class Pinopsida; order Pinales; family Pinaceae; genus Pinus; species Pinus albicaulis. Next base: position 332,652,140 of record CM076578.1, on the reverse strand, counting down.
CAACAAGAAATTAATTAACTGCAGTTGATTTCTGTAATTTAAGGAAATTACTGCAGTTGGTTTCCATAAATTAAGGAAATCATTGCAGTTGGTTTCCAGAAATAATTACTGCAGTTATTTCTAGAAATCGGCGCGTTGGGAGCTTAACATTCTACCACTTGGTCCATACTTCCAATCTTAATGTCTCATCTTAAAACCCATTGATAATCTGTATTAAGTAATAGATACATGAATCATGGCGATAAGTCCTTTAATGACGAGTATTATCTTCCATGTATTACTATGTATTTATTTCTATTAAAATTTATGTGGCAACAATTTTTTAATGAATAAACCCTATGTTTATTCTTGGTCCTACACAGATGAATTCTCTCAAATAAAATTAAGGTGCACATAAATATGAGAAAAACATCACAATAATTAAGAATTTCATTAAAAATAACATTGTTCATACAATGAGAAACTACATAATGGAACCAAGTCCCATATTCATTACATGATCCTTGAATTTAAATGGTGGCATGCCCTTGGTCAAAGGATCAGCAATCATCAACTCAGTGCTAACGTGCTCAATGACCACTTTCTTTTCTTTAACATGTTCCCTTATAGCTAAATACTTAATGTCGATGTATTTATTTCGACTCCCACTTTTGTTGTTCTTAGCCATAAAAACAGCAGCTGAATTGTCGCAATATATTCTCAATGGCTTAGAGATAGAATCCATAATTCTAAGCCTAGAAATGAAACTCTTAAGCCATACACCATGTAAAGTAGCCTCCAAATAGGAGACGAACTCGACTTCCATAGTGGAAGTGGCAATCAAGGTCTGCTTGGAGCTCCTCCATGATATAGCTCCACCGGCCATCATAAAAATGTATCCTGATGTTGATTTGTGTGAATCAACACATCCAGCAAAGTCAAAATCTGAGTAGCCAATTACTTCCAAATTTTCCGTCCGTCTATACATAAGCATGTAGTTTTTGGTTCCTTGAAGGTATCTCATTGCTTTCTTTGCAGCTCTCCAGTGGTCTAAACCTAGATCACTCTGATATCGTCCCAACGTTCCCACAACAAATGCAATGTCAGGTCTTGTGCAGACTTAAGCATACATTAGGCTTCCGACAGTAGAAGCATATGGAATGTTCTTCATTTTTTCCCTTTCAAAGTCGTTCTTCGGGCATTGGTTCAAACTGAACCTATCACCCTTCACTATGGGAGCGACACTTGGTGAACAATCCTTCATCCGAAATCTCTCTAAAATTTTATTAATATAGGTTTCCTGAGACGGACCCAAGATGCCTCGAAATCTGTCTCTATAGATCTTAATGCCAATGACATAAGATGCCTCACCCATATCCTTCATATCGAAATTTTTAGAGAGGAATTGTTTCACCTCATGCATCAAACACTTATCATTGGTTGCTAGCAAAATGTCATCCACATATAAAACAAGAAAACAGATTTTACTCCCACTGACTTTCAGGTATATACATTCATCCATAATGTTTTCTACAAAACCGAAAGAAGAAATTACATTATGAAATTTCAAATACCATTGGCAGGATGCTTGTTTTAAACCGTATAATGATTTCTTGAGCTTGCAAACCAATTGCTCACCATCACTAGAGGAGAATCCTTCAGGTTGTTTCATGTAAACCTCCTCCTCTAGATCTCCATTGAGAAATGTCGTTTTCACATCCATTTGGTGAAAATCCAAGTCAAAATGGGCTACTAATGCCATAATAACGCGCAAGGAATATTTCTTAGATACAGGAGAGAAAGTCTCTGTGTAATCGATTCCTTCTTTCTGAGTGAATCCCTTTCCAACAAGTCTTGCCTTATATCTCTCAATGTTGCCCAATGAGTCTTTCTTTGTCTTAAAGACCCATTTACATCCAATGGCTTTTGCACCATTAGGCAACTCAACAAGATCCCAGACTTCGTTACTCTTCATAGAATTCATCTCTTCCTTCATGGCATCGTACCATAATTCTGATTCTTTGCAACTCATGGCTTGTGAAAAAGACTTGGGATCATTTTCGACTCCAATTTTGTAGTCAGATTCTTGCAGATACACAACATAATCATCTGGAATTGTTGATATATTTGGTATAGTAGATCTTCTTAATGTTGTACCACCATCTTCCTGAGAAGTATGTGGTTCAACTCGTTGTTCAAAAATTCTTGGCAATTCTTGAACTATCTGATCTACTGGAATGTCGTCAGCAACTAGTGGAACTTCAACAATTGGTTGTTCAACATCAGTTTGTACTTGAGGGGTGCTATGAACAATAACCAATCTATCGCTTGAGGTGGAAGGTTGAGATTCTGAATGATCCTTCTCAGAAACTATGTTCCTGGTTTTATCGCTCCCACTGATCAAGTCATTTTCAAGAAACTTTGCATTTCGTGATTCCACAATCCTAGTGCTACGAGATGGACAATAAAACTTGTAACCTTTAGACCTTTCAGCATATCCAATGAAATACCCACTAATGGTCCTTGGGTCCAGCTTCTTCTCTTGTGGATTATATATTCTCACTTCAGACGGGCATCCCCAAATGCGCATATGTCGCAAACTCGGTTTCCAACCTTTCCATAATTCAAATGGCGTTTTAGGAATAGCCTTGGTTGGAACTCAATTTAATATATACATTGTCGTCTTAAGTGCTTCAATCCACAAGGATTTAGGAACATTGGAGCTGCTAAGCATACTCCGCGCCATGTCCAATAATGTTCGGTTTCTTCTTTCTGCTACACCATTCTGGTCGGGTGAACCAGGCATGGTGTATTGGGCAACAATCCCATGCTCTTCTGTGTATCTACCATAATATTCTCCACCTCTATCTGATCTCATGATTTTAATTTGTTTGCCGCATTGTTTCTCTACTTCAGCCTTAAAGATCTTAAAGGCATCTAATGCTTCGCTCTTTTTATGAAGCATGTAGAGATACATATATCGTGAGTAATTATCTATAAAAGAGATGAAGTATCTCTGACCATGTGAGTCCATGTCTGGACTACATATATCAGTATGTATGATCTCTAATATGCAGGAACTCCTATTGGCACCTTTCTTTGACTTGTTGGTCTGCTTTCCCTTTATGCAGTCCACACAAGTCTCAAAATCAGTAAAATCCAAAGTATTAAGTACCCCTTCATTTACCAATCTTTTAATTCTTTCTATGGAGATATGACCTAGTCTCTGGTGCCATAATTTAGAGGAATTTTCATTAATAACACATCTTTCAGTGCCAGCGTGAACATGCATTGAATCATAAGTGACATTTTTTTTTAAATTAATGCAGTAAAGACCATTAGACAAAATACCATTCCCAACACAATCAGATTTATAAAATAAACTAAAGGATGTTTTTGAAAAGTTAAAGAAATATCCAAAAGGTACAAGCCTTGAAACTGAAATCAAGTTTCTAGAAAAACTTGGTACATAAAAAGTCTTTTCTAATTCTAAAACAAAGCCACTACTTAAAGTTAAATAGCATGTTACTATAGCTTCCACATGCAAGCCCATCTTGTTTCCTGATAAGATGCTTTGCTCACTTCCCACTGGCTTCCTTAGGTTTTGCAAACCCTGCAAGGAATTCGAAATGTGAATTGTTGATCCAGAATCAATCCACCAGGTGTTAATATTGACATTAACCATATTAGATTCATAACAAACAAACGAGATTGGATTACCTTTGTCCGCAAGCCATTTCTGAAATTTGGCGCATTCCTTCTTCATGTGTCCCTTCTTTTTACAGAAGAAACACTTGGAATCCTTCTTGATATCAGCTTGAGGAGGTATTTACCTCTCCCTTTCTGATTGGCTTGAGATTTTCCCTTTCCTCACGTTGCCAGCATTGCAATTTCTCCCATTTCCATCACCAGTCTCTCTTCCTCTTGAACACACATGGTCATGAGTTCATTAATTGACCATTTATCCTTATGTGTGTTGTATGAGATTTTGAAGGGTCCATATTGGTGCAGAAGGGTGTTCAGGATGTAGTGCACCAGGAAAGACTCTGATATTTCAACCTCGAGTTTCTTCAATTGAGCCACAGTGCCCCTCATTTGCATGATGTGCTCGCGCACACCTTTCACACTTGTGAGCCTTAGGGATGAGAACTTCATGATTAGGGTGCTTGCTAGTGCTTTATCTAAAGTGACGAATTGATCATCAATGGCTTTCAGCAAGTCTCGGACCTTTTCATGCCGTTCAATGGAACCACAAATACCAGCTGAAATTTTAGTCTTAATGAACATCATGCTTAGGCGATTAGATCGTTCCCATCATTCATAAAGCATGATGTCCGCTGCAGTGCTGGTATTATTGAGTGCCGATGGTTCATCTTTCCTAATAGCATAGTCTATGTCCATCCACTCCAAATGAAGGAGAACTCTCTCCTTTCAGACCTTATAGTTATCTCCCTTAAGTTCAAGGATATCAGTACGAATTTCAGAGAAATTTGCAGGTTGTACAACTGCATAAAATTAAAGATCACATGCTTATGTTAAAATTGAGGCCTAAATAAAATTTCATGCTTTACCAATGTAAATCATGCTTAAAATTGAATCTAATGACATAAAAATTGTCTGTGGACTAAATTTTCAAATCAAGCAGATTCAGTTATTCTTTATGATAGAATTTATCAAATTATTCACTTAATTCATAATTCTAAGGGTATATTATGATTATAATTTGATATAAATTCTATCTTTGTTTTGAACTTTATGATAAAACTATTAATTCATAACTCCTGTGGGTAAGTTATGAATATTTTATCCTAATTAATTATATAAATATAACAAAAATTCCTGTGGGATAAAATTTATTATATTTAGTATAATTAATTACAATTAATGTCTAAATATTCTTTATGTGATCCTAATCAATCATAATATATAATTTTATTTAATTAGAGATGTTGTGGCTATTCTCTAATCAATCAAAATTATATGGGTCACTAGACATTATTTACATAAAAATTAACTTGATATGAGAACAATGATAAGTTGCATAAATAAAACTACAATATTCATGCATAACATTTAACGACGGGTCTCGTATACTCATCCAAAATAGCATGTTTTAATTAAAGTAGAAATAATTAATTCATGCAAATTAAATATGAGCATATTTTCCAAAATTGCATATAATTAAACTAAATAAATATTATAAGCATAAAAATTGAGCAAAAATTAGACATATTTCCAAATAAATGCTTTAATTCAAAAAATTCTCAAAATATGACATTTTAGCCAAAATATGTCTATAACCACCAAGGCAGAGACAAAAAATGCTCTGATACCAAATGATAGCTTAAATAACGATTCTTAATGTGGAATAAATACTTTAAAAGAATTAAAAATAAAAATTAATGCCTAATAAATCATACCTCTAGCCATTGATGCTACTCACACTCAGAATGTCACCTGATCTACCCCAGATTTTGCCTCAATCCACAATTTCTAAATCAACACGTCAAACTCACAAGCCACGCACCGAAGTCCACTAATTGACAACCAAAGTTCACGAAGAATAGTGCCCACAGAAAGCACCAAGGAAGAACAACAATGGTTCATAAAGTGTTTGCATAACGCGTCGACTTGATCAAATCCAATAGTCACTTTCAATGCAAATACTACTTTTAACAAAAATTAATTGCTCACGATGCGCAGTCCAGCGCCAGGAGAAAACCTTCAGAGTAACAGTCAAAACAGAGAGATAAAAAACTTTGCAAACTCTGCCCTTGGATTTACAAAACTCTCCCAAAATCTCTCACACAAGCAGAAAGAAAAATAATATATTAAATCTGAGAGGACTTCCAAGCTCTGCTCACTCTAACTTGATGGTGTAAAACTGAAAGGGATTGAGTTTGTGAGCTTGGGGACCAAACAAAAATATTTATAGCCAAGCTTCTATTGGCTATGTGTCAAGTGTTCCACAAATCATGGTAGAGAACAGCAGTGGGAGTAATGGACCACTTCAGAAGCTCTCAACAAGAAATTAATTAACTGCAGCTGATTTCCATAATTTAAGGAAATTACTGCAGTTGGTTTCCATAAATTAAGGAAATCATTGCAGTTGGTTTCAAGAAATAATTACTGCAGTTATTTCCAGAAATCGGCACCTTGGGAGGTTAACATTATATCCATAGTTGAGCGGAGCTCTCTGGGTCTGATCTGATCCGAGAATATCATTTCATCGATTGGAATATGAGAATGGACCAAAAGATACTGACATGCTCCGATGAATGAAATGCAAAAATAGAAGAAGCGTAACCAAGAGTTTCTCAGAGAAGGTGTAACACAAAAGGGAGAGGAGTTTATGGAATCATAAATGGAAACCAAGCATCAAGAAAGTGTAGGTTACCAGAGAACAAAGATCCAATGTGATATTAGAAAGTAAACAATTAATCTCAATACTCATTAAAATCAATGCAAATTTTAAGAAATAGGAGTTGCAAGGTGTGGGTTGAAATAGTATAGAGATGAATTAAGAGCGAAATAAAATCCATTAACATATTTTTATGATTGACCAGGTAGAAAAAGACATAACACATGATGATGTATGTTGCATAATAGAGCAGATCAAGGGAGCAAAAAGGAGAGGGCAAAGAAATGCATATGGATATTAAAGGAATTAAAGAAAACCTAACCACATAAATATAAACTGCAAGGATCCTTAATAATTAGAGTCCAAATTTGTTCATCTTCAAAAGAGAAAGAAATTAAAGGATAAAATAATATAAATACATAACATAAAATGTATGTAACAACATGGGACAATGCTGAAAAGAGAAAGCACAAGGGGAAAAGCAGGTTTAAAAATGAAAAACATAACACAATTGCTGCCATAATGAAAAAATAAATATAATGACAGATTCCAATGTAACTCTATACATCCTTACCAATTAAACTCCAAATTTTGCCTTCCTTTAAAAGGAAAAACACTATTGGGGCTGACCTTTAAAAGGATAAAGGTTATCGAAAAAGAGAAGAGAAAGAGAGAAGTATGTACCCAAACAAGTTTCTCTTTCATTGAGTGCCATCCTATATTGTTGTCCCTGAGAAGAATAAAGCAACGTATCATTTCATATTATATTTCATGATTGCCAAATTAAACAATTATTTATGATTGAAAACTGTAAGCTCCAAAATAAATAAATAGATAACCTCACTCTCACCCATCCAAGAGGCCAATTAAGACCTTGTTGAGTGCAAGGCCTCTGTCGTGGTTCATCCTAATACCTCCCTTCATCCACAAAAACAGAGCACAGACATGACATAAAATTTTAATAATTCACAAGGTAGTAAAACCCAGAACATACAATGTATGTTACAGTACAGTATAGAATAAGGCAGAAAAACGGCACAAGAAGAAAAAGGGCACGAGCAGGGGTAGATTAAAGATACTAAAGAAAAAACCTAACCAAATTGTTACCATAATGAAAACTAATGATAAATTGTGCTCCAAGTGCAAAGTGTCTAGGCATCCCAACAATTGAACTCCAAATTACAAGGTAGTAAAACCCAGAACATACAATGTATGTTACAGTACAGTATAGAATAAGCCAGAAAAAAGGCCCAAGCAGGGACAGCTTAAAGATACTAAAGTAAAGAACCTAACCAAACAATTACCATAATGAAAACTAATAATAAATTGTGCTCCAACTGCAAAGCATCCAAGCATCCCAACAATTGAACTCCAAAATTTCTCTAGTTTCAAAATAGGCCAAAAGAAAAGAAACTAAAGGGAGATAATTTGTGCTCCAAGTGCAAAGTGTCCAAGCATCCCAACAATTGAACTCCAAATTACAGGGTAGTAAAACCCAGAACATAAAACGTATGTTACAGTACAGTATAGAATGAGGCAGAAAAAAGGCACGAGCAGGGACAGCTTAAAGATACTAAAGTAAAGAACCTAACCAAAAAGTTACCATAATGAAAACTAATGATAAATTGTGCTCCAACCGAAAAGGGTCCAAGCATCCCAACAATTGAACTCCAAAATTTCTCTAGCTTTAGAATAGACCAAAAGAAAAGAAATTAAAGGGAAAAAAATAGAAACAAAGTGAAGAGAGATATTTACCTGAAGAATCCGCTCGTATCTTTCCTGCAGTTTGTTATATCTCTTTCCTGGAAATAAAGAGGGGACATACCATTCCATTCTTAAACCATTATTTAACTAAATGATATAATTATTTAGCATGGAAAATTGTAAAGACGGAAGGAAAGAAATAGATCTGATCTCACTTACCTGTCTGAGAGTCTGATGGAGATCATGCTGAGCGCAAAGCTTCTACCTCTGTTCATATCGTCATTTCTCTTTCCTGGAAATAAAGAGGTGACGTGTTATTTCATTTTTAAACCATTATTTAACTAAATGATATACTTATTTAGCATGGAAAACTGTAAACACGGAAGGAAAGAAATAGATATGATCTCACTTACTTGTCTGAGAGTCTAATGGAGATCATGTTGAGCGCAAAGCCTCTACCTCTGTTCATATCGTCAAATCTCTTTCCTGAAAATAAAGAGGACATTTATTTCATTTTTAAACCATTCTTTAACTACATTATATAATTATTTATTATGGAAATCTGTAAAGACGGAAGGAAAGAAATAGATATGATCTCATTTACCTGTCTGAGAGTCTGACGGAGATCATGTTGAGCGCAAATCCTCTACTACCTCTGTTCATATCATCATATCTCTTTCCTGGAAATAAAGGGGACATATTATTTCATTTTTAAACCATTCTTATGTAAATGATATTATTATTTAGTATAGAAAACTGTAAAGATGGAAGGAAAGAAATAGCTCTGATCTCACTTACCTATCTGAGAGTCTGGTGGAGATCATGTTGAGCACAAAGCCTCTACCTTTGTTCATATCGAAAAATGCCTCCGTCCAAAAAATTCTCTTAGCTACCAAGAATAACTAACCCTATTTACACACAGAAACAGGGCACACAGAGAAATTGCAACATAGAACAAATGGACAAGGCATTTCACAGGCTACATACAAACAAAAACAAAGAGCACATCACAGGCTAGAGATTTAAATTCAGAGATGAATAACAGGTTGATTGTAGTGAACGGAATTTTATAAGTCTTTGTTGTCCACTACACAAAACACGGGAAGTTTGGGGGCCCCATTTCCCCTCGATGATGAAAGCGTACGTTTGACACGTGGATAACAAAAAGCTCATGTTTGACATGTGATAACAAAATAACATCCAAATTCACCTCATTTGGATTCTCTAATCAATTTGATCTGACATAGATAAAAATTACAAATAAAATATTTGCCATTTTGAAATCATGAGCACTTAGAGCATGGTGGGTTCATCATATATCCCTGTGAAGTGCCTTGTTATACAAATTAGAAGTTTGGAAGTGCGTTCTTCAAAATTTTAATATCAATGTCTCGACTATCTTTGTAGAAGTTATTACATAATGTTTTATTTATATAAAGTAAACATAATGGTAATTTTTAATGTTTTTTTTTTTTTAATCATGGTGAATCAGTAACTATTTAGACTAATTTAAGGGAGGTTTTAGGATCAATATTCATGGCTACCTTATAACACCAGATATATAAGATATGGTATACCAGGCTTGCAGGTTGTTGGATATACTCTTGGTGTTATAAGGAAATTTCTATGTATATGATAAGAAGGGTATATATCCCCGATGGGGGTGTTTCCACGTATATCGTCCTAGGATTGGGAGACAAATCCTAAGTTTGTTGAATAGTCGTTTTTTCCTGCATAATGGCTCTCTGGTGACTTATTCACGTCGACATCATAAACACAATATGTGTGGTCATTAAGGTGGCGGCCCTCGATGGTAGAGCTATGCTCCACACATGGCATCACATGTTATTCGTGTGTCATGTTTTTGTTTCACAACCCTATCCACATTTGATTAAGTCGGAGTGACTTAAATGTGACTAGATGGGAGGTATTGTCCCTGCGCACATTAAGTTCTCAAGTTTCACATTATGTTCTACTTGCTTTGAGATGGGTTTCCCCTATCATGGAGGATTGGTAGCAAGTCATCTCTGATAGCCGAGGTAAGCTCATTCATGAATAAATCATGCTTAAACATCTTGGAAGGTTGAAATATTGGTTTATTCTCTAGACCTAGCTAGCCATGGAGGGAGTACTTGTGCCTTACCTCATTCTAGACGCTCGGTCCCTCACATATTTGGTGCCTTATATTTGTATGGCCATGGACTCAAGGTTGTGGAGTTATCGGGTCAAGCTCACGATCTGCGTGTATCGGCAACCATCTTTTTATTCATGTTGGTGCGAAGGTATTTGGTTCATGGGTTTCACTTACATTGCTAAAGTATGTTTATGTCGTAGACTCACAGAGGTTGAGATATCTTTCTACGATCGGATTATCTCCTCTGGTATCTCTCTTAGAGTTATGTTTTTAGTCTCACAAAAGTCGAGTTATTTCTTCAAATTTTTATTTTGGGAATGCACTAACACTGTTAAAGTATGGTGTTGTCAGAGTCTTAAAGAGGTTGGGTTATCTCTCGCTAGGTGACTATAACTGGTTACTGTTCCATTTTTTCTCTCTCTGTTGTTTAATATACAAGGGTCAATGTTTTTTGCTCTTTTTCTCCACAATTTTAGGTTTGGTCCATCATTTGAGCTTTTTGCGGTGTTACCCTCCATGATTCCTCAAAAATAAGACCATGGAGTTTGGTACCTAGGTACCTTCTCCATCTGGTTTTAATTGGGTTTATGGTTGCGTTAACAGTGTCATTTTGCAAGCCCCTCTAGTGTTGTTATCACACAATGAACAAGGTTTATGGGCAGATACTAGAGTATAAGAGTCATGGGTTTTCATCTCTTATTTTCTGTTCTTTTAAAAAATACAATGTGGTAACCTTACGTTTTGTGACCCATATTGTTAGCACTCCCTACCCTAAAGTTGTTTAGTCCATTGGATTTAGTATATATACCACAAGTGTTAGTTCTTTGCATCGTAAGTACATTGGTGTCATGACTCCTTGGATACGCCTTCCTAGCTGTAGGGGCAACACATCTGGGTCACCTTCGACATGACGACGACAGTTTTTTGGTTCGGAATCCATAGAAAAAAAGTTTGCGGTAGCTCCTATGGAGGTCCATAAGGAAATTCTCCATCTAGAGGAAAAAGAGTTTTGGGATTGTGTTTATTTCTTGGATTCGAAGTTAGGAGGTAGAAGCTTGAAGTCGGTACCAGACTGGGGAAGTTTTGTAAGAGAAGGATTCATTGCCTTCACTCCATAAACCTTCGTTGAAAGCTAGATAATCTTCTTAGCATGGTTATTAGAGATAAGAAAGTAGAGAACTACAATTTGTTTGTAGGTCAGGAGGACATAAAGAGAATTATGAGGGATATTAGATACAACTTGGATGATAAAATGGTTAGATTGTATTTCATACAACGTTATGTGGTTTCAGATCTGGGCACAGAATAAAATGAGCAGCAGGGAGTGCAAGGCACCATCAAAGCTCTAGCTCATGCCTCTCCTCAAGCCAAATTTACTGCCACGTCTTTAGTAATAATCTTGGACTAACAAGTCCACCAACTACTTTGTATGTTGGTCTACCGTGGGGACAATTTGGGTTGTTTTGTATTTTGTTTTTTTTGTTATTTTACAAGTATATATATTATTGTAGCTCTTTATATATATATATATATATATATATATATATCATGCAAGTGCACCAGCGAGGTAATGTTGGATAGTTATCTTCTTTAATTAAAAAAGTAGTTATCTTCTTTTCCTTCAAAAATTCATAGCTCTTATTTTATTATTTTAATTATTATTTTATTATTTTTCCTTAGGAGACCACTTTAAGGATGAAATTTCCTCTAATGAAAGGGATAGAATATGATAAAGAGCAAAGGATATAGGGAATAATGGTAGAGTTATACATGAGTTACAAGAGCAGAGGGAAACCAAAAAAGGAGTTGTATTTGATACCATGTAAGCCCAAGATTAACTCCGAATGAAATTGGTTTATGTGCATCAAGATAGAACATAGATATATACAAGGGGAGGGAGACTATTGGGTTTCATCTCTCAATGTCTCTTCATCTTCCAACTTCCTTTATTTCTCTATTTACAATATTTACATAGGATTTCCTAAGCCTAAAGATTAGGTGTCAACAACACCAACATATTAATTCCACTCTCTAGTCTTCTTTTACATATCTTATTGTATCCAATTTAGTCAACCCTACTCTTTTAAGTATATACATAACATTGTTTGATGGAACAACTCAATAATTAAATGTAGGTTGTTTTATTGTGAGATTAACCCAATAACCCACTCTATCCTTCCTCTTATTTAGTGGGTTTCACATTATAACTCTAGGAATATAAGACCACCCCCAAGTTAGGGGAAATGATACCTTTGTAGGGCATCAACTTAGCATGTTGAGAGGTCGAGGAAGATATAGAGGGAAGAGAGGGAAAAGAGGCCCTTATGATGCAAGGGTGCAAGATGTTGTCCATTAGGTAGTTAATGATTATTAGGAGCAACCCCCCCCCCTCAATTCAAAGAGAAAATTTCCATTATCAAAGGGAAAATAAGAATCAACCAAATTGCACTGCATGATTGAGAGGTTAATGCTGATATCAACAATTATCTACCGTATGTAGGCCATTTTTGGGTTGGAGACATTTATTTTCATGTAGCATCAACACGTATTCCTGCATGCCAAAATGACCTTTTGAGTGGGCTAAAGAAAATTATTAAAATGAAAATGAAGATTATTATTTTTGGGCTTCATGTAGGCCTTAATTGTCAAGTCTGCACCATAAATGAATGGGTGTGAACCTTGGTCAAAGTCCAACCCATTTGACTAATATAAATACACATGAGACTCCTCCCATTTGACCAATTCAGACATCATCATTCTCTCATATGTTTTGATCCACGTGTGAATAAAGTAGAAGGAAACCTAAAGTTTGATTGAGATAAAGAAGCTACGATTTGATTGATTTCGATCGAGAATCTGATGTGTTTGATTGCGATTTTGATTAAATTTGAGCATTGATTGCAAACCCTTTCATTGAAGGACCGAGTTGACCTCAAGCCAAAATTTTAGACTATTGACCAGCATTAATTTCTTTAATTTTTGGTAGTTAGACCAACATTGAATAGCTAGTATTTGACCAATTTTAATTAGTATCTTAGATTTTGATTTGTGGCACATATTTCTAGAATTCTCTTGTAATTGTAAATATTGGGACTGTATATTTCGAAAATTATTCATATTGAGAGAAAGTTTTGAATGAAACTATGTGGAGGATGTTTAATCCTATCCAACATTTTGGGTGGACACTCTAACCATCGTTAGAGACTTGAGAATTGAATGATTACAAACGAGTGTGATGGATCCTTAAATAGAAGGAAGAGTATGGAATTAGCCATTAAATAATAATATTAAAATAATAAATTTAGTCATCAAATAATAAAAATAGTAATAAAAGAAAATAAATAAAAAATACAAAAATAAAAAATAAAAAATAAAAATACAATTAACTTTTAAGAGAAAGGGTCAAGTAAGCCCCAAGGGATAGCTCAACTGGTAGAGTTCCCGTTGTTAAGTACTTCACCTGTTGGAAGGTGACAAGGTCAAATCTCCTCAACGCCCTTGGGGTTAGGCGTTGCTTGTTATGCTGATGGGTTGATCCCTCCGAGTGGATCTGCCTGGATTTTTCCTTGGATGTAAAGAGAAAGGGTCAAGTCAAAAGATTTAAATAAATAAATAAATAATTAAAAGAAATGAGAAATAAAATAGAGAAAAATGGCGCGGGGGGGGGGGGGGGGGTTTGGGGGGTTTAAGAGTATATTAAGGGGAACAAGGGCAAAGGATAAAAATAGTTAACAAAAGAGAACTTGATTAACTGATTTACTAAAAATTAGAAAATAAGTCAAAAATTAAAAAATATCAATAAATTGTAATGTTATTATAATAACAAAAATACATTCGATTAGAAACAAATACGTAATTTTTTTATTTATATGAATATATTTTAACATAAGGATATTAAATATGAGGATAGAATCTAGGAGAAAATGGGGGGGGGGGAGGGGAGGGGTATAAAGTTGAACAAGGAATGCGAGGGGAAAGAGAGAATGAGGGGGAGGGGGAACTAATGACTCAGGTGGTGGATAATTGGTTGCCAAGATTGGCTTAAATTATATCCCTCTTCTTGATTAAATTTTTCTAGGCATTTCTCTATCAAGGGCCTCTATAATGATTCTAGAATTGTTATAAGGAATAGAGGTGAGGATTTTGGTTTTATCAAAGAAGATCAGATATTTCAAATTAAAAGAGTGCTTAGCTATGGAATACTTCAATAGTCGGGGATGATTGGTGTTAGCGTCAGTATCTTCATCCCTCCGTCAGAGATCAAAATCCTCTTGTTGCATTGCATATTAGGTGTCTCACTCAGTCAGCTGCATTCCATTAGAAGCATGGATCATCTGACGGTAGTGGCTTGTTGCTCATGTCCCTCATGTCCTTTACCTGCTAGCCCATTTATGTTCATTAAGATCATTTGCAGTCACTTTTTGTCTCATAGTTTGCAAAGAGTCATTTTTAGGGTTTTAGTGTCATTAGGTCTAGGGTTTCATTAATAAGGTTTTCAAAATCCCTAATAATGGTCAGCAGGCACATGAGGAGTTTCAAATAAGGTTTCAGTACTAAGAACTTCATCATCATATGCTTAATAATGTATTTTTCTTCAAAACTCTGTTTTGAAGAAAAATAGAGTATTTCATCTTTTTATGTATAAACACAATGTAATTTCAAGTTTTTTCAGTTGTAATAATATTTTCACTGGCAACCTTAGTCACCTTTGTCAAGCTCTAGCCAATCCATTCCATGCAGGACAAACAGAAAGCACACCATTCAGTTAAAAAGCCAAAATGAAGCAAAACAGAGTTTTTTGAAAGTGTCAAAATCTGAAACATTACAAAGTGGGTTTTTTTGAAATGGAGAATTAAAATCCTTGGTATATAAATCATTT
Organism: Pinus albicaulis; assembly: GCA_034641835.2. Taxonomy (NCBI): domain Eukaryota; kingdom Viridiplantae; phylum Streptophyta; class Pinopsida; order Pinales; family Pinaceae; genus Pinus; species Pinus albicaulis. Next base: position 332,637,083 of record CM076578.1, on the reverse strand, counting down.
TTATGTTTCAAGAGTTCATTTTTATGCCAAGAGGACAGAGTGAGCCAAGCATAAACCGTGAAGAGCGAAGGAAGTAGTTTGAAGGCAGATTTGTGCAAGTATCATTGCGCGGCGCATTGGCTGGGAGAAGCGACGCATTGGGTCGACCCCCACTGTGTTGAAATTACTCCTGTGTGGCGCATAGGAGTTACGCGGCGTGTTGGGTTTGTTGCATGACGCGTAGGGCCGCAAAGCAATTTCGTTTCCATTCCTCTCAAAACTTCAAATTTTCTCGGTCCATTTCGGTCCAAGTAAGTCAAGTAATCCCTCCACTGCCAATGAACATGTGTCTTGTGTTTTTTATGAGGATTTAATACAAGAGAATTCAAAACCTATTTTCTTGTTCAAGGATTGTTTCCTTAGGGTTTAGAATTTGGTTTTGTGCCTATCATTTTCATGTTCCCACCTTGTTATTCCCTCATCACTGTTATTCTTGTTCCATCAGCCCATTTCCCTATTCCCTCATATCCCTAAATCACTCATTCCCTATCCCAATTTCCATTGTCCCATTCTAATTACAAATTTTCCAAATCCCAAATGCTATCCCAAAAACCTAGTGACTGCCCCTAAACTCTTTAATTGGAAAATTTCACTTGATAATATTCCATCATTTCCCCTACCCTCTCCCTCCATAGTCCCTCACTTATTATCACATATTTGGCAACAAAACCAAAGACACCAAACTCCTCAATATTCATCTAAGACAATATAGACTTTGGAAATCATGGAGACAGATACCTCTTATGACCAAGACAGTGACTCTACAACTGAATTGCATGCACCTAGAAGACCTCACAAGAGTGGCAGACATGTGAGGAAGGAGCCTACTTCATTGGTTGAGTTGCAGGCCTGTCCTCTTGCTATTTCATGTTTTCAACAATAGTCTTGTTATCAATTTTGTGAAATGGTTGCTAGAGTCCACCACCATCATGAGCTGGCCCAATTGTTCATGCTGCATTTACATAATGGCCAAGTCACTCTTGAGTCATATATCAAGCCTAGTTTTTTTAGACAACTTAGTAAATTTTTTCCCTTTCGGTTCCTAAAAGATTCATATGCTCCTCTGATGAAACTTATTATCAAATATTTCAGTTGCGAGGGCCGGTTTTCACGTCGCTATGCCTATCATATCAGGTTGCTGATGCATTTTACTAGGGTGAGAATGATGAACCTCCCTTATTTCATGTGCCGAAATATTGAGAAGATGACCACCCTCGTGCAAAGGAAAACTCCTAAGCAGAAGTATAGCAGTATCTATCACTTTGCACTCATCAAAATTGTGGTTATGCATCATCTCGGCTTGTAGGATATTTCATGGGAGGATTTCATTTCTAATGATTTCTTCACAGCTCCTCAGGTACCTTCGAATGCTTTTCATGAGGCAGGTGAACCTTCATATCAGCATGAAGGTCATGAGACACAGACCGTTAGTGTGCCGGTGTTTGTCACCTATCAGAGGGGCACTAGAGGGTTATTTGCAGTAGCCAGTCGAGTATTATCTCCACCCGGGGTTGAAGGGGTCTCGCTTCCTTCATCAGTAATACAGTTATAGGTACAGGACAAGGGTAAGAGGCCCATACATGATTAGGGGCCTTCAGGAGGCCAGGATACAGATTTCATACTTATTGATGATGATTTGGGCTCACCAAGCTCAAAGCTGAGAGAGATTGTTCAGGAGCAGAAGGCGGAAATAAACACTTTGTCTATCAAGTTGCAAAGAGCCAAATGGATAATCAACTACCTTGAGCAGAGAAACAAACAGCTAGAAGATCAGCAAACTATCATGGAGTTGCAAAATATACGTGAGAACCGGCAAGCTGCCAAAAAGAGCCAAACCGAGATGACATCCATTGAGCAAGAGATTGAGGTTGATCGTCAAAATTTGGCTTGAAAGGGTAAATATTCATTTGTAAAAGCTATTGGAGAAGGCCAACAAGGAAAAGAACATGTTGAGGCACATGGAGAATCATTATTGGGCAAGAAATCATGTTTGCAAGGCACGAATCAAGATCCTGAAGGCTAAGTTGAAGACGGCCTCAAAGCGTCGGAAAAGGAAAGATAGACTTAAGATTTTGGCCAAGGCTTCCTTGGCCCAGCATAGTACATGATGGAGGAAACGCAACCAAAATTTCAAGAAATTTGGGACACATTTTGCAAATTTTGATTTTTTTGGGCCTAAACACAGATTTTTCAGCTCTACGCGTCACGCCACTTGGCGTGCGCTTTTGATGGGAGGCTCCTCTTGGGTAAAAATTTATATTTTTGGATTTATCATGAAAATTTATGCATTCCTACCTATGGCCAAGATATTTTTACAGGTTTTGGGCTTCCAGAAGGGTCAAAAACACCTTAAAAATGACCTTTCTGCCCCTTTTTGGACACACAGGAAGCAGTGTTGGGAGAACTCATTTTGGAGGGGAAAATGGAAGCCAAATTCATAGATTTCACTTGTGTTGGAAAGTAGACAGGTAGACCTTTCCAAAAAGCCCACTTGGAGAAAATTTGGACACCGGGAAGGCCTCCAAAATCAGCTTCAAAATGGTGTGACGCATAGAGAAATCAGGCGCGGCGCATTGGGGATTTTTTCTCATTTTGGACTCTGTAACTCTGTTTTTCGCCTATTTTTTGACATTTTCACTTTCTTGCTTCCAAATGTTAAACTCATGATGTAATTTGATGTACTTTGATGGATCTTGATGTAATTTTGTTAAATTTTTACTCATGGAGGTTGATTCATCCATCAAAAGGTGAATTGCAACTGAATGAATCAATTTCCTATCTTATAGAGGCAAGCTGTTCCACTACCTATTTTCCAGTTCTTAGTTTAGATCTTGTTGAAGCAGCTCCTAAACTTGTGAGCTTGACCCCTAGATGCTTGGGATGAGTTAATGTTGTCTATATCTTGTAATTTTTCAGTCATTAGCATGGTTGGACACTTGGGATTGTTTAGAGCATCATTGTACATTCATCTCTGTAGTTTGGCAAAGGAATAGACCAGGGTTTGCAGCACTCCTTGGGATTAATGTGGCTCTTTGTTTTGATGATGTGTTTCTCTCTGTTAATGTAAGTTTACTGGTGCTTTATATGTATCATCTTCCCTCTTATTTCTTCTTAAGTTAAACAAACAAGGATAAAGGTGGAATTCATTAGATTTGCAGTGTTCTACCTAGGGTTTGTTTAATTTTCTATGTTTTCAACTATTTTAAGAGGATTCCTAAAATTTTCTTGCCCTCTTCAACTCCTCACCAGTCTGAGCTATCCATTTCATTCAAAATTTGAAGTGTCAAAACAATTTCCTACCTTGCCCCATTCAGATCTCTGCAGAACTGAGCCTTTTCCCTAGACCCAAAATCTGCCTTTCCCTTTGATCCAAAAAACACCCTCAAAACCAAAAAAAACTCTTTTACATATATACCTAGCCTAAAATCAGCCTTTATTCAAGTCATCTCAAGCCTCACTGATCATTTTTTGCTGAGATTGACCAGGAGAGAGCCCTCTCCCGATCTGGTAGGGCTAGCTACCAGGTTAAGCGTGGTTTGATGTTACCCTAAACTCTGCCTTCCTCAGCCTGAGGTAGATTTAGGCCCTAACAATTGGTATCTGCAATATTTTCTTTAAAATGAGCTTTAAAGGGACAACCAATTTGGCCAATTTATGATTTTCCATATGAATAGGGGATTTGGTAAAACCTTGATTTTAACATAGGGTCAATCTTATCTTTGGCTCACTAGAACATCTCCTTCAAATTTGTATGGGGTCTAAAAATAATCTTAATGTTCTTCTTTAGCAAGATTTTTGCTATAACCGTAGTGTTCCATTTCATGTAAGGGAGAGAAACTGGGTGCAAAGGGGGAGATGAAAGAGGGTTGATGGATTTGGATTAGAGACGTTTTGAACACTTAAATAATATGAGAAGAGGAATATCCATTGGCTCAAAAAGATTATAAAATGTGGGATTTTGATCCAGGTGGATATCGGTGGCCACCCACCTATTCCATTTGGACCCACACCATCAATTCTTGCAGCTTTTCACATTTAGTGCCACTTACTATTTTTAGCAGGTTTTCGGGTCCTACACTCCTGGAGCCGTTTTGGGGCCTTAATGATCCAGGTTGATATTGGTAGCCACCCACCTATTCCATTTGAACCCCCACCATTAGTTCGTTCAGTTTTTAAGTCGCAACACAACTTACTATTTTTAGCAGTTTTTCGGGTCCTGAACTTCTGGAGCCGTTTTGAGGCCCTAAACGACGTTTTTTGGGAAAACCGAAAGCAACATCGGTCCATGGACCGATGTTGCTCACATCGAAAGTTTTACTCGGATAGATATTTCTAATGAGCTATTGAGTGCGTCAAACGGAGATCGGATGCCAAAGTTACGTCCCTGGGAAGTTGAAACACCAACTTACCCAAACGGGGGCCCACAGTTTTGGCGCTTCATCTCCTAGAGTTAGGTTTTTGGAATTTCAGTTTTTCCATTGTTTCTCAATAATAAATAGGCCCTCAAGCCTCATTGTAACACAGTTCAGAGGTCTGTAGCCACCACATCTCTTCTCAGAGATTCGCTACCAGCACCCTAGCTATTTTATTTCCATTATGTCTGTAAGCATATTTTTGTTATTTGATATTAATGAAATGATGCATTATTTTTGCTGCATCTCTATGTTTATGGTTAATTCTGTATTCTGTTGCATTCCTGCATAAATCTGGATCAGATTTTTGGAGGGAATAAATTGGGGAGCAAAAATTTTAATGGCACAAGATATGAGGGTTTTAATAACTCCTGATTTTTGGGATGGGTGGTGGTGAGAATGGGAATGAAGATAACGATTAATGTGGGTATTTTTTTTGTAAAATTTATGGGTTGAGGAACCATTAAAAATATGAGTGATAAAGACATTGAATAAGGGTAGAGAATTATTAGGTTCAATTTCCAATGTGAATTGAATATGAGGGGAAAAGCTATTGAGATGTGAGAGAATGGAATCTAGCGTAGGTATACCATGTTTCCAAATGAAAAAGTATCATCGAAAAAAATTGACCAACATTTAGGCTGTAGATGCCAAGAGTCCAGAGCTTTAGACTCTGAGAATTCCATAAATATGTTAGCCACAACTAGAGAAAGATATGAACCCATTATTGTAGCTTCAATTTTGTCATGAATCCTTCCTATGTGAGAAAAGAAGGTTGATGAGAGGCATAGTTTAACCAAGTTAATAGTTTCAAAATCAAAAAGTTCATAAATCAGATCAATGGCTCCTGAAATACGGATTTTAGTAAAAAAATATATGATTTCAAAGATAACAAGAATTTCATGATCATTGACATGAATTTATTTAATATTACGAATGAAATTAGATGTAACAACCCAAACTGTTGATGGATGGATTTTGCCGTGTAAATACATGATTGTAAATACATTTCAAGATAAAAGGGTTAAGTAAGGGACATGGATTCGTAAAGGGACCGAGGGAGGTGTATTTATTGAGAAAGAGATGACTTATTTTTTAAAAAGAAGAAAAGTCAGAGATTGTATGGCTACCATCAATTTGGTGGTTGTGTTTTAAATATATTGGCTCGTTGAATAATTAATAGGCTGCTGCAAATGGGAAAAACCCATGATTGCTTGTAGGAGTTGACAAGAAAAATAAGACAACAACATGGATAAAGGAAAGTAAGGAAATAAAATTTGACGGTAGCTATAGATCACTCACAAATTCATGAGGGGAAGGAGAAACCAAGTAGAAGAAAAGAGAAAACGGGTTGGCTAGAAAAGGAAGGAGTAGAGAAATAAGTACATGTTCTTCTTCTGTGAGATATAAGAACAACATGTGGAGAAAGAAACAGACAACACTCCGTTTGGAGGGTGATGAGTAGAAAGTAAGGAGAAGGAAATCAAGTTGCAGGAAGAAGGCAATGTTTCCTTCTCTACAGAAAATACATCACCAAAGGATATATCGGGGCTAAGAAATAGAAATACCAAGCTTGGTTGTAGAGTTGTTGGTTCATTCCTGGAAGGAGCACGAATTGCAAAAAAGAGAGAGCATGACCCTTCTTGACCACAAAGAAATAACACATTGGCAAGTTTAAGCATGGGGAGGAAGTTGTTGCTCTCCTTACTCTCAGGCAACCTCCATTTTTGGTTGAGAAACAGGAGCATGGGAAGATTTTACTACAACTATAGGTGAATCCTAGGACACCTCACGGGGTTGGAGGGTGGATATGGTATTCTCAAGAAAATCCCTTGACATCCTGGGGTAGGGATTTAGCTCTAGAAACCTAGTAGGGTCACTCTGACCATATTCTTAGCTTGTTGATCAAGTGTAGTGGGTTTTGGACCTATTTATTGGTGAGAACCATTATGTGGCAAGCTTCCAGGGTGGAGGGACATCTTTATATTCCATGGAGTATGTGTGTGAGTCATTGATGGCTAGAGAGTAGGAGTAGTGAGTCCATAACTTTCCATTGTTGGTTGATTTTTTTTGAGAGCTGAAGGGTGGAGGTGGTAGGCCTCTGGAGTCCCTGGACAATTTTTTTGTTGAGAGCTGAAGGGTAGAGGTGGTAGGCTTGTGGAGACCCTGGAAAATTTTGTTGTTAAGATTTTAAAGGTGGAGGTGGTAGGCCTATAGAAACCCTATAATTTTTTTTTGTTGAGAGTTGAAGGGTGGAGGTGGGAGGCCCCTGGAATCCTGGGATAGTTTTTCTTGCTGAGTAGATAGTGAGCGGAGGTAGGAGGACCTTTGGAGTCCCTGTGTTAGTTGGAAGGTGTTGGTTATTCCCTTGAACAAGGCCACCTCAGTCACTTGGAATTTGGCTCAGGGGTGATAGCTGCAAGTATCTTGGTTGCATCTGTCTATAGTTTGGGGGAGATTTGAAGTCTCAAAATCAGTTTCCCATCATCTGTATTAATTAAAGGTAAGTTATTATAGGTAACCTTGCATGAATCCATTGTTTAACTGTTATGATTTTAAGTTGGTTACATTCTTTCCTGTATAGCTTATGTATGTTTATATGTGATTCACATATGGTTATATTTGATGGGATGTTATAATCCTTTACCAAATAACATGAATGGGCTATAATTCTTGAAGTGATAATTGCATGATGAATTCAAATAGGAGCAAGTAGGATTCATCGTTGTTGTGTAGGAATGGCATTGGTGCAGGAATGAACAATAAGGTCATTGACCCTTCGATTGGCAATATCTTGTTGTATATTCCTTTATGGAAGGTTAGAGAAATATGAGGGATGTGTTGCCTCTAGTCTTTGGGCTCATTTAGGTCAGTTAAGGAAGTCAAATTCCTTGGTTGACAACATTTTCACTTGTTTGGATTTTTGAATAAATTTCTCTTGTTTGATGCAAGAAGGATGACCTTTTCAGATATTTTTTATGAGTCCTTTTATGGCCTTGAAGGTCCCCTTAGTTTCATGGATAATTGATGCAACCATAATTCATAAATGATCCCAAGTAATCTCCAATCATTTCACTTGAATATAGCCTATGGAAGCTACTAGAACACTACGAAATTCTGTGAGAAATTTCCTAAGCTATAGTAGGTCAGAAGTCAAGACCCCGACTTAGGTCGGAGTTCAGGGGTTGGAGGATTGTTTCTTAAAGAGGTTAAACCATAGGGGATATTGAACCTGACTAGGTCAGAGGTCTAGGGTTGGGTTTAGTTTTTGGAGGAGGTTGGTCATTGGGGAAGCTAACCTCGATTGGGTCGCAGGTTAAAGGTTGGGAGTTGGGACTGGGTTAACTTTCAAAGTTTCTTAGTTGCTAACAGAGGTTGACCCAACATGATAGTATACCATTTATTCACCGTAGCGAGTGGAATACTGTGACATGGCAATCTACTGACATGGCATGAGAGACTGTGGCATATATTTGAAGGGATGTATCTCTTCATCCATAACTCAGATTTGGGAAAAGTTATATGTCACCAGATTCGTTTCGATGAGACAAATGAAATGGTGAAGTTAGTTTTGGATTTAGAGGATTTTTGTAAAAGTAAAAGTTTTTATGCCCCATCATCCTAATAGTACCTCGAGGGTCAAGTATTGAGAGTGACCACCTTTTGGTCATGGTATTGGGTAAGGGTTTTTGTTACAAGTGGTATCAAAGCATGGTTGAGAACTTGTATTGAATGGGCTCACTGATATGTCACTTTTTAGAAAATTATCTAATAAATTTTTTAGGTGTTAAAATCCGATTTAAAATTAATGTGACTATAAGTCTATGCATGTTGATGATTTGTTGTTTGATGATGTTATGAGCATACTAACATGGTTGTTATGTGGGAGTAGATATCTCCATGGTAAATCCATGATTTGATGCTTATTTATTTATTATGAACTGGCTAATAGTGTCCGTGATTGTCAACACATTGAAAACTATAGCCTAAAACAAAGATAGTGAAACAATGGTGATAGGTATGGTACAATATATTTTAGATCGTTCATAGCACAAAAGTGAATGGTTCAGGGCTCATGAAGGAGAGAGATCGATTGATCAAGGGGGAGGTAATTACTCTCTGGATTGGTTCGACACCTTGAGAAGACTAAGCGCTGAAGTTAGGAGTTTCAAGGTAGATAATGAGAAGTTGGTGAGAGATCAAGAAAGGTAGGCCGAGATAAATGCAGTCCTTCTACAAAGCCTTTTAGATTTGCAGATGCATAGAAAATGTGATGAGAGTTTTAGCCATAGAAGTATGAGGATCCCTCAGGAACCGGAAGGTACCAGGTTAAGGAAGAGGCATAGGCTTGAAAGTGAATACATGGTGTGTGCACCATTTAGCACACCTAGAGGTGGTACCAACACTCATGTGCATGGGGCTAGTAGGCCATCTAGCTCTTCTACTGGGAGGCACTATCATCATTCTCACCATCACCATCAGTATAAGAGAAAGGATAATGAATATATGCCCGAGGAGTTTAGGAAGACCAAGCCACCCACATTTTATGGAGATATGAAAAAATCAAAAGAAGTGCAAGCTTGGTTGCTGAGGATAAAGAATTTTTTTTAGAATTCATGATTATTCTGAATGTTGGGTTTGTGTTATATACTTTCCACGACTAGTCACACGCGGGGGGCGGGGGTAACAGGGGGGGCGATAGCCCCCCCTGTCGGGGTCCAGGGCAGCGCCCCATATATATATATATATATATTTTTGGTCCTTATTTTCTAGGGGGCGGACCCGCCCATGGTTTTGTGCATGGGTTTGCACATGGTTTTGGGGCATGATGGTTTTCGGTCCCTGGTATTTTGTAGATCCAGTCAAGGGAACTATGGTTATGTTCTAATCCAGGGTTAATGGATTGGGGTTTATGTATGCTTTTGCATGTATATATATGTTTTGTAAAACTAAAATGAATATAATGAAAAATCAAGCTGGTCGTCCCGATTTGGGATCCAGGGGAAAAACTTTGTGTTTATCTGTTTTATGTTTTATGCTCTCGCTATTGTTTATTTTCTATTTTTAAGATTATTTTTCAGATAATTTGTACAGGGTTAAAGCCTACATTTGGTATCAGAGCAGTTTCGGCTTCAAGGGGACGCCTTCGCTGCTAAGGGTTTTTTTGCTCGGGCCTGAGGTAGACCCTGTTCAGTGGGAGATCTGCGGGATCGATTCTTGTGGTGAAAGAAGATGGCGAGTGGTGGGAAGATAGAGATCGAGAAATTTAATGGTCAGATTTTTGAGTTGTGGAAGCTCAAGATGGAGGATTTGCTGGTGGATAAAGATCAGTGGATCGTTGTAGATCCAGGTACTAAACCAACGACAATGTCATATGAAGACTGGAAGAAGCTGGATCGGAAGGCAAAGAGCACAATACGGTTGTGTGTCTCAGATTCAGTATTTTTCAATGTATATAGGGAAGCCACGGGGAAGACCTTGTGGGAAAAGCTAGGGACTTTGTACCAATCTAAGTCTTTTGTGAATAAATTGTTCCTGCGGAAAAAGTTGTATAACCTGAGGATGAAGGATGGAGACTTGGTGTTAGAGAATCTGAATGCCTTCAATACTGTGGTAAGTCAGCTGTCATCTATTGATATTAAAATCTCACAGGAAGATAAGTGCATCAGTTTGTTGTGTTCTCTACCAGATTCGTGGGACAGTCTGGTTATTGCAATAGGTAGAAATACAACTACCTTGAATTTTGATGACATTGTCTCAGCCTTGCTGTCGGAGGAAATAAGACGGAGAAATATGGAGGGTCAGAATGGAGATGCCTTATATGTACAAGGAAGGTCCCAGAACAGAAACAAGAATAAGGTTTCGAGTGGGAGATCTAAATCTAGAGGGAGATCTAAATCTCTTGGAAAGTTTGTAAAGGTGTGTTGGAAATGCGGAAAGGAAGGGCACTATAAAAAGGACTGCAGATCTAAAGCTCCTGAGAAAGGAAAGGGATCTGATGATGCTCCTTCTGCAGAGGCAAAAACCACCTCGGATGAAGGTGGGGATGTGTATTTGGCTTCTTCTTCAAATAAACATGTAGATCATGAGTTATGGTTGATTGACTTGGGTGCATCCTTTCACTTCACTCCCCATAGGGAGTGGTTCTGCAAGTATGAGAAATATGATGGCGGTGATGTCTTCTTAGGTGATGATAGGAAGGCCAGAATTGTGGGACATGGAAAAGCCAAGATGAAGCTGCAAGGTGGAAGGATTAGAACACTTCTTGGTGTTATACACATTCCTGCATTGTCCAGAAATTTGATTTCTGTAAGCAAGATGGATGATGCAGGTGTAAAAACAGTGTTCGAGAAAGATACCTGTAAGATGGTTTGGGGAGCACTGGTATTAATGCAGGGAGTTCACATTGGAACTCTGTACAAGCTTTAGGGCAGCACTGTTATTGATGGGTACAATAGTTCTGTGCTTCCTAAAAGTGGATCAGAAAGCCTAGCGGTCTCTTGAGAAAAGGCCATGTTATGGAATCAAAGGCTTGGGCATATTGGAGAGAAGGGCCTTTGGATATTGCATGGAAATGGTATGGTAGAAGGTATGTCCAATAGCTCTTTGGATTTCGATTTCTGTGAACATTATGTGTATGGGAAGCAGAATCGGGTGAGTTTTCTTTTTAGTGCTAAGAGGGCGAACAAGATATTAGAGCTTGTGCATAGTGATGTGTTTGGACCTGTTTCAGTTCCACCACTGGGTAAGTCTGTGTACTATGTTTCATTCATAGATGAATTCTTAAGCTGGATCGGAAGAGTGTTGGACATTCGTGGTTTTTTTGATGCTGACTGGCCTAGAGATCTAGACCAAAGAAGATCTATAAGTGGGTATGTTTTTAGCCTATTTGGAGGTGCAGTCAGTTGGATGAGTAAAAGACAGTCTGTAGTGATTCTTTCAACTACAGAGGCATAATACATGGCAGCTACTCATGCAAGCAATGAAGCAGTTTGGTTGCAGAGATTGTGTTCAAGTATGGGGTTGGTGCAGCAAGCTATAAGGATAGACTGTGATAGCCAAAGTGCAATTTTCTTAGCTAAGAACCCTACTTATCATTCAAAGACAAAGCACATTGATGTTCAATATCACTTTGTGAAATATATGGTTGAGGCTAAAAGGGTGTTGCTGGTAAAGGTGGACACTTTGAAGAATGTTGTAGATGCTTTGAAAAAGTCTGTGAGCACTCAGAAGTTCTCTTGGTGTAGAGAAACAATGGGTGTTGCAATGTTGGACTACTGACTCAGCTCTCCTGTGGTCCCCTGCGGAAAAAAAACAACAAGTGGGAGAATGTTGGGTTTGTGTTATATTCTTTCCATGACTAGTCACACGCGGGGGGGTGGCTGTAATAGGGGGGTCGAGAGCCCCCCCTGTCGAGGTTTGGGGCAATGCCCCAGATTTTTTTTTTTTTTGGGTCCTTATTTTCTAGTGGGCAGACCCGCCCATGGTTTTGTGCATGGGTTTGCACATGGTTTTGGGGCATGATTGTTTTCGGCCCCTGGTATTTTGTAGATCTGATCAAGGGAACTATTTGGTCAATTTAGTGTGTCCTGAATTGCTAACATAAATTATCAACCAGGGATTCGTAAGCTGACGAAGTGTGGCACACTATATGTGCAAGATAACCTATCTCTTACTTTTTGTCGTTTTTGGATTTTTATTGATCTTGGTTGGTTTCCTAATGTGAGATGGAAATTCTAAAAGACAAGTATGGTTATGAATATTCAAGGCAATGATGTCCTTTATAATGATTTACCAAAACTTCAAACTTAAAAAAGAATTTGAAACATACAATGACAAAACTTGAAAGGAAATGAAAATGTGCTGCTAGCCTAATAAATCAAATAGTGAACTATTGAGCATGAAAACCAAATTATCCTTGCTGCTGTCTAAACACAAAAGAAACTATGCTTAAAGAAATCCAAGAATTGCAACAAAATAAATCTAAATCAAATTACATCAACTTATATTCTGATCCCTCACCATTAGTCCAGCTATGGCTTTCGGAGGTAACCATAAACAACTTGAGCAATCTGATATCTAATTTGCAGAAAAAAGAAACTAATATCAAACTACACACTCATACTTCAATCCCTCACCATCAGTCCAGCTGTGGCTTTCGGAGGTAACTGAAAATGACATGAGCGATTTAATATATCTAACTTGCAGAAAGTAAACTAATATCAAACTACACACTCATACTTCAATCCCTCACCATCAGTCCAGCTGTGGCTTTCGGAGGTAACTGAAAATGACATGAGCAATTTAATATATCTAACTTGCAGAAAGTAAACTAATATCAAACTACACACTCATACTTCAATCCCTCACCATCGGTCCGGTTGTGGCTTTCGGAGGTAACTGAAAATGACATGAGCAATTTAATATATCTAAATCTAACTACTGAAGCAAATGTGCAAGACTGAAATAAACAAAGCAGTACTGGAATTAAAAAAAAACTAAGAAAAATAAATCAGCAGAAGGAAAATATTGATTCCATGTCATTAGTCATAAAAAGATGTGCAAATGCCCGGGCTGCCATGAAAAATTATGCTAAAAGCTATGATTTCAAAAAACAATCTAAGTAAGGAAATATGACAAAACAGAATTGAAAGCAACTTATCTAGAAAACATGTAAAAGCCTCCTTGGATAGCAGGGGCCCTCTGCTACCAATTTGGTGAAGTCCTTCAGCTCCTTAAAGTTGTAATCAAAACAACATCAAAGAACTAAATTTCTCTATTAAAAAGAACTCACAAATCTACATCCCATTCCATCTTGAACTTTGTTACAAAAGACTTCTCTACTACTTTTTCATTACTTCCTCCCTACTTATGATAGGAGAAAGCTTCTCCTATTTATACAAAATATGAGGAGTCATCTCATTAATGGGAGTCCATTAATCTCTCCCTCCATCTTTAGAGTTACAATCAAAATAGGAAATGATAAGACACATGTCTTTCTAGAGTTTCAACACAACTTGAGAAATGAGACACATATCCTCTTAGAGTTTCAATACAACAAGGAAGTGAGACACATATTCTCCTGATCCCATAATATTCTCCAACCAAATTCGAATTTGGCTTTAGAGTGCCACATAAGGGTCTTCTAGAAGTCTCCTTTTGACCTACACATGTCACAAAACTCATAACACATATATAGATATATGAAACTATGTTAATTTTTTAGTTTCTAATCATAAATTCACTTAAAATACATAAAATAAATAACTTTGGAAAACAAGGATCCTAACCCATATATTTATGAAAATGGTTACTTGATGTAGGATTTTAAGTCAAATGGCTATGAAATAAGAGCTAAATGGTTATGACATAATGGAAATATGTATGAATATGGAGAACACTTTTGAGACTCAACATACCCCCCAACTGAAGTTGTTGCATGTCCTCATGCAACTATTGCAATGATTCGTTTGTCCATGAGTTGATCTTTTATGAGTTTTGACTCATATAGATTCATTCCAAACTTTGCTTCTTGATATTTTCCTTTTTGGCAAAGTATAATACATTTGATTGCAACATTTTTTTTTTCAATGGTTGGTTCTTGTGTGACAACCATTTTTTTTTTTTTTTGAGCATTGGTTCTTGTGTAACAATGCTTTATTTTCTTTGTTGCATCAAAGTTCATGAAAACATTTAGAATCAATTACTTCATCAATGAATTGATCATTTGCAAGGCATATAATCTTTTGGATCATGTTGCAACAATAGTTGGTTGAGAAGTATATGTGTATGGAAATGAAATGAAAATGTGTGATAGTGTATGACATGTGGATATGAAATGATGTCCCTTCCCCCCAACTAAATATATGACAATGTGAAAAAGGGAGTGAGGAATTTTCCCAAAGTTACAATTTTAGCATTCTAATGAATTACATGACTAAAAATTAGAAAACAACATACCTTCACTTACCTTAAATGTGGATGAGTTGTGTATGTGTGGTGGCTGCACAATTCTGATCATATTCTTCTTCAAGTGGCTGAACAAGAGGAGTCATGGATAAAGAGATGAGATGAATTTTTATTGCTCCTACTAAAACTTGCTGAATCTGCTCCAAAATGCTGAAAATAATAGTCTTCATGTCTTCAAAACTCATTGGCATAATTCCTACTATGTGAAAAGATGTTTTGATGTCGAACATAGTAGGAAATTGTTGAATTAGTGGCCATTAATGGATGCCACTAGTCAACACGAGAACTCTCACCATTGATGACAATGAGAGTCAAGATGCCCAAACACATCTTGCTAGGTACGAATGATTTTGCTGATGTCAAGTCACCTAGAAGATCTGACGAACAAGAGACATTAATGTATTCCCATTGTTTGTTAGCATGAGAACTTGCCATTAAGGCATGCAAGCCTCAAGGTGTTTTTACAAAGAACTTAGACTCAAAGGACTATGGACTCAATAATTTGCATTGAAGCAGGGCTTATTTGCGGAATGACAATGACAAGAAATGGAAAATGAAAATGGAAGATGGCAATGGAGAGTAGAAACGGAAAATGGGAAATAAGCAGGTGAATGAGAAATGGCAATGGACAATAAGCATGTGAATAAGCCTCTTGCTTTTATTTGTGGTTATGAATGGACAAAAAGAAATGGAAAGTGGATGTGAATGTAAATGGAAAATATGAAGTGAAATGAGGTGAATGGTTTATTATGAGGTATGGATGTGATGGAGACAATAATATCTGAAAATTTTTCAAGTGTTTGGATCTGATTTTGCATCAGCATATTTCCTCCTCTTTGTTGTTGATCATCCTCTTATGAAACAAATTGGTCTCTTAGAGAGACACCATTATCTTGTAGTCATTTGTCTTTCCTCCTGGAACCTGCAAAAAAAACTAATACTTCTTCTGCAATGGAATGTAAGATTATCAAAGGAGAGAGGTGATCAATCTCTCTAGTTATGATATTTATATACAAAACTAAGAATTTGTATTAATGAAACAAGTTCTCAAGGGAAAAATCAAAAGAATTTATACCTGTTTTGGAATTAGTGTCTCAAGTTGAATGTAGCTTCTTTTCAGCAATTTATTTCATTATTTACCATTCCAAACTCTAATGATGGATTTCTCATTTTGTAGATCTTGTTGAGACCTTTCCAACGATACTTAAATCATCAAAATCTGATTTTTTATGAGAAAGTTACGCTGATTTGAGCAATGAGGTTTTTCAGCTGCGGAATTGGAGAACAGCTGCGGAATTGGACTTTAGCTGCGGAATTGGAGAACAGTTGCAGAATTGGACTTTAGCTGCGGAATTGGAGAACAGCTGCGGAATTGGACTTTAGCTGCAGAATGTCGACGGTTTCTGTAGCTAAAAATCTTGAATAAAAAGTTAGCCATTCATCCTTCATCATCAGTCCAAAATTAATCAATACCTTCAGAAAAAGTGAGGAAATAACTTATTCATTTCATTGATTCAAAATTATTGATTTTTTTTTTTTTTTTTAAACAACAAAAGAGAAATGCAATTTTTTTTTTAAGTTTCAACAAATGATGCTAAATAAAGCAAACTCAGATACATTGACAAATCGTGACCTTGCAATGACCATAGAATGGTAAGTGAAGATCACATAAGATGAAAAATAATATACTGGTAAGCATTGAAGAACATAAAAGGGCATGATTGCTATTTCAAAATAAAATCTTTCATCTCTTCAAAATTTATTTTTGTATCTGTTTGATCCTTGAAGACTATCACAATCAGTAACCGTTCAGGACCACCCCCCTCAGTTGGAATTCCAATTGCAGCAGTTTCCAATACTCTTCCATCCACGCCATTACAGACACGTTCAATCTCAATTGAGTTTACCTGTATGATTCCGTGATTCAGCAGACAAGCATGAAAGGTGGCGCTAGGTTGGTTGATTGGCTTTAATAGAATTTGATTTTAACTTGGATTCTTCTTCCAGGAGATCAGGAAACCGAATTATGGCTGAAATCAAGCAAAGTGCCGTTCAAACTCTCCACTGTGCAAACAGAAAACTGTTTTTCCTCATGCGACAGGCAAAAATGGCCTTCAAAGAACCGAGAAATTCTCCCAGACCGCCACGAATTTCGTAAAACGATTTCTGGGTTATCTAATTGACTACGTTGGCGAAAAAACCCATGTTTTATTTTTTCCAAATTCATCTCCGTTTGGCCAAATCGTGCTTTCAAAGTTTGACATTTTTCTTTGTTTTGCGTTTTCCTGAATTGCTACATTCGGCTGTGAAATTGATTTTGAATTTTTTTTTAAGATTCGATCACAACACAGACAGATGACTGAACAATACAATCATGGCATCCTCCTCTGATTTCAACTTGCCACTATTATCAACAGGGACAGGCATGAGAACAACGAAATTGGGAATATCAAGATCAATGGCTAAGGCTTCTACTGCCAGCAAATTCTTTGCGTTTCAATCTAAGAATGTTGTTGATGATTTCGTTGATCTGCAGACGATTATCACGAGCTTCTTTTCTGAAACCTTCTCTCTCAAAAGGTTGATGACAGGTTCTCCATATTGTGCCCAATATGATGCCACAAGTGCTTGGGCCTTTAACATGATTGTCTCAGCTATATGGAGAGCATGTTCTGTTTGTCGAATCTGAATCCAACATCCAACAACATAGTTTTCCATCTTTTCATATTTAGATAATTGCTCATGTGCTTTCATTTTTGCTTTATTTGCCCTCAACTCCAATGAACTAACTTCTTTTCTTATAGTTTCGATATTTAGGCTTCAGCACTCTTTGAATATAAAATATATTTTGGAATACTAAAGATGCAAGCCTTACGAAACTCAGCAAGCACAAGATTTATTGCAATTCGAACCAGTGAAGTATCTAAATTTGTGTTTTCATCAATAATGCATTTCGAACTATGCTATCGGCCTTTTTCAAATGATGTATTTTTATTTGTTTTATTTTTGTTTTTTTTTTTTTTTCAAAAAAAAAGGCCATGGTTTTAGTTTATTGATTTGTTTGTTTGTTTTTCAATTTTTTTTATTTTTTTATTTTTAATTTGTTTTTGTTAATAAAACTATATGTTATATTTTTAAAAATTAAAAATACACATATATATTTTACTAAGCAAAATGATTATTTATTTATTTATTTGTTTAGTTAATAAAATTAAACATGTTAAATTTTGAAAAATTAAAAATATACATATGTAATTTACTAAACAAAACAATTTATTGATTTTTTTTTTTTTTTTTAATGATTTGTTATTAAAATTATATATATATATTTTCAAAAATGAAAATATACATATATATCTTAGTAACAAAACAATTTAATTTAATTTTTTTTAATTGATTTGTTTAATAAAATTATGTATGTTATATTTTCAAAAATTTAAAAATACACATATATATTCATTAAACAAAACAATTTATTGAAATCAAAGTTTTTCATGAAAACAATTTTTTTTTTAAATTGTTGAATCAATTGAAATGATGAAGTTTTATTTTGTCTCCTCTTTTTTTTTTCTTTTTCACATAACAATTCTTTTTCTGATCCTCCAGATCACACAAAGTGCAGGAGGAGAGCATACTCAAGAATTATTAATTTTTTTTAGATGTAAGAAATAAGGCTACCTAGTTACACTTCCCCGGCAACGGCGCCAAAATGTTTGGTCAATTTAGTGTGTCTTAAATTGCTAACATAAATTATCAACCAGGGATTCGTAAGCTGACGAAGTGTGGCGCACTATATGTGCAAGATAACCTATCTCTTACTTTTTGTCGTTTTTGGATTTTTATTGATCTTGGTTGGTTTCCTAATGTGATATGGAAATTCTAAAAGACAAGTATGGTTATGAATATTCAAGGCAATGATGTCCTTTATAATGATTTACCAAACTTCAAACTTAAAAAGGAATTTGAAACATACAATGACAAAACTTGAAAGGAAATGAAAATGTGCTGTTAGCCTAATAAATCAAATAGTGAACTATTGAGCATGAAAACCAAATTATCCTTGCTGCTGTCTAAACACAAAAGAAACTATGCTTAAAGAAATCCAAGAATTGCAACAAAGTAAATCTAAATCAAATTACATCAACTTATATTCTGATCCCTCACCATTAGTCCAGCTATGGCTTTCGGAGGTAACCATAAACAACTTGAGCAATCTGATATCTAATTTGCAGAATAAGAAACTAATATCAAACTACACACTCATACTTCAATCCCTCACCATCAGTCCAGCTGTGGCTTTCGGAGGTAACTGAAAATGACGTGAGCAATTTAATATATCTAACTTGCAGAAAGTAAACTAATATCAAACTACACACTCATACTTCAATCCCTCACCATCAGTCCAGTTGTGGCTTTCGGAGGTAACTGAAAATGACATGAGCAATTTAATATATCTAACTTGTAGAAAGTAAACTAATATCAAACTACACACTCATACTTCAATCCCTCACCATCAGTCCAGCTGTGGCTTTCGGAGGTAACTGAAAATGACATGAGCAGCTTAATATATCTAAATCTAACTACTGAAACAAATGTGCAAGACTAAAATAAACAAAGCAGTGCTGGAATTAAACAAAAAGTAAATTAGCAACAGAACAATATTGATTCCATGTCATTAGTCAAAAGATATGCAAATGCCCGGGCTGCCATGAAAAATTATGCTAAAAGCTATGATTTCAAAAAGCAATCTAAATAAGGAAATATGACAAAACAGAATTGAAAGCAACTTATCTAGAAAACATGTAAAAGCCTCCTTGGATAGCAGGGGCCCTCTGCTACCAATTTGGTGAAGTCCTTCAGCTCCTTAAATTTGTAATCAAAACAGCATCAAAGAACTGAATTTCTCTATTAAAAAGAACTCACAAATCTATATCCCATTCCATCTTGAACTTTGTTACAAAAGACTTCTCTACTACTTTTTCATTACTTCCTCATTACTTATGATAGGAGAAAGCTTCTCCTATTTATACAAAATATGAGGAGTCATCTCATTAATGGGAGTCCATGAATCTCTCCCTCCATCTCTAGAGTTACAATCAAAATAGGAAATGATAAGACACAAGTCTTTCTAGAGTTTCAACACAACTTGAGGAATGAGACACATATCCTTTTAGAGTTTCAATACAACAAGGAAGTGAGACACATATCCTCTTGATCCCATAATCTTCTCCAACCAAATTCGAATTTGGCCTTAGAGTGCCACATAAGGGTCTTCTAGAAGCCTCCTTTTGACCTACACATGTCACAAAACTCATAACACATATATAGATATATGAAACTATGTTAATTTTCTAGTTTCTAATCATAAATTCACTTAAAATACATAAAATAAAAAACTTTGGAAAACAAGGATCCTAACCCATATATTTATGAAAATGGTTACTTGATGTAGGGTTTTAGGTCAAATGGCTATGAAATAAGAGCTAAATGGTTATGACATAATGGAAATATGTATGAATACGGAGAACATTTTTGAGACTCAACAGGAACTACGGTTATGTTCTAATCCAGGGTTAATGGATTGGGGTTTATGTATGCTTCAGCATGTATATATATGTGTTGTAACACTAAAAGGAATATAATGAAAAATCAAGTTGGTCGACCCGATTTGGGATCCAGGGGAAAATCTCTGTGTTTATCTGTTTTATGTTTTATGCTCTCGCTATTGTTTATTTTATGTTTTTAAGATTCGTTTGCAAATAATTTCTATACAGGGTTAAAACCTACACTGAAAACATGAAGGAAAGGATTTCCACTTTTAGTTGAAAATGGAAAGAAGAAATCTGGTGGGAGGACTTGAAGAATGTTTGAGGCATCAAGTTGAGAAAGTGTTGAATTGGGAGGAATTCGAAAAAATCTTTAGAGAGAATTATTTCTATGAGCGTTAATATGAAGAAATGCTAAGGATTTTTATGTGCCTTACCTCTAGGTTGAAACGGAAAATATTTATAGGTTTTTAAGTGGTCTTCCCATAATCTTGAGGAATAATATTGAGCTGCTAGTGTTGGAAATATTGAGAGGGGGGGTGACTCATTATTTATTATCAATTAGAAATTTTTAAATCTTTTCAGAGCATTAGTTAATATTTAATTATTCTTGATGTTTATCTAGTAACAACAGTAAACAGTAGAACACAATAGGCACATGAATTTTAGGTGTAAAACCCCCTCTGGGTCAAAAACCATTGAATGCTTTTATAATAAATTCTTTAATATTCAGCCTCAATTGAAATGAAAGGGACAAATTCCTCGAATTATAGAAAATAATTCTTCTCCAGCTCCCACTAGAAGGATGCCCCAACGCCCTGGTTTCTTTAGTGGTCAACTGAATGGATGCCCCGACATCCTAGACCAACCTACCACCCTTAAGTGATCACAGGCTCCAACATGTAGGTGACTTCATGCACCAACCTAGCACCTCCCTGCTACTACATAATGATCATAAATAAGACAAGAACGTGGACTCTCGAACCAGGGAAAATGATCCATGATACGATATGATTCACAATTATTTTCTTGAACTAGACCAATCACCCAATCACACAATGACCTGCAACCCAACCAAAACAATATCCAACAATGACACTTATACCTCCCAACAATTCCTCTCCAACTCTAGGAAGATTAAATCTTTTACAATAATGGCTCTTTTACAATTTTACAATGATGATTTTTACAATACTGAATTTTGACACAACCTGATACTTGACTTGACACTGCTTCTTTGAACACTAGCACCTGCTGAGGTATTGTTGTGCTTCCTTCAAGTAATGGTACTTTGGCATTTCATTGTCCTCCTAGTATGTGTCTGAGTTGTCCTATTTTGTCCTCCTTCCTGCACATGCAAGGCCCAAACCAATATACAAAAAAAATACTTACACTCTCCCGTAAACCATATGTCAGAGAAATATTCAAAATTCAAATGTAAATACGTTCAACATTTATGAACAAAACCCAATCAAACATACATAAAAAATACTTACATTGTCCTACAAAAGCACATGTTAAATATGATATTCAAATTAAAATTCAAACACTAATCATACATACCTTGTTATAGTAGACTTACCCTTGAAATTTGATGTGTTTTCCTTACTGCAGTGATCCTTGAATGCATATTTTTTCTTGCCTTCTAGAAGCTCGATATTGAATCTGCTGCATCTGTGTAATTTAAGAGATCCAAGGTCTGAAATCTCATCTTGTGGTAGCCCTTTGAGTCCTATTTCCAACCCCATAGGTCTAATCAAAATTGGATTCTTTGAGAAATAGTTATGCCCAATCTCCTATGATGACCTGATTATAGACTCGTTCAGTAGAGCGAAATTGTACGATGTGCCACATGTCACTGTTTCAACCTTTGGTCCTGAAAGCGATACAAAAAAATACAAACTGTCCTATTTTTGTCACTTTTTACAAAATTTGAATCCAATGCTGAGAGAGAAAGTTACGAATATTTTCCCAAGGTCACCTGTTTGACATGAAATTTGGGAGCTTGAAAAAACCGTAACTTCCTTAGATCATATCTCCGAAAATATAGTGAACCAATATTTGAAATTTGGACATGAGATTCATCGGGACTTTGCCCAAATGATTTTCTTTTAGCATCTGAAGCTTCGCAAAAAAAAAATTCTAGCAAAAATTCCACGATGACCTGTTACTAGTAGCGAAATCCTTACATATGTGGGTCACAATTTATATAAATGCTTAGGTTGAGAGGGTCTTCAGCTGGTGAACATTGGAGGGATTTGAGGGGCTTAAAAAAATATTAATTAATGAAAATTAAATGACCACAACTAATTATTACTGTCAGGCCACAACCACGAATATATCTCAAACCGTGAAGAATTATCTTGCATGCCATATATCAACGGAAAAATATCGATAAGTAGAAACCATCCAAAATATCCTTGAATCATAATAGAGTAAGTTTCAAGTCAAAATTCCTATGCAAGATCAGTGTAGCCCCTGGTGCTGCTTGGGTTGACATCAATGACAACCATTGATCAACAATCTCCCCCTTTGGCATTGATGGCAACACAAGCACACCCCCTGAGATCATGACACCTCTTCCTACAAAATTCTCTCCCCCTTTGTCATCAATGGAAAAGGGTAACTCGCCCTAATAAGTGTCATCTTGCGGACTTGTACACACCTTAACTCCCCCCTTTTTTTACTTATTTATAGAAGACAATGAGTCTAATGAGAACTTGGGAGAATCCCAAGCTTTGGGCGAAGAGACTCAAATGCTTCACGAAGTAATGGTTTGGTAAATATGTCAGCAATTTTTTCCTTTGTGCCAACATATTCAAGCTTGATATTCTTTTTGGTGACCTACTCTCTAACAAAATTATATTTGATCGGAATGTGATTTTTTTGGAATGCATCGCATAATTCTTGGAGATACTGATGGCACTGGTGTTATTGCAAAATATGGGAATAGGCTCATGAAACTTGACTTGAAGATCTTGAAAAGTTTGCTTCATCCAAAGAACTTGAGTACAACAAGCTGTTGTCGCGATATGTTCTACTTCTACTGTGGATAATGAGATTGAAGACTGCATTTTACTTAACCATGAAACAAGGCAACCACCTAGATAGAATTCTGCTCCATTGGTACTCTTTTGATCATCAACACTGCTTGCCCAAAATGCATTTGTATAAGCTTGGATAACTAGATTATTTTGTTTTGGATACCATAAACCATATTCTGTTGTGCCCTTAAGATATCGAATAATTCTTTTGACGACAATAATATGAGATTATTTTGGTGTTGCTTGGAATCTTGCTATTTTCCAATTGCCTGCATTAAGTTTCTCCAAGAAGTGGTAACATATATAAGACTTCCAATCGTAGATCTATACAACCTCTCGTCCACATCCTTTGATGAATCATCTAAACTTAACTTGCAACCTGTTACCATTGGGGTAAGGAAAGGCTTGCAATCTTCCATCTTGAATTTCTTGAGCATTTCCTTGATGCACTTGGTTTGATATATAAATATTCCTTTATCTTGCTAAGATATCTGAAGCCCTAAAAAGTATGCCAACTTGCCAAGTAGAGACATTTATAACACTTTGCATCTTTGTCTAATTTTTTTTACTTAATCTGTCAGCATTTCTTCCAAAAATTATATCATCTACACCTCGATAATTGCTAGGTTATCTTGATCCAATTTCAAATAGATATTTTTGTTGGCGCTTCCTTTCTTGAATCCTTGTTGATGTAGATATACATCAAGATGAGCATACCAAGCTCTAGGAGCTTGCTTGAGACCATATAATGCCTTCTTTAATCTACAGACATAGTCTTCCTTTTGAGAGAGTAGAAAACCTTTGGGTTGTTCAATGTAAACTTCTTCTCCCAATTCACCATTTAGAAAGGCTGACTTAACATCCATTTGGTAGACCTTGATTTTTCTCAAGCATGCATAAGCGAGAAACATTCTGATAGCTTCCATTCTGATAGTAATTTTCTTCAGTATTTACAGTAGAAGACCATAAATAACTTCTTAGTTTAATAACAAGTAGATGAGGTAATTTTAGTTGGTTGTAGTAGTATTCTGGAATTGGAATTTTCACACTATCTACTTTTGAAGAGGATGTCAATAATCAGTAATGGAAGGATTCCATGAATGAAGAGTGTCAATCTATAATGAATAATGGAGTTTGGTAGATCATACCAAGGCCTGAGTACAAATTTATGGTAGCTTCCAAATGGATCTACAAGATCAAGCATGCGACAGATGGAATTATCGATAAATAGAAGATAAGATTTGTGGCTAGGGGTTTGTCTCATCAAGAAGGCATCTCTATGAAGAGATATTTTCTTTGACAACAAGGTATACAACGATTTGTTTATTAGCCTCTCTGGCAACATCGATGGGATGGAACATCCATCAAATGGATGTCAAGACTGCGTTTCTAAATGACACAATTGATGAGGAAGTCTATATAGAGCAAGCCTTCAGATTTGAAGTTAAAGACAAAAAGGCATATTTTTGTAGATTGAAAGAATTATATGGCATCCAGAAAGCACCAAGGGAATGGTAAAGAATAGGCTTCACAAAAAGTTATGTTGAGCCAAACCTGTATATCAAGGTTGTAGATGGAGAACATGTAATCTTTCTTGTGTATGTAGATGATATTCTATTAACAGGTATATAAGATCGAAGTGAAGAATGTAAGAAGTACCTAGCAGCAGATTTGACATGAAGGATCTAGGGCTGATGCATTACTATTTGGGACTAGAAGTCTAGCATGGACATGATGAAATTTATCTGGGTCAAGGGAAGTATGTGATAAAAATGTTGAAGAGGTTTGACATGATGGAAAAAAAAACCTATGAATACTCTGATGATCAAAAACTTGAAGAGACTAATGAGTTTTGAATCGATCCCTGTGGATCCTTCCAAATATAGAAAACTGATTGGCTCACTGATGGACTTGGTAAATACTTGACTAGAAATATGTTTTGTAGTAAACATTCTTATTCAATTCCAAGTGGAGACAAAACATGATCATTGGATAGAAAAAAAACATATACTAAGACATTTGCGAGGAACTATCCACTACTGCCTAAAATATGATAGGAGGAATGATTTCCACTTGGTTGGATATACAAATTTCGACTAAGGAGGCAGCGAGCAGGATGGAAGAAGCACTACAGGAGGATATTTTAGGTTGGGATCCTCCATGATCTCATGGATGAGGAGAAATCAAGACACAGTTGCTCTAAGTAGTGTTGAGGCTGAATATGTTGCAATTTGTGAAGTAAGCAGAGAAGAAGTTTGTTAAGAAAGCTCCTATTTTACCTATTCGAAGGACCAATAGACCCTATAGTGAACATTGTGAAAACACCATTTGTATATGATTGTCTGAAGTCCCAATATTTCATGGAAAGAAAAATCTTTCCGTGCAGAGGTACAATTTATAGCTAGGAGATTGAAAGTCTCATTCGGGAGGGTTGGAATCGAAGCTCTTGAGAGCTAAGAGATTTGATAGAGGAGGTGATGCAATCTCACATAGACAGTGACACAGGTCCACACAGTGACTTCGCAGGGGCAGCGCAGAAGGTGCCGAGAGATCGTTGTTTCATCTACCAATTCAGATGGGACTTGCAGTATAGAGTGAGGTAGTCTCACTAATTTCTTATGTCAAGTGATATTTTCTATCCAGCATAGCCATCAAGGAGTCCAGAGATTGTATTAAAAAAGAATTGTTGCACTATTTTTTCTGCATAGGGTTTTTCCAAGGACATTTTACCAAAAACAATAGTGTCCTCTGTGATTTTTTTCTTTTTGCTCAATTTCTTGTTTCGACAAATTTAATTAATTAAGTGAA
This sequence comes from Pinus albicaulis, assembly GCA_034641835.2. Classification (NCBI taxonomy): domain Eukaryota; kingdom Viridiplantae; phylum Streptophyta; class Pinopsida; order Pinales; family Pinaceae; genus Pinus; species Pinus albicaulis. Next base: position 332,611,265 of record CM076578.1, on the reverse strand, counting down.
GGATGCAACAATAATTTTCTTCAATATTTATAGTAGAATACTATAAATAATTGTTATTTTAATAACAAGTAGATGAAGTAATTTCAGTTGGTTGCAATAGGATTTCAGACTTGGAATTTTCACATGGTATTAGAGCATTGTAGGTGAAACAAGAAGAGAAGAGCTAGCACCAGGCAGAAGGTTGGATAACTGCAGGAGGTAGTAGTTTGAATCCCCAAAGTGATTGGACATTCCAGGCTAGGAGGGCTAAATTTTTGAGGAAATTCTCTCTTTGAGTGAGTCGACAGAGAGGAAGGGCTTCCAGATCAAAGTTTTGCCGTGTGAGAGGGAGCAGCGCAGAGCCATTAGGGGAATTTTGAGGTATAAAATGGACCTCCTAAGAAAAATGTACAAAAGAAATAAACATAAGAACCAATAGGATTCAAGATGATGATGTCAACCATGAGGGATGATTCACCATTTTTTAATTAAAAAGGTAAAAGGATTAAAAAATAATAAAATAATAAAACCACTTTTTCAACTCGTATTTTCAACTTATTTCCCAAATTTTTTACTGAAATTTTGAGCAGCAGTACTCGTTGGATGCAAAATTTAATTCCTCATCCAAGGAGTATCCATGTTGCATACTTTCAATGGACTTTGCTACATGAAAAATGAGAAATACATTAAAAAACATGATTTGCAATCACGTTTTTTCATGTATTTGTCATTTTTCGTGTAGAAGAACCCATCAAAAGTGTGAAACATGGGTACTCCTTGGATGGGGAATTAAATTTTGCATCCAACGAGTACTCTTGCTTGAAATTTGAGTAAAAAATTTTGGAGATAAGTTGAAAATTTGAGTTGAAAAAGTTGTTTTTTCTTTTTTCCCTCTAAAATTTGATGATGTAATCAAATCTTATTTTATTATTTCCACTATTATTTTATAATTTCCTTAGGAGGCCCATTTTAGACCTAAAAAATCCCCTAATGCTCATCGTTGAAGAAAGTGTTGGTGGGACGCAGTTTTCCGCAGGAAATTTGTTTTGGGAAGAAAGTCATAAGAAGAAAGACAAGAAACATAGTGAAGGATTTTTTCCTCAATAGACTTCCCGCTGAGAAGTCTATTTTCTTATCGGCTGTTGTTTAGTCTCAAAATAGTCCATATTCTCACTCCATTATTCACCAAATACCTTCACATTACTTTCATATTACCTTCATGTCACCTTCATTCCACCTCCATATCATTACATTTACTTCATCATTGGGTTATAACTATGCTTTTCCAAAGTTTATTAATTCTTAACATTTTTAAGTGGATTTATGGTTAAAATTTAGAAAATAATATGCTTATACTTATACCTAACAATTAGAATGAGTTTGTTGACATGTGTAGGTACAAAAAAAGCTTCCAAGGCATCTTTATGTGGCACTCTATGATCAAATTCGAATTTGCAGAGATCATGGAGGATAGGGTTATGTGTCACCATTGGTTGAGAAATATGTGGGGCAAAGGAGAGAATAGTGGATTTACATTTATGAGTTTGTTATCATAGCTTTTGTATAAATAGGAGTGTTATCTCCTTCATTTGTAATCTTGAATCTTGAGTATTCATTAGTAGTCTTAATATTGATTTGTAGTCTCAGTCTTCATTTTGTAATCTTAGTATCTTATTGGTTGGTAGTGAGAAGTTAGATTGGAGAATCAATGTAATGGTTGCAATTGCAATTTGCAATTGATGATGAATAAGACAGAGCTTCTTTGATCCTGTACATTTGAATTTTCGTTTTGTGTGCTTGTGAATCCTTGGAAGGATCCCCATTGCCTAGCAAGTACACCTTTATTTTAGTAAGCTTTTATTTTATGTTGTTTGTGAATTTCATTAAATTAAATTATTAGGTTCATATGTTTGGAATATTAATGAATGACCTTTCATAAGAAAGTATTAATGTTTCCTTCATCTGATTTGTTATTCAATTGCTTTAATTTCATTAGTTTAAATAGTTTGTTGATTAAGTTGATTATAAATATTAATGAACGGTCTCCTGTAACGGAGCCTTAATATTTCTTACACTTATCACAATGTCTTTAGATTTCATTTTGATTAAATAACTAAATAGGTGTTGGACATCCTAATGAACAACCTCCTGTAAGGGAGCTTTGGTATTTCTTCACCAAACTTAGTTTAGTTTGTCTCTAAGTCCATATATATTGGATGATCCTCAAAGTTTACTTACGCGGATTGATAGTAAATGAAACTCTAATTTGCATCCACATTTTAGACCAAACATTTTGGCGCCGTTGCAGGGGAGGATGATTTAGAGATAGACTTAGGAAGTCATTTTTATTGCAATTTCTTTTTATGGACTAACTTGTGAAACCTAGTGACAACAGGATCTTCATAAAGGAGTTTAAGTTGAGCTTTTTTATTTTTATTTTCATACTTAGTTAGTTTCAAATTCAGTTTTTAAACCCCCCATTTCTTACTAATTCATCTACGAATGAGAAATTTGAATATGTTAAACAGGTACTTTTTGGAGAAAAAGAATAATCTTGAAGACTTGTTCCAAAAGAACCTTGCACAAACTCCAAAAATCAAATAGGTTACTCACATCCTTGCAAACAATCAGGTAAAAATTTTAAATCTTTATGTGAGAATTTTTGAATTTTTAGTCTGTAGATGGCTTCACTTGAAGCATTCTTTTACCTAGGAAATAAAAAATATCTTTCAAGCAAGTTAGATAGAATAAATTATGAAAATAAAACGAGCCCGTTAGAAGTCGTTAGAAGTTTTTAGTCTTATTTTAAAAAATAAATAAATAATAAATCATCATGAATAAATGAATAAATTCAGTGGCACAGTAAGAGTTGCTTCATCATTGCATTTCTATATCTTGTTTCTGTATCACGGGTAAGCCAGAAGCTTGATTATCGGAAAGATTTGTCTTTCGAGAGTCTAAACGCTCCCGCGACATTGCAGAAAGAGTATAGACAATGCGAGGATTTGTCACAAATCTTGATTGTGTTTATTATCCATCCACGCTAACTTGCATAAATAAAAATAAATCAAGAGATTAGTATGCTCTCTTCCTGCGCTTCGTGCGATCGAGAAGATCAGAAAATCTTTCAATTCATTTAAAATAAAAATAATCTCGTTGGAAAATTGATCTGCGCATTCTATTGATTATAGGAAATTTGCAAGCTTCCAATATCGATCTGCTGCAACAATTTAATTTTTCAAAATAAATTTGCATCATATTGAAATAAATCAATGGCATTATTAATGCACATATGATTGTTTGATTTTGCAATTTTTTTTTATCACATTCTCTTGTTCTGGTTTCCTAATTTAAATCTATTTTTCCTACGCCATAATTTGTATCGAGATAACTATTACCCCAGAAAGTTAAAAAAAAAAAAAAAACTTGAACTGTGTCAATTGAAGAATGTGCATTTTGATCTTATTTGAATTGGCCAATATAAGATAGAATATATTGAATTTCAAACTCTTACATTAGGGATCATGCAGCCTACACTACAAGGCATCAAAATTTTTTGACATTCAAGAGAATGAGATAATCATTGAACCTATTCTTAAAGGGAAACTGTACAATTAATGGATTTGCACATTTTCACTATTCCACAGGTTATTTTGAAGCCTTTTGTGCATGCTTTAGTAAGATTTTAGTGTCCCTTAAGAAGAAAGCCTTGAACCTTAGACTAATGCATAATGTAGGATGACTTGAAATGTGATTGCGAACTAGAAATTGGCATGGCATGTGATGCGAATAAGAAAATTGACGACTTAAACTAGCATGTGTGATGCAAAGGAAAACAAGTAACAATCCTGTTAGTTTCAAGAGCAAGGGATAAATGAAGGGATTTCCAGCAAGAAGAACTGCTACTTCAAACTATTAATGAGACGTCTATAGACGATTAAAATATTTTTTTTACTACCAACATTTAAGAAACACTTGGCTCTTTATTTTATTGAATTGCAATGCTTTTAAAAGCTACAAGCATAGAAGAAAAGGCCCATTTTGAAATACAATATTGTGAGACAAGTGCCTATAAAACCATTGCGGACTATATGAAATCTTGTTCAACCATGAATGCTGATAAAACCACATGATGCCACTGTTTCTATTGAACAATATGATGCAAGAGCATCTTTGGCTTAATAGAAATCTGCATCGACCGATATCAGTTAGTATCTTAGAGGATGAAATAAGAGTGCTGCAACACCACCCTGCTGTTACAACGCTGCAACATTGTTTCTATGAAACAGCTTTGCTATTATAATGCTATGAGAAAGTTGTTGTTACAATGTTGTGACTTCACCATTGCTGTGACACTGCCTTGCTATTACAGTGCTGCAACGCTACAGATCATAACTTGCAGTGATTCCGCGTCTCAAAGGACTTCATGGTGAATCGATGGGCCACTTTTGCAAAGAAATAATGATTAGCCAGAAGATAATCATATGCAGGTGTATTCAAATCTAGCTATGGCAAGTGCAATTGAGTGCCAACAACTTTGACCTCTACAAAAACTTCAGTTTTAAAAAGCGGTTTTTGATTGAACCAGGGAAAATTTAAAAAAACGAAGACATGGGTTTTTTTTTTGGAACAGAATGAATTACATAACCCAGAAATCATTTCCTTGGAGTCCTAATGGTTTAAGAGGAAATCGCGGTTCTTCGGGACCCTGTTTTGGTGACAGCGTAAAAAAAACGGTTTTTTTAAATTTAATGCACAGACAATTACGAGTTTTGCCTTATTATCGTGTTGCCTTATTAGCTTTCAAAACCGGTATGATGGAGGATCCGAGTGGAGCTCTCTCAAAATCCTGTGTGAATTCTGATTGTAATCGCTTCAGGAAAACTTCCTCATATAACTGAGTATACATTTGGCTGATTGCTCTGCGTTGTGCTGCGGTTCTGTGTTCAAAAAAAAAATATCTATAATCGACTTTGGTACGAATCTATCTAACCTACAACAACAATATTCCAATTTAAGAAATTTAATGATTGCATGCAAATTTTGTGGCTGGGTTTGAGTGATTTGATGGATTGCGTGTATATTTTTTGAAGTTATGAATTAGAGAAGATATCAATTCAAACAGGCGGTCGACACAACAAGAAGAATCTCCAGAAAGGAATGCAACAGTCATGCAGCAAAGTTGATTTGTAAAAATGGAGAACCAGTGGCCTAACTAGAAATATCAAGGTCACTTTACAGCCAGCAGTTGGAGTACTAGCAGCGGAGAAATCATGCGAGAATTTCAGAGTATTACTGCAAGTAAAATCTCCACCTGCAATCGACAGATAGCAGAAAAACCTGAAGCATATTTCATCTTCTTTACTACCGAATCCTAGCTACCATTCTCCTATTGATTTGGTAACTGTCCTCAATGAAAGCGGCAGCATGTCAGGAACCAAGTTACAGCTATTAAAGCGGGCGATGAGGTTAGTCATTTATTCACTGTGTCTGGCAGACTGGCTCTCGGTCATTGCATTTTCTTTAACGGAGATGTTGACACAAATATAGAGTCACAATCATCACTCCACATATATAAATGAGGGTACCCAAAATATTTTCCAGACTACCAGAACTTTTCTAGTCTCAACTCATATTATGGCACAAATTTATAAAAGCTAGACAACATGCTGAGAGGAGATGAATTTAAGTGGCAGTAATAAAATCAATCTAAAATGTAGATTTTGAAGGGAGAGAGTGCTCTCCAATGATTTGAGGAGTAAGCCGTTGACTTGTTGAGAGATTGAATTCAAGCACAAAGAGAACAAGCCGAAGTATATATTGTTGTGAGTATTTTTCTCCATAGACAATCCTAGGTGAGAAAGATTCATTAAAGTTTTATTTCAGTATATTGTTAATATTAATTTAATTTAGGTTGAACATATTAGATTTTTATTTTTATTTTCAGTAGGTAAATTTCATTTATATGTGATAGAGTGAAATTTAGAAATAAATGATTAAAATAATAATAATAATAATAAATCAAAGCAATTAATTTTTCTTCAAAAAAACAATTAAAAAAATATAAAAAATAAATAAAAAATAAAAAGCCACTTCATCAAATCAAATTTTAAATGTATTATCATGGAATTGCAAATTTTGTTTTACTTATCACTTTCAAGATACCATGAGAAAGTTGGAAATTTGAAGGAAATTATGCACCTCTATTTTTATAAAAAATGGACAGTTATCAACATCAGGAATTGGGCTAAAATTACGCTTTTAATTATCCATAATCTGTTTCATTTGGCATTAATTTTTGCATAAGAATCATCAAGCAATTGACCATTCCTTCTTGACCACACTAATGTTTTTTTTATGCCAAGTTTTTTTTGCAAATTTTGGATAATCAACTGATCATTAAGGAAACTAATTGTGCACACAATTGGTCTTCAAAAGACTAATTTCATGAGAAATTCTAAAGAACAAGTCCATGAACATAAACGAAATTTCCAGAAAATTACAAGTTCTTGCAACTTCCTGTAATAGCTTAATGGTTTGACATGTTGCATGACAGATTAGCAAAATCCAAAGAGTTGGGTTTGTTCCTAAATATACAAGGATGGTGAAATACCTACCACACTTGAATTCAATGTCTACAGGTGGTTGGTCAACGCTGGTCAAACTCAGCTATTTTAGCAGGCAGTCCAAAATTAAAGAGCAGATTTGCTATATTTGAGAGTTTTCATGCCATAATTCATTTCTTTTCATTTCCAGCAAGAGTCATTATCCATTTTCCATTACCACATACACTTCATTACATTTTCTTCAATCCTAACCCACCAATAAAACCAACCAAGGTCATTTACAAGCTGTTTGGTCCACTTTACATATTCATTGTGAGTTTCCTTTTTCCTACATTTGCAAATAAAACCTTGCTTCCATACACCATTGAGTCCATAGTCCTTGAGTCTAAATATTTTTCTAAAAACAACTTGAAGCTTGCATGCCTTAAGGGCAAGATATCATGCCAATAAACAAAGGGAATACATCAATGTCCCTTGTTCATCAGATCTTCTAAGTATTGGACAACAACAAATTCATTCAGACTTAGAAAGATGTGTTCAGGGCATCTTGACTCTCATCCACATTAAATATGGGAGCTCTCGTGTTGACTAGTGGCATCTATCAATGGCCACTAAGTTAACAATTTCTTGTTATGTTCGACACTGAAACATTTATTCACATGACAAGAATTGTGTCAAAGAGCGTTGAAGACTTGAAGACTAATCATTTTGTAGCAGAGGAAGCTAAAATACTTTCATTACTTTTCAATTTTTGATGTAATTGACTTGAGGACAAGTCAATAAATAAGGCTTTGGGGGGGTGGGGGGAGTGTAAATTTTGAATTTTGTATACTTTCCAAGCCTTATACATTTTCAGCCACATTCAACAGCAGATTTCGAACATTCAGCAGAAGATCCAGCAACAGATTTAGTAGTAGATGCAGCAACAATAAAATATTCACTTTTTCGATTTCATCCACCATTTTCACAACCAAGTAAAGAAGACTATGAACAGAATTTTGCAGCAACACGTGAACAAATCTCATCCATTTTTGAAAGGGTAAGTTAAGGTATAATATTTTATAACTTTTAACCATTTAATTCCTTGAAAAGTTAGAATGATAATTTTTGGAAAAACTTCACTTCCTTTCATCATTTTTTCAAATTTCCAAAACCATCAGTTGAAGGGGGAAATACATTCACATTCATATAACATTCAAAATATTCATATCACATTCAAAGCCCACACACTTTCCAAATATATTTACTATTACATCATCATGAGCATATAAATGGCTTTGTAGAAAGTATTTAAAAGTTAATTGGATGCCAACACAATCATGGTTGTCACACAAGAACCAACCATGATGCATTCCAAAAAAAATACTCTACAATAAAAATCACATTATCAATATGCAAATATCATAGATTAAAATTGAATGCAACAAACAAAATATGGTTGAAACACAAGAACCAACCAAATTGCAGTTCATCAGAAAAATAAAAAATAAATTAAAAAAAAACTTTGCAAAAGTTAAGTAAATGATATCATGCAGAGTTTAAGCCAAAGCTCAAGTATCAAAAAGTAATGTAATAGATTACATGAGGACATGCAATACCTTCAGTTTGGCGGTATTTTTAGTCTCAAAATAGTCCCTATTCTCACTCCATTATTCACCAAATACCTTCACATTATTTCCATATTACCTTCATGTTACTTTCATTCCACCTCCATATCATTACATTTACCTCATCATTGGGTTATAACTATGCTTTTCTAGAGTTTATTAATTCTTAACATTTTTAAGTGGATTTATGGTTAAACTTTAGAAAATAATATGCTTATACTTATACCTAACGATTAGAATGAGTTTGTTGACATGTGTAGGTACAAAAGAAGCTTCCAAGGCATCTTTATGTGGCACTCTATGATCAAATTCGAATTTGAGGAGATCATGGACCTCATGGAGGATAGGGTTATGTGTCACCATTGGTTGAGAAATATGTGGGGCAAAGGAGGGAATAGTGGATTTACATTTATGAGTTTGTTATCATAGCTTTTGTATAAATAGGAGTGTTATCTCCTTCATTTGTAACTTGAATCTTGAGTCTTCATTAGTAGTCTTAATATTGATTTGTAGTCTTAGTCTTCATTTTGTAATCTTAGTATCTTATAGGTTGGTAGTGAGAAGTTAGATTGGAGAATCAATGTAATGGTTGCAATTGCAATTTTCAATTGATGATGAATAAGACGGAGCTTCTTTGATCCTCTACATTTGACTTTTCATTTTGTGTGCTTGTGAATCCTTGGAAGGATCCCCATTGCCTAGCAAGTACACCTTTATTTTAGTAAGTTTTTATTTTATGTTGTTTGTGAATTTCATTAAATTAAATTATTAGGTTCATATGTTTGGAATATTAATGAATGACCTTTTGTAAGAAAGTATTAATGTTTCCTTCATCTGATTTGTTATTTAATTGCTTTAATTTCATTAGTTTAAATAGTTTGTTGATTAAGTTGATTAGAAATATTAATGAACAGTCTCCTGTAAGGGAGCCTTAATATTTCTTACACTTATCACAATGTATTTAGATTTCATTTTGATTAAATAACTAAATAGGTGTTGGACATCCTAATGAACAACCTCTTGTAAGGGAGCTTTGGTATTTCTTCACCTAGCTTAGTTTAGTTTGTCTCTAAGTCCATATATATTGGATGATCCTCGAAGTTTACATACCCAGATTGATAGTAATTGAAACTCTAATTTGCATCCACATTTTAGACCAAACAATGGCACAAGAGTAGTAAGAAGCAAAGAGGAGAAATTCAACTTTAGTGGCATATATGGAAGCTCACAGACTTCGAGATCAGGATCGGTTGGAGGGCTTCTCCAACTATGTGATCTGGAAGGAGATAATTACATGCTTTCTAGATGAATATGATCTTAAGGATTTCATGGAGAGTACCTTTATTTTTGCATACAGATCGAAATCCACTGAAGAAGTACAAGGTTGAGATGGAGAAGGCTAAGAGGCTGCTCCTAGATGGAGTAAAGGATCACATAGTGTCTCACATATCTAGTGAGGACACAACTAGGCAGATGTGGGAACCCTTAGTAGTGTTGTATGAAGGATCTTTTGAGCAGCGAAAGATGTACTTAGAGCGGAAACTGAGGCAAAGATAGATGTAGAAGGGGGAGCATATAGATCTATTTCTCTCGAGGCTTCAGGAAACTCATGATCAATTGGTAGCCATGGGGTCCACACCTCAACTTACCACGATGGTAAGACTGGCCCTTAATGTAGTCACAGGGGAGTGTCAGTTCTTCATCCAGAGTATCATGGGTAGAGAAAGAATACCTAACTGGGAGTTGATGTGGGCTTCTATTTAATAAGAAGAGCTAAGGAGGGAGCTAGTCAAGTGTAGACTTTGATGGAAGTAGCGGCAGTGGGTCGAAGACAAAGGAGGAGGAGGAAAATGCATCCCTTTCATCTAAGGGACAAAAAGATCAGTAGAGATAGAAGAAGGACATCTCGAAGATTAGATGCTTTAGGTGTGGTGAATTCGGTCACTACGCAACGTAGTGTCCTCTCAAGAAGGAGGAGAAGGACGAGAAGCAGGATTCGAAGGTTACGTCCGCAAAAAATGAAGAGTATGAGTATGCCATTAGTGCCCACACATCTCCCAGAGGGATATGGGGCAATATTGAACTGTATTTTGACAATAAATTCAGTTGGGCAAGATCCTTGAGGAGCTCACCTCTTGGATCACGACCTTGCTACAGGAGCACAAGATTAGTAGTAGAAGGGTGGAGGAGATTCAATTGGTTCAAAAGAGTGTTGGAGCAACAAATGCAATAGCTAGAGCACTAAATCTGAGCAGCACATTTCACAGTTGCAGCAATGTTGAAAGGCACAATGCAGTATCAAAAACAACGTAGTGACTTTAGAGCTAGGACAATGTGGGATTAGCAGCAGCCAGAGCTTCAACATCGAGATGCATCCATACTGAACACTTGTTTAGATTTCATATGTTTTTTACTTGCTTCTCTCAACAACTAAGTTGAAGTCTAGATGTTGAATTAGCAGTGGCAATGATAAGAGCAACATAGATGCAACACTTGAGAGAGAACTGTAGTATAGATGCAGTGTTGGCAGTGTTAGTGTTAGCGACAGTATAGTTGCAGCAGCTCAGTAGTTGGTGGATGGGATGTCAGACATCAGCAACACAATAGTTGGTGGATGGGATGTGAGACATCAACAACACAATATTTGGTAGATGAGATGTCAGATGTCAGCAACACAAAGGGAGACCCTTCAGAGTTAGAGCAGTATGCAGTAGGGTGTATTAGTAGAGCACATTAATCGCTAAGAGGGAGTGTTTATTTGAGGTAACATCAGAGGTCATCTAAGTCTCAAATTTTGTGGAAAGGCTTAGAAAAATGTACTCCAAAGAACCCAGAAGGTGTTTCGGGAAATTCCACTCAAAGACAGTTTTATTTAATTAAAACTATTTCAGGAAAGTCTAAACGTAGGAAATTAAAATAATTAATGGGTATTAATCTAAACTGTGGGTGTAACTTCTAGAAGAAGACGAGGATCAAGCCAAAATGATCTTAGACATTGATTAGCTTCTAATTTGGTTGTTTAATGTTAAAGAGAAGCTTATTTAAGGAAGGCTTGAGGGCCATTTGGAGACACACCGAGAGTTGATCACTGAGATTGAATTGTTGAGGCTAGAAGCAACACAATGATTTCATAGTGATCACGTAGAGAGGGGCATAAACATTTTTTGGTTGAAGGATCTTCTCCGAAGCCAATAATATGCAGCATAAAGGAAAATATATACATAAAGGAGGCAGTGCAGTGCCTAGTGAGGGTGACGCAGGGTCACGAAGGCTACACGTAGAGTAGCGAAGAGCTTTCTGAGCCGAGTTTTGAGTTATCGCTAGGATATATAAATTATGATCTAGGAGAGATGGAATTGAAGCTCCTGAGAGCTGAATTTTTTTATAGAAGAGATGATTTAGTCTCCTAGAGGCAGTGATGTAGGCCCACATAGTGACTGCGCAGAGGCAGCGTAGAGGGTGCTAGGAGATCGTTGTTTCAGCTACTAGATCAGCCGGGACTTGTAGCATAGAGTGAGGTAATCTCACTAATTTCTTCTTCCGAGTGATTTTCACTGTACTGGTGTTGTGGCTCATTTGAATTTACCTTTGAAATATTTTTCAAAACACCAAAAATGCATATATGTTATAAAATGTAAAATTTTGTGTGCCATACAAGAATTTTGATTTATATGTTTGAACATTTAACATTACGTGATGAGATGTGAAGGTGGGTTGAATCGGGCTCGGTCTTGTGCATAACAGTTGAAGAGCTCGACCAAAGGGCGCGTTCAGGACATTACACACCAGACAGGGTCGAGTCGGGCTCATTCACAAGCTCAGGAGGGATTAGTGTGGTATAACACCGAATAAGTTTGGAAGGGTTAAGTTGTGGAGTAAATGAACTAATTTCCCAAAGGTAGAGAAAGGGTGCATTTCCCTTAAAAACTTAAGAGTTTCGGAGGAGGCGCAAAGTGGAAAAAAGACAGTCAGGATCAAAGCGCGGAACTAGAGCGGAGAGATGGATGGGAGAGATTAAATCACAAGCTGCAAACCACAAGTTTCAAAAGACAGGCGCGGGAGGTAAATGATAAACTGGCTGAAGTGTGATGTGCAATGCCTGGTGGGGCCCGACCGCATATCGCACATCACTAGTTTTAACAGTTAAGGGCTAAGGTAAATGTTATATTTGTTGAAGCGCGATGTGTGATATGGCGGGGCCCGATCGCAAAATCAAAAATTGTAAATTTTAAAGGATAACCATGGAGGTAAGTGATAAAGTCTCTGAAATCCGATGTGCGATGCCCAGTGGGACCCGATCGCAGAGCGCATATCGCGAAACTTAGAAGATAAGTGTAAAATACAAGCTAAAAGCAGTGAAATGCAATGTGCAGGTGGATGCAACGTGGTTTCAAAAGTGAATTCAAAAGGTTTTTAGATCTGAAAGTAAGGCATTTTCGTGTGTTAAACCGTGTCAGAGGAAGAAAAGAGGGTTATAATGTGAAACTGGTGAAACGCCTTGGAAATGAAGAAATAGGTAGAATGCGGCAGAGAAACTCGGGTAAGTGACCCGACGCAGAACAACGGAGAAGAGGTAGAGTTGGGTAGCAGGTGATATGAGTGAAAACGTTTGAAGCATAGGGGCATAGGCAGAGTCGGGTAGAAAATCGTATAGCGGCATTGTTAGGAGCATGAAATCTGGGTCAAGTCAGGCAAGGAAGTGTAATTACAGAGCTATTCAGCCACTGCACCATGACCAGAAAAGCTACCTCGGCACTTCGGGAGGACGCATCAACAACATCAGATTCATCCATAAACTAACAGTCATCCAGAGGTCCAAAACTCGGAACCCCTTTTCTTGAACCCACTCCCCTATCAGTTTTACCTCCACCTTCATTCACTTTCACAGTAGGTTCATCAGCCTCAACTGCCCAAGGAGCAGTTAACCAAGTTGTTAATATGGTAGTACCAACTTTCTTAACAAACATATATGCTCCACTAAATCTTTCACAACCAATGAATGCCATGCCTCAAGAATACCTCAAATTACTTCCTCATTTCACTGGAGAAAATGAAGTAACTGTAAAACAACATTTACCTTTTTTTTGCAATTTTTCTGATGATTTGAATGTAGAACACCTGGATGTTGTGATGAGACTATTTGTGCAGTCTCTAGTTGGAAAGGCTAGAAAATGGTTCAAATGTTTACCAATGGTTCAATAAATAAGTGGGAAGAGTTAGAAAATAGATTCACTCAGAGATGGGGAGAAAAGAGAGACCATGGTTACTCATTGACAGAGTTTAATGCAATTAAAAGAAGGCCTAATGATGACATTTATAAGTTTGTAAAAAGATTCAACAAATTGTATAATAGTTTACCTATAGAGATGAATCCCCCCCTATAGGAGCAAAGGTAGTTTTTGTTGGGGATTTTGAAGTTGATTTTAGCTTTACATGAGAGAAAGAAGAGCCCCTACTCCTGAGAAGATACAGACAAACTCTTTAGAGATTGAAGCTAATATGACTGCAGATAGAAAGGAAAAAGGGAAACAACCAGTCCAAGAGAAGGGGAAAGAAAAAGAAGAATAATCGCAAGATCTGAGGATAGAAGATATGGCAAGGGTGATAAAAAATCTGACAAGTAAGCTATCTAAGATAGAATTGGAAAATAAAAACTCCCAAAGGCATGTACAACAAAACCGAGGGGGGTTCAACCCTTAATTCAGAAGACATCCCCTACAAATTTTACAGAGGAAAGAAGAGATCAAGACCAGGTTCAAGCATTGTTGTATATAGAAGCAGCACCCGTAGAGCCAGTAGAAGATGACCAAAGGGAGGCCAAGGATCAGGTATCTGCTATGTACACAATAGAAGAGGATGAAGAAGAAGATTATGAGGGAGAATATGTTGAAGCCAAAGTATCTCTTTATCAAGATGAGATGGATGAATATTGTAGACAATTCATAGACTTCATGTAAGATGAGTTACATAAAATGTATTATTTAAGGTCTAGAAAGAGATCTAAAGTGCAGGATAATGTAGGTGAACAACAAGGTTCCATTCCTTCTCCAGTGGCGACTCCAAAACAAAAGGACCCTATGAAATAGGTCAGTAATGGGAAACAACCTACAAACTCACTTAAGAGAACAAATGTGCAGCAGGCTGAATCTTCCCAGGAAAAATCAGTTGACACTAATATTTTGGAGAGAGTTGTTCCTGTACCCGAACAAGCAACAAATTCTAGAAAGAGTGAAGAAGAAACTGAAAAAGTTGTTAAGAAAACTCATGCCTTCAGTTTGGTAAAAGAGTTGGAGAAGGTTAAAATTCAGGACCTCTTCTAGAATTGGCTAAAATACTAGCTTACAAGAATGAAATTTCAGAGTTTATTAATCTCACACAGGTGGAAGATATAAGTGACATGGTGAAACTACAATAAGAAAAGCCATTGGTCACCTTTGGCCCTCATGTAGAAGAAGTAGATCCTTTTGTTCCACCCTTCTATATTTCTCTGTTGCTTCATGATTTTACTCTACATAATTGCATGCTGGACTCGGGAGCATCCCATAACCTCATGCCATTATCTGTTATGAAGGAGCTTAACCTATAGATTACCAAAACTTATAGGGATCTGTATTCACTTGCTTCAAAAAGGGTGAAATGTGATGGGTTGATTAAATATGTAGAAGTTTCGATGGCACAAATCCCAGCAAAGGGTATATTCGTGGATGCAGTGGTTGCTGACATCCCAGCCAGGTTTGGAATGCTCCTGTCAAGGTCCTGGGGAGCTAAGTTGGGAGGTGTACTAAAGTTATATTTCACTTATGCTATCATTCCATTTTTTAATGGGGAAGAAAGGAGATTGTATAGGGAAACAAGGTTTGTGAAGACCACCTCTAAGAAAGATGCAGTAAATCCCCCCATTTATAGTCAAGAAACAGAAGGTATTTCTTGTTTCATGTTGCATAAAGATGCAAAATTTGCTGAAGACACAGGGAAGCAACCCTCTTCAGCAGTTGTAAATAACGAGCTACACTCAAATAATATTTGGAAGTGCTACTTTGATGGCACCTACTCTAAGGAAGGCGCAGGTGCCAGATTCTTGCTAATATCACCAGAAGGTAACCTCATGCCATTCTCTTTTAAACTAGAATTTGATTTGACAAACAATGTGGTTGAATAGGAGGCCTTAATCTCAAGCCTTCAAGTTGCTAAATAGATGGGGGTTCAATGTATTTCAATTTATGGTGACTCTGAGTTGATAATAAGGCAGATCAAGAATCATTATCAAACCAAGCATCCGATATTAATATCGTACAGGAATGAAGTTTGGGATCTGATAGAAAACTATTTTGAAGCCTTCAATATTCAGTATATTCCAAGGGAGGAGTATAGATTGGATGATTCTTTAGCAGTTGTAGCCATCACCTTCAAACCTCCCATAAATCCTAGGCTAAGGTACGAAATTGAGGTTTGACATAAACCTTCTATCCCTCACAATGTGAAACATTGGCAGGTGTTTGATGATGATGAACAGATAAATCAGTTCCTGAGAATGATTGGAAACTTTGAAGATGCTGAGATAGACCAAGAGGAAGAAAAAATAGAGGAGAGAACATAAATAAGAAACCTCAAGCAGTCAATAGGTGAACAGAAGATTATCCAATTGAAAGATAATGTGCTCCCTAGAGGGTTGGTTCCCCTGAAAAGATTATTTGATGCTAATGATGTTGTTGTTCATTCGAAGAAAGCACATAAAAAATAAGAGATGGAAGATTGTAATTGGAGCCCAAAGTAGTGAAATTGTTCAAAGGGGTTCCAAAAAACTACAAAGAAAGATACATTCATCTTTTTAAGAAGTATATGGATGTGTTTTCCCGGTTGTATGAATTCCTGAAAATATATGACAAAAGCATTATTGAGCATAAGATTCCATTGAAGGAAGGGATCCAACCACATAGATAGAAGCTCAAACAAATCAATCCCTTGTTTTTAGCTCCAATAAAAAAAGAAGTGAAGAAACTATTGCAGGCGAAAATTATAGTCCCTCTCAGATATTCAGACTGGGTTTCCAATCTGGTCCCTGTAAGAAATAAGAATGGAGAGATAAGATTGTGTGTAGACTCCACGAACGTGAACCGAGCATCTCTAAAAGATAATTATCCTTTGCCGAAAATAGATTATGTCTTACAAAATGTGACAGGAGCTCACAGGTTGTCTATGGTTGACGTATTTTCTGGGTATAATCAATAGCAGTAGAAAAGGAATATCAGAAGAAGATTGCTTTCACTATGCCCTAGGGCACCTTCATGTACAAAAGGATTCCATTTGGACTTATGAACGTAGGTGCAACATTTCATAGGTCCATGGATAGAGCCTTCGTTGGTGACAGGTTTGTAGTTATATATCTGGATGATGTAACCGTTTTCTTAGGGTCAGATGATGAACACTTGGAGAATTTGCAAAAACCTTTTCAAAAGCGCAGAAAGTTTGGTCTGTCATTAAATCCCAAGAAATCTTTATTTTCCTTAGAAGAAGGTAAATTATTGGGTCACATAGTTTCTAAACAAGGAGTAAAGATTGACCCAACAAGGGTGGAAGCCATTTAGACTAATCCTTTACCCAGAAGCAAGAAGGATATCCAGAGATTCTTGGGAATAATAAACTTTTTGAGGAGGTTTGTGCTCAATTATGTTGAGATCATGAGAATTATAACATATATGTTGAGGAAAAATGCAGAAGTGAAATGGATAAGGAAGCAAGATATGAATTTGTTAGAATATAGGAAGCACTGCAGGAAGCTCTAGTTCTGATTAGTTCAGACTATCAAAAAGCCTTTTAGGTATTCTCATTTGCATCCCCCAATGCTATTGTTGTTATGTTGTTGCAAAAAAATGAAGATAGTAAGGAGCATCCAATTGCATTTTTCAGTAAAGTTCTCAGAGATGCTGAGCTCAAATACAATATTCCGAAGAAACAAGTATATGATTTGGTCAAAGCACTGAAAGCCTTCAAGACTTATGTGTTGCAATCCCAGATAACTGCTTATGTTCCTAATTCTGCTGTGGAAGATGTGCTGGTCCAAAGTGATATTGAAGGAAAAAGGGGGAAGTGGATAGAAAAAATCCAAGACTATTATTTTCACATCAAACCCACCAAGATGGTCAAGGGATAGGGTTTAGCGAAGTTGTTGACAGAGAAAAAGTTTCAAGCCTTGGGAATTAACCTATTGGCACCAGTGGATGAAGTTGTTAATGAAGAAGGTCAAAGCAAGTCCAAAACAGGTATTCGATACAAATTTTTGTGCTATTATTGGTATAAGGATATTGTGCACTACCTGTGTTTCTTTTCATGTCCAACTTCACTAAATAGAACAAAATAAATAAATCTCAAGCTCAAGTATCAGCCATATGTTATCATAGAAGCAAAGCTATACAGGAAAGATACTACTGGTATTTTGCTATTATGTTTGACCGAAGGAGAATCTATTGAAGTCACCAAACAATATCATGAAAGTCTGTGTGGAGGAAATTATAGTTAGAAGGTCATTGCTCATAATATTCTCAAATCAGGCTTCTATTGGCCAACCTTGTTTCTAGATGTTTATAGACTGGTCAGAAGTTGTCAGAAGTGTCAGTTGTTTGTTGAAAATAAAAAACTTGCTCCATTACCTCTCATCCCAGTATTTATTGAAGAACTTTTCAGGCAATGGGGATTGGATTTTATTGGAGAGATCAATCCACCTTCAAGTGGATAGTTCAAGTGGATTCTAACTAGCACTAATTATTTTACAAAATGGGTTGAAGCAATACCAACGAAGAAGGAAAATGACCAAGTAGTGATGAAGTTTCTGGAGGAAAACATCATCAACAGATTCAGATGTACAGTGAAAATTTTGACTGATAATGCTCAGGTATTCAACTCCACTCATTTCATTAATTTTTGTATAATGTAATATTATCACATTCCCTAGCATATCACCCTTAAGGGAACAGATTGGCAGAGTCCTCAAACAAGAAATTGGTCGGGATCTTGAAGAAGACAATCGTTGAAAATCAAAAGGATTGGGATATGAAGTTGGAGTTTTCCCTCTAGGCAATTTGAGTCACTACTAAGAGACCTATTGGAAAGCCCCCCTATGAATTGGTTTATGGAGCTCAAGCATTGTTTCCTACTCAGCTGGCCAAACGAGTGATTTCTTTCCTTCAAGAAGCTTAAGAAGAGCCTAATGCTCTGGTGAGGAGATTAAACAAAATAATTGAGTCAAGTGAAAACAGAAGAAAAATCAGGGATAATTTGATTACTTATCAGGATAAAATGAAGTCTATATTCGACAAGAAATAAAAATAAGTTATCTTTCAAGCAGGAGATTAGGTACTGAGATGGGACACCAGACGATAAGACAAGGGGAAGTATGGTAAATTTGATCCTCTATGGTATGGTCCATTTAGAATATCAGAGGAAAGGTCAAATAACACATTCATTTTGGAAGATCTAGATGGAGAGCCAGTACAACTTCCTGTGAACGGGTAGTATCTGAAGCATTACTTCCAGCATTAAAAGTAAGGAATCCACCATTGTAAATACCAGATTTCTCATTGTTCATATGCCACCAAGAAATATTTGACTCCATGCCCAATAGATAAGGCATTAGTATGTGATTCTTAGCACTTCCATGGAAAAAATCACTATCCCCAAGTGGAGCCAGAAGTTGTGGCTCATTTGCATTTACCTTTGAAATATTTTTCAAAACACTAAAAAGCATATTTGTTAGAAAATGTAAGAGTTTATGTGTCATAGAAGAATTTTGATTTACATGTTGGAAGATTTAACATTACGTAATGAGATGTGAAGGTGGGTTGAGTCAGCCTCGGTCACGTGCAAAACAGTTCAAGAGCCATACCTAAGGGTGTGTTCAGTACATTGCACATTAGACAATGTTGAGTTGGGCTCATTCACAAGCTCAAGAGGGACTAGTGCGACAAAACACCAAATAAGTTCGGGAGGGTTACGTTGTGGAGTAAACAAACTAATTTCCCAAAGGCAAAGAAAGGGCACATTTCTCTTAAAAACTTATGAGTTCCGGAGGAAGTGCAAAGGGGAAAACAGACAGTCGGGATCAAAGCGTGGAACCGGACCGGAGAGATGGAAGACAAAAATTAATTGCAAGTCATAAACCACAAGTTTCAAAAGACAGGTGCGGGAGGTAAATGTTAAATTAGATGAAGTGTGATGTGCGATGCCTAGTGGGGCCCGACCACATAGCGCACATTGCTAGTTTTAACAGTTAAGGGCTAAGGTAAATGTTATACTCACTGAAGCGCGATGTGTTGGGGCCCGGTCGCATAATTGAAAATTGTGAATTTTAAAGGATAACCGTGGAGGTAAGTGATAAAGTCGCCAAAATCTGATGTGTGATGCCTGGTGAGACCCAATCGCATAGTGCGCATCGTGAAACTTAGAAGATAAGTGTAAAAGAAAAGCTAAAAGCAGCGAAATGTGATGTGAGGGTAGATGCGACGCGGTTTCAAAAGTGAATTCCAAAGGTTTTTAGATCCGGAAGTAAGGCATTTTTGTGTGTTAAACCGTGTTGGAGGAAGAAAAGAGGTTTATAACGTGAAACTGATGATACGCCTTGGAAATGAAGAAATAGGTAGAACACGACAGAGAAAATCGGGTAAGTGACTCGATGCAGAACAAAGGAGAAGAGGCAGATTCGAGTAGCAGGTGATACGAGTGACTTTGTTTGAAGAATAGGGGCATAGGTATAGTCGGGCAGAAAAGCGTATAGCGGCACCATTAGGAGCATGACAGCTGGGTTAAGTCAGGCACATAAGCATCGTTACAGAGCTGTGCATCCATTGCATCATGACCAGAAAGGCAGCGTCGGCACTTCGAGAAGACGCATCAACAACATCAGATTCAACGAACAAACAATATTTCCAATTTTAATTTACTCTCTCAAGTATGATTGCACAAGTTATCTTAATAGTTTAGGTATTCGAATAGTTTCAAGAAGTTCAACAGTTATGAACAAATGTGATGTATATAAGTAGATAGAAATAAAGAAAAGGGGTTCTGAGTTTTGGACCTCTGGATGAATATTAGTTTATGACTGAATTCTCTTATAAATTAATGAAAGAAGATCAAGTTTCCTACACTTGTTGATGTTGTTACGTATTTCCTGTTTTGCTATGTGGCTATTCCTCTTTGAATGAAGTGAAGTAATGTAGCAGCCGGTCTCTTAATTACATATGTGAGTAAGAGTTAAATAACCTTAATTTTCACTCCTTCACCTCATCTTTTCTCTCTTCATAAAATCCCGATAGAACTTTAAAGTGATAGATTCTGTGTTTACATCATATTATTTTAAGTTCTCTCTTCCTCCATGAATTTCCTCTGAAACTTAAAAGTGGTAGATTCCATGTTTTCAGCGTATCATTTTGAGTTTCTCTTACAGTTCTTATTTTCATTCCATTCAAAGATCAACAGTTTATGGCATTGTGAATGCTTTCATTATATCAGATTATTGAGGGTATTAAGTAACTGAATTCTAAGGGTGTTAAACAGAGGCCATTTGATATGGTAATTGTGACATACATTTATAAAATATCTTAAGAATTGATTCCTTACCACAACCAAGGGATTTTTTCTTGAGATACAGCAACTGGATAGCCAATAAGGCATCCAAATATTGTATTCAGAAATAAATGTTGCTTAAAAATAAAAACCCTCATATTTGTTGCATTGGTTTTCTTGAATTGGGTTTTTACGGGGACGTTTGTCCAAAAACAATGGTGTCATGTGTGATGTTTTTCTTTTCGCTCAGTTTCTTGTTTCATAAAATTTAATTAATTAAGTGAAGGCTTAAGTTGTAATTTTCTTCAGTATTTACAGTAGAATACCATAAATAACTTTTTAGTTTAATAACAAGTAGATTAAGTAATTTCAGTTGGTTGTAGTAGGATTCTTGACTTGGAATTTTCACACAGTCTACTTTTGAAGATCCTGTCAGTCATTAGTAATGGAAGGATGCCATGAATGCAGAGTATCAATCCATAATGAATAATGGATTTTGGTAGATAGTACCAAGGCCCAAATACAAATCTATGGTAGCTTCCAAATGGATCTACAAGATCAAGCATGTGACAGATGGAAGTATCGATAAATATAAGATAAGATTTGTGGCTAGGGTTTTCTCTCATCAAGAAGGCATTGAATATGAAGAGACATTTTCTCTGACAACAAGGTATACAAAGATTCGTTCATTGGCCTCTTTGGAAACATCAATGGGATGGAACATCGATCAAATGGATGTCAAGACTGCGTTTCTGAATGACACAATTGATGAGGAAGTACATATAGAGAAACACTTTATATTTGAAGTTAAAGACAGAAAGGCATATGTTTGCATATTGAAGAAATAATTATATGGCATCAAGCAAGCACCAAGGGCATGGTATGCTAGAATGGATGCATACCTAGAAAGAATAGGCTTCACAAAAAGTTTTTTTGATCCAAAATTGTATATCAAGCTTGTAGATGGAGAAAATGTAATCATTCTTTTATATGTACAGGATATTCTTAACAGGTATATAAGATCGAAGTGAAGAATGTAAGAAGTAACTAACAACTTATTTGACATGAAGGATCAAGGGTTGATGCATCACTATTTGGGACTATAAGTTTGGCAAGGACCTGATGAAATTTATCTGGGTCAAGGGAAGTATGTGATAAAAATGTTGAAGAGGTTTGACATGATGGATAGAAAACCTATGAACACTCTGATGATCACAAAATTGAAAAGACTAAGGAGTTATTAATCGATCCATGTGGATCCTTCCAAATATATAAAATTGTTTGGCTCACTAATGTAATTGGTGAATACTTGACTAGACATATGTTTTGCAGTAAAAATTCTCAGTCAATTCCAAGTGGAGCAAAAACATGATCATTGGATAGCAACAAAACATATACTGAGATATCTGTGACGAATTATCCAATACTGCCTAAAATATGATAGGAGGAATGATGTCCACTTGGTTGGATATACAGATTTCGACTGGGGTGGCAGTGAGCAAGATGGAAGAAACACTACAGGAGGATATTTTAGGTTGGGATCCTCCATGATCTCATGTATGAGAATAAATCAAGACATAGTTTCTCTGAGTAGTGTTGAGGCTTCATATGTTGCGGCCTATGAAGTAAGCAGAGAAGCAATGTGTGAAGAAAGCTGTTATTTTACCTATTCGAAGGACAAATGGACCCTACAGTGAACATTGTGAAAATACCAATTGTATATGATTGTCTAAAGACCCAAAATTTCATGGAAAGAAAAATCATATAAATAAGAATTATCACTACATTCAGAAGCCAGTACACAATGGTGTGCTGCCACCTATATATCTTTTTTGAATAGGTAGCTGACAGTTGATGAAATATCTTCCTAACAATAAGCTTGTGTAATTGAGAGAAAATCTTGGCTTGATTGTTGATAGGGAGAGATAGGCACATCATTTTTGTCTTCACTTGCGAATACAGAATGGAGGATTGGGAAACCAGATGACATCCGATACTCTTTGAGGATGTCCTAGGGCATATAATATAAGAGTAGTCATGGAACGATATTCTTTGATGACTATCTATCCAAGACAATAATAGTCCAAAGAAGGTCATACTCAGTGAACAACCGTGTGGACTATGTACCTTGAGAGACAATGATGATGGTGTCTATAAATTATTTTTCTCGCCAACATTGTGCTCTGTGGAGAGATGAGTTGTTATTCAAGGCCTTGCTATTTGAAAATCTTGGTTGATATGATGTTAGATATATGGGTTACCAATCTAAATCTTCTTATGAGATCTCATCAGATTGAGAATGTCCATGTACCTCTTATGAATACCTCCCTAGTTAAGAGGGAGTGTTGAAAAATGTGTAACTAGGTTCGGTCTTCATAAGTATGAAATGTATTTTTTATTATTGTAAATTATAAAATGAAAAAAAAAAGGATTATTATTTTTTAGCATGGGTTTCATGCTCAAGGTCTTTTATTTTATAGGTGAAGCACCAATTGAGTGCTTCTAGGGTTTGTCCTAGGTCAAGAAGTCAAAAGAGCCATTGTCATTAGTTGAATACCCCACTAAGCACATTGTAACTTGTAAAGGAAATTATTTTTGTCCTTAAAAGTGTTAGAATATGCTCCAAGACCAAGTTAGCCTCACAAGTAGCAAGTCAGCCTAAAGGAAGAGCCACACCCACCCTTTAAGAAGCCTATAAATAAAACATGATTCATCCAATTTTGAACACACTCTCTCACCAATCATTCTAGCAAAGGAAGAGGAAGGAGGAAGAAGCAAAGAAGAAATAGGATGAAGGACACTTATGTTTAGGATTATTTTCTCTCACATGTGCTAAAGAGGACTAGGGTTTTTGCGGCAGACCTAGGGAATCTATCTACAAGTTCGATTTGGAAGAAAGGAAGGCAAATATGTCAAGTGAAAGTCACCAAGGGTCTCTCTCAATATCTAGAAGTTAGGGAAAGGCAAGCGAAGGTCAGAGGAGGGCTCTAGAAGAAGATAGAAGCTCCCACGTGTGGTAGCAACAATTACAGGGGGGACGAAATTTCAAATCTATATTAGGCGGCCAAGAATATTGCAACAGGAGGTCGAAGAAGTGCCACTGGAAGGGATATGATTGGGTTTGACTAGGTCCATGTTTTCACATCATCTTAAGAGGTTGGTCTTGGTATTGGAGGGTATTGGTCCCAGTATTAAGGTCATGGAATTCTCCAATTGAAGAATCTATAAGGAAGATAAGATATTTACGATTTTTCCTCTTAAGAGTTGAGGTTTTGGTCGTGGCTTGCAAACTATATATTGTGTCATTTTCTACTTGTTTTGGTAGTTGTTTGATGCTTCACTCATATAATAATAAGCAACAAAGCTAATAAGTAAAAAGGAAACACAAGCAGTTATCAAGTAAAACATAATTAAACATAATCATTTCCCTATTGAATTCTCAATAGGTCAGAGGTTGGAGGTTTGGGTCGGGCTTTGTCACTGGAAGAGGTTGGTCGTCGGGGAAGCCAATCCCAAGTAGGTCGCAGGTCAGAGGTCAGGATTTGGTTACCTTTAGATTTTCCGCATTGCTAAGAGAGGCCAACTCGACCTAATAGAAGACCCTATTACAACTGTAGCCAATGGAAGATTTCCATGTGGTAGTATGTTGATGTGGCATGAGAGACTGGGCCCTATCTTTGAAGGGATGTATTTCTTCATCCATAGCTCGGATTGGGGAAATGTTATATGTCACTTGATTCATTTCGATGAGACTAATGGAATGATGATGTTAGTTTTGGGTTTAGAGGAGTTATGTAAGAGTACAAAATTTAATACCCCATCAGCATAATAGTACCTTGAGGGTCGGGTATTGAGAGTGACCTAGGCTTACAAATTTTTAGCTAACCATATATTCTAGGGGTTTGTGAGGTATGAGGAATAATATGTTATTGGACCTCTCCTTGACCTTCGTGTCCTCCTCTCCCACCTCCTCTCTGGCACCCCTACACCTCTCCCTCCCCTCATCCTCCTCCTCCATCACCCCCTACCCCAACCTTCTCTCCTCCTCCTCCCTCTCTCATCTCCCTTCCCTACCCCTACCTCCTCTCCTCTACCTCCACCTCCTCCTCCATGTTACAAAAATTTTAAAGTCTAAAATGGGCCTCCTAAGGAATATTATAAAACAATAATGGAAATTATAAAATAAGATTAGATTACATCATCAAAATTTAGAGGGAAAAAAGAATGCATTGGATGTGGAATTTAATTCATCATCCAAGGAACACCCATGTTGCATATTTTTTATGGACTCTGCTAAATGATAAATGAATTCATGTATTTCCCATTTTTCATGTAGTAGAGTCCATCAAAAGTATGCAACATAGGTGTTCCTTGGATGAGAAATTAAATTCCGCATCTAACAAATGCCCTCGCTCAAAATTTTAGAAAAGAAATAGGGAGATAAGTTGGAAATATGAGTTGAAAAAGTATATTTTTTATTTTTTAAAATTTTTACTTTTTACTCAAAAAATGGTGAATCATTCTCCATGATTAACATTATCATCTTGAATCCAATTGGTTCTTATAAAGTTTATTTTGGTTGTCAATTTTGTTTTGAGACCCATATTTTACTTCAAAATTTCTCCAACACCAACACCACCTCATCATCATCATCCTCGCCTCTCCCTTCTACTCTTTCTCCTCCTCCTCTTCCTCTCCTCTCTTCTCCCATTGCAGCCTCATCCTCATCAATTCTCTCACTTCCTCTACTCAACCTACACCTCCTCCTCTCCCACCTACACCCCTACCCCCTCCTCCTTCTCCTCTCCCACCTCATCCTCGTCATCACCTCTCCCACATCCTTTCCTCAACCTCCACCACTTCCTCCTCCTCCTCCACCTCCTCTCCCACCTTCACCCCCACCCTTTCCTCCTCTTCTCCCACCTCATCCTCCTTCTCATCACCTCTCCCACCTCTCCTTGACCTCCACCACCTCCTCTCCCCACCACCATCACCTCCTCCGCCTCTCCCCACTACCACCTCCTCCTTAGAATTGACATGCAACAAATATTTATAGCGAATTATCAGGTAATTGATTGATCACTCATTGTGAATTAAATCATATTTAATTCACTCAACCTATCACTAGCTCATCTGTAAGTTAGAACTAGTTACACTGATTTTAACTCAATTAATTGAATTAACTAATTACAACTCACAAATAACTATCACTGGACCCCCTTAAATCACGAGGACAACTCTACATGCCTCCTCTCTGGCCCTCAACTCGAATTTCCTAAGCTAAGTCGAATTAAATTAGAAGCCCCATTGTGTTTTATTTCATGTTACCATTTCAACATCATCTACCTCCTCTCCCACCTTCACCCCTACCCCCTCCTGCTCTTGTCCCAACTCATCCTCCTTCTCATCACCTCTTTCACCTCTCCTTGACCTCCACCACCTCCTCTCCCCACCAACACCACCACCACCTCCTCTCCTCACCACCACCTCCTCTTCACCTATTGCACCTCCTCCTCCTCCTCCTCTCCCACAACCACCCGCCCCTCCTCCTCCTCCACATCTCCCACAACCCCCTCCTCCTCCTCTTCTCCCACAACCACCGCCCCCTCCTCCTCCTTCTCCTCCACATCTCCCACAACCCCCTCCTCCTCCTCCTCCTTCACCACCTCCTCTCCCACAACCCCTCCCCTCCTACTGAATCGTCCTCCTCCACATATCCCACAACCCCCTCCTCCACCCTCCTCCACATCTCCCACAACCTCCCACCCTCCTCCACATCTCCCACAACCGCTCCCCCTCCTCCTCCTCCGCCACGTCCTCTCCCACGACCCGATACTCCTACTCCTCCACGTCCTCTCCCACGACCTGCTCCTCCTCCTTCTCTTACCGCCCCCTCTCCCACCTCTTCCCACACCAACTCCCTCTCCTCTCCCACACCGCCTCTTACTCCTCCTCCTCCTCCTCCTCTACTGTCATCTCCCACCATCACCTCCTCCTAATAACTTCTCCCACCTCCTTTCCTCGACCTCCACCTCTCCCTCTGTCCTTCTCCTCTCCTCATCACCTCTCCCAACTCTCCTCAACCTCCACCTTCTCCTCTCCTGACCACCACCATCTCCTCCTCCTCCTCATCACCTCTCCCATAACCCCATCCTCCTACTCCTACTCCTCCTCTCCCATAAACCCCTCCTTCTCTTCCCACCTCCTTGACCTACACCTCCACCTCTCCCCACTCTTATTACTCCTCATCCCATATCACACATCCTCTCTCATAACCCCCTCCTCCTCCCCCCTTCTCCCACCTCCTCTACTCGACCTCGACCTCAACCTCCTCCCCACCTCTCCCACCTCCTCTCCTCGACCTTCACCTCCTCCTCATCACTCCCTCTCCCACCTCCTTTCCCTCCTCCTCCCCCTCCTCTTCCTTTTCTTCTCCTCTACCACCTCCTCTTCCTCTCCTCCTCCTCCCCCACCTCCTCCTCCTCCTCCACCTCCACCCTCATCTGCCCTCCTCTCCTCTCCTCCTGATCATCCTCCCCATCCCCTCCTCTCCCACCTCCTCTATCTCCACCCTCCACCTCTACCACTACCACCTCTCCTCTTCTCTCCTTCCACATCCACCACCACCACTCGCCTCTCCATTTTCTCTCCCACCCCTTGTGCTTCCTCACCCTCCTTATCTCCCATCTCCTTTGCCACCCCCACCCCTTCATCCTCATCTCCCAACTCTCCCCCCTTCCTCACCTCTCCCACCTCATTTTCCACCACCACTCCTCTCCCAATTCATGCCCCCCCTTCCTTTCCTCTCCTCTCCTCTCCCACCTCATCTTCCACCGACACTCCTCTCCCAATTCACGGTACTATAATTCACTATATTATTTTTGCATAATGATAAATTATTACATATAATATTCTTTATAAATAAAATAAACATGATGACAATTTCTATATTGTTATATAAGAAAATGTAAAACAATGTATTAAATATATTCTGAATTTTATTACAAATAATTTTTATTTTTATTATAAAGTTTATCCTTACATTAGTAATATGAAATTAAATGATAAGTCACATGAACAAAACCAAAAAAATCAATAAGCTTTAAACCCCACAAATACTCACGACATAATATTATTAAACCATCATATGAATCAAACCCGAAACCTTTTGGCATAAACTATATAAGATGGCACTTCATGATTCTTGAGATTTCATGAAACTATAAGTCCAATAAGCAATGTAGAGTGCAAGAAAAGAAACCGAAACAATCATGTTACAACCCATCACAAGCGAGTCTAGCAGGGCGCTTCCGACGTAATGTATAATTTCATGAAATTTGAATATGGTAATCAACCAAAAAATTATATGCCTGGATGACACTGACAGAGAATCGAACCTTGTAGAAAACATGGAACCCATTACCTTTGTTCCACACATTTTAATAAAATCGAAAACAAAAAATGGATTGTTCTGATAAGAAAAGCCGATATGAATGAAACATAGAATAAATCACATGTCAAAAATAATTTTAAGTTATTATAGAATTTGAATATAAAAAATAAAATAAATAAATATATAAATATGTCCCCCATTTCTTCGGGAGACCGGAACCAGTGTAGTTAGGCCCTCATACCCGGTGCTTACATATGCCGTACTTCCTCAGACATAGAATTGCCAAGTGGCACCTTGGGACAGAATCTGAAACTCCTGAACTACAGCGAAGTCCCCAATTTTTTACCCACATCTTCTGCTCATCATTAACATGAAACATAAAATCAATCACAGTGCATATATATATTAATATAGAAATTTTCCATATAACTAACATAAAATAAAAAAAATTTAAGTTATCATAGA
The DNA here is from genome assembly GCA_034641835.2 of Pinus albicaulis. Classification (NCBI taxonomy): domain Eukaryota; kingdom Viridiplantae; phylum Streptophyta; class Pinopsida; order Pinales; family Pinaceae; genus Pinus; species Pinus albicaulis. The sequence continues at coordinate 332,582,700 of CM076578.1, read as the reverse complement.
AATTTCAATATAAAAATAATGCAAAAAAAGAGAAGTATATAAGTACACAATGATCATTGATGATCTTTGAAATAATCTAAATCCTAGCCATCTGAATCTCACATTTATTCAGAAAATAGTAAATCACTTTGATTGTCCTAACTACAACAATGACAATTAAGAAAACTAGAAGGCAACTCAACAATCTTATAACTTTTCTCTACTCTTCCAGCTTTACATTATTATTTCTCAATTCTAATAATAACTAAATTATTTTAATAATAAAATAAATCTTTTTAAATAACTTAAAAAATCATCACTTTCTCAACTTTTCCATATAAAACATTATTATTTCTCAATTCTAATAATAACATCATTATTCTAATAATAAAATCAATCTGTTTTAAATAACTTAAAAAGTCATTGGACTTTTAATAAAATAAATGTTATTTTTTTTCTTATTGATAAATTACTTTCACCTTTCTCAGCTCTTCCCAGTATACATTATTTTAATAATAAAATCAATTCTTTCATCTTTACATTATTCTAATAATAAAATTGTTCACACTTTAAAATAATAAAATGTATACATTATTCTAATAATAAAATCAATTATTTTATGTTTACATTATTCTAATAATAAAATTGTTCACACTTTAAAATAATAATTAAAAAAGATAAATAATGTAGATAAAAATAGATAATGTTGTAACTATCATCTCCAATTAGATAATGCTACCACCTAAATGAAGAAAAACAATAAAAATGGGTAATGCTACAGTAGATAATGTAGATAAAAATAGATAATGCTGTAACTATTATCTCCAATTAGATAATGCTACAATCTAAATGAAGAAAAACAATAAAAATGAGTAATGCTACCAAAAAAACAATAAAAATAAGTAATACTACACACAATAAAAATAGGTAATACTACAACCTGATAGATAATGTAGATAAAAATAGATAATGTTGTAACTATCATCTCCAATTTGAATGAAAAAAATAATAAAAATGAGTAATGCTACAACCTGGTATCTTATCTTTTAGACAAAAGAAAACAATAAAAATGGTTAATGCCACAACCTGGTATCTTTTAAATAAAATGAGTAATGTTACAACCTGGTATCTTTTAAATAAAATGGGTAATGCTACACTTCTGGTATATATAAAATATCAAAACATTGAAAATAAAAACAATATCAAAATAACATTTAATTCCTAAGTGTGGTAAACTAAGGTGTCTTGGCACTGCATGATTCCTGAGATGGCGTAGAAGCAACCGAAACGGTCACGTTACAACCATCACAAGCTAGTCGAGCAGGGCGCTTCGGACATTTCATAGAATAATATATATATATATATATATATATATATATATATATATATATATATATATATATATATATATATTTGTAAATTCGGTTGGTCCATTCCATTTTCTATTTATATTTGAAAGGCAGGATACATAATATAAAAGTTAAACTGTGGCCTCAACCTGCCCGCAGGAAACCAGGTCTGTTGGCCATCTAAATGCATGATAAGCAGTCCAAAATTGAAATTGTTTCATACGCCTAAACTTCTCATGAGCTGTCTGTTCTATTGCTCCTATATTTTCTTTCCTAAAACATATGGAAAGTTGATATCTAAACAGCAAAATCATCAAAATTTAAAACAACACTAACTTCAAAGTTTCTAAAAGACATAGCTATTATGCATCTGAAGAAGAGACTGGTGTTGGGTCCTTGGCACTGGTGCCAGGCATTTCTGCTTGTTGTACCTGTTGTAAGAGCTGTTGAAGGATTTTTTCCATCCTTCCCACTTTATCATCCATTCTGCTTACTCTGTCCACAGTCTGATATTGAGTTATCTTTATGTGTTGAAGCTGGTCCTGGATTTCCAGAATTTCAGCCTGTAGGCTTGTCCCCTGCTTTACTGGTTCTACCTGTGTATGCTCAGGATGAAAGCTCTGAATGGCTTTCGCTATCAAGCATTTCACTATCCAATATGTGTGGACAGTTTGGTTGAACAAAGTGAGGCGGCCTCTCGTGTTTCCTGGATCTTGGATAAAATCCAAAATATCTGCTTCTGTCTCATTATCCTCAGGCTCAGTTTGGATTTCCCTTTCCCATCCCCGAATGGCTTGCCTTGTTTTAGAAGAATTGCCTATGACATAGGTAGCAGCTAACGTTTCCAAATGTTCCTGGTTGGTTTTGCGTCCTCTTTTCGCCGGGACTGGCTCAGATTGCTCTAGCTGTTTTCCTTTGGCAGCCTCTATCCTTGCTCGGCATTTTCCCATTTCTGAGTACCTATATGCATGCATCGACACATCAACAGGAACAACAACGAAATAAGGAGTTAGATGGTTGTGGTCTATGTGCCACCTTTGGGCGTTAATCTCATGGTTGTCATACTTACGACGAGACCTAACCCGAGTGATTATACTCTGCAATTTGTCAGACAGAACAGCTGCATGGGTCATGGGACTCTGGGTAGGGTACCATAAGCTGTTCCTCAACTTAAGATTCCAGATGACATTATAATGAATAAACTCATTGTCCCCGTGGGCGACCTCATAATAGAGAGGGATGTGACCAATATGCTTAATTAACTGACTATACTGATATCTGAGACAATTGGTAAAGCTCCGGACATGTAAAAACCTTCTGTTAAAACAACACCCCTGTAACTGGATTCCTAGACTCTGATGACTGCTCCCAGAGGAAGTGGCCAGGACAAGTAATAAACTAGGATCCCAGAAACACGGCGACACAGTTTGCATTAATGGGATTACATAATACAGAATTTTTCTCAGACCCATCCTTGCATGCTTATGCAGAAGACAAAGGAAATTTACTACTGTTGGTTTCATAATAGCAGTGAAAATGAAGAATACAGACCGAGACAGGAACGATGATGCGTTCTGGTCACGTAATAAACTAGGATCCCGGAAATAAGGCGACACGGGTTTCATTATTGGGATTACAAAATACAGACTTTTGCTCAAACCCATCCTTGCATGCTTATACAGAAGACGAAGGAAACTTACTATTGTTGGCTCCATAATAGCAATGAAAATGACGAAGACATACCGTGACAGGAACGATGATGCGTTCTGGACAGGTAATAAGCTAGGATCCCGGAAACAAGGCGACACAGGTTGCATAATGGGGATTACAGGATACAGAATTTTGCTCAAACCCATCCTTTCATGATTGCATAGAAGACTAAGGAAACTTACTATGGTTGGCTCCATAATAGCAATGAGAATGACGGATACATACCGTACAGGAACGATTGGAGGTTCAACTGGTTGCTGTTGTGTCTTCTCCTCTGCCGCCTCCAGCCAAGTGCATGCAAAAGCCCATGCATGAATGAATGGAGGAGCGAGGGGATGTCTCTTACCTTTTTGGTGGTTTGCCTTCGATGAGCTGTCCACACAGCCTGGCCACCTTTCACCATGATACGATTTTGGCTTGTCACACACTTCCATGATTTTTCCGGACCAGCCTGCATTAAAAATCTTAATGACTTGGGTTTGGAGTGCATGCCAGGTTGCCACGGCTCAGATTTCTTGCTGTCAGTTGATCACCCCGATCGGGGGGTTAAAGATCCTTGTTGACAATTAGTTGAAGAGAGTGTAGTTCTACATTCCAGATTGGGTCCATATGACGACCTTCAATTGGACGTTCAACATTTTGACATCCCCAATTGGCCAAGTAGTCTGCTGCTGTGTTGCCTTTTTGACGAACATGAGTAGGGATGAGATACTCTATACGTTTCACCAGATGACTTATGTCTTCTATAAGGCCTGCTGTTCTCCAACTTTGTGAGATTTTCTCCTAGGGAGTGCCTTTTTGAAGTTTTTTAAGCATATTTGTGACCAATGCTGAATCTCCCTCCACTATAATTCTCTGGTAAGCTTCTCTAATTGCGATCACGAGGCCTTGTTTGACCGCCATTAGTTCTGCTTCATTATTGGTGGCATGGCCCAAGTCAAAAGCGTAGAATCTGCATACTGTCCCTTGAAAATTTCGGAAGATTCCGCCTGCCCCAGCCTGCCCTGGGTTCCCTTTCGAGGCTCCATCATAATTGAGTTTTAGAAAGCCTTGTTGTGGGGGTGTCCATTGTTCTTGACTTGATTGATTGGGCGGTCTGAATTTCCATAAACCCTGGTTCAGCATTTGCGGTTTGAGATTAAGGTTTTCTAGAATCTGAGATTCAATCCCCACAGTTTTCCAATCTTCATCTGACCAACTTTTTATTAGAATAGTTTCTCGGATGTTGCCTATTGAATGTTGCCAAATATTATTCATTGGTTGCTCTTTGTCTTGGAAGATTCTCTGATTTCTCTCTTTCCAAATGTTCCAGAGTAGGAATCCATATGAAAGGGTCCATGCTCTATTTATTACCTGACAATGGAATCTTCCTTTTCTCCAATTGACTATTGTTTCCTTTAGGCTGTCATTGCTCTTATCTGTCTATCGGAAGAGCTGGGCTAGGTTCTCCCAAAGTGTTTGCACCTTTGTGCATAGGTTAAGAAGGTGTTCTGTCGTCTCTTCTTCAATGATACAGAAAGGGCATCGCGAAGTTCCTATCATACCTCTTTTTTGGAGGTTCTCCCATGTCAAGATTCTGCGATGACTTACTAACCATAAGAAGTATGTCACCTTTGGCCAGTGTCGTATATCCTATATTTTTTTCCATATTGGCTGAGTATTATCCTGAGCTTGCTGGGTTTGAATATGCTAACCTTCCTTGATGGTAAACAGTCCTCTTGTTTGATGGCCCCAGTGAAGGATATCTGGGCCTGAGATGTTGCGTAGCTTTCGTGTGCTGAGTTCTTTAGCAAAATTGTTCCATTGCTGCGTTGCTAGAGCTAGAGGCCAGCAATTTTTGTCTTTCCATTGTCGCCATATTCCATTTTGATTGTTTGACCAATACTGCTATACTAGCCTGTTATTAGGAGTATTCGTATATAGGAAGATTTCCCCTAGTTCCAACCGTGTAAACAGTTTGTCACGCTGTTGCCATGAATCTTCCCAGAATAGAGTTGTTTTGCCATCTCTTATTTCCCAAAAACTATGTATACGGATTAGGTTTCTGTTCAGGGCTGCTAGATTCCATATTGTGGAGCCTTTTGGTGTCCTGTCAATTTTCAGTCGTCCAGCTATTGTTGTTGGCATTTCATATTTTACTTGCCAAATTTTCTTCCAAAGGTCTTGCCCTCCCATGAGCCAGCACCACCAGAGTTTTGCACCCAACACATTATTGAGAATGAAGGGGTCTCGGAGTCCCAGTCCACCTGCTGCCTTCGATCTTTGTAATTTGTCCCAAGAGAGAAGCACCCACTTTCTATTAGCTTGGGCTCCTTGCCATAAGAATTTTTTAAAGATGTCTATTAATTGAGTGCATATTCCTTTCGGGCAGGCCCTCCCCGACAACTGGTAGATTGGTAATGCTTGCAGCACCGATCTTATTAATATGAGGCGTCCTGGTGCATTCAAAGTTCTGAAGGCCCAGTTTTGAATTCTTTTCTCTATTCTTACAATTATTTCTTTCCAATCTGCGAGGCCCGTGGGTCCTGGATTTAAGAGCATGCCTAGGTATTTGAGGGGAAAATATCCCCGTTGAAATCCTAAGGTTCTAGCTAGGTGATTCTGCAACTCTATTGCACAGTTAAAGAAATACAGATTGGACTTATCTTTGTTGATTTTAGTGCCTGAGGCTTCCATAAAAACTTCCAGAACTTTGAGTATGGTTTTGCATTCTTTTAGTGAGGCCATGAAAAATAGGAGGGTGTCATCAACAAATTGTTGATGAGTCAATGGGAGCTGATGTCCCCACAATTGCAGTCCCTGTAGCTGTCCTTCTGCGACTTTGGCTTTAATTAATCTTCCTAACCCTTCTGCAGCAATGATGAAGAGAAATGGAGATAAGGGGTCTCCTTGTCTTAGGCCTCTCGAACTGTTAAATGGCATTGATGGACTACCATTCAAAAGTATTGAGAAATGCGGAGATGATATGAATGAGTGTAACCATTGCAGCCATCTTTCTTCGAACCCAAAAGCACACATCACTTCTATGAGGTATTGCCAGCTGATGCAGTCGTATGCTTTTGATAAATCCAATTTTATTAGCAATCCTTTCTTTTTATCCTTCTTGAGAGTATGTATAGCTTCCTGTGCCACTACTATTCCATCCAAGATTTGCCTCCCTTGCACAAAACCTGTTTGTTCTGGGCTATTAGCACTGGCATCAAGGGCTTGAGTCGGTTAACCATAATTGTTGAAAGAATTTTATAAATAACATTGCAGAGTGCAATCGGTCGGAAGCCAATTGGTGTATCCGCATTTTGTTGCTTTGGGATAAGTGTCAAAAAGGTTGCGTTCAGAGCCGGGGATACCTTTTTATTTCTCCAGGATTCCTCCACAACTTCTAAGATATCAGGACCCATAAATGGCCTTGCTACTTTGAAAAATTCACTAGTAAATCCATCCGGCCCCGGGGCTTTGTTCTGTGGTAACTGCATTAACGCTTCTTCAACCTCTTGTAGTGTAACTGCTCTCAGCAGCGCAAGGTTTTGTTCCCGAGTGATCAATTGAGGAATGTGCTATGTGATCTTCTGAATAGCTTCCTGGCGATTTGGGAGTGGTTCAGTAAGGAGATCCTGGAAATGATTAACCAATTCTCTTTCCATATCTTCATGTTTGATTAGTCGTTCTCCATTCTCTGTTTTTAAAGAGAAGATTCGATTTTGTTGGCGTCTCTGGATCATTTCTCGATGGAAGAATTTTGTGTTATGATCTCCCTCTTTGAGCCAATTGACACGAGATTTCTGTCTCCACAGTATCTCCTCTTGTTTCCTTCTCTCTTCTTGCTGACTAAGAGTACGTCCTTCCTCCAAGGCCAGTTCCTCTGTTCTACCCTGAAGTATGATTTGTTGCTGAATCTGCTTCATTTTTTCATTTAGGCGGATTTGGTCTTGGTGTATATTACCAAATTCTTGGTGTATATTTGTTTGTTTGTGATACTCACAGAATCGAACCTTGAAATATTGGAACCTTTACCTTCCAGATATCTTAATAAAAAAAAAAAAAAAAAATGGATTATTCTGGATTATTCCGATAACGAATCTAGTTGAGTAAGGCACTTCAAACATTTCATTGAATTTGAATATATATGTTTGTTTGTTTGTGACACTAATAGAATCGAACCTTGAAATATGGAAACCTTTACCTTCCAGATATCTTAATAAAATAAAATACAAAAAAAGGATTATTCCGATAACGAATGCTGAGATGAATGAAACATAAAATAAATCTCATTTTAAAAAGAACAAGTAATAAAGAATCTCGTGTAAATAACTTAGAAGGCCATTCGATTCATGATCAATTAGATGCTAATTTTTCTTTTTCTTATTCAAAAATAACTTATATTAATCATAAATAAGTTTTTTTTTTTTATAGATAATTTATATGATTTCATATATATATTTCATTTTCTAAACTTAGAAGCTATTCTCTAAGTTTACTAGCTATTCATATGGTATAAAACCTTCCTTTTTTAAAAGGAAACATTTCGATGTAGGCTCCATACTTTAAAATTGATTTACCATGCGAGTTAAAGCATTTTGTTTTTTTCTATTGCTATATAAATAGGTTGATTATAATTAATATAATCTCGCTCCTCAATCTTCTATTAACGTCGCAGCTAGTCACATTATCGAACCCACCACCTATCTGTGGCAAGCCATAATAGAACCAAAAAGTTGAGCATTTTATTTCAAAATATTTACTTCATATATTTTGATTTTGCAAGCAAATAATAAAAAATGTTCATATACTTCATGTATTTATTGGAATATGTAATTCTTATTTGTCAGCAGTTGTGACTCTCTATATAAGGAATTTGTTCCTATATGATAGGAGGTAGCTAAAACTATATATTTCTTGTTTGGTGTGCGGTTGAGATATTCTCTCAACCACATTATTGTGCATCCAAGATAGTTTTCCTATCTTGAGACTATATTTCATGTATAAATATGTAACCATTTTGATATAATATAAGATAGTGTGAATATTGAAAGTTTATCTTGGTATGAGAGTCCATATGGGCTTGGACCTCGGCCCCTCATAGGTTGAGGGAAATAAGAAATAAGAGAGAGTATATATTTTTTTTTTTTAGTTTTTTAATTGTCCATTCATTCAGGTAGATGTTATATGAAGTCCAATTTAGATTGGCGAGTGTTGAGTGAAGGTGGTGCAATTGGAGGACGAGCCTGAGAAGAGGTCACGAGGAGAGAGTAAGGCCAAGTGGAGTGCCTGCTGGTTCTGTAGAGTGTAGAGCTCGTAGTTTTGTCGGATTAAGGTCGCAGTTTTTGAAAGGAATCCACGGTACGATTTCTTGTGGGTTGAATTCATTTCGTAATGGTAAGGAAGTTGAGATGGTGATAAGTGATCTACTCGATGGAGCATGGTGTTGATCTCGATCCGAATGGAGATGAAAGAAGGCAAGGCTGCAAAGTCGACCTATGTGGAATTTACGGAGGCTGAAAAGGCATTGACAGTGCCGAAATCTGTTGGTAGATTAGATCTCTACCACAAATCCACGACGACAAACCTATATAAAATATGAACAGTGTTGGCGTTTGCAAGCCGACGTGTTGGTAAAAATATTGTTGGCTGAAAGGTCTGGTGTGAAGGTTTCAATAGCATGGAGAGACGAAGCCACGGTTCACAGAGCCAAGGGCAGTCTGGCTGAGAGCCGATTGCGAACGTTCGTGGAGCTCTCGTGGCATAGAATGATGCTCATCTCAAGCGTGTAGAGTTTGTGAGTGGTGTGATGATGCAACATGGGTGGAGCAGAAGTTTTGCTGGCTATGGTCATTTGGTTTGGAGGTTGCGTGGTGCTATTTGGAGCTTTGTAGGAGAAGGTAGCCTCCAGTGTTGTTCATACCTATGCGTGAGGGCCAATTTGGCATCGACGGGCTCGTGATCGCTGTGGAATGGTCGGTGAATTGTTGTAGGTTTGTTGCATGCATTCGATTGGTGAGAACTGAGATGGATGTTTCACCAATTATTTTCAATGTCGTCATTAGAATTGTTTAATTAACAAGTTCGACCTCATTGCTAGGTTTTGGTGATCTCATTTCAGTTTATAGGTAAATTGCAAGCCTGAGCTTTATTTCTTTATGCTGCAATATCTATACTTTCAATCCATCAAGATTGTTCAGATTTCTTCAAATCTTGAAGATAGATTAATTCCAACACAAATTTAATGTTTACAAGGAGAAACGATTGTAAATTTTATCCTATCAACTATGCAAGAATGGGATTGGTTGTGTTTATGTTGTTGCATATTGTGCAACAAGGGTGAGTGTTGAGAAAGCTGTGCTTCCTGGATAAGTTGGAGCCGTGGAGACCTTGTGGAAAGGTCTTTGGGTTGATTTTGTTTGTGAAACTCATGAATTAGTGGGATAAGATTTTTTGGTGTCTGCCTAGAAGAGGCGTTGAGAAATTCTTGGACTGAGCATGATTTTGTTGTGGTGGAGACTATTGAGTTTGTAGATGACGAGGATGAGGAATTACCAAAGCCGACCCCTCTACTCAGATCGGTTTCATGCTATTGCAGGCTTTGTCACTGAAGAAATCCATGAAGCAGTATAAGATCTCACACAGGAATGACGATTCCAACTTGCACGACGTGGTGGTGACGGTGAAGAGAGCATTCTCCATGCGGAAGGGCATACCTCCGCCGGTGGGAGGTAGAAGATGTAGGAAATCCCAATCAATGAAATTAGCGGGCGTGAAATGCCTCCTTATTAGACAACAACATACGACGAGAGACAATGCAATGAGGTATTCATGAAGGACAGCATACCAGTCCGGATCGCAGTATCCGACTACACAATCCTCACTTCCATATCCAGTGTGCTCATCACGTGTGGAGAAGGATACTTAGGACTTTATTCATCGGTACGAATGGGCCCCTCGTCATAGAAGAGTCTAAGCTCCTAGTCACATTTGTTGATTTTTTTTTAAATTCAACTACAACAGTGCAACTATGCAGAAGGATGAAGAGTACAATAGCAACGATTTAATTTTGTTTGGTTTCTTGCACTCCATCTCTGCATTTAACGAAATACTGCAAGTTAAAATTTTAGTTATGGTTGTAGCCATGTTCATAGTGAAAATCAGGTTTGAATCCACGCTATCTCCAACATTTAACACTCTGCCCTCCGCGCCATAAATAACTGTACCTACCACATTGAAACCACAATCTTTCACGGCGTTTTTTTTACTTGAACTAAGCCCACGTCACCAGCATGGACCCACACTGCCAAGTCAACCGCAAGAACCAATCAGGAGGCAATCACATAGGAATTGAGTTGATGTGGACAAGACCAATTTGGATCCGATAAAGACTTATAGGCTCAATTAATTTTTTATTGCGCGTCTGAAGGCTGAAATCACACCAGCCAATTTTGGAATGCGATAAATTTATTCAAATGATCTTAATTCCATGTTTTGAAGTTTGCGATAAAGGTGTTATAACTTAGGGTAAAAGGTTAAATGATTTTACATGTTTTGTTTTTAATGTCATGAAAGCTGCAAATTCATTTTGACTTAAGAGTATAATATATGTTTTAATATATATTATAAAATTTTTTCAATGTTTATAATATATATATGAAAGGTTAGCATGTATTTTTTTTGAAAAAGAGCCCAAAAATGCAGCTGTGTATTTTTTTTTTTTTAAAGAAGACAAAGTGTCTTAAAAAAAACCAAAGTTGACTGTCTAGTATTTTTTTTGTAATGCCCAAAGGTAGAAATATAATTTTTGAAGTGTGGACTGTGTATTGTAAAAATAGCCCGAAGGCTAAAATAGAAAAATCACTGTATGTGCATATTGTAAGAGACAGAGAATAGATTTGTACTGTGTTTTTGTTGCAGTCAACAGAAACTGAAGTTTTTTTTTTTAATCCAGAACAATGCAGTTCTGAAGATTGTAATGTTCTTCTTTAAGCTAAATGAAATGGATTTTTAAAGCATCTCTGTCCACAATTTTTTTTTTAATTGAATCTCTGTGTTGGGAAGAGGAATTTTATTTCCTCTGTTGTTTGGAATACTTCAGAAATTCCAACATGGTATCAGAGTTAGTCCAGGCTCTTTGAAGTTTGTCAAAGAAGCTGAAGGAAGGAGTTGTTGAAGAAGTTCTCCAGCAGTGTGAAGGCTTAGAAAAGTCCAGGTATCTATCAAAATAGAGTTTGAGTTTGTGTTAAAGAGTGCAGTCCTTAGAGACAGAGTTTATCTCTTAAGTAGAGAGAAAGTTTGTTGAAGAACACAGTGAAGTTTTTTTTTAAAAGGCATAGTTTAGTAAGCTAGCCATGGCAGGAGCCAGCACAAGCACGAATATAGAAAATTCTCAACTCCCACAGTTCAATGGGAATAAATATGACTATTGGGAAATAAATATGAGAGCCTTGTTTGCCTCTCAAGATTTATGGGAGTTGGTTGAAGATGGTCTAGAAGAACCAGAAGATGAAAATGCATTTAATGCCTTGACACAGGTAGAGAAGGATTTTCTAAAGAGTAATAGGAAGAAGGACTCAAAAGCCCTCTTCTATCTCTTTCAAACAGTGCATGAAAGTGTATTTCCAAGGATTGCAGCATCAAAGAGGTCCAAGGATGCATGGGATAATCTCCAGACAGCCTACCAAGGTATGGAGAAGGTAAAGACTGCAAAAATTCAATTAATGATAAGGGATTTTGAAGTTATTTGCATGAAAGAGTGATAAAATAGACTCATTATTTAATCTACTGATTGGGTTGGTCACCCAAATGAGATCTCACGGAGAGACAATAGACGAAAGAAGAATAGTGGAGAAAGTGTTGAGGAGCTTACCCTCAAGGTTTGATGTGATAGTCACAACCATTGAAGAGACAAAGGATCTCTCAAAGTTTACAGTTGATGAGATTCATGCATCATTGATGACACATGAACAAATATTGGGTAGAACAACAAACTCATCTTTGGAGCATGCCTTCAAGAACCAAATATCCTTTAGAAGAGGAATAGGTCAAGGCAGAGGAAACTACAAAGGAAAAGGAAGAGGCAGAAACCAAAACAGAGGAGGAAGAAACAACCCTACAAATACTAATGGAAAGGGCAACAATCAAAATCAGAACCAAGGCCAAGGCAGCAGCCAGCAAGGTGGACAAAATCAAGCACATGGACAAAGGTACGATAAATCCCAAGTCCAATGTCATTACTGTAAGAAGTATGGACATTATGCCAATGAATGTATGAAGATACAGAGTGACATGGGTAATAGACTTAGTGCTAACTTTACTAAGGAAAATATCAGTCAAGAAAATTTGTTTTTAGGATGTAATATGGTTGAAGAGAAGAGTGAAAATATATGGTTTCTAGATTCAGGATGTAGCAACCATATGACTGGAAAAATTTTCATGTTTTCCATGTTATATGAAAATGTGAAGTCTCAAGTAACATTGGGGATAGACAGTAAGGTCTCTGTCATGGGAAAATGCAGAGTAAATGTTTTGACAAAGAAAGGAGAAGGAAGATCCATATCAGATGTTTACTATGTGCCTGGTATGAAGTGTAACCTTTTGAGCATTGGATAGCTCATTCAAAAGGGCTACAATGTTTTCTTTGAAGATGATGTATGCACCATCATGGATAAACCACCAATCAAGCAATGCATTGCACAAGTGAAGATGACAAGGAACATAATGTTCCCTCTCAAGATGAGAGCAGATTTGAAGAAAGGAGCTAAAATTGCAGCAGTGACACAAGAGACATTCCAAAGAGAAGCAAAAGATGAAAACTGGTGATGGCACTTGTGATTTTGACATCTCAACTTTGGAGATCTGAATTTTTTGCATAGGAAAGGTATGGTAAAGGGATTACCAATGATTAAAAAACCGAATAGCCTTTGTAAGGCTGCATATTAGGCAAACAACATAGAGAAAGATTTCCATCAGGAAAGAGCATAAGGGCAAAGACACCCTTAGAAATTGTCCATTCATATTTGTGTGGATCAATGCAAAGACCATAACTAGCAAGCAGTCACCATATGCTGACTTTTATTGATGATTACACACAAAAAACTTGGGTTTATTTCTTGAAATTTAAGAGTGAAGTGTTTGAGAAATTCTGCCACTTTAAGGCTCTTGTAGAGAAACAAAGTGGGCAGCATATCAAGGTCTTAAGAATTTATAGAGGAGGTGAGTATATCTCCAAAGAATTTCTACGTTTTTGCAGAGAAAATGGGATACACAAACAATTTACAGCAAGGTACACACCGTAGCAAAATGGAGTTGCTGAAAGGAAAAATAGAACCATCATGGACATGTAAGAAGTATGTTGAAGGAAAAACATTTGCCAAACGAATATTGGTTTGAAGCTGTACATTGTGCATCATACATCTTGAATATATTCCCAACCAAATTTGTAATGAAAAAAGTCCCGGAAGAAGCATGGAGTGGCATAAAACAGTTTGTCACCCACATGAGAGTTTTTGGTTGTATGGCTTATGCACACATTCCATATCAGCTAAGGAAGAAGTTGGACAGTAAGGGGGAGAAGTGCATATTTATTCGATATAGTGAAGAATCCAAGGCATACAGGTTGTATAACCCATCCACCAAGAAGTTTTTTATAAGCAGAGATGTACAGTTCATTGAGGAAGAAGCTTGGGATGGAAGCATTGAGAAAACAGTGAATGTGAAAAGTTGTTTGTCTCATGATGATAATGAGGAAGAAATGGCTGAAAGACATCCCTCATTAGTAGCACCACCTCCACCAACACAAGGACAACAAGGGACACCACAAGCAGGAATGAGAACACCCTTGAGAAGTGATAACAGTGCTTCTCCAAGCACACCGCAAGGAGCAGATTTGAGTGCTTCTACAGGCACAAGTTCAGCAAGTGAAAGAGGAACCAGATTCAGAAGTTTGAATGACATTTATGAGCAAGAGGAAACAAATAAAGGTATGAAATCTTTATTTGCATTATATTTTCATGTAGAAGATCCTATTCATTTTGAAGAAGCTATAAAAGATAAGAAATGGATAGATGCTATGGATGAAGAAATGAATGTCATAGAGAAAAATAAGACATGGGAATTGGTTGATCTCCCAAAAGGAAAAGAAATGATTGGAGTAAAATGGGTCTACAAGACCAAAAGAAATGCTGAAGGTAAGATTGAAAGGCACAAGGCTAGACTTGTTGTCAAAGGCTACAAGCAGCAACAAGGAAGAGACTATGAAGAAACATTTCCACCGGTTGCAAGAATGGAAATAGTAAGAGCAGTGTTGTCCATAACAGCACAACATAAGTGGAAGGTTTACCAAATGGATGTGAAATCAACATTCCTAAATGGAGTATTTATGGAAGAGGTTTATGCTGAACAACCTCTAGGATATGAGAAAAAATTCCAAGAGCATAAGTATGTAGATTGAAGAAAGTTCTTTATGGGCTGAAACAAGCACCAAGAGCATGGTACAGTAGGATAGATGCCTATCTACTGGAAAATGGGTTTGAAAAATGTGAAGGTGAACCCACATTGTACATCAAGGAGAAAGATGGTAAGATGTTGATTGTTGTTTTATATGTTGATGATGTTATATTCATAGGTAATGATTCTTACCTCATTGATAATTTTAAATCAGTCATGAAGGATGAATTTGAGATGACTGATATGGGATTGCTGAAATACTTCTTATGAATAGAAGTAGAGCAAAATGAAAACAAAATTTTTATCTCTCAAGATAAATATGTAAATGAAGTTTTGGAAAGCTTTAATATGTAGGATTGCAAGGTAGCAATTACTCCTACAGTGATGGGATTGAAACTGAGCAAAGAAGACAACACGCAAGGATTTTTTTTTTTTTGATCCAAGTTTGTACGAGCATAGTTGACGACCTTATGTGTTGGCTGCCAACTAGGCCGAATATTATTCATCTTTGTGAGTTTAATTTCAGGGTTTATGGAAAGGCCAAAGAGAGATACATTGGCAAGTAGCAAAAATAATTTTGAGGTATGTGAAAGGAACAAAAAGGTATGGAATTTTATACACCACTTCAGAAAATTTTGAATTGATTTGATATACTGACAGTGATTGGGCTGGAAGTATAGATGACAAGAAAAGAACCTTTGGATATGTTTTTCATATGGGATCAGGAGCCATTTCATGGGCTTCTAAGAAACAACCAATTGTGGCTTTATCTACAACAGAGGAAAATTATGTGGCAGCTATAACAACAGCCTATCAAACAGTTTGAATGAGAATAATGTTGAGGAGTTTGTGTCATAAACAGGTAAAAGGCACAACAAATTATTGTGATAATAGCTTAGCAATAGCATTGTCAAAGAATTTAGTGTTTTACAAGAGAATGAAACACATTGATGCCAAGTATCACTACACCAGAGAGCTAGTGAACAATGGAGAAATTGTTTTGCAACATTGTAGAACTGAAGAGTAGTTCACTGATATACTGACGAAACCATTAGGGCAGAAAAGTTTTAATTATTTGAGAAAGTGTTTGGGTATGGAAGAGAACCCAACAGTTGAATTTAAGGGGGAATGTTGAATTTTTTAAATTCAACTGCAACAGTGCAACTGTGCAGAAGGACGAAAAGTACAATAGCAGCAATTTAATTTTGTTTGGTTTCTTGCATTACATCTCCACATTTAACGAAACTCTGCAAGTTAAAATTTTGGTTATGGCCATAGCCATGTTCATAGTGAAAATTAGGTTTGAATCCACGCTATCTCCAACATTTAGCACTCTGCCCTCCACGCCATAAATCACTAAACCTACCACATTGAAACCACAGTCTTTCGCACCGTTTGTTTTGATTTGAACTAAGCCCACATCACCAACATGGACCCACACTGCCAAGTCAACCACAACAACCAATCAAGAGGCGACCGCATAGGAATTGAGCTAATGTGGACAAGACCAATTCGAACACGATAAAGACTTATAGGCTCAATTAATTTTTTATCACGCATCCGAAGGCTGACATCACACCAACCAATTTTGGAATGTGATAAATTGATTCAAACGAGCTTAATTCCATGTTTTGAAGTCCGCGATAAAGGTGTTATAACTTAGGGTAAAAGGTTAAATGATTTTACATGTTTTGTTTTTAATGTCACAACAGCTACAAAGTCATTTTGACTTAAGAGTATAATATATGTTTTAATATATATTATAAACATTTTTCAATGTTTATAATATATATATATATATATATAAGGTTAGCATGTATTTTTTTTGAAAAAGAGCCCAAAAAGGCAGTTGTGTTATTTTTTTTAAAAGAAGACAGAGTGTCTTAAAAAAAATAGAGTTGACTGTGTAGTATTTTTTTTGTAATGCCCAAAGGCAGAAATAGAATTTTTGAAGTCTGGACCGTGTATTGTAAAAAGAGCCCAAAGCCTAAAACAGAAAAAAAGCACTATACATGCATATTGTAGGAGACAAAGAGCATATTTTTGCACTGTGTTTTTGTAGCAATCAACATAAACTGAAGGTTTTTTTAAATCCAGAACAATGCAGTTCTGAAGATTGTAATGTTTTTTTTTAAGCTAAATGAAATGGAGTTTTAAAGCATCTCTGTCCAGCAATTTTTTTTAAATTGAATCTCTATGTTGGGAAGAGGAATTTTATTTCCTCTTTTGTTTGGAATACTTCAAAAATTCCAACAACATTGGTGGCCATGCTCGATCTTGTGGGCGTCCACACAGAGAAGCTCGTGGGACAGTTTAGGAAACTATACTAGTGATGGAGAAGCCATGAGAATTCAAGTAGCAGTAGTAAGTACTAGTCACATTAATGCCGAGTGGAGGATCTCTGAAGTTGGTGAAAATAGGTCACTTGGTTACCCTCTCGATATATAATGAAAGGCTCTTATGCTAGTGTTTTTTTGAATTTAAATTGGATTAATATTCATTTCATTAATGTAAACATGGTTTTAATTTAAGTGACATTGGTCTAACCAACTATTGTCACAATTATGAGTGTGTTGGAATTGGTCATTCCAACACTAAATTTTTTTTGAGGATATGATAAAGACATGATACTGAAGATGGCAACATCAAATATTAAGAGATGTGAACAACGAAAAGATGAGGAAACAATTATTATGATGGAGCATGCAAGGTGTCGAGAGGCTTCCAGATTCCTGTGTTTGGGATCGACACTGTTGAAGGTTGAACATTTTTTATCATGGTCTTGTGGTGCAGCGATGAAGTGTGGTACAACATAGTTGCTACAGTGGCTGAGGGCAGTGTGGTGAGCTGCCTAGACGTGCCTTTGTTCGTATACCAGAGCGGCCTCTGGAAGTTGCAGTTGAAGTATGGTGAGTTGTAGCTGATGGCAACGTTTTTTGCAGTGTCTGTGGTTAAGGAGGGAGATAAGGTAAAAATGAAACTAAAAGTTCCAACATATTTGCTTTGATGAAACAAATTGTCTTCGTGAATTCCTTTGTTTTTCATGTTGAGCCCGAACAACTTAATATGTAAATGCATTCATGTAAATCTAGTTAAAAGAATCAGACGTTTTATTGTTGTGACATTTAGGTTGGCAAATTATTGTCACAAGTGTAAATCTATGCTGGAATTTGTCATTCCAACAATAGACAAATTTATTTGCAGGAATGATTTACTACCAGATATGATGAAAACATTGACAGTGACAATTGCATCAAAGGATAGTGGTTGGATCTACATCAAAGATTGGAGGAGGATAGACAATCAAGTTTGTGTGTGTTTTTTGTGAGTTTCTTGCAATACACTCTTGATGACGAGTCACACAGTTGAATGGTAAGCAAGTCTAGGATGGTTGTGTAGTGGTCATTGTATGTACCTGGTAACTCCAAGAGTTGGAGTATGCAATGTAAGCCTTGTAAAGGCATATGTATCCCCGTGAAGTTTGTGGTTATCTAAAAACCATTTTGTAATTGTCACTTTGTAATTACATGTTTATGGTTAGCCGAAAACCATCTTTTGTCACTTTAAAGTGATGGTTTGTGGTGAACCAGAAACCACATACAGAGCCTTAGTGGCTACGGTGCCCTGGGTGCACACAGGAGCTTCAAATGCTCATAGGAGTAGGTGGACGGCAAAAAACATGTCACTCATAGCTCTCAGATATTTTTTGTTTCTAAGCACAGGAGGGTCGACATGTTTTTCTGTCTGGCAGTCGTGTCGAAAGGCGAAATCAGCGTTACTATTAGGGACTGTTATTTGGGCACGGATATTTGGCTTAGAAAGACGCTGATCTCTCTTTTGGCAGTTTTACACATGGGATTTACCCTTTTGTGGTGAATCTGAGTCGTAGACATTGTTGCTGGTTCTGCACATGGGATTCGCCCGTTTGTGGTGGATCTGAGTCGCAGACACATATTTTGTTATGATTGACCACAACTAAATTTTGTGAATCGATATCGCGACAAGTAGTCATTAAGGGAGGGTGTTGGAATATGTAATTCCTACTTGTCTGCAGTTGTGACTCTCTATATAAAGAGTTCGTTCCTATATCATAGGAGGTAGCTAGAACTATATATTCCTAGTTTGGTGTGTGGTTGAGATATTCTCTCAACCACATTATTGTGCGTCCAAGATAGTTTTCGTATCTTGAAACTATATTTCATGTATATATATGTAACCATTTTGATATAATATAAGATAGTATGCATATTGAAAATTTATCTATGTTTTAATTTGCAATCAAATAATAAAAAATATATTTTAATTTGCAAACAAATGAAAATGATGAAAATGATTTGTTTTATAGAAACAAACCGCTAAACATTTTATTTCATATATTTTGATTTGCAAACACATGATAAAAATGATTTGCAAACCAATAAAATGATTTTCAAACAAATGAAAAAATTAGAGAATAATAATGAGTTATTCTATGAAGAAAACGGACAAAACTTAAATAACAATAGATAATAATAATAAAAGACTTATTACATTAAGAAAACTGACAAAACTTAAATAACAAAAATTCAGAGGACGCGTTAACATATAGAAAATAACAATAGATAATAATAATAATAAAGACTTATTCCATGAAAAAAACTGACAAAACTTAAATAACAAAAATTCAGAGGACGCGTTGACATACAGAAAACGGAGAAAACTTAAACTTAAATAACAAAAATTCAGACGAAGCGTAAATATAGATAGAAACCAAGTATCGGCAAAGTATAGAATAAAAAATTTAAATAACAAAAATTCAGACGAAGGGTAGATATAGATAGAAACCCTCAAGAAATGCTTTATTCCAGAAAATCATGTCAGAAAACCCTTTCAGTCTCAGGCATAACGAACACTACATACACACAAAAACTGCACACATAGGTTATATATACACAAATACTGAGCACACAGAGAGAGACTGCAACATAGAAAATAGAAGTCATTTCACACCCGAAATACAAAAACAAAGATCACTTACAGGTGAGAGATTCTAATTCAAAATTCAAACAAATAATATCAGGAATGCCAATGACAGGAAATTTATAGGGCTTTACTATCCGCTCCAAAAAAACGGCTAAATTTTAGAGTCACATGCGTTTGACACGTGGATAATGGAGAAAGCTCACCATTGACACGTGGATAATGAAAAAAAATCTGTCGTTATGAATATAATTTATAATTCATACGCGCTTGCTGGTTCAACTTTTAAATCTTCGTGAATTGTCCTCGATATTAGAAAAAATTATGAATAAAATATCAGAATAAAATTATGAGTAAAAACTTATGAAAAAAATATAGAATAAAAAAATTATGAATAAAATTTAGAATTCATACGAGCAGTGGGAGTGTGTTGCTTCAAATTTTAGCTCTCAATTGAATTGTCACCCAAATTAGAAGTAACGAAGTTTTTTTTACACTAAATTAAAAGTTTGGAAAATTAGAAGTATAGAAGTTCTTTCTTTAACATTCAATTAAAAGTTTGAAATTTTTTCCTATGTCTTAGTATTAATATTTTTATTTTTTATAAATATATTTAAATGTTTGTATTAATATTTTTATTTTTTATAAATATATTTTTTATTTAAATGTTTTTTTTTGGGATTGGTAATTAGGTTATATTTACTTTATAAGATGAAATAATTATTTATTTATTAATAAGATAAAATAAAATTTTATTTATTTGTTGGATTTCTTGTGGGTTGAATTCATTTCGTAATGGTAAGGAAGTTGAGATGGTGATAAGTGATCTACTCGATGGAGCATGGTGTTGATCTCGATCCGAATGGAGATGAAAGAAGGCAAGGCTGCAAAGTCGACCTATGTGGATTTTACGGAGGCTGAAAAGGCATTGACAGTGCCGAAATCTGTTGGTAGATTAGATCTCCACCACAAATCCACGACGACAAACCTATATAAAATATGAACAGTGTTGGCGTTTGCAAGCCGACGTGTTGGTAAAAATATTGTTGGCTGAAAGGTCTGGTGTGAAGGTTTCAATAGCATGGAGAGACGAAGCCACGGTTCACAGAGCCAAGGGTAGTCTGGCTGAGAGCCGATTGCGAACGTTCGTGGAGCTCTCGTGGCATAGAATGATGCTCATCTCAAGCGTGTAGAGTTTGTGAGTGGCGTGATGATGCAACATGGGTGGAGCAGAAGTTTTGCTGGCTATGGTCATTTGGTTTGGAGGTTGCGTGCTGCTATTTGGAGCTTTGTAGGAGAAGGTAGCCTCCAGTGTTGTTCATACCTATGCGTGAGGGCCAATTTGGCATCGACGGGCTCGTGATCGCTGTGGAATGGTCGGTGAATTGTTGTAGGTTTGTTGCATGCATTCGATTGGTGAGAATTGAGATGGATGTTTCCCCAATTACTTTCAATGTCGTCATTAGAATTGTTTAATTAACAAGTTCGACCTCATTGCTAGGTTTTGGTGATCTCATTTCAGTTCATAGGTAAATTGCAAGCCTGAGCTTTATTTCTTTATGCTACAATATCTATACTTTCAATCCATCAAGATTGTTCAGATGTCTTCAAATCTTGAAGATAGATTAATTCCAACACAAATTTAATGTTTACAAGGAGAAACGATTGTAAATTTTATCCTCTCAGCTATGCAAGAATGGGATTGGTTGTGTTTATGTTGTTGCATATTGTTGTAACAAGGGTGAGTGTTGAGAAAGCTGTGCTTCCTGGATAAGTTGGAGGCGTGGAGACCTTGTGGAAAGGTCTTTGGGTTGATTTTGTTTGTGAAACTCATGACTTAGTGGGATAAGATTTTTTGGTGTCTGCCTAGAAGAGGCCTTGAGAAATTCGTGGACTGAGCATGATTTTGTTGTGGTGGAGACTATTGAGTTTGCAGATGACGAGGATGAGGAATTGCCACAGCCGACCTCTCTACTCAGATCGGTTTCATGCTATTGCAGGCTTTGTCGCTGAAGAAATCCATGAAGCAGCATAAGATCTTGCACAGGAATGACGATTCCAACTTGCACAACGTGGTGGTGACGGTGAAGAGAGCATTCTCCATGCGGAAAGGCGGACCTCCGCCGGCAGGAGGTAGAAGATGTAGGAAATCCCAATCAATGAAATTAACGGGCGTGAAACGCCTCCTTATGAGACAACAACATACGACGAGAGACAATGCAATGAGGTATTCATGAAGGACAGCATACCAGTCTGGATCGCAGTATCCGACTACACAATCCTCACTTCCATATCCAGTGTGCTCATCACGTGTGGAGAAGAAATCTTAGGACTTTATTCATCGGTACGAATGGGCCCCTCGTCATAGAAGAGTCTAAGCTCCTGGTCACATTTGTTGATTTTTTTTTAATTCAACTACAACAGTGCAACTATGCAGAAGGATGAAGAGTACAATAGCAACGATTTAATTTTTTTTGGTTTCTTGCACTCCATCTCTGCATTTAACGAAATGCTGCAAGTTAAAATTTTAGTTATGGTTGTAGCCATGTTCACAGTGAAAATCAGGTTTGAATCCACGCTATCTCCAGCATTTAACACTCTGCCCTCCGCGCCATAAATCACTGCACCTACCGCATTGAAACCACAGTCTTTCATGCCGTTTTTTTTTACTTGAACTAAGCCCACGTCACCAGCATGGACCCACACTGCCAAGTCAACCGCAAGAACCAATTAGGAGGCAATCACATAGGAATTGAGTTGATGTGGACAAGACCAATTTGGATCCGATAAAGACTTATAGGCTCAATTAATTTTTTATTGCTCATCTGAAGGCTGAAATCACACCAGCCAATTTTGGAATGCGATAAATTTATTCAAATGATCTTAATTCCATGTTTTGAAGTTTGCGATAAAGGTGTTATAACTTAGGGTAAAAGGTTAAATGATTTTACATGTTTTGTTTTTAATGTCATGAAAGCTGCAAATTCATTTTGACTTAAGAGTATAATATATGTTTTAATATATATTATAAACATTTTTCAATGTTTATAATATATATATGAAAGGTTAGCATGTATTTTTTTTGAAAAAGAGCCCAAAAATGCCGCTGTGTATTTTTTTTTTTAAAAGAAGACAAAGTGTCTTAAAAAAAACCAAAGTTGACTGTCTAGTATTTCTTTTGTAATGCCCGAAGGCAGAAATATAATTTTTGAAGTGTGGATTGTGTATTGTAAAAATAGCCTGAAGGCTAAAATAGAAAAATCACTGTATGTGCATATTGTAAGAGACATAGAATAGATTTGTACTGTGTTTTTGTAGTAGTCAACAAAAACTAAAGTTTTTTTTTTTTAATCCAGAACAATGCAGTTCTGAAGATTGTAATGTTCTTCTTTAAGCTAAATGAAATGGATTTTTAAAGCATCTCTGTCCACAATTTTTTTTTTAATTGAATCTCTGTGTTGGGAAGAGGAATTTTATTTCCTCTGTTGTTTGGAATACTTCAGAAATTCCAACATGGTATCAGAGTTAGTCCAGGCTCTTTGAAGTTTGTCAAAGAAGTTGAAGGAAGGAGTTGTTGAAGAAGTTCTCCAGCAGTGTGAAGGCTCAACAAAGTCCAGGTATCTATCAAAATAGAGTTTGAGTTTGTGTTAAAGAGTGCAGTCCTTAGAGACAAAGTTTATCTCTTAAGTAGAGAGAAAGTTTGTTGAAGAACACAGTCAAGTTTTTTTTTAAAAGGCATAGTTTAGTAAGCTAGCCATGGCAGGAGCTAGCACAAGCACGAGTATAGAAAATTCTCAACTCCCACAGTTCAATGGGAATAAATATGACTATTGGGAAATAACTATGAGAGCCTTGTTTGCCTCTCAAGATTTATGGGAGCTGGTTGAAGATGGTCTAGAAGAACCAGAAGATGAAAATGCATTTAATGCCTTGACATAGGTAGAGAAGGATTTTCTAAAGAGTAATAGGAAGAAGGACTCAAAAGCCCTCTTCTATCTCTTTCAAGCAGTGCATGAAAGTGTATTTCCAAGGATTGCAGCAGCAAAGAGGTCTAAGGATGCATGAGATACTCTCCAGACAGCCTACCAAGGTATGGAGAAGGTAAAGACTGCAAAAATTCAATTAATGATAAGGGATTTTGAAGTTATTTGCATGAAAGAGTGATACAATAGACTCATTATTTACTCTACTGATTGGGTTGGTCACCCAAATGAGATCTCACAGAGAGACAACAGACGAAAGAAGAATAGTGGAGAAAGTGTTGAGGAGCTTACCCTCAAGGTTTGATGTGATAGTCACAACCATTGAAGAGACAAAGAATCTCTCAAAGTTTACAGTTGATGAGATTCATGCATCATTGATGACACATGAACAAATATTGGGTAGAACAACAAACTCATCTTTGGAGCATGCCTTCAAGAACCAAATGTCCTTTAGAAGAGAAATAGGTCAAGGCAGAGGAAACTACAAAGGAAAAGGAAGAGGCAGAAACCAAAACAGAGGAGGAAGAAACAACCCTACAAATACTAATGGAAAGGGCAGCAATCAAAATCAGAACCAAGGCCAAGGCAGCAGCCAGCAAGGTGGACAAAATCAAGCACATGGACAAAGGTATGATAAATCCCAAGTCCAATGTCATTACTGTAAGAAGTATGGACATTATGCCAATGAATGTATGAAGATACAGAGTGACATGGGTAATAGACTTAGTGCTAACTTTACTAAGGAAAATATCAGTCAAGAAAATTTGTTTTTAGGATGTAATATGGTTGAAGAGAAGAGTGAAAATATATGGTTTCTAGATTCAGGATGTAGCAACCATATGACTGGAAAAATTTTCATGTTTTCCATGTTATATGAAAATGTGAAGTCTCAAGTAACATTGGGGACAGACAGTAAGGCCTCTGTCATGGGAAAATGCAGAGTAAATGTTTTGACAAAGAAAGGAGAAGGAAGATCCATATCATATGTTTACTATGTGCCTGGTATGAAGTGTAACCTTTTGAGCATTGGATAGCTCATTCAAAAGGGCTACAATGTTTTCTTTGAAGATGATGTATGCACCATCATGGATAAACCACCAAGCAAGCAATGCATTGCACAAGTGAAGATGACAAGGAACATAATGTTCCCTCTCAAGATGAGAGCAGATTTGAAGAAAGGAGCTAAAATGGCAGCAGTGACACAAGAGACATTCCAAAGAGAAGCAAAAGATGAAAACTGGTGATGGCACTTGCGATTTTGACATCTCAACTTTGGAGGTCTGAATTTGTTGCATAGGAAAGGTATGGTAAAGGGATTACCAATGATTAAAAAACCGGATAGCCTTTGTAAGGCTGCATATTAGGCAAACAACATAGAGAAATATTTCCATCAGGAAAGAGCATAAGGGCAAAGGCACCCTTAGAAATTGTCCATTCATATTTGTGTGGATCAATGCAAAGACCATCACTAGCAAGCAGTCACCATATGCTGACTTTTATTGATGATTACACACAAAAAACTTGGGTTTATTTCTTGAAATTTAAGAGTGAAGTGTTTGAGAAATTCTGCCACTTTAAGGCTCTTGTAGAGAAACAAAGTGGGTAGCATATCAAGGTCTTAAGAATTGATAGAGGAGGTGAGTATATCTCCAAATAATTTCTACGTTTTTGCCGAGAAAATGGGATACACAAACAATTTACAGCAAGGTACACACCACAGCAAAATGGAGTTGCTGAAAGGAAAAATAGAACCATCATGGACATGTAAGAAGTATGTTGAAGGCAAAACATTTGCCAAACGAATACTGGTTTGAAGCTGTACATTGTGCATCATACATCTTGAATATATTCCCAACCAAATTTGTAATGAACAAAGTCCCGGAAGAAGCATGGAGTGGCATAAAATAGTTTGTCACCCACATGAGAGTTTTTGGTTGTATGGCTTATGCACACATTCCAGATCAGCTAAGGAAGAAGTTGGACAGTAAGGGGGAGAAGTGCATATTTATTCGATATAGTGAAGAATCCAAGACATACAGGTTGTATAACTCATCCACCAAGAATTTTTTTATAAGCAGAGATGTACAGTTCATTGAGGAAGAAGCTTGGGATGGAAGCATTGAGAAAATAGTGAATGTGAAAAGTTGTTTGTCTCATGATGATAATGAGGAAGAAATGGCTGAAAGACATCCCTCATTAGCAGCACCACCTCCACCAACACAAGTACAACAAGGGACACCACAAGCAGGAATGAGAACACCCTTGAGAAGTGATAACAGTGCTTCTCCAAGCACACCACAAGGAGCAGATTTGAGTGCTTCTACAGGCACAAGTTCAGCAAGTGAAAGAGGAACCAGATTCAGAAGTTTGAATGACATTTATGAGCAAGAGGAAACAAATAAAGGTATGAACTCTTTATTTGCATTATATTGTCATGTGGAAGATCCTATTCATTTTGAAGAAGCTATAAAAGATAAGAAATGGATAGATGCTATGGATGAAGAAATGAATGTCATAGAGAAAAATAAGACATGGAAATTGGTTGATCTCCCAAAAGGAAAAGAAATGATTGGAGTAAAATGGGTCTACAAGACCAAAAGAAATGCTAAAGGTAAGATTGAAAGGCACAAGGCCAGACTTGTTGTCAAAGGCTACAAGCAGCAACAAGGAAGAGACTATGAAGAAACATTTGCACCGGTTGCAAGAATGGAAATAGTAAGAGCAGTGTTGTCCATAGCAGCACAACATAAGTGGAAGGTTTACCAGATGGATGTGAAGTCAACATTCCTAAATGGAGTATTTATGGAAGAGGTTTAAGCTGAACAACCTCTAGGATATGAGAAAAAATGCCAAGAGCATAAGTATGTAGATTGAAGAAAGCTCTTTATGGGCTGAAACAAGCACCAAGAGCATGGTACAGTAGGATAGATGCCTATCTACTGGAAAATGGGTTTGAAAAATGTGAAGGTGAACCCACATTGTACATCAAGGAGAAAGATGGTAAGATGTTGATTGTTGTTTTATATGTTGATGATGTTATATTCACAGGTAATGATTCTTACCTCATTGATAATTTTAAATCAGTCATGAAGGATGAATTTGAGATGACTGATATGGGATTACTGAAATACTTCTTAGGAATAGAAGTAGAGAAAAATGAAAACAAAATTTTTATCTCTCAAGATAAATATGTAAATGAAGTTTTGGAAAGCTTTAATATGTAGGATTGCAAGGTAGCAATTACTCCTACAGTGATGGGATTGAAACTGAGCAAAGAAGACAACAGCAAGGATTTTGATCCAAGTTTGTACAAGAGCATAGTTGACAGCCTTATGTATTTGACTGCAACTAGGTCGGATATTATTCATGCTGTGAGTTTAATTTCCAGGTTTATGGAAAGGCCAAAGGAGATACATTGGCAAGTAGCAAAAATAATTTTGAGGTATGTGAAAGGAACAAAAAGGTATGGAATTTTATACACCACTTCAGAAAATTTTGAATTGATTTGATATACTGACAGTGATTGGGCTGGAAGTATAGATGACAAGAAAATCACCTTTGGATATGTTTTTCATATGGGATCAGGAGCCATTTCATGGGCTTCTAAGAAACAACCAATTGTGGCTTTATCTACAATAGAGGCAAATTATGTGGCAGCTATAACAACAGCCTATCAAACAGTTTGAATGAGAATAATGTTGAGGAGTTTGTGTCATAAACATGTAAAAGGCACAACAAAGTATTGTGATAATAGCTCAGCAATAGCATTGTGAAAGAATTTAGTGTTTTACAAGAGAATGAAACACATTGATGCCAAGTATCACTACACCAGAGAGCTAGTGAACAATGGAGAAATTGTTTTGCAACATTGTAGAACTGAAGAGTAGTTCACTGATATACTGACGAAACCATTAAGGCAGAAAAGTTTTAATTATTTGAGAAAGTGTTTGGGTATGGAAGAGAACCCAACAGTTGAATTTAAGGGGGAATGTTGAATTTTTTAAATTCAACTGCAACAGTGCAACTATGCAGAAGGACAAAAAGTACAACAACATCAATTTAATTTTGTTTGGTTTCTTGCATTACATCTCTGCATTTAACGAAACTCTGCAAGTTAAAATTTTGGTTATGGCCATAGCCATGTTCATAGTGAAAATTAGGTTTGAATCCACGCTATCTCCAACATTTAGCACTTTGCCCTCCACGCCATAAATCACTCCACCTACCACATTGAAACCACAGTCTTTCGCACTGTTTGTTTTGATTTGAACTAAGCCCACGTCACCAACATGGACCCACACTGCCAAGTCAACCACAACAACCAATCAGGAGGCGATCGCATAGGAATTGAGCTAATGTGGACAAGACCAATTCGAACACGATAAAGACTTATAGGCTCAATTAATTTTTTATCGCGCATTCGAAGGCTGACGCCACACCAACCAATTTTGGAATGTGATAAATTTATTAAAACGAGCTTAATTCCATGTTTTGAAGTCTGCGATAAAGGTGTTATAACTTAGGGTAAAAGGTTAAATGATTTTACATGTTTTGTTTTTAATGTCACAACAGCTACAAAGTCATTTTGACTTAAGAGTATAATATATGTTTTAATATATATTATAAACATTTTTCAATGTTTATAATATATATATATATATATATAAGGTTAGCATGTATTTTTTTTGAAAAAGAGCCCAAAAAGGCAGTTGTGTTATTTTTTTTAAAAGAAGACAGAGTGTCTTAAAAAAAATAGAGTTGACTGTGTAGTATTTTTTTTGTAATGCCCAAAGGCAGAAATAGAATTTTTGAAGTCTGGACCGTGTATTGTAAAAAGAGCCCAAAGCCTAAAACAGAAAAAAAGCACTATATATGCATATTGTAGGAGACAAAGAGCATATTTTTGCACTGTGTTTTTGTAGCAATCAACAGAAACTGAAGGTTTTTTTTAATCCAGAACAATGCAGTTCTGAAGATTGTAATGTTTTTTTTTAAGCTAAATGAAATGGAGTTTTAAAGCATCTCTGTCTAGCAATTTTTTTAAAATTGAATCTCTATGTTGGGAAGAGGAATTTTATTTCCTCTTTTGTTTGGAATACTTCAGAAATTCCAACAACATTGGTGGCCATGCTCGATCTTGTGGGCGTCGACACAGAGAAGCTCATGGGACAGTTTAGGAAACTATACTAGTGATGGAGAAGCCATGAGAATTCAAGTAGCAGTAGTAAGTACTAGTCACATTAATGCCGTGGAGGATCTGCGAAGTTGGTGAAAATAGGTCACTTGGTTACCCTCTCGATATATAATGAAAAGGCTTCTTATGTATTGTTTTTTGAATTTAAGTGGATTAATATTCATTTCATTAATGTAAACATGGTTTAATTTAAGTGACATTGGTCTAACTTAACTATTGTCACAATTATGGTGTGTTGAATTGGTCATACCAACACTAATTTTTTTTTGAGGATATGATAAAGACATGATGCGAAGATGGCAACATCGAATATTAAAAGATGTGAACAACGAAAAAGATGAGGAAGCATAATTATTATGATGGAGCATACAGGTGTCGAGGCTTGTAGATTCCTGTGTTTGGGATCGACACGGTTGAAGGTTGAATATTTTTTATCATGGTCTTGTGGTGCAGCGATGAAGTGTGGTACAACATAGTTGCTACAGTGGCTGAGGGCAGTGTGGTGAGCTGCCTAGACGTGCCTTTGTTCGTATACCAGAGCGGCCTCTGGAAGTTGCAGTTGAAGTATGGTGAGTTGTAGCTGATGGCAACGTTTTTTGCAGTGTCTGTGGTTAAGGAGGGAGATAAGGTAAAAATGAAATTAAAAGTTCCAACATATTTTCTTTGATGAAACAAATTGTCTTCGTGAATTCCTTTGTTTTTCATGTTGAGCCCGATTAACTTAATATGTAAATGCATTCATGTAAATCTAGTTAAAAGAATCAGACGTTTTATTGTTGTGACATTTAGGTTGGCAAATTATTGTCACAAGTGTAAATCTATGCTGGAATTTGTCATTCCAACAATAGACAAATTTATTTGCAGGAATGATTTACTAACAGATATGATGAAAACATTGACAGTGACAATTGCATCAAAGGATAGTGGTTGGATCTACATCAAAGATTGGAGGAGGATAGACAATCAAGTTTGTGTGTGTTTTTTGTGAGTTTCTTGGAGTACACTCTTGATGACGAGTCACACAGTTGAATGGTAAGCAAGTCTAGGATGGTTGTGTAGTGGTGATTGTATGTACCTGGTAACTCCAAGAGTTGGAGTATGCAATGTAAGCCTTGTAAAGGCATATGTATCCCCATGAAGTTTGTGGTTATCTAAAAATCATTTTGTACTTGTCACTTTGTAATTACAGGTTTATGGTTAGCCGAAAACCATCTTTTGTCACTTTAAAGTGATGGTTTGTGGTGAACCAAAAACCACATACAAAGCCTTAGTGGCTACGGTGCCCTGGGTGCACACAGGAGCTTCAAATGCTCATAGGAGCAAGTGGACTGCAAAAAACATGTCACTCATAGCTCTCAGATATTTTTTGTTTCTGAGCATAGGAGGGTCGACATGTTTTTCTGTCTGGCAGTCGTGTCGAAAGGCGAAATCAACGTTACTATTAGGGACTGTTATTTGGGCACGAATATTTGGCTTAGAA
Source organism: Pinus albicaulis (assembly GCA_034641835.2). Taxonomy (NCBI): domain Eukaryota; kingdom Viridiplantae; phylum Streptophyta; class Pinopsida; order Pinales; family Pinaceae; genus Pinus; species Pinus albicaulis. The sequence continues at coordinate 332,552,619 of CM076578.1, read as the reverse complement.
AGATGCTGATCTCTCTTTTGGCAGTTTTGCACATGGGATTTACCCTTTTGTGGTGAATCTGAGTCGTAGACATTGTTGCTGGTTCTGCACATGGGATTCGCCCGTTTGTGGTGGATCTGAGTCGCAGACACATATTTTGTTATGATTGACCACAACTAGATTTTGTGAATCGATATCGCGACAAGTAGTCATTAAGGGAGGGTGTTGGAATATGTAATTCCTACTTGTCTGCAGTTGTGACTCTCTATATAAGGAGTTCGTTCCTATATCATAGGAGGTAGTTAGAACTATATATTCCTAGTTTGGTGTGTGGTTGAGATATTCTCTCAACCACATTATTGTGCGTCCAAGATAGTTTTCGTATCTTGAAACTATATTTCATGTATATATATGTAACCATTTTGATATAATATAAAATAGTATGCATATTGAAAGTTTATCTATGTTTTAATTTGCAATCAAATAATAAAAAATATATTTTAATTTGCAAACAAATGAAAATGATGAAAATGATTTGTTTTATAGAAACAAACCGCTAAACATTTTATTTCATATATTTTGATTTGCAAACACATGATAAAAATGATTTGCAAACCAATAAAATGATTTTCAAACAAATGAAAAAATTAGAGAATAATAATAAGGAGTTATTCTATGAAGAAAACGGACAAAACTTAAATAACAATAGATAATAATAATAAAAGACTTATTCCATTAAGAAAACTGACAAAACTTAAATAACAAAAATTCAGAGGACGCGTTAACATATAGAAAATAACAATAGATAATAATAATAATAAAGACTTATTCCATGAAAAAAACTGACAAAACTTAAATAACAAAAATTCAGAGGACGCGTTGACATACAGAAAACGGAGAAAACCTAAACTTAAATAACAAAAATTCAGACGAAGCGTAAATATAGATAGAAACCAAGTATCGGCAAAGTATAGAATAAAAAATTTAAATAACAAAAATTCAGACGAAGGGTAGATATAGATAGAAACCCTCAAGAAATGCTTTATTCCAGAAAATCATGTCAGAAAACCCTTTCAGTCTCGACTCTCAGGCATAACGAACACTACATACACACAAAAACTGCACACATAGGTTATATATACACAAATACTGAGCACACAGAGAGAGACTGCAACATAGAAAATAGAAGTCATTTCACACCCGAAATACAAAAACAAAGATCACTTACAGGTGAGAGATTCTAATTCAAAATTCAAACAAATAATATCAGGAATGCCAATGACAGGAAATTTATAGGGCTTTACTATCCGCTCAAAAAAACGGCTAAATTTTAGAGTCACATGCGTTTGAGACGTGGATAATGGAGAAAGCTCACCATTGACACGTGGATAATGAAAAAAAATCTGTCGTTATGAATATAATTTATAATTCATACGCGCTTGCTGGTTCAACTTTTAAATCTTCGTGAATTGTCCTCGATATTAGAAAAAATTATGAATAAAATATCAGAATAAAATTATGAGTAAAAACTTATGAAAAAAATATAGAATAAAAAAATTATGAATAAAATTTAGAATTCATACGAGCACTGGGAGTGTGTTGCTTCAAATTTTAGCTCTCAATTGAATTGTCACCCAAATTAGAAGTAAGGAAGTTTTTTTTGACACTAAATTAAAAGTTTGGAAAATTAGAAGTATAGAAGTTCTTTCTTTAACATTCAATTAAAAGTTTGAAAATTTTTCCTAGGTCTTAGTATTAATATTTTTATTTTTTATAAATATATTTAAATGTTTGTATTAATATTTTTATTTTTTATAAATATATTTTTTATTTAAATGTTTTTTTTTGGGATTGGTAATTAGGTTATATTTACTTTATAAGATGGAATAATTATTTATTTATTAATAAGATAAAATACAATTTTATTTATTTGTTGGATTGTGTAAAATTTGATTGAATTTGGATGTTTTTCGAGATAGTTTTAATTCCTACAAAAGTAATTTTCATTCTTAATCTTTCTCCCTGATTTTATTTTATTTTAAATGTTTTCTTTATTAGAAATTAGGTTGAACTAATCTAAATTTGATGGGGTTAAATAATGCTTTATCTATTAGTGCAAAGCTTGATTGAGATCATTTTGATTCCCCATAAGTAATTTCCATCCTCAACTCTTCCCATGAGGTTTGAGCTTGGTGGGGAGATAGTTTTAATTCCCCAAGAGTAATTTCCATCTTGAACCCTGCTATGAGGTTTGAATCTCCTGATGAAATAGTTTTAATTCCCCTAAAAGTAATTTACATCCTCAATCTCTCCCATGAGTTTTGAATTTGGTGGGGAGATAATTTCAATTCCCCCAAAAATAATCTCCATCCTAACCCCTCCCCATGAGGTTTGAACTTGGCAAGGAGTTCCCCAAATGTAATTTCCATCCTCAACACCCAAATTAGAAGTTTGGAAGCTTCTTTTTCTAGGTTTTAGTATTAGTATTCTAGTGATTGGGTTGACCTTAGGCCAATGTTTATTGGATAGAAAAATGATTACCTATTAGTGAGAAGTTATCACTATGATTGTGGACATTCATTGAAATAATTTTAATTTCAATCAATCCGTGGAGACTTGATTGAGATTAAACCTCACTCAAATAAACTAATCTACACCTCATATTTTTCACAATAAATAAGCTTACATATAATATTCTTTGTAAATAAATATTCTTTATAAATAAAATAAAAGTTATGACAATTTCTATCTAAAAAGTAAAACATGTTTAATATTTTATTGTTTACAAAATATCATATATTTAAATGAAGTAGTGCCACATGCATAGACACATAATTGTGAGAGTTAAAACTATAGATAATGGAAAACATATATTTTTAAATAATCTTAAAATTTAAAATTTAATCTATAAAATTTATAACAACGATTTAGTGATTTACATGGTTGAGGAAATTGTTTCATAACATTTATAGATTGGAAATGTGAATTTTAATAAAATTAATTCTCACATCAAACCTTTTTCAGTTTCAAAGGTGAAGTTTATGAACAAACTTGTGGTGTTGCTATGGGTTCCCCTTTATCCCCTATCATTGCCAATCTCTTCATGGAAGACTTTGAAGACAAAGCTATTAAATTTGCCCCTCTTAAACCAAAACTTTGGAAAAGATACGTGGATGATACCTTCATTATCTGGCCACATGGAAAAGAAAAATTGGACATTTTCTTAAAACACGTGAATAATATCTCTGATTTTATCAAGTTTACCATGGAGGTAGAAGAAAATAACAGTATTCCTTTTCTTGACATTCTCATCACCAGGAACCAGGATGGTTCTATTTCACACCAGGTCTATCGAAAGAAAACCCACACTGAACAATACCTGCATGCCAACTCCCATCATCATCCGACTCAAAAACTTGGGGTTCTCAATACATTAGCAACCAGAGCTGTGCGCATATCAGATCAAGATCACTTTGAAAAAGTGAAAAACCATCTCATGAGAGTTTTTGAGAAGAATGGGTATAAGAGAAACAAAATAATCAAAGCTTTCAACAATGTAGAAAATTATCCAAAAAACAGGTTAAAAATGGATGATATAATGGGCAAGGTTCACTTACCCTACATAGCAGGCATCACAGACAAAATATCTCACATTCTAAGAAAGAAAAATATCAGAACATCTTTTAAACCTTTAAACACCATTAATAATTATCTCAAATCGGTCAAAGATCCGATTGATCCTAGATGCCACAAAGGGGTTTACTTAATTCCGTGTTCATGTGGTAAACCGTACATAGGGGAAACTGGGCAATCCATCTTAACCAGAATTCAAGAAAATGTTGCTAACATCAAACACAACTGCCTCAAAACATCAGCTTTAGCTGAGCATTCCAGCAAAACCAATCATCACATCTGTATTGAAAATTCCTGGGTTTTGGCTAAAATTGATCACTATTACCACAGGAAATTTAGGGAAGCCATTGAAATTGGGAAGCATCCTGATAACCTTAACCATGATGATGGATGGAAAATAAGTGATAATTGGATTCCAACCTTAAATAACATTCGCACCCATACCTAATTCGGTCCCTTCCCTGTCTTTCATCTCTCTCCCTAATGCTGTTTCGCCTCCCACCCTTCTCCCCCTTTGTTTTCCCTTTCCCTCGTATTTCTCATTATTTTTTCCGATATTACTCCCTCCCTCTCCCCCCCTGCCCCCTCTGCTTGAAACTCCGTTAATTCTTCCATCACATATAAATCTTAATCAATTATATCATCATAAATTATTATTACCTTCACCCTCCTAATTCTTTAACTAACTCTAAACTTAAGCTTAAAAATTAAATTAAAATTAAATTAATAAATAAATAAACAAATAAAAATATAATAATTATACAAATTAAATTCAAATTAAATTACAAGGGAAATCTTGACACAAGAAAGAAATTTTATAATTAATACTATTATAAATATATAAGTCATAGTTAATAACCTCTAAACAAATTATTATTCATCTCCTCTAATTAACAAATAAAGAAATAAAAATTTTGAATTAAATAAATCTTTCTTCATCATCATTAGAAATGATTTGAAAATCATTACTATTAACTTCTATAAAAATTAATTAAATAATTAATTAGAATTGGAATAAAAATATTAACGTTTATACATATCTCAATATTTAATCAACTATTTATTTAATTAAAAAAAAAAATGTCGGCTTCCCTTGCTTCCCCTCTCATCTTCCATCACTATCCTATTTATACCTTTTATGTGAGATCAGTCTTACCCAAGGATCTTTTCCTGAAGATGAACCTCGTTGGCTGGGTTCGAAATGTGGATGCGATTAATCCAGAAAACTTCTCTACACATTATAACAATGATTTAGTGATTTACATGGTTGAGGAAATTCATTTAAATAGGTTGTTTCATAATATTTATAGATTGGAAATGTGAATTTTAATTATTTTTTTGATACTGCTAATGTTTTCGGTTTTCTAGGTTTACTTGTAAGTGTTTTAGATAAGTTGTAGGCATGTCATTTTTTTGTATGGAAAGAAATGCAACTAGAAGAAGACTATGGTAATTTCCAATTTTAGGTTTTCTTGCAAGTGTTTTAGATAAGTGATAGTGGGGTAGGTATTCATAAAACATTTTTTTGGCCCCAATTCTTCTTTGCTAGTATCTCCATTTCTTTTCCTCTACTCCATCTTTGGTGTTGTTTCATATTTTATGGGTTTACTTTTTTTCAAGTCAAATTTCCATTATTATCTTAAACAAATAATTGAATAATTTTTATTTTTAACAGCGAAAGTAGGATGTCAATTAGTGTTATTAATTTGGAAGTTTTTGTACTTCATTGGCCATAACAACATTATTATCCTGAAAATTTTTGAGAATTACATGGACTTTGTTTTATGAAATACATTTGGACTTGACAAATGGATAACCATGACCATCCAAATCAATGTGCATTTTATGAATATTTTTCTCTCCAAGAGTTTAACTCTTGGCGGTAGGGAAAGAAAGAAATAGAGAAAAATTGGAGGTAGGGAAAGAAAAATATAGAGAAAACTTGGAGGATGAAGAGATGATCAAGGAACTTAAAAATAAAAAATAAAGCACTTGGATTTGGGGAAAAATCTTAACATTAAAGGGTTGAGAAAATATGTAGCCTTGGTTTTTTACACAATACCAAACCATGGAGCTAGCAAAAACTAATGATTTTTCTTTTTCTTTTTCCTTTCTTTCTCAATATTTTTTTTTACTTGACCAATATATAGAAATTTATACATTTTGAATTAAAGCACCTAAAGATCACTTATTAGTCCATGATATATATATATATATATATATATATATATATATATATATATATAGATATATATATAATGAAAGTATTATACTAGCAATTGCACCATATGTTGCAAAGGAAATGCCGTAAGGTGAGAGTGTAGAAAAGACAACATGAAATAGAGATATTTCATTAAAAACATATTGCAAAACCTAAGACTAAAAAATCATTCACAAAGAAAGGAAATGGCTCATCATCATAGTTATCTTGGCTATGTACTGATTTATTGTAGGGATTATGTAGTTGTTTACCATCGATGAGAGAAGAACATGTACTCATAATAATTCAAAATCAATCCACCAAAAGTGACAATCTCCAAGCCTCTCACACCAAGAATAAACCTCCTTGGACTCACCAAATCTTGTCCAAAACAACGACTTTTTTCACACAGTAAAAACATGAAGTGAACCTAGAAGATGAAAATCCATAGGCTAAACACAAATGGAGTAAAATTGCATAGATAAGGAGCATTAAGGTCAGAGGAGAAAATTGTGAGTTTTAGGACCATTCAATTAAGGAAAATAATGACAGTGGACAATGATCATTGCAATGTTCAGTGGATAGGGATCATTTCCATAGTTCTTCATTTGTGCGACAGTGATCATTGCAAGAAAAATACCAAGAAAAATTTAAACTATATACAAGATAGGAAGAAAATTGGTGTTGATAAAGGCAAGAAACACAGAAAATTTAAAGTGGGAAGCGTTTTTTTTTAAGCAAAGGATAAAATTATCTTGATAAAATTGAGAAGTCTCTAAAATTGGCACCAATATATTATGGCTCATTTGAAGTCTTAGAAAAAATTGGCCCAACTCCATAAATGCTTCCATCCATAAACTATTAGTGTGTTCGATTTTTATTTAATGAAAAATATGTTACCTATGTTTTATATGTTGGATTTTTTGCATCCATTTTTGGCGGTTTTTAACACATGGCTTTTAATTTTTGTGGTGCATGGTGATTAAACCAATTGTCTTCTAATTTTGACTAATGAATAAAATTTTCATTCTAATCTAGGTTAATGGATTAAGGGGTTTTGCTGCTACATGATCATAAATTTTCTAAATGATCATAAATTTTCTAATCTAAAGAATGAAGTAGATTGATGATAAAAAATAAAGGCGTGCCTTTAAATAGTTTCTTCACTTTCCAAATTTTAGTTTATAATATAAAGCTTTATGTAATATGTCGTTGCCAATGTTTTAGTTTTCTATTTACTAACAATATCCGTATGCATTATTGTCTTTGGGTTAAAACTTACATTTGGTATGAGCGATAATATTGGTTTCAAAGGGACACTTTCAAAGGGACACTGTTATCACTAAGGGTTTGTTATCTTAAGCATGTGATAATTGTTTTTGTAATGTGAGATTTATGGTGGTGATTATTTTGCTATAAAGTAATGGAAATAAATTTGAAAATAAATATCAAGAAATTTAATGGGGACATGTTTTATCTATGGTATCTCAATATGGAATATATTATGGTAGATAAAGATCAATGATCACTCTGGATCTCGAGAGTGTATCTACGAGAATGTTAAAAAAATATTTGTAAAATTTGGATTTGAAGAAAAAGAGAACAATCTAGCTTTGTCTCTTTGATTTAGTATTATTAAATGATTGAGGAGAAGTTATAGCCAAGGAATTGTAGAATACGTTAGGGAATTTGTGTCAATATAGGTTTCCAATAAACATATTTTTCTTGCGAAAAATGTTGTAAAACCCAAAGCTATGTGACAAAGACTCAATTATTGATATTAATATTTCTAACAAAGATGAATGTATCCATTTATTATGTTGTTTACTAAACTTAAGGTATAGTTTGGTTGTAGCCAAAGGCCGTAATGCTAATACCTCATGTTTTGACGATATGGTCACATCCTTGTTATCAGAGAGATGCAAAGAAAAATATTAAAAGTAAACATAAAAATTCCTTATTTCTATAGTAAAATACGCTAGATATAAGTAATAATAGTACAATTATTGGGACATAATAAAACAATTGGAGATGGGCAATTGAGAGGATTCATATATTTAATGAGGAACCAAATAAAATGGAGTGATTAACTATATTTCATTAAGTAACTTGAGTGGAGAAACAAGATCTAGGTGAGATGACCCAAAATCCTACCAAACTAATAATAAAAAAATACATGATATTGCAATATGATATGTTTGAATTTTCAATGCAATAGGAAGAAGATAAGTCTACATAAGATAGTGAAAGGAAATTGGCCATTAGCATATTGTAATATCTCCGAGGACATATAAATACAAATGGTTTTGTTACAGATGGACTATAGCTATAAATTCCATTTTTAGTCCTTAGATTTGAACACTATTTGTATAGAACCCCTAGTATAGTATTTGAGTTGTTTGGAGCATGATCCTCATTGGGTCAAGTTGAACTTTTGTTTTCGTATATTATCTATTCCCATAAATGAGGGAAAAGAGGAGTAGGATTTATGGGCTATTGACAAACAAAAAATAGGGTATTAAAAGCTGGACAAAGAAAGTAACCCTACTCAAATTTGAAATATTTACTCTTAGATGTGTCCATAGACATGGAGCTCAGGAAGAAAGGAGGATCTCATATTGAATGGTGACAAGCAATAGGTTCAATTGAGGGGAAATGATGGGCCTCTATTTTGACAATATTTTCACAACATTTTGGCTCCCATTGGCACACTTATTTTCCCACCTTCTTGTCACTTTTGTGATCAAAATTACTATAGACAAAAAGTATTAATTTTTTTTATCATTTTTTTTTACTAGTAGGTAGTAATTATATATATATATATATATATATATATTTATTTATTTATAATATGTTGGAATTTTTTGTATTTATATTTAAATATATATCATGTAAATGAATTATGAATGGAATACATGAAAGTAATAGGGGTCCCATAGATTGACAACTTGTTGGTTGTAGGATATATAAAACACATCTACCACTATAATTGTATTTAGCTCCATAAGATCTACAATAATCACAGTTGAAGGAAACGAGAATTCAAGAGGAAGTTACTATCACAATTTTCTAGAAAAATATATATGACATCAACCACTCAAAACCTTTTTTATGATAAAAGATATCGTAATGAAAGAGTGGAAATTTCTAATTTGAGCGACGATGTATGATTACGTATATGATTGAAGATGCCAAAAGCCTACATCTGGAAAACTAGAATCCCAAATTCATGAAGTTGTGCACTCTTTGATTTAATGGATTTAGAGGTGAATATGCTTAAATTATAATTTCAATGAATGGTTACTGTTATAACCACTTCTGTGAGAATTTGATGTCTTAAATTAGCTTTATGAGATATATTTGGGTAAGTAGTGAATCGTCCCTGGAAAGGGAGAAACTAGAAAAAGAAAACATCTCATTATTTCGGTTACGGTTATCATTTAGAACAATATACCTTTAGATTATTTTCACCCCAACAAACTAACTAATAATTCGTTAGTATAAGATCTCATTTCAAACTTAGCATGTACCGAGTATTTTATTTTAAAGAGATGAATCAAAATATAATTCACATTTTAATTTATATTTCAGGAATTTATAATAATCTGAATACAAAAGTGACTGAAATTAGCTCTCACGAATTTATAATAATCTGAATTAGCTATTTAATGCGATGGAGATGACTTTCTGCAACTTTACGCTCCCCATTCTCTCCAGCCCTCGAAGGCTCTTTTCCACTGATCTTGAAATTCAAATGCTTTTCCACTGATCCTGAAATTCAAATTTTTTATATCTGAGGAATTTATAATAATCTGAATACGAAAGTCACTGAAATTAGCTCTCAGGAATTTACAATAATCTGAATACGAAAGTGACTGAAATTAGATATTTAATGGGTGGGGATGACTTTCTGCAACTTTTCGCTCCCCATTCTCTCCAGCCTTCGAAGGTAGGTTCTTTTCGGCTGATCTTGAAATGCGAAATTTTTATTTGGGAGGTCTCATATATGCGAATAGAAATGAAAATATCCGATGTGGGTTGTCACGAAATTCAAATTTTTTATTTCGGTTGGCTTCATATTTTTAGATTTTTGCAATTGATAACACCTCAATTATCAAATTTATACAAAATTTTCCTTCAATTTTATCCAACTAACAAATTCTCTTTTTGTTAAAATTTCAAAATATAATTCACATTCTGATTCATATCTCAGGAATTTATATTGTGATGGTGCAATTGCTTGTTATTATTACTTTAATATTTATTTTTTTGGTTTTGATTGAAAGTTATGCATCTTAACAATATATATAGAGGTTTTTTTATCAGCACAATCATTATTTTCCTAATAATGAACTACACAGAGGAATTTGAAAAACCTCCTTAAAATTATAATATAATTTTTCAAAAATATGATGTGATGTAATAAAAAATAGTTGTTTGTATTAAATAGGAACAAAACAATAATTGATTCAGAAAAAGAAAAAAAAAATGAGGTTACAAATATGGACTTTTAATAAGGAATTTCAGCAATAATTTGAAATCAAATTATGAAATAAATGTTATTTAACTATTATATGTTAATTATACCGCACAATGATAAACGACGTCACCCACTTCATCAGATACACGACCTCCTTTCCCGCAGACCGCCGAGGCCCTTCGTTGAACACTGGGTACAAAAACTCCGATTTGTCACGAATTTCCCATTTCTGAGCCACCGCTCCAGCTTGAACTCGCGGCAATCAGGACCCCAGATGCTCTCCATTCGGCCCATGGAGTAGAACAGACACATCACCTTCGAACCCTTTTTCAACTTCGTTCCGTCCAGCAGTTCGTCGTCGCTCGCCACCTCTGAAATCTCTATCGGAGCCGAAGGGTAGAGGCGTAGGGTCTCGGACAGCGCCGCCTGCAAATAGTTCATTTCTTTTAACTCATCCAACATAAATGGCGCAGGGTCCAGATCATTCTCCCCGGTTCTCCGCTTTATGATGCCTTGAAGCTGTAGCCAAATGTTCTCTTCAACTCGCGGGTGCTGTTGCAGAAGCCAGATGAACCAGGTGAGCGCGGGCGCCGTTGTGTCACGGCCGGCCATGATAATATTCACGCAAATATCTCTCAGTTCTTCGTCAGAAGCCTGAGCCGATCCTTCCACATCCGTTTCTCAAGCTCATCGACATCAACCTCAATCATCACTGAGATACTTTTCACGCAGAGCATCCCGAGATCGCCAGAGGAGTTGCAACTGCTTGGCAACTGCAAACAGGTGGCAACTCTAATCGATGGTTGAGGATGGTTGAATCGTCTAACAAAGAATCTAATGGCACATATTATGACAGAAAGGCACTTAGGAAAGTTGTTTTCAAATAGTGATGCCTTACGGCATAATACGGCATAATTACGGCATAAATATTAGAGTAATTTTTAAGTGTTATTTTTTGGAAAAATTTCCAGTTTATTTTTCGATCTGATTTGTCTATAATTTATTAAGGATTCATTGAAATCACAAGTTCGATGAGTGAAGTCTTCATAATAAAAATGTTCACGGGTTTTTGAGGGTGTTGAATCCATATATGCAATCAATAAACAAGTTTAAATAACACAAATCAAAATTTAGCCACAAATTTTTTCCTCAAATTTCCGTTAGAAATCCACCAAAAACTCTAAAATATCTTACTTAAAAACTACTCATAATATTTTTAGTATAAAATAGTAATTAAATATTTCAATATTAACCTTTGTAATTATTAAATTTTTATATTTTAATTTATTTTTAATAATATTTTATAATTATTTATTAATTTCTCAAATATTTTAATATAATTTAATAATTTCTCTTAATTTTTACTAGAATAATAATTATCTTTCATATAAGTTTAGAATTTCATATTCATATTACATTAAAAAAAATTATTATTGGTAAATTTTTGGAATACTCTTCATTTTACTGATCAACATTTTGGGTGCACTTTAATTTCTGGTATAATGTTTTTTAATAAGTTATTAATTGGTATAATGTTTTTTAATAAATTATTAATTGAATGAAAATAGTTAAGAATATTATTAAATTTCATTTTAAAATTGCAAATATTTAGAATTCATTAACCATATTTAACCAATGATGTTATCAATAAGTAATTATTTTTCTTAATCCAACCATAGTGGTGATAGTGGTGACTGATTAATGACCATATATAAATAACAAAAAAATAAAATATATTTAAAACATAGAATCACATGAAAGACATATTTACTTCAGCAACATCCAACACTACCATTATTTGTTTCCATCTTGTTAGCTCTCACATCATTCATTTCTACCATACATACATATATAGCTTAATAATTCATACATATCAACAAACCTCAAAACACCGCTCTACGTCATTTATCTACCACAAGCGGTCAAAACACATCTTGCGGGACTAAAAAATGGACACTGCAAGGTGGAATTTTTTTTTGTAGTATCTTCAACAAAAAAGAAGATACTACAAAAGGATTAGGTTTTAATACGGATCTCGCATTTGCCCTTTTGTTAAAGAATTTTCGTGGATGGCCACATTGTTTTAAGAGGTTTTTAAAAAGAAATTGAGGGCAAGAGTATTTGATGAAATTGTTTTCTTTCATTTTTTATTTTGTTATTTATTTTTATTTTTTAAAATTGGGTGGAATTATATTTTTATCATATCTAATACATTATTTTGATTGGGATAGGGAATTGAACCAATGAATTCACATAAAGGAGGGTCTTAACAAAGCTCCTGATCACTATTTATCCAAGATGTCGTGTACGGTTACATTTCTCTTAAATTCCATTTCTAAGAAGATTATTCTCGCCATTTCTTTTCAATGGAAGTTTGTTATGGAGGTTTCATTCACTGCTGAAAATGAAAACTTGATTACTCTTTCTCGGAAAAACCAAATAAATTAGACTCTTCAATTATTAAGTTAGATTTAGTTGTAAGTTTTCCAGTTGATTTAGAATTTCACATGATGGTGGATAAATTTGATTTGTAGAATGAATATTCATCCTTAGCATTGACCATGTTGAAATGACAACAAGAAGAAGCTTCTAATTTAATTTTCCTTTAAATAAATTAGAAGAAAATTGTCATTCCACATAACATGACAACTTGTACTAGTTAAATATGTCAGGAAGACTTAGTTAGCTCAGTCAATTCAAGTTGAGGATCAAATTAGAGGCATGTAGAGTGTTCACAAAGTTTTAGGCGGCCCAGTTACAATTTATTTTGAGCTGCAACTAAATTATTTTGGGTTAAAATAGTTTAACTAGTTCTAACTGATTGGAAGAACTAGTGATAGGTCAATTGAATTAAATTGGATTTAATTCACATGCAGTGATCAATCAGATAACTGATGATTCACTTGAAAATAACTCATGCATGTTAATTCTGAGAGAGACCCAGTTGAGATTGGAGTTAAAGGAAAGTGTACTATCAATTGTATATTCAGAATTTGTATAGATAGTGCATGGAGTTAGGGGAAGAGCCTTGATGTGCTGCACAACTATTTTTAGCAAATTTCCTTGTGAATTAATTCCTAATTCCCCAAGAAACTACGCAAGGAAATAGGGATCCCTGAGGCCAAGAAATTGGTTAAGTTTTGGACCAATATTGCACAGGAATTAGTGAGACAGATAGAGATAGTGCAAAGGTTTCTCAGGAAGAGAAATATAATTTTAATCTTCTCATATTCTCTGGTTTATGCAAAATACAGATAGTGGGGTTTCTAGCTAAACCTTTCCCTAGATAATTATATTTGTGTTATGTGATTGATATTATTTCTCTTTCAGTAGGCATTCAATAGGCACCACCAAACTCCAAAAGGTAGAACCAAAGATCGAGAGGAGGGGGAGAACCTTTTTCACTCACAGATGTGGGTGAAGGGTCCATCGTTGCAATTCATTGTGGATAGCGGGAGCCAAAAGAACCTCATTTCAGCAGAGGTCATGAAGTGGTTGTGCCTATTGACCACACCACACCTGCAACCGTACACCATTGGGTGGCTTCACCAACGATGAGATATTCACGTCAACCAACAATGTCACTTTCCCTACAACATCAAGCACTTCGCGGATGAGGTATTGTGTGATGTTGCTCCTCTTTAAGTTTGTGATGTATTATTAGGCCAACCATACTTGTGGAAATGTCATGATGTGTATGAATCAAGGCCTCACATTGTTATTATTTCTTTGGGTAATAAGTTTTACAAGATACTGGAGGTAGCCCTACCTACTGCCATATCTTTGATCTCTACTAAGTGATGTAGTAAGATCATCTTCCAGACCAGGAAAATTGTTTTCTTTCTTATTTTCTCTCAAAGTAAGGGGAAGATCGTGGATACATCCATGGCCTCGGGAAGGGTTCCTCCACGTAGCAGAAGCAGGTGGATAAGGTCATGGAAGAATACAAGGACATCTTCTCCTCACCCACAGGGGTTCCCTTGCACTGTCAAGTCATGTATTTGATCGATATCACTCCCAAAGCACCTCTACCCAACGGTCCAATATAAGACCTCTCCATTCTAGAAAATGAAGAGATCAAGAGGAAAATCTAGAAGCTGTTTCAAAAAGGGCATATCCGACCAAGTTACTCGCCTTGTGGGAGCTCGATTGTACTTGTACAAAAGAAGGATGAGACTTGGAGGCTTTGCATTGATTATCAGGAACTAAACACAATCATTGTCAGGAATCGGTATCCAATCCCATGGATTGATGAACTTCTGGGCCAACTCAAGGGGGCCAAGTATTTCAACAAGATTGATTTGAATTTTTGTGATCACTAGGTTCCAATAGAGCCCACAGATGTATGGAAGACTACCTTCAAATCCAAGGAAGGCCTTTTTTAAAGGTTGGTTATGCCCTTCGGGTTGACAAATTTCCCTACTACTTTTATGATGTTAATGGGTGACATGTTGTCGCCCTTCACCAATTCATTCATGGTTGTTTATTTAGACGACATCCTCATCTTCAACAAGAGTTGGAAAGAAAAATTGCAACACATTTAGCAGGCCCTTAAAACCTTGCGGCAACACAAACTGTGTGCCAACTTGGAGAAATGCACCTTTGGCATGAGTTAAGTCCAATATTTGTTTTACATCATAGATGAGAAAGGGGTGCATGTGGATCTGACTAAGATCCAAGTCATTCGGGATTTACCAACCTTAACCACTCTAACATAGCTTCGTAACATTTTGGGCCTTGCAAAGTTTTATCGGAGGTTCGTGTTGGGATTCTTCCATATCACTTGGCCTTTGAGTCAGATTACCAAGGGCAGAGTGAAAGAAAAGTTTTCTTGGTCTGAGTTCCAAAGTTCCAACAAAAGGCATTCGTTGAGTTGAAGTGTCGCCTCTGCTCTACTCTACTCTGCACTAGTGCTCACATTGATAGACGTCTCTGACTATGATATTAGTGTAGTCCTCACCCAACACGAGCATCCAGTGTCCTATCATAGTGAGACCGTTTTTGATACAATTCATAAGTACCCTACCTATGATAAAGAGATCTATTCCATCATGCAGGATTTTCGTGAATGGAAGCATTACATTCTAGGAAAGGAGATGGTCATCCACACCGATCAAAGACCTCTCCAGTTTATACAGACACAAGGGAAGTTGTAGAACGATCGCCATAATAAGTGGTCTACATATTTGCAACAATTCCACTTGAAAATTACATACAAAAAGGGCAACACCAATCATGATGCAGACTGTCTCAGTCGATCCCCAGTTGCAACACTGACTATTATTCTCAAATCTTGTGGCCATAATGCCTTTAGATAGACACAAATATACAAAAATTATCCATATTTTTCCTCCACATACCATATTCTAGTAGATGGAAAGCAAGTTATTGATTTCCACCTCTAGGATGCATTATTATGCTACTCAGGATACCTTTGTGTTCCTTCAAGTGAGCGTGCCAAGTTGACTTGGGAGGCGCACTACGGTCGGGTCGCAAGACACTTTGGTGTGGAGAAAATTGTTATCATACTACAAAAGTACTTTTATTGGCCAAAACTCCTACAGGATGTTGGGAAATATATCAGATCCTGCACTGCTTGTGTCATCGCCAAACCAACCATCAAGAAGCAAGGCCTATACACTCCTCCACCTACTCCCATCTAACCCTGGGAATCCATCTCTATGGACTATATGTATGGCCTCCCTTATACCAAGCATGGTAATGCATGTGTATTTGTGTTCATGGACATATTTTCTAAGATGGCTATATTGGCAGCTTGCAAGAAGAATATCGCAGCAGAGGACACTGCCAAACTCTTGTTTGAATGAGTGTGGGTACATTTTGGGATCCCACAGACCATTATATCATATCAGGATAGTATTTTTGTGAGTACATTATGGTCAAGCCTGTGGACACTATTGGACACCAAGCTCACTAAGTTGACTGCATTCCATCCCCAGACAGAGGTCGTTAATAGGATGATTGTACACATACTCTACATGTACAACTCCAAGCATCCACGAACCTAGGATGAGAGCCTTCCCTATGTGTAGCACAATTATAACAAATCTCTCCATATCTCGATTGGTCGCATTCCATTTCAAGTGGATCTAGGATTCAACCATTAAATCTGATTGATGATGTCATACCTCATGTGACTACACAAACATAATCCATACATGTATTTTCTACGGTTGATAAAGAAACAAGATTTATTGAATGCATTGAGAATGTATTCCATCAAGTTCATGACACCTTGTAGAAGTCTAATATCAAGTACAAGTAGCGACATGATTAACATCGGGTGCCACACAAATTTCAGGTGGGCAACAAATTTTGGGTGCATTTTCGTAAAGAACACCTTACGAAAGCCCATTGGAAGCTCAAACCACTCCAATATGGGCCTTACACCATCATGAAGGATGTGGGAGACAATTATTTTGAGCTCAAAATTCCCCCATTCCTTGGCATGCACCCGGTTTTCAATGTGGACTGCCTTCGGCCATAATTTCCACCATTACTGGACACATCAGACATTGTAGAAAAACTCACACCATGGAGTTAAGCCCCGACTGCATGGAAAAAGTGACAAATGATCGGATCACAGACACACAGATAAAGAACACTCACCAACAGAAGATCCAATTGTATCAGGTTGTCAAAGTTGGCCAACTCATGCACCAAGGCAAGTGGCTCACTAGGGACCAAGTTCAGCAGAAGTTTCCCCATCTCATGGAGGCACTCAATGCAATGGGGACCATTGCTTCCTAAGGGGGAGGATTGATCCAGGTGGATATTTGCAAAATCTTTTTCTTGAGATGTATAAAAGAATTAACATGTGAAAATTGTAGCTTTAAACAAGAAACTTTAAAGGCATAAGCAGAAAAAGAGAGAAGAAATTAACATCATGCACGAGAACACAGAGTTGATATTGGAGTTCGTCCAGGAGGGACTACGTCTCCGGGCCCTGCTCAAATAGTGGGGAGACCCTGCTTTCATTAAATGGAAAAAATGAAAATACAAGTACAAAATGAGGAATTACACTATTATACCTGCCCAATCTGAAATTGGCCGAAAATTGTAGACCTCTGATGATGAAATGGGCAGCACCGTTGGATTTGTGGCGTCGAGTAGTACAAAATCCATGTAAAACTTGCCCCAATGTAACAAATTGAAAATCTGGCCCCTCTAGAAAAATGGCTCAGATTATGGTTTCGTCCCCGCCTGCACACTGCTTAGGGTTCCACTGCCTAGTTTTCCGTGCCTACTCCTGTCTGTCCTTGGGTGCACTGCAGAATGAAGGCTTAAGTAATGGACTCTTGGTGGATTTTTCAAAGAGGTTCGGTTGGACAGTTGGTTTAGGATCTGAATAATTGGGAGGAGGTCGGGTGGTCAAATCCTGACCCCTCCACTTAAATGTCGAAATCAGTTTTAAAAAAATTGCATTTAATTTTTTTTTGAACTAACCTACATTTATTTTAAAACTTAAGGTTGGTAATTTTGGTGGGGGGCCAAAACCGCATTGGGCGGCCTGCCCCCGTGTCTTCTTCCGGCACCATATAAAGGGGTGTGAGGGCGGTGGGGTTCACAACCCCAGCCCCATTTAATAACTGCTTTGGCCCACGAAAATGTGGGGGCGGTGGGGTCATGGCCGCTGACCCCCTATTAATATATACTTTGTTTTAAATGCAAATCCTAAGGGCAGGGCAGGGGTGATAGCCCACCTTACTCATTTTTTTTAATATTTTTTAGATTTTAAACCAAATTAGTTTTTTTTCAATCTTCCAGATTTTTGACCAAAGGAGACATTTTAACCATGCCACAAATTTTTCTGGAATCCGGCTAGGTTGGCCAAAATCTGATGGCCAGATTTCTTCCAAATTGTCGCGTCCTTAAGCTGCCACATCACCAAGTCAACCTTCAAACTTTGACTGCTCCTAACTCCTTCATAT
Organism: Pinus albicaulis; assembly: GCA_034641835.2. Lineage (NCBI taxonomy): Eukaryota > Viridiplantae > Streptophyta > Pinopsida > Pinales > Pinaceae > Pinus > Pinus albicaulis. Next base: position 332,534,375 of record CM076578.1, on the reverse strand, counting down.
GGACTCGGAATTGAGTGTCGTCTGCGCCGTTGGAATCAGAAAGACGAGATCTACAACCTGAACTTTGTTCAAGAGACTTTCGAACACTTCGATTTTTTAGCCTTGTACTCAAACCACTTGTTCTTGGACCTGTACGATCCACCTGGATCAATATTAGTGGTCACCCGCCTATTCCAATTAGAAAACCACCATTATTTCTTTTAGTTGTTTAGTTTCCTTAATTGTAACATAGTTTACTATTTTTGGCACGTTTTTAGGTCCTAAACTTATGGATCCATTTTTAGGCCCTAAACGATGCTTTTTTAGAAAATGGGAAAATAGAAATATTTGAGTAATGTTTGTAGTCGGAAGTTTTAGTCCTCGGATATATCTTTCTAATGAGGTATCGTGCACACAAACAAATATTGTATACTAAAGTTACGACCTCGGGAAGTTGATGTACCAGTTTATCCAACAAGGCCAAAAGTTTTGGTGATTCATCTCCTAGGGTTAGGTTTTTGGATGTTTAGGGTTTTCCATTGTTTCTCAATAATAAATAGGCCTTTGAGCCTCATTGTAATACAGTTCAGAGGCATGTAGCCTCCACATATCTTCTCAGAGATAAGCTACCATCGCCTGAGCTAGTTTATTTCCATTTTGTATGTAAGCATATTTTAGTTCTTTGATATTAATGAAATGAAGTTTTATTTATGCTGCATATCTGTGTTTATTTTTATATATGTATTCTGTTGTAGTCCTGTATAATTCTGGATCACCTTACCCCTACTCTCTTGGATCTCATCTATTAGGGTGACTTTGTGTAGCCTCCTCGACCCTTAGACTATCTGACATCTTTGTAAGCTGTTTCCTCTACACCTATCAAGCCAGGAGTAACCTCAAATGAAATTTTTGTATTTGAATTAAGATAGAACATAGGTATATAAAAGGAGAGGGAGACTATTGGGTTTCATATCCCAATGTCTCTTCATCTTCCAGCTCCCTTTATTTGTTTATTTACAATATTTACATAGGAATTCTAATCCCAAAGATTAGGTGTCAACATTCCCCCTGCCTTAATCTAAAGGGATATTGGATAGTCCAAGCATCATTGTGAATATTTCAAACTTTTCCCTTCCAAGTGCTTTAGTGAAGATGTATGCAATATTCTCATTTGTGGAACAATGTCTTGGGTGGATTGTTTTGGCCTCAACATAATGTCAAATTAGATGGTATTTTACATTTTTATGCTTCATTCAATCATGGAACTTTGGGTTCTTGGAAAAATTTATTGCAAAAGTGTTTCCAATCAAGAGAGGAGTTGAATGCAGTTGTTTCTCTTGTGAATCTTCCAGAATTTTCCTAAGCCACACAAATTCCTTCATTGCTTTAGTTGCTGCCACATATTTTTCCTCAATTGTGGAATATGTTGGAACAAATTGTTTGTGTGACCTACAAGAAACAAATCCTAATGCATGACTCATAACATAACCCGAAGTACATAGCCCGATCTTTTATCTCCATCAAAATTTGAATCAGAGTATTTAATTGATCTGAAAATGGAACTATTTGTAATGCTATGCAAAGCATCCATTCTCAAATAATTTAGTGTGCAAAGTGTTCTCCATGACTTGCAGGTTAAACAAAGTAGTTTTGGTTTGTTTCTGAGTTTTATGTGTGAGGATTTGTTAATTAAATTTACTGTTTAACATATCACAATAGAAATACACAACAATTAAAATTCACCATAACATAACACAGCAAATTGTTGAGGCAGTTCACCCCTCCTGGGCTACCTCTGTCGGTCCAAGGCTCCCCAATGGCATGTCCTTGCTCTATTAATTTGCTCAAAATGGTTACACAGTGAAAAATATGCCTAAATAGGAAAATCCAACTGTAAATTCGACTTCATAAGATAGAAAATAGCTAGAAATGGCTTTTGTTTCACCTTAATCAATGAAATACAACCCAAAACAGTGTCTCCTCCATGATGGCCCTGATGGCTCCTTCCTCTTCCCTGAAGAAAAAAATACTGTAGATCACCTCTGTTCACTCTAAAAACTATTTCAGACTCTTTAGAAGGTCCAAGAAACCCAAAATTAACTAAAATTTCATCTTGTTTGGTCGAAAATTGAGAAAGTTTTTGGCAAAAAAAAAAAAATTCCCAGTTGCCCCCAAAATCCTCTTCCATGTAGAAATTTGCTGAATAATGATTAATTATTCACCGAGACTATCCTGATCACATAAAATTTGAATTTATATGCAACACATAATCTCTTCCACTCAGATCATCACACATGCGGAAATAAAACAAGCGATAGCACATCAATTCATCATACACATTAACACAGTATGTATGGGGAAAGCTTATAGCTGAAAACCCCGCAGCTATTGTGTATATTATAATGGAGAAATCATGTAAAAAAATCAGTACAATACTCCTCACAAGTACTCAGTACTTTCTCATAAAGTTACACACAAACTAGCTTGGTTTTGAACAGGTTACTGGTTCAAAACTCACCACTAATTGCCTTGCCTCTATTGCGCAATCATGGCCTGTCTAAATAGAGATCCAAGGTTAGAATCTCCTTGGCTTGACAGCACAATCATCATTGGCAATTCCTCCAAGTGTGGTGCAAATCTCATGCACAACTGATGTCGCCACTGATAGCTAACTCAACCCTTTCATCTACCTCTTTCACTGGTCTCCACTGAACTGTCCATGCACTGTAGTGAACTGATGTGTTCTTGAGTTGAATAATGAGTTAATAATTAGTGAATTAAATAATATTTAATTCACTCCACTCATTACTAGTTGATTGGCTAGTTAAACTAATCTCAACTAGTTCAACTAAGTTAAACCGAACACAACTCCACCAACTGTCTCATCAACTCCACCAAACTTCTGCCACTGAAGTCCTAACTAAAGTCAACCATGCATGAGCTCACCAAACCCCTAGGAATAGCGTAATTCCTCTGTTAGATGCATGAGCCACTTCTGTAGCTCGAACTGAAGTGCTCCAAGAGAGTAAACTGAAGTTTAGAGTCCAAATATTATTAAGGGTAAATAATATTTGACTTCCCTATTTTTAGGATAGGCAGTCTAAAAATAGACTTCGACCTATAGGTCGAAAAATAGAGGTCCATCTATTTTTACCAACATGACCAATACTCCAAGAATAACATACTGCAACCCCTGGACCATGCTCCATATGTCTAAAAATAGACATAGTCTAAAAATAGACTTTGCGCCAGAATTTGCCTGCGGGCCCACTTAGTGAAAGCGACTTCATTTCACTAAGCTCCATCATCTTGCTGCATTTTCAACACTCCCTCTCAGCAAGATATGGATTATCTGCAACCCCTATCCTGCCTTTGTGGAATTCGAACTTGCTCCTGGTGAGCGCCTTCGTCAGGATGTCGGCATCCTGATCCTCCGTGGGAACATATGAAAGCATCATGATCCTCCGCTGAACACAATCTCTAATATGATGGTACCTGATGTCGATATGTTTGGACCTATCATGAAATACTGGATTAGCCGAGAGCTTGATGCAGCTCTGGTTATCACAGTAGATCACTGTAGGCTCCAAATGCAACCTGAACAAACCTGCGAGGATCTTCCTCATCCAAATAGCCTCACATGCAACCAAGCTTGCTGCCATGTACTCGGCCTCTGCTGAACTGAGTGCCACGGATCTCTGCTTCCTGCTGTACCAGGAAACTGCTGTCGACCCAATGCTGAAAACTCCTCCCGAAGTGCTCTTCCGGTCCGTTGGACTCCCTGCCCAATCTGCATCAGTGAAGCCAGAAAGCTTCGCTCCATCCTCCTGTCTGTACCATAGACCATATCCCGATGTGCCTCTGATATAGCGCAATACATGCTTGCCTGCCTTCCAAAAGAGCTTGGTAGGCTTATCCATAGCTTGCGAAAGCTGGTTAACTGCATAGCATATATCGGGTCGTGTATTGACCAGATACATAAGCGACCCCACCAACTGTCGATAGACAGTGGCATCCACTACCTCCGCTGAAGTAGCATCCTCCTTCCTCCAACCACCGGGAAGAGGAGTGTCAACAGGCTTGCAGCCTTGCATGTTGAACCTCTCCAGAATCTCCCGGGCATACTTGCCCTGAGAAACAAACAGTCCTCCGCTGCGCTGCCAAATCTCCAATCCCAGGAAATAATTAAGGATGCCCAAGTCCTTCATCTCAAACTCTCGTGCAAGATCCTCCTTGCATGAAAGTATCAACTGCTCATCGCCAGTCAAAATCAGATCATCTACATACAGTACGATGATCAACAGCTTCCCCTCCACCACAATCTGGTACAGGTTAGGATGCGCCTCACTCTTGGAGAATCCAAGCCCGGTGAAGTAGCTGTCTATCCGAGTGTACCAAGCACGAGGTGCTTGCTTCAGCCCGTACAGTGCTCTCTTGAGTCGGCACACATGCGAATCACTGCTGAAGATCTCGAAACCTTCAGGCTGCTCTATGTACACCTCCTCCTCAATGACTCCGTTGAGGAACGCAGTCTTCACATCCATCTGATGAATGTGCCACCCCATCTGCACTGAGAGAGCAAGGATCATCCGTATGGAAGAGTACCTTGCGACAGGTGCAAAATTCTCCTCATAGTCGATCCCCTTGATCTATGAGAAGCCACGAGCGAAAAATCTTGCCTTGTACTTCTCCACACTCCCGTCAGCCGCCTGCTTCACTTTGTAGATCCATCGCGAACCCACCACTGATTTCCCCTCCAGTCTTGGGACAATTTCCCATGCACTGTTTCTGACGATCGAATCATATTCTTTGATCATGGCATCAACCCATGCGGGTTCCTCCATAGCTTCCTCAAAAGAGGATGGCTCTGTCACAACACATTGACTCACAAGAGCCATGTATCCAGTGCATCGATCCGGTGACTGCCTCTATCTGTGTTGTGCTATAGGTGGTCCTACAACCTTCTCTGCATCTCGATCCAGTGGCTCAGCTTCTGTAGTGCGCATGCGCCCTCTGATGGTTGGCGCTGCATGGGTGGTTTCTTCCACCTCCTGAACTTCCTCTTATGGCTGATCCACATCCGGAAGCTCCTCCTTAGGAACTAACAACTCCTCATCTACATGCAAGTATAGCTCCCTCTCAAGCGAAAACTGCATGGCTTTCTCCTCTTGAAATTTTATATCCCGTCGCACAACAGTCTTGCAACTATC